>CM043016.1:93463456-94116308 GCA_023690525.1 Holotrichia oblita | reverse complement strand
TTGTTAAGAACGCTTCAAAAGTTTTAGAAGTAAGAGCAAGTCTTTGATAATGGTTTGCTATATCGACAGTAGCCAGAGAAATATATTTACCCAAAATCCCTAAAGGCCTGTGGCACTATGTGACTGAAAAGCGTGGGTAGGCTAGAATTCCCGGGAGTTATGACGTATGATGAAAATACATTCACATACAATACATAACATTCACTTTTTCTTCAACTATAGGTATTGTGTTTTCTAAATAATTTAATTTTAAAGCAGTGCAGATTGCAAATAATTCGCCTAATGTTAAAATCTACAGACCTGTTTCAATATTATGCAATTTTGCCAAGGTTTACGAAGCTGTTCTGTTTAAGCAAATCTACGTTTCGATTAAGAGCTAAATAACAATGTTACAACATGATTTTATGTGTCATGGATCTAGTAGCACCGATTTTGCGATTTTGAGTATATTTCGGGAGTAGCTAGGTAAACGTGGTCAAATAGACGTGGTATACACAGACTTCCAAAAAGCATTTGATTAGATTGACATCAACTCTGCTCTTATAGGAAAGTTACAACATATAGGATTCTCGCCAGTGCTGATGATGCTTCTTTCATCTTACCTATTTGGGAGGAGATAATATGTTGACTATCGTAATATTAAATTCTCTAAATTTAACCCAATATCTGATGTCCAGCAGGATTCGAACCTAACTCCTGTAACTGTACTTGATTTTTATTAACGATATATCAACATTTATCTCTTGTCAACATCTACTATTTCCTGGTGATCTGAAGCTATTCTAGGAGACCGTGTATTGAACGTCGGTAAGTGAAAGGTAAAGTAATGTTTAGTAGCAAGCAAGAAATTTTACTACACATTTAATGGTCGACTGTTGCACCAAGATTAAAGATCTGGGCTTTTATCTTTGACAGCAAACTCTACTTCGTCAAATACATCAATCAAACCTTCCCTGACGGGTCATATAAAATGTATTCAAATAATATGTTAACCGAGCCCTGTCAAGACAGTTCGGTATTGTTGTCCAGGAAACCTTCTGTGATCTTTGTTAGAAATAAACTTCATCCATTGGTGTATTTTATTTATTTAGCTGTATTTATTTTTACAGTTTGACTTATATTTTAGATGTGGAAACACAGATTACCAAAATTAAATTGAAATTAATAACGCTATAAAGAATAGACCCAATCTTCACGACTAATTTGCTTTCCCTTTTAGTCTTTTATTACTTACAATTAGTAACAGATTTAGTTTTATTTCTTCACTTTTTATTTCAACAAATTATTTCTGTCCTACTTCCGACTAAATATGCATTCACACGTGTCAATAACTTATTTTAGTAGCATTATTTGTCCAGTAATTGTTTACTTGACAAATGAAACATAGTTATTTGAATTTATGGCATAACATCTGCTAAAAACAATTGTCCTCCAACTCAGATATAACTTATACACAATGACGTGTAAAAGATTATAGAATGACGAAAAAAAGCACTGTTCTTAATTCTGGGTTTTACCGTAACAGATTCGAAAAAAGCAATAATCCCCTACGCTCGTTTTTTTGCTAGTTTCTACACCTTTAGCGCTTAATTTTAAAATTAATTAGGTTAGTACGTATAAGTAGATTGTGTCAACTATACGCGATACATTTTTTACTGCAGTCCTTACAGTTATGTCTAATTCTTATTCCGTCGAAGTTCTGGTTTGATTTATAATACGAATTCGGTTCAATTAATTATTCAGATATGAAATATATTCTGATTCAATGAATTGACAATGGAAAGAAAGAAACATGATAAACCATAAGACGAATTATGTTGCGATTAAATTATTATATTCATGTATTCTGAGAATTTGCATAAATCCGGTTTATGTCGACAGAGTATTATCTGGTACGAGTCTTATATGTAACGTAATGTATATGTATAGTACGATATGAATCTTTAATTATATAAAAATAATTCAAGTATATTTCAGATGCAAAAAATAAGGGTATGAATAGTTAATATTAAAATGCTATTTACTTAGAAGAGAAGACTGGCTTAGTATAAGAATTCCAAATGAACCGATTTCGTGGTGTAGCCTCCTTCAAAAGGTTGGAACTTTTGTTTTCTGTAAATATTTCGGAAATTTTAAACACATATGAACCTAATTTGAAACAAATGATGTATGTAGTCTCACGATAAGTCGAATTATATTCCGGAAAAATGGAAGACTATATAGGTACATCATATCCAGTAAAATTCTTTGGTGGGAGTTGTGTTTTAAAATTCATATGGGTTAGTCTTATAACACAGTACTCGTGCAATATGTAACTCTTTAATTGACATTTTTCCATTTGTTAGTAGATTACAACAGTAGCTCGGAGTATTTCAAATTAAAAGAAAAATCACCACCTTTATCGCGAGGAGTAAAATAGTACAGCTCCCTTCAACGGACTATCTATTTTGACAGTATGACAGTACCTACTTATTCCTAGGATGTCATAAATCGAATTACAAAAAAATACTTCAAAACCTGTAATATCTTCAGCTCAGCTTAGAACTACAATGTTAAGTTTCTATAATAATCCTCAATCGATTTTATATAATTTTCTAATATGAACACATTACAGGAATTGTCTTGCCAATTGGTAACATGGAACACATTCAACTAGCTGTTATGCAATTTAATAAAAAACATTCAATACATTTAAGAAGCGAAGAATGTTTAAAAATGTTTTATCTTGCCAAATTATTGGTAACAAGAAAATTCTCTGGAATTACATTATATATATTTACCTATATATAAAATATTGAAACCGAATCATGCTACTGCTCTAATATTTACGTGGGATCTAAGTGAAGTATTATTTACCGATTGCAGGAAGTCTTGATAGAGCAGAATTGTAAAATTCGACGGTCCTAATTCCATTTAACTGTATGAACCCACAATTTAGAAATATCGTTCAGTTTTTATAAGAACCATTGACTTTGGCATTAAGTATTCATATCATACAGTTTACTTAATTTTTTTAGCTGCTCTTGTACCAATACAAATTACTGCTATAAAGAATTCGACAACAAAAACTTTATCACTTTTACAGGCGGATATCTATGAAAAAAATTAATTTTAAGTATTATCCTAAGCACACAAAAGTAAATTGCATAACTCTGATCAACAGAGTTTTTTGGTTGTCAAACACAACTATGTAATCTGTATATAACTTTTCGTCCTGAATTCATATCTGTCTTCAGATTTTTTCTACCAGCTACAGTTTTTAAAATATACGCATTTGAAGTTTCACTAGATAGAGTAGTATTGACTTTGGCATTAAGTATTCATATCATACAGTTGGCTTTTCACAAAAGTAGCATGCTTTTATTAAAGATATCAACGCAAAATCTTAAAAAATTCAGCTGTATGCTTTCCGTAGCACCAATCTTCTAGTAAGTATTTTTACATCGTTTACTTAATTTTTTTAGCTGCTCTTGTACCAAATACAAATTACTGCTATAAAGAATTCGACAACAAAAACTTTATCACTTTTACAGGCGGATATCTATGAAAAAAATTAATTTTAAGTATTATCCTAAGCACACAAAAAGTAAATTGCATAACTCTGATCAACAGAGTTTTTGGTTGTCAAACACAACTATGTAATCTGTATATAACTTTTCGTCCTGAATTCATATCTGTCTTCAGATTTTTTCTACCAGCTACAGTTTTTAAAATATACGCATTTGAAGTTTCACTAGATAGAGTAGTAATGACTTTGGCATTAAGTATTCATATCATACAGGTGGCTTTTCACAAAAGTAGCATGCTTTTATTAAAGATATCAACGCAAAATCTTAAAAAATTCAGCTGTATGCTTTCCGTAGCACCAATCTTCTAGTAAGTATTTTTACATCGTTTACTAAATTTTTTTAGCTGCTCTTGTACCAAATACAAATTACTGCTATAAAGAATTCGACAACAAAAACTTTATCACTTTTACAGGCGGATATCTATGAAAAAAATTAATTTTAAGTATTATCCATAACTCTGATCAACAGAGTTTTTGGTTGTCAAACACAACTATGTAATCTGTATATAACTTTTCGTCCTGAATTCATATCTGTCTTCAGATTTTTTCTACCAGCTATAGTTTTTAAAATATACGCATTTAAAGTTTCACTAGATAGAGTAGTGACTGTAATAACATCATACAATAATTACCTATTGGCGATAAGAATCTTTGGTAATGATGTAATTACATTCTGCGATTATTGCAGAAAGCTATTAGCCTGTCATTAACAGGTATGATATTTGTAATATATTATTTCAATTTTCCATAAATTATATCATTTATGTGGCAAATTTTCTGAATTTTATTCTGTGGACGACAATCTTACCTACTGCAGTGATGTTGGCGGTTTGATGGAAGCCCTTAGACGTAAAGACAAACCCGAAGAATGGTGACTGTCATTGATGCATGTAAATTTAGCTTGAAAGCAATTCTATTACATAATGACAATATATTGCCCTCAGTTCCCGTGGCATATTCAATTCACCTAAGGGAATTTTATGACACTATGAAAGGACTATTAACGCGCGTAGACTATAAACGATACGAATGAAAAATATGTGAAGATGTAAAAGTTATAGCATGGTTATTAGGAATGCAACTGCATTCACAAAATACAGTTGCCTTTTGTGCGAATGGAATAGTCGTGTTAAATTGCAGCATTACATTGTGCAAAGTTGGCCAAATAGATGGTTGTTGCAGAAAAAAATATTTTATATGAAAGCCTTGTCGATAGAAAAAAAAATTGCCGCTATTACATATAAATTTAGGGTTGATGAATTTTGTAAAAGGTATGGACCGCAGAGGCAGTGTTTTCAGTACATAAAAAACAAAATTCCAAACGTCAGCGAAAGCAAGATAAAAGAAGGCATCTTTGTGGGTCTTCAAATTCAAAAGGCATGGTATTATTTCAAATCTGTAGTAATCGGCTTCTTGGGCAACAACAAAGCGGAAAATTTCAAGAATCTCGTGGATGAAATGTTGACAGCTTACCATAAAATAGAATTTCATATGTTGCGAAAGATGCATTATTTACATTCTCATTTGGATTTTTTTCCAATCAATTTAGAAGCTGTAAATGACGAGCATGGCGAGTGTTTCTATCAAGATTTCTCAATGTTGGAAAAGCGGTACCAGGGAAGATGGAAAGATGCGAACATGTTGGGTAATTACTTTTGGTCACTGATTAGAGAAGTCCCTAACACGTGAGAAAATTCTCAAAAAAATTGTTGGTCATTGTCATTTAACTTCAAAAAATTTCAGATGTAGGAGTGGAAGTAATCCCGTACTCACTTGTTAGTTGTCACTGTCGCTTGGGTCTTCACTTCTAAAGGTTTCTTTGCAGTTTAAGTAACTGTAACTACATTTGGCATTTTTTGATTTAGACTTTATTGTGATGGGCAGTAGCAGGTTATTTGTATGATTTCTCACAATCTCAAAAAGACCAGTATTTTATAGACAGTTACTTACTATTTTCCTATTTTCTCTGTAAAAAAACTACGCCATGTAAATTTTCCCTTTAATACTGTGTTACGTACTTGAAAACAATACCCGCAATCTTAATGTGAACCTCGTTCAGCCCAAATCACCTAACTTATAAAACTTATTTCCACTTGCTACCCGTACCAGTACTATGATAATTATCATTTTTGCATGCAGTATTTACAATGTACCATAGAATCACATGCAGCAGTTACGTATACCGTATACCTATACATGCACTAAATATAGATAGCAATATATGTAGTGTATATAAGTGATTAATAATTTACTAGGCAAGATAAATATTTTTCATATTTAATATCATGCCTCTCAAAAATAAATCAATAGAAACCATACAAAACTGATTCACTACTTATTTACTGATATCAGTTATACAAACAACAATTAATTAGTATTCATTACTAATTAAGTGTCATAGAGCGATAGAAAATTGTAATGGACACCGTTCAGCTCATTCTAAATCAATTATATAGCTGTAAAACAATTGACATTAACATCACGTAACAGGAAGCGAGAAAAGAAACTATAAATGAAATTCTCCTAAATGCCTGGTATACTTTCATGCACACAATGTTATTTTGCGATTTTTCAAGTTGCAATTCTCACGTCAAATACAATTTAGGTCAAACGAATCCATTTACATAAATGTGCCAGATGCATTTCTACTACCACCTTCTTCGCCTATCACTTGTCGTATCTCGTAATCTAAAATGGCTTGACCTGCATGAATACTTTAATCAGTTCAATAAGAGTTACTGAAATATCGACTTGTTTATTTTGGTATATACACAGACATAACTCTCCCAAAGTACAAGTAAAATCTTAAGACTTTTACCCGTTACAAGAATCTGAAACCGGTCATATCTTGGTCAGTGGAATAGCCGTTATCTTAATTATTTCAAAATCGTAAAACTAAAACAATTCTGCAAGAGATTCGTCTGTATTATTTACAAAATCCAAACAAGTGTAAATTGCGAATCAATCTCAGTAATTACTATCAATTTAAGTTAATAGTTTAACAATAAATAACCAGGAACTAACAAACTATCCATCCTAAGCATCTATATTCATAATTAAATAAGTGTTACCCATCCAATAAAATAATAAACTGGATTTCTATGAATTCCAGTTTCTAACACACTCAGAGAGAAATTTAGTAAAACAAGCTTGCTTTGATATAATTGGTAAAATTTACCACTAAACTAAGACAGGTCAATTAATTTGTGTATTGTGATGATTGTACTTTCCAGAAAAGAAAGTTGTGCATTCCTAAATTATAATGCCATTCTATTTTATAGATTCTAATATAATATAAATTATTTAAAATCGATAACGAATTAAATTTTAGAAAGAGTGATACCAATGCCAGAACTTACTGCATTAATAAAATCATCGATGAACGAACGGGATAACAAATATTTAATCTTAGTAACTCAAATCCATGCAAATATATTATGCCAAAATGAAAAACTATTTGGATATAACCATAACAACTTATTTAATCCCAGAATTTAATTCTTCTCCTCGTGTTTGTTGAGTTTTTTTCTTTTTTTTTTTTGATAAGAATAAGTAATCGAACCAATTTATACAAGACAAACAACGTATCTCACCCCAGATGCTTTTTAGACGAATGGTCACCAACTGGAGTTGGCTGGTCGACTCCATAAAGTTATCTGTGCATATTGATAGACAACCACGCCATAGCAGACCTGTAGACCCCTATGCTGCTGTGTTTCCGTTGTACCGCATATTACTCATAAAAGTAAGACCTATTTTTTGCAACCGAAAATCGAAAACTCATCAAACCTTTCAGAATTTACAATAGTATATTCGAGTTTTGTATTTGTTCCTAGTTTTGCAAATTTAACGTCCTATGCTACTGCTACCTATCCTACTATTTCCTAACTATTTTATATTTTATCTAGTTATAGTTTATATAATACAACATACACTGCGATCATTTTCAAGTGTCCTGAGTTGGCAACAAAAAAGTCCCTGGATTCATAAAAATTGAGAAATATTTACTTTCGTGAATTGTCCATACTGGATTTATATGTGAAATGTCAAAACGGTAGTGTCAATAACACTTATCTATTAGCTGTCATTTGTGTGTATTGTCTTTTTGTAGTGTCTTTATTTTCATATTTTCTTCGTGTTTTATTACCTTTTTTCTGTCTTTCAAGACAATATAGGATTTATAATAAAAAATAAGGTACAATTACTATATTCTTATAAAAATTCATTCAAATATTTCTCCAACTTATAAGTAACCTTACTAAGTTGACATTTGTTGCAAGAAAATGTAAATAATAAACCTAACCGCAAAGTATAGATAAACAGCTACGATCTTCGTAATATATAATCTCAATCTCCTCTCACATAACTGATATCAATTCATTCTCCACGGTGAAATTGTGTTTTTATCATTTGTAAGTTCATATTTATTTAAAACCGCTAAAAATTTGTCAGTCAACCAACTCAGATCATAATTAAAAAAGCAAGCACCACAAAAAGCAGGTATTTGTTTCATACACATAGCTAACTGCAATTTTCGATTTTTAAATAAAAATTTAGTTGTCCTAGTTTGCAATTTCGCTATTATGTACAGTTTTGTGTATTATTCATAAATATTTAAGCAATACTTTCAAGAAATTAATTATTCATGATGTCTACAAAAGATCTAAGCTTATAATATCATCTTTAATCAAATCAAGTTTACTACTGTCATTATAGTACTTATTTGCAACAAATATGCTACTCTTTATAGAAAAACCTATTGCTGAACGTTATAGGTATACGCCAAAGCTACTAAATAAAGTACCTAATTATAAATCTGCTTTTTGATGAGGGAAACAAAACTGACAAAGTCAAAAAGCTCTTGTAATGAGATGAAACTTTTGTAATTCTCTAGGATACTACATTGTAGTTACACTAATAAAAACGAAACCTAACTTTATGAAAGCAAGTTGTATAATATATCAATATCATGCCCCATTACTTTATTTACACAAGAAAACACAAGTAGTGTTGCTACACGTGCATTCTCTTCGCCGGTTCTTAAGCAATCATCCATAACTATCGTTTGATCATCAGGCTGTAATAACTCATATCTTGGATCGGCAATAATGGAATTTTTAACAGCATCCCAATCAATTGAGTCTTTTACTAAGTAACCTATGCTTTCGAAACCACAAGTAACCGCATTATAATATTGTTCGGAAAGAAATATTAAATCCTTGCAATCCTTGCTGCCATTTTTCTCACAGCATTGACTGAGCATTTCCATTTCGTCCTTCTCATAAAAGAACCCACACACCTAAAATGTAAGTAAATATTTAAAAAATAATTGATAGAAGATTTCAATACCTTTGTAGAAAAGAACACCGTTATTAAAAGTGAAAAATAATACTTCATAACTACGATGTTAAATTAATACGTGTTAACAGAGCAATAATTGATAGAAAGGGAATAAAATGTTTAAACGTACAATTAGCGAAATTAATGGGTCATTGTTTTAATTTATGATATAATTTCATAAAAAAGATGTCTTGGTGTATAACAACATAATAAAATACGTCACTTATTGATTTAACTAAGCCAATATAACAACACAGAATTTGTTCTATTACGAAATAAAAAGAAAACTTTTTCTCCGAGAAAAGATGTAAATCTTGCAAAAATGTCTGCAAGTAATATGTCAAGATAATCAAATAATTGTCTGTCTCACAACGAAATTCGGTTACAACATATATTACAAGTTTGAGATGTGTTGAGATATGGCTAAACTTGGCCAATTTCTTACACATACAAGTGGCGCACGCATGCAATTTTGCATTTAATTTAAATTACAAGAAAAAATGTACGCACTATATTCACTATTGGACGGTTAAGTAAGCTCATTGATTGTGGCATATTGATATACGTCAGAACTGCATACTAATTTGCAATTCAAGGTTGTTATTCTTCGACCGTATGCTGGCCTCCCGCAAACTCCCTATCTCTCCAACATTGCATGTGGTACACGTGAGCCATGTTTACATATGGCACATTATGGCGTAAAAGCTACTTAGAATCACACAAAAGAACACTGCAACAACATTGCTGTCGAGCCTAGTAAGATTTGATGATCAAAAAAGCGATCTATCTATTCTACTTTATCAGAGAGAGATATACTATCAACAAAAACGTGATTGAACTTAAATAAATAGTAATTTTCACATAATTTGGATTGTCACTTCTTGTAAGATATACCTTTGACATTTAGACGGAAAGCATCTAAAGTTAACAGATATTTGATATTATCTACTTATAATAACTACCTAAATATTAAAAAACCGTTTAAAATCACCTTAATGTTGTAAGGATTAAACAACCGCTACGAATATTTCAGAATACTTACTGAAAAGTTAAATGTATTACTAAAATAGTCCCTATGAAAATTAAACATCTTCTTGTAAAATCTATGTATGTATGTTTAGTTACGTATAAAGTTTTTATTGTGTTTATAACGATCAGTATTAATATTGTATTGTGCAATGATGAATGCAAAATGAAGTCATAATAGGTTGATGTGCGCATATACCTACATAGTCTAAATAAATTTATTACACAATACCCCAGATATAAAATAATATGTTATATCATAGAAGGACCCTGTCAGAATCCAAATGATTGCTTTAAACAGACACATACATATCTTAATGCAGTTCAAAAAACATTTTTTCTACTCCCATGTTTTAATTGTATTATTAGATATGCTGAACCTGTACTTTAATGATGGCCATTACGACACAGATTTTCATTATGATACAAGTTTAATCCAATAGGAATACAGATTTTTCATTACGATATAGGTGTATATCCAATAGGAATGCGACATTCCAATATTCAATATGGCCGCGACTACATATCTGACAGATATAAAAATTAATCAAACTTGACAGTTCTCTGTATCTATTTGAATATAGTAAAAATTAAAGAAATACGTATGATATTATGGGGTCGTAGAAAAAATAGTGTATCTATGCAACTCGCATTTAATGGCTATTAAAATGTATTCATTAGAATACTCGGCCGCGCCTCGTATTGTAATTCTCATACTCGTGTCTTAATAGCTATCATTAAATGCTCGTTGCATAATATACTATTATCTACGCAATTTTTCCATCAGTACATACCAAACGATCATTTTCTCCATAAATTTTATACTGCGACGAACATCATTTAACGAAAATAATCTGGAAACGTACACTGTTGCAGATGTTTAACACAGTAACTGTGAATTGTTAATACGTTTGTTTTAAGTAAATGTTTTTTTTAATGTGTGGTGAGTGCTTAGTTGCAGTGACTCCGTAAGCTGTATTACTTGTCTGTCTATCACTGCAACTCTTGCGGTGTAGTGTTAGTGTGTGTAAGTTGTGTTTTAACTACAGTAATAATATAAAATGTATTGCTTATTTTGATCTATTCATACTGTATTGGAGTATTTATTGTACGCCTTTCGTATGTTTCACGATGTATGGAATTTTGACATCGCAATGCGTTTACTTACTGTTGATGTGTACTGCCCTACATTTTCCCGCTTTTTTCATCAGTAAGTAGAAAAGTAATGGAAGTGTACATGAAATAGAAAAGATATATTTTATTGAGAAAAGCTTACACATTATTATGTAAATCTGGTTTTACATTATCACATTTTGTTTGAAAATTTTTTGGCAAACAAAATTGCATAATGTAAAACAAAATTTGATGAAATAACGAGCATCAAACACAATTAATCCTGTGTTTTGCATCAGAGTTTGACCAAAGTACCCTGCTCTTGTGTACACAGTTTGGCCAACCTAAAATTTCTAATACATTTTATTTTAGAAAACAGTAGTGGTAAGAGATACAATAAATTTATAGTAAAAAGATTATAGTCGGTGTAACCACAATTGCTATTCATGGAATAAACACAATTGAAAATCTTACTATAATTAAAGTATTATGAACGTACTTGGTAAGATCTCTCTTAGTTGTAACTTTAACGATCGTTCGTTTGATCTTCTATTGGTGAAAAAAAGACGAACTTATTTACAGTTATCAATACTTGTGCGTATTTCGTAAAAAATATTTAAAATCACTTGTTAAAATTTTAATCTATAATAGTGTAGTTGTTCTGTTTGTGTAGATGTTCTTTTGCCCACTGAATAAAATAATAGATACACTTTCTTCTAGACACTCTAGAGCACGATCCTCGCGTACTCTGGTCACGCAGGAGGCTCATTCCATTCTTGCCATGCTCGTTGCACTGCCTACAACGCCAGCTGGAGACGACACGCGATTTCACGAAAGGATACAGCTGCCATGTGCATGCCCACAACCAATCCTCACTCAAACTCGCTCAAGTAACGCGAACGGCCTTACAACTACATAATATCGCTTCGCACCACAGTAAGAGCAGCCGATTTCTGCCACCCGCTTCGGTTTGCATGCCGACAGCATGTTGCACCTGTAGGAGCCGCTCAGTAAAAGATGCGACTGTAGAAAAATTCGAAACTCGTTGCATCAACTCGTCTAGGTGAAACTTTTAAGCACCGCTAAAACTATGCATCTACGGGGTGTGGTCGTCACTTTTTTCAACAGTGTATTTGATATGGTACATTTATTAACGAAGTGTAATGGACATTATTTTTAACGTGCTAACAACATTTTGTATACAATAGAACATGTTTTTAATTTATAGTGCGTGCATCTGCAGCGGCTTCATGAGCTGTATTGTTTGTCACGACCAGCCCTGCTGCATCATGTAGCATAGTATGTACATCGATGGTCAAAATAAAGTTAGGCAGATTCATACAAAATGTTATCCAAAATATATTTACATTTATGCTAATCTTGCGCGATCGTGGATCAATATTTCTAACGCAAAAGTATCAGAGTTGTCTTACAGCCCATTGCTTCAAAGTCACATTTACACTTAACTAACAGTTAAAACGAGAACTAATCTAACCGAAACTCGAGGGTCTCTGTTTGCCATCTTAGGCATTGGTTACGTTTTTACGCTTGCGCAGTATATGTTATTACTCCACGATGTTATGGTGCCTTGATCATGTTTGTAAAATGTTGTTTACAATCTACAGTAAATCCCATAAATATGCGTTATCTTACAGGACTTTTGATATATTACTATTATTATTATCGACTTAGCATTCCCTGTTGGGAGCAAAGTGTTTAACGGCGCAGCATGATAAAAGGCGATATAATGCTGTCACAAAGCCATTTGAACACAATTTACACCCACAAAACTACACCGTGAGAGTTGCCTCGGTAGCCGGACAAGCGATACAGCTTACGGAGTCACTACAACTAAGCACCCAACACACATAAAAAAATTAATTACTACTATTAAGAGTTTGAGTTAGTAAGCGTGAATATGGATAGTTGCTTGAATATATAGCCACAGAACGAAAGCTATGCACAGTAAGGAAAAGAAAGGAACACTTTTTACGGAAACAATTTGTCCTGCCTTAGTCGTGGCTTTACGATTAAAGATGGATGCTGAATAGTGGTTATCCTAAAATACACCAAATTTTATATCATTGCTATATTGTACAAAATGACGAACATGTTCGTGTAGAACAGGTTCATAACAATGAATTTAACAATCCAAGAGACATTTTATTATTACAGAATTATTTTCGCAATTTATTACTTTAATATTGTTTAACTATGTTGTTGGTTAATAAATAAGTACAGTTTAACTTTATAAAAAAATTAGTATTTATAATTCCTTTACATTACATACAACCGGGACACCTCATTAAAAAAAATTGCAACACTAAACGGCCGTTTGCACCGTTCCTAGTTAAATCAAGTTAAGTTAAAATTAAATTAAATCTTAGTTAAATCGGAATTTTAGTTGCACGGAGATCTAAACAAAAGATTAAAAAGTAAATCAATAGTTAAATCTTTTGTTAAGATTTCCGTGCAACTAAAAATTCCTATTTAACTAATTTAACCAAGATTTAATTTTAATTATAATTTAACTTGATTTAACTAGGGACGGTGCAAACGGCCGAAAATGTATTAACGAATTAAGAATATATTTTGGGGGAACACCTAAATAAGTGATATGCAACCATAAAGAAAATATTTTCTTTGTTATATTTGATACTCAGTATGACCAGCATATTTACAAATGCAATTGTAGCTTTGCTAACCGCTACTCAGAACATACTTCGAAAAACACTCTCGGTTTCAACTGTAATTTTAATTGTAATTTTAGCCAATACCCAGTGCACATGCAACTACTTAATTATCACATTTAACTGGACATTGAAAAACCGGGCCTAAATCAATCAGTGCGAGAACAATTATCACTAAATTGTAATTACTATCATACACAGCGATTACCATAAGTACTTAACTACCATCTTATCAATCCAGTTTTAGACATAGATGAGGATTTTTGAGATACGGTAATATTTCTCAAATAACCGACATTTGTTTGCAAGTTAATTTTTGAAACTTCTAAACTAAATTATATACATTTATGCATAAATTCATCGTACAGACTTTTTCTGATATTTGTATAACTATTTTTCATTAATATAAAAGAGCATAACGTAAATGTGTGATACTTTGGTTACATATATTAATAATTTGGTTAGATTATTACTAGAATATGTGTGCGGAGGAACTGTGTTGCCTAACTTACGGTTAATTTTGAACCAATTTTTTAAGAATTCTACACACGTAATGCCAGGGTATCCACTAAATCGTTTTTCTATTTTCAACTGCCGACTTCATAGTTTTGACAAAGACGCTGATCTAAGCTGGGTATCCACCAAACAGATTTTCTATTTTTGATAAAATAAGTTGGTTGCAGATTCAATTTGTCGTAAATACACCAAAAGTTGATTTAAGAGAGAGGATGTATCAATCAAACCCATCAATTATTTTTCTGCAAAATGTCGATCTACATATATTGAGTGGTGTATTTCTTTTACAAGAAATGTATATCTGATAATTTCAAATTATATTAATTCTTTTCAGACACAATTAAGCATAAGTTCTGAACTGTATAACTTAATAAAACTTTATATCGAAAGTATTTATAAGGAAATATGGTCTCTTCAATATGAATGGATATATTAAGCTTTGACGCACTAATGCGTCACTCTGTAGGTAATTCTTAACAACGTAGCAGTACAATTTAGAGTAAATTTATGAGTAATTTTATTGGAACAATTTTAATGCATCAAAGAAAGTTAACATTTATTATTGTTGATTTACGCATTACAATTATGCCAATAAAATTTTATTTTATGACATTTATAAGGTAAGTATAGGCCTAATATGAGACACACGGTTTAGAATTCATAGCCACTTAAGATTTTTTGAATTTATGTTAAGGAGTCGATTGCACAAAACAAAATGTATAATAAAATAAAAGTTTGTTCTATTACTATGTTCATATGACTGGATGAAATTTATTATGAAAGTTTGGTGTGATACCATACACAGTAAGCCCTTTAAAATGAGGTATCACTCAACTCATTCCATTTAAAATTTTGATACTATATCACCACCTGCCGTCAAACTTTGAAACTAAATAGAAATTTTACTTCAAGAATGTAATATATAATATTTCATATTAATGACCCAAAACTGGAACCTCTCTATTAAACCGATCAAAAGTTAGCAGGGGCGAAGAGGGGAGGGGGAGAAAGACACTTTAGAACCGCACTGTATATGCTTCTAAGTCGTTTAGTAGGATCCACACAAAAATATTTTAATTCTAAGTAAATGAAAATCACTTCGGTAAACTTTAATTCATTAAGTGTTAATGAATTTTATTTTATTGATTATAATCGCTTAAACGACGTATGCTACGAATCAAAATACAATACAAATATTAATAACTTCGCAATGTTATCTGTTTCGAAGATACTATTCAACTTGAAATATTTCAGATAAAGGTTACTTTATCTTAAAAGCTTTTATGTTTATGAACTACTAGTGAATATGAGGTGCTTCATGATGTAAGTTCAATTTCACATGTTAAAATGGGTGACAAGCAAAATAAAACGTATAAAAAATCGGTGCATATCGATATTCTAGCTCCAACTATTCATAGAGCAAAGAGCTTCAAAAGTGATCAGGCTGAAACAAGACCACGGTAATTACTTATTTAAATATTACTTATTCATGTCTCGACATTACAAATGTTAAAAAAATGTTTATATTTAAGTGTGTACTATCTTTTTCAATTTAAGTACGAGTTTTTCAGAAATGTACATATGTATATATTTAGTAAATATACGTAATAGTTTAAAGCAAATTTAATTATGTACTCTGAAGAAATTCGTCAAAACAGTTAAATTTCATTTCTTTATTTTCAAATGAATAAAATTTGCGATAAAACAAATCTTTTATTTATTAAAAGGAAATTCGTCACCGAAAATTTCGCATTTAATTTTTAAAAATCATATCTGTAATTTTACCGACGAAACACAAAAATCATGAAGGTATGCTATTGATTATATGTATGAGCATACATATGTATATTGTTTATTATGTTAGGCATCTAAAAAGTGCAATGAAATAACACGCACACGAATATGTCCACGATGATTCCACAGGAGATGGCGAGTATAAAGAAATATGAAATAAACTACCTACCTAAAATAAGACTATATACCAATACAAAGTTAATATTGCCGTTATCACTTAAATAATTAAAAAATATATACCTAAAGTACTTACTACTGATAATCGGCTTTATCTTATATAAATAATCATTCGTTTTCTCTTGTTTCAAAAATCTGATTTAAAAACAGGATATCTGTATAAGTAGTAAAATCTCGATATATCAATCATATTTTGGTAATCTGTATTGGAGATCCCTATTTTTTATTCTTTTACGTTACCCTGTCAATCAGTTGTAATTATATTTGTTTATATACAGTCGAATTTTTGGATCTTGTCCGTTACTTGTTATGAGTAATGTCAGTACGAATCGACTCATATGTCATGTTGACGTTTCTCTCTAATGTACGGTTGCGGCCAATATTATCTGGGCAGCATTTTTTCCCATTGTAAATGGATTTTAATAATTGTTACATAAAAAAGTCACCTGGAAAACTATACTGTCATATTGATTGAAGAAAAACGTCAATTATAAAAATGTCCCATTTATCTTTGGCCGAGAAATTGAGGGTTGTGACGTTACTTAAGATTCCAAATAGCAAAGGATACTGCATTAAGAGAATATGGGATGAGAGA
Organism: Holotrichia oblita; assembly: GCA_023690525.1. Taxonomy (NCBI): domain Eukaryota; kingdom Metazoa; phylum Arthropoda; class Insecta; order Coleoptera; family Scarabaeidae; genus Holotrichia; species Holotrichia oblita. Next base: position 94,099,489 of record CM043016.1, on the reverse strand, counting down.
CAAACGTTTGATAGAAGATTGGGTAGTGGTAGGCCCAGAGTTACAACGGAGGTTGATGATGGTAATTTGGTTGATTTTATTCGCGGAAATCCCTTCCATTGTGCAGTAGACGCACAGGCTGAAACAAACTTTCCACTTTTTAAGGTAATGACTATTGAGATAACCATTACATGATGGCTCGTGCCCTAAGTGCGTATCCAGAGTAACGTAGACTATAACAAAGCCTGATTTACCAAATTTCATGAAAAAGTAATGAAATGTCAAATCACTGCCCAGATTATATTGGCCGCAACGGTACGTTAAATGTCGGTGATGAATATTTTAGGTACAGTTGTAATCACGAAAGATGATCCCTGCGTCATCAATTACATTTGTATGAATCAAATCAGTACTTCACTCAATTCACTTGAATAAGACAAAGACGAGATTAGTTCGTTGTCTGCGCTTAAGCTATATATTTCCGCTTCTTGACTTAAAAATTTGACATACATTTGACAATGCATCTCCGTAGACATTTGATGGAACTGTCATTGATTTCGTTCTTACAAATACGTATTTGTTTAACAATTTTTTGAACTAATTTTTTTAAAACTATAATGGCAATACATAGTAGAACATTACGGTAGGTACAATTGCAACAACTTAAAAAAAGTTAAACTTTAAATATTTAGGGCCTGTCAATAAATTCCCACGCACTTAACCCAAAAATGAAAGATGTCATAGCTGCCATATTCATTTTGATATTTACAGTATTTAACATGACGCCGAAGTACTGATTTGATTCATACAAATGTAATTGATGACGCAGGGATCATCTTTCGTGATTACAACTATCTGTGTTTAGTTACGCTGTTAATGACGTAACGGACAAGATCCAAAAATTCGACTGTATGTTACTAACTGTACATAGGTGTTGATTGAAGGAATACATAAAGATGCGCAACATATGACAGTTGACAGAAATTTCAGATCCCATCAAATGGAGATTTGCATTGGATGGGATCTGAAATTTCTGTCAACTGTCATAGGTTGCGCATCTTTATGTATTCCTTCAATCAACGCTGTATAGGGAATGAACTAAGATTCAACATATTTCATCACTACTTAGTACCTGATAACCTTTCTACTTTTTACTATGACCATTTAATTTTCCATCAATAGCACATTTTTCGATGTCCCATGTGGTCTAAATTAGTAGTCTCAAATTGATGGCTTCACTTGTTACAGGCATGGCGCTTTTAATTTGAGAAACATAAAGGCAAACTACCTATTTGTACATACACTAAAAATACACTTACGTATTTAGAACAGTCATTTTTAGGGCATGCTACAATAATCGTAACATTCAGAGACAAGCATGCGACCGTAGTTGACTGATTCTTGATGGTGTACCTATATATGAAAACGTCGACGAATGCCAGTATAAAAAACCAAAGAAATGTCTATAATAGGCGCTCATGGTATTTTGTTGGAATTCTCCCAGCGGGAGAATGCAATGAAAATAAATCAAGCATTAGAAGTGGACCAAGATGGTTTCGACCTCCGCTTCCAATGCTTGATTTATTTTCATTGCATTCGCCCGCAGGGTGAATTCCAACAATATACCATGAGCGCCTATTATAGGCATTTCTTTGGTGTACCTATATAACAAAATAACTAAATAGAACTTCTTAAAATAGCCACTTGAAATTATTAGTGTGTGCAATTGGTAAATTATCTATGAATCTATTATTGTTTAATCGTCTGGTGTATAAATGTTATTAGCTAGTTAATTCTAGAAATAGGTCTTTCGTAATAGGTAACAATGTACCGTCTACAAAAAATAAAAATTGGACCGAGTGAAGTGCGAGTCCGTGTTCTAGACTAATTTCATTGTAGAAAGATGCTACACTAACTAATATCGGAAAATGGATTTCCTCTTGAGCTATATTTTGATATAAAGCCTAAATTCTCTCCGCTCCGTGCCAGCTCCGTTAGCGAGCAACTTACCTCATTTATTATCAAGCACAGAATAATCTTTTATTTCCATTCAGAAAATATATCCAAGAACATAATTATATATTTAAGATAAAACAACCTTACGTGAATTTTACATTAACAGATATTACACAAAAGCAATAGATTCCCTCAAATTTAAACTGCGAAACCAATTTCGATAAGTACTGATGAGACAACAGATGTATTTTACTACGTTTCACTTAATAATTGCAACATAATAATAAATATCAGTTACATAAACAAAAAATACTAAGAAAAAATTAATAAGAAGCTACCTATTGTTTATTATCAACTTTTTGGTTTTTCTTTCTAAATGTAGTTATTGTATGTACACAACATGTTGTTTATTAATTTAATTAAGGCAAAATTTATCTTGTTTTTATATACGGATAGATAATAACTGACAATGAAGATTGATAATATAAAAATATGTAATGATAATGATTAATAGAATAGCATAAAAAGTTTGTGCGTATTGTGTGTTTCGGATACCGTTGCGTTAGGTCTCGAACGCATATACCGTAAGCGTATTTTTTTAATTAGGGTCGCGAGCTCACTTCAATGCACATAGTTGTCAGCTTTAGCGAAAGATAAGGAGAAGGGTTGGAGAGGCCGGGCCCTTATTCGCGTGGATGCATCTTACAATCAGTATATCACGCATACCTAAGTGGCATTGTAGCAATATGTTCCTCTTTATTTAACGCCGCACGGCTTTTGACATTTATCCTTTTTCTAGCACCCTAATTAAAAAATTACGCTTACGGTATATAACAAGCTACCTATTCATAAACTCGAAATCTATAAGGCTACTTTGAATTCGTAAACATGTTGCACGAAGTGCGCATTGTGTACAGACTTGATTCTTATATGTTATTTAATACACGATTATATAAAACGTTTACATTACTTAGTCTGCTTCTTAAATATTGTCAACTCAAGAACGATCACTACCCTATCAGTACTTTATACTCCTAATTAAATGAAATTCTCCGAAGGGTAAACGCACTTCACTTCGACCGCGTTTTTGCTCAATACGCTGAATCCGAATCTTCGACTAAATTTTGTTAAATGATAACAACGAAACCATTAGTACTCTAACTCTAGACCATTCTCCATCTGCTCTTCTTGTTCCCTCTTTTTCTGTCTGCTGCCAAACTTGCTGATGCTTTCCTGTCTAAATGAAAATAATTAGATACAATTAGCTGGGACATTAAAAAAAGACAGCATAAATGTATGGTTGGCAATTGTAAACCTATATTCATTCCGTCGAAACAATAGAAATTTTAACACAGGTACTTCCATATGCGGTAGAAGTAGAGCTCTGGACAACAGGAAACAGATCAATGTTATTTATACAAATTACAGTAGAACCACCTGTTAAATACTTACAAGCATAACAGGTAGATATGTAGATTTGTATGTTGTATAATGGCTGTAAACGCTGCTAGTTTATTTCTTAGCAATATGAGCCATCATTTGAGAGCTATCATTTGAGAGGTAATTACCCTATTTCATACTGCCTTACACATGTATCACATATGTGGGCTACATAACAAGATAATAGGAAAATCTTAAAAAAAACTGTAGCAGCATCTTCTCAATCTAATATGTCGAGCACTAGTATATTACACAAATTTGAAATTCGATCCATTGTATTTCAAAATTTGTTTAAGAGGGCGCTCACGACCCTCTATTTCAATAACATGAGCATGATGAAAAAAAGTTGCATTTTTACCAAATATATGTATTCTAAATTAAGTGGCATAGCGCGTAATAATCTGTTGAAAAGGAATTGTTTATTAAATACAATTATGTTTTTAATAATTATTGTCTAGTCAGACCCGCCGCTAGCTGGTTGAACGCCCGCGTGCAATACCGATTAGGCCGCCCCTTGTACAATTGTATACATACAAATTATGACAATGTTTTGTTTTCCTTTCGATATGATTTTGGCGCCGATGCCGTTCCCTTGAAAATGCCGCCCTTGTGCGGTGCACGTCTTGCACTCCCGCACGCAGTGGCCCTACCCCTAGTTTGCTTAATCATTTTCAATATAAAATTTTTACTAATAGAGATGTCATACCATAATGATATAAATAATTTTTTACTGTTGCCTAACTCCAGATGATAAAATATAAAGTAAAAATTTGTTTCAAAAAGACTTATCGGCATAAAAAATTGTGAACAAATAAGTACTCAAATTATATGTAACTATTTTATAGATCAGATTTGAATTGAATGAATTATCTCATTTAGAGTCAGTTCGCAATATTAATTATTTGCAGCAAAATATAGGGGCATACTGGAATTAACTACCTTGGTGACAAATAGCTTCTGCTTTTGGACACTGGAAAATACGTTTGCAGGTTGTAGTGTGTGTTGAATGATATGTATGTATATCCTTATAATTGAAATCATTGTTTTTGATAATAATTTTGAAGTTTCTTTATAACTAAACTTGGCAAATTTGCTACACATGCCGTAGCTTATACATGCAATTTTGTACTTAATGTAAATTATAACAAAAAAAAATACGCGCTGTATTTACCATTGAACGGTTAAGTGACCTCACCGATCGTGGCATGTTTATATAGGATGGTCCATTAAAAGTGTAACACTGTAATATCTTCGAAACAATTAGTGTTATGAAGAAAAGTATTAGACAAAAGTTTAACTAAATGAATGATGGCGCTACTGTTGCCACTATAGAGAAAGGCACTAAAGTCATAGCAAGGTCAACTCTATCTTTTCAAATAGCATATGGTATTTTTTTTATCAAATTCTAAAAGAGCATTAAGTTGTGAATAACAAAATAGTAAATCACATATGACAGTGCAACAAATGTGTTTTATTTGTTTGTTAAATGTAAAAGTAGAAGATAGATGTTAATAGTAGCTACCAATTGGTTACATTAAGTAAACAGTGGAAGAAAGCAGACGGCTATGGAATTAGATGTTCAAATTGGCGGACACCAGCCCCAATGCACTTTTGTATTCGCGCAGAAGAATCGCTATATTTATTTTAAATGTACAATATCTACTTGTTGTATATAACACGGAATCAGCAACACTAGTAAACCTGCAGGAGAGAATAAGACATGCATGTGCAGATATTTCTGAAGACAAGTTACTGCGTGTGCATACAGATTTTTCTGCGCGAATACAAAAGTACAAGGCTCTGGTGGCCGCCAATTTGAACATTTAATTCGATAGCCGTCTGCTTTCTTCCACTGTTTACCTTATGTAAAGCATTTGTAGCTACTATTTACATTTATTTTTTACTTTTACATTTAACAAACAAATAAAAAACATTTGCTGCACTGATTTTTATTGTTCTCATTTTTTCGAAATATCTCTATTAATATTAATTTGAGATCATATGTGGTTTACTATTTTTCTATTCACAACTTATTGCTCTTTTAGAATTTGATAAAAAAAATACCATATGCTATTTGAAAAAAAAAAGAGTTGACCTTGCTATGACCTTTGTGCCTTTCTTTATAGTGACAACAGTAGCGCCGTCGAATAAGCCCCTTCATATAGTTAAACTTTTGTCTAATCCTTTTCTTTATAACACCAATTGCTTCGAAGATATTACAGAGTGTTACACTTTAAATGGACCACCCTGTATACAACACGATTGCATACTAATTTGCAATTCAAGGTTGTTATTCTTCGGCCGTACGGTATCCGATCGCCAACCCGATAATGCCCGAAATATCTGCTGCCATGAATACGATAAGCATATGCCATGTTTATTTATAACTATAATTTTTGCATGCTTTCATATTATGAACTTTTGAGTTTGTAGGGACTATCTCTTTACAGCTAGATTGCTACACCTTCTCTATAAAAATTGACTTTCAACTAGAATATTATTTATTTAAAAATATAAATTACCTACGAAAGTATGAGCATACAAAATTTTTACTTTTTGACGCATTGTGTATACCGGTCGTTTTGAGAGATAGAATAAATAACGGCGGAAGGGGCAAGGGGTACGAAAATTCGCTAAGAAGTGGGGACGCGTATGAGTCTCTCTATCACGGTCTAGTCCACAGCGCTGTGATAGACTCATACGCGATCCCACTTCTTAGCGAATTTTCGTACCCCTTACCCATTCTGGCTGTTATTTATCCTATTCCTCAAAACGACCAGTATAATGAGAATATAACGAATTAAAAAGCTGGTACCGCAAATATATAAAAACAAAGCTATTTTAGGCTATTATTAACTGGTTATTGTTCGTCACTGCTCTTTACTTTACATCATTTTATGGTTGTAGATTAGATATGCAGTCAATGCCACTACTAAGCACGCGAAAATCTCTGGATTAGGATTTAATTTATTGATAAAAATATTTGATTTTTATTTTTAACTCATATGCAAATATCAATGCCACCCTAAAAGTGATATTACTTTACGCATTTTATATATTTTACGCTGTGAAATTATTTATTCTATATAATAAAAGTTCATATATATAAACCGTTACTACCAAAATATTTTATATTAGATATGTTGTAGGAAATCGCCCCTAAAAAAGATTAAAGTTGAATCTGAAATTGTCATTAACTTTTGACTTCAATTACTCTGTACCTGCTTGACTATTCCTTAGAAACTTAGAGCAGAACCCTCTGAAAGTAAATAAACTAAATTATAATTTCCAATAAATCAAAGTTCAGTATATTTTAGTGCAGAAAAGTAGCAGAAAACTTAGAACGAGTGATTTGATTCAAACTCTGTTATAGCTATAGTTAATGTTTATTGGTCGCGTTCAGTTATTAGTGGCTACATCGGTAAGTTATCGGTAAGTAATAACGAGCAAAGTACCGCAGTGAATATCGATATGCTAATAGTACAATACCTGCAGGTATTTAGTTAACTACTTCACTAATCTGTATCTATACCGGTGATTTACCGATGAACATGACCATTTTCTTATTTGTGTATAGTTACGTATAGTAAAGAAACAATTTCAATCTGTCGCTTGGTCTGGAGGTTATACCGGGTGACAACGGAATAAGGTAACAGATTATAACCTTTTTATCATGTAACAGATTTACTTGACATTTAACATTAAGTAATCTCATGTAATCGCGCATCTTTCTAAACTTTGCCACCTCCTCTTTCATTTCCTGTTTAACCGGAAGTGACATCAACTTTTTATTTTTAAATACAACTATGTTTGTTTTTTGTTATATTTTGATCCGCTGATAAATTTAGAATACGTTGATATGTCACACGATAGGATTTTATCTCAAAATGATCGGGAATAATTAGTTTTTGGTAACAACAATAAAGTGCTCTTGAACACATATTCATGATTATTTTTTAAGGGTTCGTTGCATAAACAAAATAACAATGAATTTGACATAGTCCATCTACTATTTTTGTCAAAAATATGATTTTGGAATAAAGATATTCGAAAAATATGAAATAAAATTTTTTTCAACTTTTAAATAGCCTTAACTTAATTTTTTTAAATACACCCGTCCTATTTTTATAAAATTATTTCCTTCGTGTTTTTATTTGCTTTGATTTCATACTAAGTAACAGAATATCAAATTGTTTATAAATAATTAAGAATAAGTGCAATTATTATAAGTGTAATATACAAATTAATGAGGCTGACAATACGTGCGTGCATCTTTAACGGGTAGTGTCCCTTGATACTAAATTTCACGAACTGTCATTAATTGTCAAAATTACTAGCTAATCGGTAGATTGGATGACTTAAAGCATTTTTGGCAGTAAATGAGTTGGTGGTGGTAAGGTGCGTTCGATTAACGTGGTGTAGAGATTGATGAGGCTGGTAGTACCTGAATTTTTGATACGTAGTATGCACTAATACGGCCATAGCATCTACCACATAAGAATAAATAAAAAATTTTCTGGTAATTAAAACAAACCTTTTCATTTGAAACAAGAAAACCAATAATTCCCGTATATTAATATAGAAATAGACTAGCAAAGTTACAAAAAAAAAGAAACAAGAACATAATATAAACTATAATAAATGCTCAAACTGCTGACCATGGCAATTACGACAAACAGTTGCTCTTCTAACAATTTCTTGCAACATGTTGTTTAATTGCTGCCTAGTTATTTCATTAATTGCTTGTCTTAATCTAGCTTCCAAATCTTCTCTGGTTGTTGGAGATGTAGCATAAACTATATTTTTTAAATGATCCCAAAGGAAAAAGTCTAGTGATGTCAGATCGGGCGATCGCGCTGGCCATCTAATGGGCCCATTTGTTCCCAGCCATTGATTCCCAAACCTCTGATTAAGGTAATCTACCATTATTCTCGCATTATGAGGAGGAGCTCCATCTTGTTGGAAATAGACACGACGTCGCAAAATATGTGGCAACGCATTAAGGTACCCATCAACTTCGGTTGTAAGAAATTCGAGATATCGTTCGCCAGTTAAAGGGCCATCAAAAATTATTGGCGGTAGTAACTGGTTACCTACTACTCCTACCCACACGTTAAACCCAAAACGTTCTTGATATGCACCCTCTCTAAATAAATGTTGTTTCGAGCCCAATATCGTGTGTTTTGTCTATTAAACGCACCTAAATTTGTAAATCTTGATTCATCGGAAAAGATAACTCTGCGTATAAAGTTTTCGTCTTCACGTTGATGATTTAGTAACCAATTACAAAAATTCAATCTACGCTCATGATCTGCTACATATAGATGTTGATTAATCTGGTACTTGAAACTTTTGTACTTGTGTTTCTTTAAAATTAGTCTCACAGATTCGCGGCTTATATCCAGATCTTGAGCAATTTGGCGGATAGATGAGTTCTTCTCCACTTCCACATATGCTAACACATTTATTTCTACTTCTTCACTCACAATGAATACTCCTTCATCACGATGTTCATTTTCAGATCGAAACTTTTTCTCTAATCTTATGAAATACACATTATTTGGTTGTCGTCGGTTTGGATATCGCTGGAAATACGTTTGCGCTCGTCTAGAATTTCGTTGACACTCGCCGAAAACTAGCATATCTACTTGCTCGTTTTAGGTAAAATTCATTGTATGTGTTTCTTTTTTAACACTTATTTTCCTGCCAAAAATGCCTTAAGTCATCCAATCTACCGATTAGTTAGTAATTTTGACAATTAATGACAGTTCGTGAAATTTAGTATCAAGGCACACTACCTGTTAAAGATGCACGCACGTATTGTCAGCCTCATTAATTTGTATATTACAGTAATAATTGCACTTATCCTTAATTTTTTATGAACAATTTGATATTCTGTTAGTACGAAATCAAAGCAAATAAAAACACGAAGGAAATAATTGTATAAAAATAGGACGGGTATATTTAAAAAAATTAAGTTAAGGCTATTTAAAAGTCAAAAAAAAATTTTTTTCATATTTTTCGAATATCTTTATTCCAAAATCATATTTTTGACAAAAGTTGTAGATGGACTATGTCAAATTCATGATTATTTTGTTTATGCAACTAACCCTTAAGAAATAATCATGAATATGTGTTCAAGAGCACTTTATTGTTGTTACCAAAAACTAACTATTCTCGATCATTTTGAGATAAAATCCTATCGTGTGACATATCAACGTATTCTAGATTTATCAGCGGATCAAAATATAACAAAAAACAAACATAGTTGTATTTAAAAATAAAAAGTTGATGTCACTTCCGGTTAAACAGGAAATGAAAGAGGAGGTGGCAAAGTTTAGAAAGATGCGCGATTACATGAAATAACTTAATGTTAAATGTCAAGTAAATCTATTACACGATAAGAAAGTTATAATCTGTTACCTTATTCCGTTGTCACCCGGTATATAGAGGGGTTGCGGTAGTATATTGAAATAGCGATTATTTCAATATACTACCCCATCCTCTTTATCTTTTACATTTACGAAGATCAGAAATGATCGTTGCTCTTATCTATAAAGGTAGAATCACAATAAGTTTCTCATTTGCATTTATCAGTTGATATTTTTTACTTATTAAAATAGTCTCGTTACCAGAATACGGGGTGTACTCTCATATGGAAGTCTGGTTACAACCGAAATTTTTCGGAATTCAGTACCTTCGACAAGGCTTGCGCCTGCCCTCCCAAAGAAGTGGGACATGAAGTAGATATTATTATTAATCACAGACTGTTTCCAAGTTGAAAAGCGTTTTTTTACTACATTTAACGATGTATGAGCAACGGGAGCAACTTATAACATATTTTGAGTAGCCAATGAAATATGAAAAATGAAAAGTTTTTGGATAATTAAAGATACAAGTCAATTAGATTTTAGTAATTAACATGTAATCGTCACAAAAGCAACTACATATATATGTAAATCATTAACCATTATTCTTCTAATTTATTTGAAGTTAAAGAAATATAAAGAAAAAGTTAGACCATTTTTCACAAATAATGCAATGAATTGCCTATACGTGATTTTTCTTTTAATTTGAGAAAATAATACAGTAGATTAAAAAAAAAACGAGATATTGTTCAAGAGGAAGAGTAGAGCGTTAAACAGCAAAGACAAATAATCCACAATTAAAGTATTTTATTTATTTAATTACTCATTACTTAACTAGTGTTTGTTACATTTTATTTTTTCTAATTAGTTCGGATTCCATTTCGTCCATTGAAGAACTGGTACAGTGTCCAATATGTTTCGAAAAATTCTCACAGCCGTGCATGTTACCATGCCAACACACTTTCTGCCTTACCTGTCTTCGGGAATTTGCATCAACAATTTTAGCCAAAAATGAAAAACCGTCCGCCTCTACTGTTAAAAAGGTACCATTTCATTGTCCAACATGTAATGCAGAAATTCTATTGGAAAATGGTGTAGACAGTTTCGATCAATTACCTAGAAACGTCTACATAATTTCTTTACTTCGTCTATTGGATACATCAGAACCATCGACACCTGTTCCTCATACTTTCCATGATGTACGCTGCATTAAATGCGAAACTGTATGTGAAAGTGAATCAATAAATTGCCAACATTGTAAACAGGTAATGTACGACTAATTACTAAATATTTTCTTTATCTCTAATTGTTAATACCCATGTTATAATCTTCAATAGATAAAACGAATTTCGTGTGTTACAAGTTACATTTTCAACGTATAGAAAATACTAAGGAAGACTACTTAGTGTATCATGAAATAATATGGAGGACATAAATATGCATAAAGCCGTCGTTGACATATATAAGATTTGAATAACACTGGATGTACATACTATCTTTTTTAAATTAATGTGAATTTTTCAACGAGAAATGTATATTTATTAAATAAAGGCTTGGCTTTCATCCGAAGTTATTTATTCTGAAGAAATAATTCTTCAACACAGTAATTATTTTCAGAAAAATGAAATTCGCTTTAAGTAAAAGTCTTTATTTACCAAACTGAAACAGTAACAAATTCATATCGTTCTAGTATTACAGTTTGATAACCTTAGAATGTACGAATTGCTAAAGTACAAACTCAAAAACTTTAGCCACATTTAGCAGATATCGATCAATAATTAGAAATATCGGCTTTACAGCAACTTGAACATAGAGCATATTGTTGTGCGTTTCCGTATTCTAAAAGTGTAGACATTCTTAATTCCAATTAATGATAATAAGGAATGGCGAAGAACTAGTCAACAAATAGTTGAAAAAATTTGAAGACTGCGATGAACGTATTTCTACGAAAGAAAAAATAACATAAATCCTGTTGAAATTAGACTCGCCACAACACACACTATGACGACTCGTCTGCTACATTTACTTAATCCCATTTAGTTTTTTATCTATAATTATTTTGTTTTTATTATGTATCTAGTGTAGATGAAAGAATGATTTTAAATTGTAAAGTTTAGAGCATTCAGGCCGTTAAGCTTGATTATTTTCATGTGAAAGGGGCCATATATAGGTATTCTGGAATATCCTACACAAAACTATACAAATTCATTAGGATGCATCAATCAAATCTGATGGTATTTATGACCCTATTATGGAACACCAGACCTAGATTTTAACTGTCTTTTATTCTTTCGAATGAATGACGATAAACACATCAGTTCCAAATTTATATCTAGTATTATTACGTTCTCTATTGTTATTATAACATCCTGTATTATACAGAACATTTGGAGGGACTAAGGTCAGCTATAAAAGAGATAGATTTAGAGTGGGGCGGTTGTAAAACATAGCACGCTTGCCAATGCGTTAATTCTGTATACCGGAATATTATTTGCAACGTATGGATTGCATTCTGGGCGACTAGAAATGGGACGGACTTCAACTGTAAGCATACATGCGCATGATTCGTACCTCTCACCTCGCACTAGTACGGATGAGGGCTTCGTTGAATTGAGTGAAATTGAAAAGATCGATGTGAGGATAGCATTTTCTACTAGTTAGAAGAGGGTAAAGAACAGCAGTGGGTACTTGCCGTTAGACAGCGATAGCATAGAACACACAATTGTTCAGCAGAATAGCATGTGTATTTCTTGACTTTGTTAACTAATGGAAATCATATTTTCATCCTTCTTTTATTCATATAAAGAGGATCATCAGATTAAAAGTTAGCTCTTGATATGTTTTACAACCGCCCCACTCTAGATCTATCTCTTTTCTAGCTGGCCTCAGTCGCTCTAAATGTTCTGTGTAAGTATATGTAATATTAACTATACGTATATACAATATATCAATTAAATTATATTTTACCTAAGTGTTTATTAGCATTACTAAAATGGTAATACGTTTCAGATATTCTGTAAAATATGTTGGGGAAAACATATGAATGAACTTGAAGAGAAGTTATTAACACTTTCTAATCAATTAGAAGATTCACTTACACGTCTAAACCATAAAGTGGATGAAGCTCATGGAAGATGTAATCAGCTTAACGAAGCTATTAAACAAGCATCAGAAGAAAAAATTGCAAATGTTCGACGTAAAGAAGAATATTTACTAAAGGACGTATACGCATTTAGATTAGAAGAAGACGAATCTGCAAAAGCTCTTCAACATAAAATTGCTGAATTACAATCAACAATAGATAGTACTAAGTTCCGACATGTAGATGAACATCAGAAGGTAAAGACTTATATACTTCTTAGTTATGTGTGTGAATAACGTTAGAAAAAAAGCTTGGCTTTTATTTACTTTGATAATACGTAACATAAAAAAAATTGAAATAGCTCATTAAAATTTATCTGTTATGAAAAAACCTGTTTTGACAAAGATCTTAATATTAAAACAGTGAGAAGCAAAATCACTCAAATAATGTAGAATAATTCATGGCTAATTGCAATACAATTTTGAATTAAAGAAAATTACTAAATACTTTACCTTATTTTAAAATTTTTACAAAATGTATAAACTTGCAGGTATCACTATTTATGAATTTTCATAGAAATACTTCAAAAATATTAGATGATATATCACACTGGGGTGAAACACGCAAAATATTCGACTCTGACAATTTTAAATTGGAAGAAGATAATGAAGGTCTGAACTCGGAGGTGGAAGAATCGCAAGCTAGAAATGGTTTTCGTATTGGAAACAATCCATTAGAAAATACGGACGCACTGATCACTTATTATAAAACTAAGTCCTTTATCCCTAAGTTGCAATGGACGAAGTCACCGAAACCAGCCGGGGTTGCTGTGTCACCATGGTCGAATAATATCTATATCGCCGCTACAGATTCACAAATGATATTAATACTAAACCGACAAAGAGCAAAAATTATTGGAAAGATACAAACGGCGGAGATGTTATGCCCTCATGGTATAGCGTTTAGTAAGAATCGTAAAGAAATGTATGTTACTGATAAATGGAAACATTGCATACATGTGTTCTCTAGTTTCGGCGATTATCTTAGAAGTCTTTGTTCTAAGGGATGTACAGAAGGGAAAATTAGATGTCCAGAAGGTATCGCCGTATCACCCTATGATGAACTGGTAGTTTGTGATACTGGAAACGACAGGGTTCTGATTTTGGATCCAATTACGGGTGTACAAAGAGGATCTATAGGTTGGCTGGGCATGCGTACAGTTCTAAACATACCAACAAGTGTGGCTGTAACTGAGGATAATAAAATTATAGTGGCAGATACTGGTAACCATCGAGTTAAAATTTTCAACAAGGACGGTACGTTGCTTTTGGAAATTGGCTCAATAGGTCGCAATAAAGGACAATTTAGATCTGCTGAAGTAATAGCGGTAGATCCGTTAGGATTTATACTTGTTGGAGATGCCGGAAATTCAAGAATACAAATTTTTGATAGAAGTGGATCACTCGTTCGAGTATTTGGCGGTGCAGGATACGGCCCCGGACAGTTTAAATGGATTTCTGGTATTGCTGTTACTCCGCAACTAGACATAATTACTACGGACCATAAAAGTAGAAGTCTGCAAATTTTTTAATTCGAAAATGCAATATTGATGAATGAGGAATTTGCACCACTTTTAGGTGATAAAGAAATTATACAACCAAAAGTATCTATGAGCTCATTTTTTTTCTTGTTCTAACGTGTAAAAAGGAATTCGGATGTTGAAATTTTGTTTCGAACGCTCCATCCATATTGCCGCTATTGTTTGAGACATCACTTTATATAATGTTGCATAAATTGAACTATAATGTATTTACCTATATATTCAATAACTATAGATAACAGTATATAGTGTTTAACATGCATTCAGTGAATGAAACTTACGTGGTTACAAGATAAAAGTTTGGTAACAACCATTTTTCCTGACATTCACTGTTACTTTAAAATTTCAACAACGATTTTCAATGCCTTTTTTTCTTGTGAAGTTTATACAATAAAGTTTCTGTTGCAACACTACAAAAAACTGTCACACCCGTATAAAATTTAAATCATACAAAAACCGTGCAAATTTCTCATTACAGTATTGTGTATTTGATTATTATATTTTATTACATTATGATATATATTATAAGCAGTTCAGTTTCTTATGTTCAACGAAACTGAGACAGTAAGTAGCTTTCCAAATTTAATAATTTAACAGACGTAATGGTTTGTTATATATAATACATAAAAAGGAAAATAATTTGATTAGATGAGTAAAACATATTTTTATTCGTATAACTAGCATAAGAATATAATACAATCGTTGTACAACTGGGCAAATATTAAAGTTCAGAAATCAGAAGTAATACATAATTCAAGTACTCATTCAAATTTTGTTTACACTTCCTTTTAAAATGCACACATGTCCCAATTACTTCCAGTTATGTTTCATATTAGTTATCGAGTGTCGCCAGGCCCGAGAACTTTTAAATCATTCGAACTCATAGACATCTATAGTAACACCTGTGACATATACAATTCTTTTCACCAGTTATATATGATTGAAAGTAATAAGTAAACAGACAAATGTCAACCCCGTCTTTGTATTCTATTAACCTAACTAAAACTGTAGCAACCCTTAAATGCACTTGAGCATAATCTTCCATTTTATGCCCGCGTTTCGAATTGTTACTAACTGCTAATGGTACAGGTACGACATATAAACACACGGATATATCATAAATTGATCATTAAACATGAATATCTTCTTCAAATATGAAATTTAAACAAAGCAACTGCGAGTTCTACTTTATCTAAGAAAATCTGAAAATGTAAGTGAAATAATGCTTTTCTTTACAATGTGTGTATCAAGTCAAAAGATCAACATACACCATAAGGTTAGTATTAAGAATAAGTTTCTTCAGGAAAATATGTCTGAAAACATGTAACAATTCAGCTTTTCATATTACTAATGGCACTACCATTTATAATATTGTACATACTGTTTTGAATAATTGAATTTTGTGTACTAGTACAAAGTACTAGTATACCACGAGAGTCAAAGAGGAACTTAGTTTTACATACTCATGCTATGATTACAGAACTTATGTAAAAATTTACGGAAACACTTGTAATTGCTTACAAGGTAGATTTAAAAATCCACAATAGTGGATATATGTCGTGCTACCATGTACCGAGTTTCGTAACAAATCATGTGTAAAATTACAACCATAATCAATAATCATAGCTAATAGCCATCGACAGTCGACACTAAACGTTGTCTATTTAAAAGTATTTTGGTTTAATGCACATTTTTGTATAATAATTAGAAAGTTAGAGCATTACCTCTTAGCCAGCTTATATGCAACGGCTTACACAAAATTGCAGTTTTTTAATTATTGCTTGTTCGAAGGATATAATAATTCTGAAAAACGTTCTCTTTCGTAATATATTAACAAAACAAAAAAACCTAATTTTTTAAATGCTTGTTCGAAGTAGCACTTACTACTTTTAACATACACGGTGCCCGGATCTCGTAGGGACAACATAGGTAACTTTTTTATTTGAAGACATAGAGAGATGGTTAAATTACCAAAAGCTCACTACCTAGATAGTACATAAGCTTACAGCAAGCTGCATTTTGATTCGATTTTCACTTGTTTATCCAAGTTAACGTGGTTAGTTTAAATCAAGCTTACTCTACGATTGAAATTCTTGCATACTGCAATCGCTTACGCAGCAAAGATGAGACAAGTATAATATAAGCTTAAAGTTCGAGTGGGTAATGCGTAAAACGTTCGGCGCAAGTTTACCATGAGCTTCCAAAGCAAGTATACTTTAATCTTGTCACGTGTAAAGTAGGATGCTTAAGGAGGGTTACAAAATTGCTAAAAGGTCTCATTTAAAGTTAGTTAAAACCACAAAGAAAAATTATTTTAATGAACAGATTGCAAATTCAAAAAATCCAAATTAAACTGTATGGTCAATCATGTCAACTTCGAATAAAAAAGCATCTAACAAAGATGGGCATATTAGATTAAAAATAAATGAGGATATGGTTGTGAACAGTTGCAACAGCGTTTAATGAATTTTTCATTAGTGAACCCAAGCGAATAAGTTCCTGGTTACAGAAGTGTACCCAAACCGTTCTCCCGGAAACCACAAAAGTCTCTAATAGTATGAGTGCATTCCCATTTAGTGAGCCTGAAATGCTAGATGTAATCAATCAAATTAAAAAGAAAAAAAGTGCAGTGCCTGACCAAATTCAATTTTCCTTAATAGCAAGGATTGGTCTTACTGAACTTGTTAACTTATCATTTGCTAGTGGTATTTCCCCTGATTTGTTGAAAGTCTCTTCGGTTTATCCTGTACACAAAAAGGGCTTGCCAACTGATATATCGAATTACCGCCCCATTTCTTTGACTTCGGTCTTCTCTAAAGTCTTTGAATATGCGATGTTAAATAGACTTGCAAAGCATCTAGACAGGAATAATATTATTACACATAAACAGCACGGTTTCCGGAAGGGCCGATCAACGATGTCGACAGTGTATTCCTACACAAACAATGTCGTGGAGTCCCTGGATGATGGAGAATATCCGGCGGGAATCTTTTGTGATTTGTCGCGGGCATTTGACTGCGTTGATCACAGCATAATGAGCGACAAGTTGGAACATTATGGTATTCGTGGTGTTGTAGCCGACTGGTTTTCATCCTATTTGTCGAATAGAGTTAAATATGTAAGGACATGGTTCACAGACAATTACAATGTCGTTAGGAGTGCTGTCTCTGCCAAATTGCCGATATGACTAGGCGTACCCCAAGGATCTGTTTTGGGACCCATTCTTTTTATACTATTTATGAATGATATTGTAGATCTTGTAAATTATCCTCTGTTTGTGTACGCCGATGATACGTCCGCTGTGGTGACAGAAACGGACACGAATGAAGTGCAAAATAATGCTAACCAGCTAATGAGAGAGCTAAGTGGATGGTTTGGCAGTAATAAGTTGCATATTAATTTATTCAAAACAAATTATATGATATATCGTCCCTTGCATTCTTCGGTACATACTGATATAGATATTCAATGTAACAACCAGGTATTACAGCAAGAAACCTCTGTAAAATTCTTGGGACTGCACATTGATCAGAACCTAAACTGGAAGAATCATTGCACGGATTTAACTAAAAAACTAAATTCCATATTCTACCAAATAAGGAATCTAAAAAACATAATTGATTTAAAATATTTACTTAACTTTTACTATGGTCAAGTTCATAGTAGACTCTGCTATGGGGTGATCTTCTGGGGTTCGTCGGCTGCTGTAAGCGAGGTGTTCTTGGCACAGAAACGAATTGTTCAATGTATTGTAGGCATTAAACCCACAGATTCATGTCAGCCGTATTTTAAGGATTTAAACATACTGCCATTACCTAGTATCTATATTCCGGAGATTCTGTTACACGTTTTTTTTTTCGGAATAAGGCGGATATCATGAAGAATGGTGACTATCACTCATATAATACAAGAAATAAACATAAATTTAGTGTTCCCTTGAATAGACTAACTATTACAAAGCGGGCACCTATGTCCATAGGAGTAAAACTTTTTAACTCGCTTCCGGATTGTATCTCAGCACATAGTAATATAAAGCGCTTTAAATCGCAGATACATTCTCTGTTGGTCCAGCACAGCATCTACTCCGTGGAGGATTTTTTAGCGCAGGTAGAAAACGTATAGATGTTGTGTGTTTGTATGTATGGATTTGTATGATGTAAGTGGTGTGCGATATATGAATGTGTGGGTATATAGCGCGCACTAGTACAGCGTTACTTTTATATTTTATATAATTAGTAAATGTTATGTATTATCAATGTATCTGACCTGTCCTATACACGTATGTGTCCAATTGGATTAATAAATATCTATTTATCTATCTATCTATCTTAATTCACGTTGGATAGAAGCGTGCAGCTTTGGGCGACAGCTTGAAGAAAGCTGTCACCGTTGTCATGGCAACTTTTATTCCAGCTTAAATCAAACTGTTTTTGCTATCGGGGCTAAGAATATCCATTTTCAAATTTTACTTGTCATGCTTCATTTGTTTAATATTGAAGAAAAACTGAAATCTCCTTATAATTTCTTTTATTTGCCATAACTTTTTTGTTACTTGAGATATTAAGATGTGCTTTGAAGCAATTCAAACAAAACAAACACAAAATCAAAATTGTATTATCACATTCTAATATACAGGGCGGTTCACCGGGAACTGCAACGATCGATTGCTGAAAAACTATAGCTAGGAATGATAAATATACGTCTGGAAATGAAATCGGAAAAATTACCGAAAGTCAATTTTTTTTAATGGAAAGTGGCAATTTTTGTAATTTTATCTTGTTCGGCATTAAAAATAAGGGTAACTTTGTATAAGCATGTCTATTATAAAAATAGATAGTTTTCGAAATAATGGCAAGTTAGTGTTTTTATCTTCTACAATACGTAGGTACTATTTGCATTAGTTGTTTTTTTATTAGCTAGCCATGACAGCATTTACAAAATTATAAATTGTCAGTTGTCGAATAAAAATTATTTACCTTATAATAATTACAATAAGTCATGCCGGAGAGCTTAAATTATATAAAAATGTCTCGAGGTTCAAGCGCGCCAGTTTGAGCATTTATTAAAATAATTGTTTTTATTTAGTTTTATGGTGTGTATTATAAAGTTTTTTTACGTAAATCGTTTTATTATTTTCGTTATTAATAATTGATTTATTTCTCTGTATCTCTGCTCTTACGAATACAAAGTTTCTAAAGTTTTCTATAATACGTTTAATGGAATTGTACAGACGGTTTCCGTTTTTGCGGAAATCGAGTTCTAAAATGTATCACATGTTTTTTAAATAACTTTATTATATCCCCCATAAATAATAAACAAATTTCAATAATTATTGTTTGTATAATTTAAGCACCCTGACATGACTTATTGTAATTATTATATGGTAAATGATTTTTATTCGACAACTGGCAATTTATAATTTTGTAAATACTGTCATGGCCGACTAATTAAAAAAGAACTAATGCAAACAGTGTGTATTGTAGAAGATAAAAATAATAACTTGCCAATATTTCGAAAACTATCCAATAGACATGCTTATACAAAGTTACCCTTATTTTTAAAGAGAGATAAAATTACAAAAATTGCCACTTTCCATTTTAAAAAATTGAGTTTCGGTAATTTTTCCGATTTCATTTCCAGACGTATATTTAGAACACTCTGTATGAATAATTGTAACAATTTTATACAAATAGTATTTAATTAGGTCATCTACTTGAGAAACCTTACTTCAAAATAAATAATAAACTAATTCTTATATATGGTAAAAGTGCAATTGATTATCTGCCTGCAAACGTCAAATTTAGCATAGGAATGTAAATAAGTCAAAAATGGTTAGACTTAGATATATGACATTATACATGAAATATATTTAGAATTTCACGCAGAATCTAAAAACGTGTCAACGGTATATTCCAAAGCGCCGCCATCTTGAAAATATTTTGGGCGAGTGACCCCCATCGACTTTAGTACAGTGCTAAAATTTCAGATCATTCCTAGCTATAGTTTTCCCGCAATCGATCGTTCCAGTTCCCGGTGAACCACCCTGTAGATATTGCGTGTGCTGTCATTCTAAATATCTTTTTTAAAATTAAATCTTAGATTGAGAAAAAGGTAATCAAATATGAAATTTTTACAATATTGCATTTAGAATATGTAGAAAAATATACTGATAAGATCTATGTTTAACTTATTAAAAAAATATGAAGTATATTCTACATTAGATTTCACTATTATTAGGTAAGCGTCTTGCCTAGACAACCAGTTTGACGCAAGAAAAAGAATTAAGCTGCGTCTTAACTAACTCTTCGCACAGCTCGTTTAGCTTAGCTCCATTACTAAATGAACGACAAACCTACCTATCACAGCACATTAAATATAGGTTGTTCGTTGCACCTACACTAACTACCTACAATATTGTACACAAGCCTACACTCTTTGCTCACTACACGGCTGTTACACAGTGCAGTGCAGAAAATTGTAGTGTAGTTACGTGTTCGACGTTGGGCGTAACGTAGCACAGCTGCGAAAGTTGCTCAAATCCAACTTCTGTAGCCGAGCGATTAACGTAAATGTTAAAGATCGTGAATGATTTCTCTAAAATTGATTAAATTTAAAAATTAATCAACTTAGTAGATGAAAAGCTCATCACCTTTCAAACATTCTCTGGGATATGTTTATAGAAATTTCCCTATTTTTTTTTTTTCAGTTGGAAAACCACCTGCTAAAGTTTGTTTATACAATATTGAAACACTGTGTATAGAGACGGACACAACTTTGTTGTGTGTACAAATCAATATACTTCCCCATTTCACCCAATTGTCTTCATACATTCTATTGCAATAAAAAATGAAATATAAAATGATTAGGTATTTTACACATACAAATATAAACCAATCAGATTCGCGTATTACTGAAGCAACTCGAAATTACAGCGGTAATTGATCGATAATTTTCATAGTAGAATAATTAGGCGTTGTTATGGAAATGCGGTTAATAAGGATAGAGATTTCTGAAGTTCTGTCAAAAAACTTGTAATGTATACATGAATTAATATATACAGAGATAGATAAATTTCAATTTGTATTACGTAAAATAATCTAATCAAATACCATACCACCGACTCATGTCAATTTGACAATTAAATCACTCCAGCCGTACGGGCTGTCATGATTTAAATGCTTGTCAAATTGACACTCGTCTTCGTCGCTATGCAACAAGCATTCGTGAAATTATCGATAAATTCAAAGCTCTTATGGTATTACTACAGAAAAAACATAAGAAAAGAAAGAACTCCCTTGTTGAAATCGGTCAGGAGTTAGGTATTCCAGACGAAAAAACCAAAGTTTGAAGATTGACATAAGAATAGAAAAGTAAAAGTGGTACGAACAGGTAGCAATTTTAGGGCTTTCAGGGCACATTTTATAGAGCAATGTTTTTTCTAAGAACATTTTTAAATCGTCCTTACAACACTTATCCTATCAAAATGGGCACCGTCCTATAGAACGTTTTGTTGTATTAGTTGTTCTGTAAGGCCTGCAGGAAACACTTATGGAATTGTTGAATAAACGTTCTTAAGTACATGTCTTAAACAATTTTTATAACACAGTTATAAAGCAATCTCAAAATTCTATAGCCGTTCTAAAATGCTGTCTTCGAATTCTTGTATAGAACAGATACAGAACTCTACTATAATTATTCTTTAGCAGCGCATATTGGTTTTGTTATACAATTTTTTTGGTGCATGGTGTTCTATTTAGAGAACTTTAAAATTGTTGTTGTATTTTTTAGAAACAAATTGTTTCTGTATTACATCAACTCGCTGCATATATGTTAGAAATAATAAAAAATGGACACCATAAAATATAAGAGTATACTCGATTAATTGCTCAGTTGGTTTATCTAGTTGCAATAAGGGAGCAGTAAATTCTATTGCGGAAAAGCTTTATTGTGAAATATATGGTAGGGTTGACTCTAGTATTAGCTTATTTCATTTTAGGAAACATATATGTATACAAATATACAATTCTTATTTTACAAAGATTAAGCTGTCAGTTTTGGGCATTTGTTGTCTAAGAAATTAGTAGAATTATTCATCAATCTCAAGAGCAAATATCAAGCTCTACTAGCCAGTCATTTCTGTTTATTAGCACTTCGTTACCTTCTTTTGTGTCAAAAACAATTATATTTTTCCTTGATCGCTCATTACGGCATCATCAACTGTTTGTAATACTGTCACCTCCTGGAAATTATTTTCACTATCAGCGTTAGTTATTTACGAAAATATTATCGCGTAGTAAATTCTCGTAAATTTTTTTCGTTTTTCTCCGAAATGCTCTATTTTTTTCAATTTTTATTAATGACATTATTAAGGTATATTTCACCACAACCTGTTTCACAAACTATAACAATCACTGTTAAAACATATATGACGTCAGTATAAAAAAAGTATAAGGCCTGATAGTTCTATAGCGCTTTTTATTAAACAAAAAGGTCTGTATTCATCTTTATTTATTCTATAATGACTGTATATACCACCTCTATTATTACTCTCTATTACTGCATTAAAGAGCTGCTTTTTCCCTTATTCTATAGCAGCATCCATATTAGTAATTTGTTGTCCGTAGAAGAATTGTAACATTAGGAAGGTGCCATCATACAGTAGTACTCGTTAGTGAAATCAGTGCTTACGTTAATTGATATCCACAGAAGTGTGATTTTGAGTGCTCCAACTTAATTATTTGACGCAGTGATTTTGTTTTTCAGATAACTAGAACAATAACAGAAAATAACACTAAAAAAATCTTAAGTAAGCCCAAAACTACAACAAATGTTGAAAATAACTTCCCTCAGACATGACACAACTTTCAACTCTTCGCCTCATTGATTGTTGTATTCGCCCAAAAATTCCTGGTGTGTTTCGTATTGTCTCACAGCCGGCTATAATTCGATTCCTAAGGTCATCAACCGCATTTGGGGTTTTCGTAAGTCATTAGTTTATTCCACTCTCGTCGAAAATGTTGATGACCTTAGGAATCGAATTATAGCCGGCTGTGAGACAATACGAAATACACCAGGAATTTTTGGGCGAATACAACAATCAATGAGGCGAAGAGTTGAAAGTTGTGTCATGTCTGAGGGAAGTTATTTTCAACATTTGTTGTAGTTTTGCGCTTACTTAACATTTTTTTAGTGTTATTTTCTGTTATTGTTCTAGTTTAACGTTATTGTATTAAAGAGTTTAGTAGTTCAGTAGCCTACTAGATAATGTATTAAAGAAATGAAAAATACACGTTAAGATGTTTTATTTTTTTTGCATAAAAACGGCGCCTCACACGAAAAAAAGGCAAGAGAGGTTTTTTATCACAAATTGAATGGCAAATTCAAAAATGATTTTCAATTTGAAATATCTCAGTGGCGTACCATTTTTTTCTTAAAAAAATTAAGATCATTACCCGTATGCACGCCAATGATGAATATAAAATTTTTGGTTGGATGTCAAGAAATGCGCAATAACCATCTCTTAAAACCCACCAAATTTCATTTGCCTATCTCGACCGGTTTCAGAGCAATAAATAAATCGTCAGTTTTTAAGAAAAACTTTAACACCCTATAGCTCTGAAACTAAGCATTTGCGGACGGACGTTTATATAGCAAACTGTCATTATTTTTGCATGCAGAATCACCCCCTGAAGTTTGTCGCACTTATTTACTAACACCCTGTATGTGTTTTTTAATGTTGCTTTTTATTTATGAAAAACTAGTAAACAACTTTTATTTGACACATTTTTTATTTTGCCTTGTCAGTTTGGACACAATTCAGATAAACTTGTCAATAGCAATTTTTATTAATTTAAAAGAATACATATTATAATATACTAACTATGTACTGCGGTCCTTGATTATCATGAATAATTTTAGAACTTTGTTTCTTCAAAAAACATTTGATGACACTGCAATGTACATACATACAGACTAATTCAAATTAACTGCGCATCATTACATCTCTGTTATCAATGAGACATAAATTCGGTTAAATTATTCTAGTTTAGTGTTTTTGGTACTGATTAATATGCAGTTAATAAACAAGCGAATATTTTTCAAAAAAAGTATTATTATTATACATATAATGTTTGCATATTTTCAGAAATTTCAGGAAACAGTTTAATTTGAAATGTCATAAGTGTTAATACACGTTGTTCTAAAACGAATAAGTTAGGATACCTGTTACTACGTACACTTTCCTTAGAAAGAAGTGACCTTCGTTCACCTATATTTTAAAGTAAAACAAATAATACATCCTCACTATCATGAAAAGTTAGTTGTATATTTACATATTTTTACTTGTCATAGTTAATTTATTCTGCTAGTTACTGCGTTTATTGTTGTTTCTGAATCTTTTGTTTCCCGAGTTTTTTTTCGTCTTTCGAGTTATTAATAATTTTTTACTCTGGCATTTCAATATTCGAGAAGTACGTTATGTTATGTTTTGTATATCTGACCAGTCTGCTGTTCACAATGCTCCAGTGGTACCTAATTTATCCAGCAGCGTGTATTAAACAATATAATCGCAATAGCAGCAATATATCTTCAGAATGTTTTGATTCTGATGATTTTGATACTCCGCATAACGAAGTACATATTTGCTTCACTAAAGATCAATCAACCATTACTATGTTTGTAACCTGCATACCAATAAATTAATATTATTATAGGTATCTACGAAATACACAAGTTAGAGATAAACGCCCACTTGAACTGTGCAGCTGTCATAAAGTGATGCCATAATTCGAAGTAATTTAGAACACTCAGAGGAATTTTACAGTTCATCACTAATTCTTACAAAGGATGTATAAATCAAAGTCAAACATCTTCTTATAATAAAATTTGTAGATGATTTATTTTAAATTGATGATGCCAACTCGTTAACACAAAAAACAGAAATAAACTTAACTAGAGCAATCCAGTAAATTTTAACAATTTTCCAGCACACATTTAAGCAACATTTCGAATATTGTTACATTGTTATTCCATATATAATTCAATTTCAGCAACGGTTACAATAAAATTTTAATGTAAAAAAGTCTATATTATGCAATAATACTTAACGAGATATTACGGATTACCGCACTACAGCCAAACTTTAAAAAAAGAAATGACGGTGCGCCAATATTTTGTAAAATTAAAATATGACCTTTTCTGCTGACAACAACACTGCTAATATTCGTCTTCTTCTCCTGGAGCATTCTCTATTTCATCTGGAGGAGCAAAACCATCCTAAAAATATAGAATTGATTAAAATTAAGAATGTAACGTTTTATTTAATATGATCGAAACAAACTCTTCAAATTACTTTAAACTTGTGTTCATTTATTGTAAATTTACGAATTTGTACTTTTGTAGCTTAGTGATGAAAAAAACATTAATCATTTTAATGACACTAAGCTTAGGCTAAGCAAAAACAAGCAAAATTAAAGAGAAAATGAAACAAATCGCAAAAAATACTTTATCATATTAAAGTAGGTATACATTATCAACGACAAAATGCGCAGATAAAATACACGAGTTTATTAACCAGGACTACATTGTACAAAAGGTAAGTGAATACGTCATGTCGAAATTTATGTACAATAAAACGTATATATTACTAATGATTTTATATCCTAATTGTAATTTGTCAAATTTCCAAGTTGCTTTTGGTGTTGCTAATACTAGCTAGAATATATATTAAAGAATTGCAGTTTAGCAATGGTCAATGAAAGGTAGTTTAATCGATAGCAAAACTATCAAAAATTCTCACACAGTTCGATAGCTGAAGCGCTAAGGTTGTGGAAGCGAGTTCTCCAAACGAATGTTCGAACCCACAAAAAAATGATGTTTGGCAGACGTTGCTTTAAAAAGTCATACGTTATTTTGTAGGAGTTTCAGTAGTAGAAAGTAAGCACTAAATTACATTTTTGCGATTAAATAATTTGTACGCTAATTACTTACAAGTACGAAATGAGAATATAAAAATGTCTAATCTCTAATTAGTTTGAAATACTATCACAAATATCTGTTAAATATACATATATGTAAATTCGTAATGCATAATATAACGCTACATTTAATTCCAAACACAGTTTTAAAAGACTTTGTTTTGAACCTACCAACCTTGATTGAAGTGAATATACACTACTTACATTACTTACCTCTGTTGCATACAGAACTTCGAGAATTTTTTGAATTAAGGGATTATTTTCATCAGCCTCTTGGCACATTACTTCTATGTCACGAAGTTTGCCGAAGTAGAAATCTCTTTCCTTTTCCAGTCCTTCGACACTGACCTACAATAATATTAATATGTGTAATGATTGTCTTATAGAAGTTAATCCATGTAAACCTT
This sequence comes from Holotrichia oblita, assembly GCA_023690525.1. Classification (NCBI taxonomy): domain Eukaryota; kingdom Metazoa; phylum Arthropoda; class Insecta; order Coleoptera; family Scarabaeidae; genus Holotrichia; species Holotrichia oblita. Next base: position 94,072,682 of record CM043016.1, on the reverse strand, counting down.
TAATTCTAAAATTTGATTTGTCAATTCTTCCACTTTACCAGTATCACCACGGTTGTTAACGGTAGGTGTAGTTTTCGTAGTTGGACGCACTGGATTCACTTTGGTGGGCACTAGGCATATTTAAACAAATCACATCAATAATTATAAGTGACTAGATAAGATTTATCTTTAAAATAATTTTATATTTCATTGAACAAATGCTATTTATCCATGCATTTAATATATTGTATCGTACACATACAGTGTTGCCAAATGTGGTTAGAAAAATATAAGGAATAGTAATGCGAGCTACTATGCAAAATTTGCAAGTAACTGTTTCAACTAACGCTCTCTCGATGTAGAATAGCTTCATATACTTTCAGTTATATGGGAAATGGTTATCATCAAATCTTCTAATAAACCTTATTCCTAAAACTAGTACTTTGTAAGTTATTTAATATTCTATCAAATAATTACAACCACAATTCAATACTGTTATGGCGCAATGGACACTTTATTGAAATGCGAGTGGCGCTAATCTGATTTCCAAAAAACGAAATACCCACAACTCCTAGTAGGAAAATATCAGCAACTGATTATTGTTAAATAGCAACTTATACTTTTTCAGATCAGTTGAATTGAAAATTAGAGGAAGTATGCATATATTTACTTCCATGTAACTGGTATAGTATTAAAGTTATTTGGGAATTAAATTATGCAGTAACACTAAATAAAAACGAAATAGTTTTGAAACATAACTAAACAACAATACTTCTGATATAACCGGAAAAAAGCTCAACATTATTTTAAATATACAAAAAATTACCAACAAATTCCAACCTAGCTCTATTATGTTCCTAGATTCTTCTAACCAATTCAAATATACTGCCATGAACATACATATAAAAAAATATATATTCTATACAGTCAACTCCGGTAGTAACGTACCCTCCCCCTCTCCTCTTCGTTCCACCCAGTAGGTACTAATAGCATACAATTTAGGTAACGTTATAAAACATCCTAATAATAATAGAAGAAAATGTACATTGTTAGACAGCCACAACGCACTGCGCCCTTCTGATTCAATCGCAGATTAACATGGCCACGAAAGTTGTTTAGTACATTCGGGCACATGACAATCAGCGGCGTAGCAAATTTGGTACGTTATACTAAGAGTGTACGTTAAATCCGGTAAAATTTAGGTAATTTTATTACGGCCAAATGTATGTGTATGTTACAACCGAGAGTACATTATCGATATTATGATAAATTATAGTAAAAATAATACATTGTTTATTTACTTTATCTAAGTTGAGCATTTGTCCAATAAAAATAGTACTTAAGACATGTATAAAAACATATATACGTATTACAATGATGTACAAATACAACAAGACTAAAAAGCAGAAATCATATGTGCATACATATGTATATGTATATATAATGAAATGAACAAAAGCATTATAAAAACAGAAATATGTATACAGGTAATATGCAGTAACATGTGTAAGTAATATTAGAAAGCAACATCATAAACAAAATAAATGAGAAAAGAGGACATACTAGTTTTGCCCACAGGCTTCACCGATTTCGCCAATGAAGTGGGAGGGTAGGTTTGCGAGCCATCGCGCTCGAACCTTTAGGTGCTGAACTTCCACCGCCTCCCATAGCTTCTCCATTGCGCATAGCAAGGGCATCGTATTCTGTTCCTCTGTAGTTAGCGTCGAAAAATTTCTTGAACCACTGAAGGAACTCAAAGTTGTCTTGAAAACGTCCCTTCACCAGTTTGTCTATGGGCACTATCTACGCAAGCAAATGAAACATAACGTGCAAATGAGAATGAAAATAGCTAAGGATTTGAGAAAGGGGTCAAAATCGAATAGAAAAGTAAATTAAATCATAAATAGCCGCACTGTTTTGCTTTTGCTGTCCTTATTTTTACTGCTGCATTTATTTAAAGCACATTCACAAAACGTACAAAATGTGTATATGTCGTGTAGGAATGTACATAAAATGAAAGATGATAAAGAATATCAACACAAAAATATCAGTAATATAAAGAAATAAATTTCGAACGGCTAATAAATGTCGGGTAATACAACAGTGATACGACATACCAGGTTTGTTAGTTTTTGGAGATATGTATTACAATGTGTCCTCTTAAACATGATTGCAACACCGTGACTGTCTTTTAAATACTGTATGTGGTTTCTTGTGGATTATGATGTTAAATACATAAATAACTCTGACTTTAGCATGTTACACATTAAGAAAAATACTAGCCAAAATCTATTACGCCATTGTAACTAAATATGACACAGAACAAAAAACATGGCTTTTTCTTATGTAGTTTTCTATAAAAACCCTCGCCATTTTCCAACCATTTAAAACAATAAAATATATTTAATCTATTTAAAACTAGAATAATAATTCTGCAAAAATATAAGATTACAACTTTTTACGCATTTATTTCCCGGATAATCTGCCCCAACTTTTCAATTTAAAACATAAATATGTAAAAGAATTAATATAGAAGTAACAGCTTGCATCAATACTCTGTGAATTACATTATCTATACGTATACGCCAAGATCGAAATAAATGATCGAATATAACGCCTTTAGTTTACTGCCTGAAATTCTTTAGACTTCAATGACCTGCCATAAGCATTATCAACAAACATGTATAAGATACTAATAATAGCACACTGTCAAATATTCGACATCTTCTAAATGTAGGTTTAGTTTGGAACAAACATGACTTTTTACAATGATTTTCATTCTTCACCATTTATTTTCAAGATAATTTGCGTAACTTGTAAACGTCATACGTACCAGAAATATTACGATATACCATATACATCATATCTAATGATTTTAATATATTCATATAACTTACACGTCTATGTATTTGTCTTGATGAACTATTATGGTAATTTAATTAAGTATATTTGAATGATATTTGTATGATTAAGAAGAATTGATTAGCACTCTTTTAGTTTTCTCTCTAATTGTTTTTATCTCATTTTTTTCTAAAATGTTACTCAATATATATCTGCACATAGAAGGAAACTGAAAAAATCAAATTAAAGATTAACGTCGCCATTTCTCGCCGCAATCAAATAGCATTGAGCTGTCTTCATCATAACTGCACAGCTAATAAACAATATACATAAGTATGGAGTTTACTATGAAATATCATTATAAAAAAATCAGGATTTCTTCAATTTTTTACTGTTCTAAATAGATACCGCATCTTAATTTTTTCTTCACTTTTCGTATCCTTTTTTAAGCAAACTAACAATTAAATCATTTGTAATACAGGAATTTTGTTTAAAACTCATGCACTGCATTTTTCCAAATTTTAAAAATAGGAGAATATATTTGAATACTACTTGTAGTATCAGTAGTGATAATGGTTGTTCAAGATTGAGCTCTTCCCTTGTCTGCCAGGGTATGTCCTGGCTTCAAGTTTTCATTTACCTTTTACTCATTTAGATCAAATAAATGTGTATTCAAAATTTAGACCAATCAATCTACATACTTCACGCAGTTAAATATACAGTGAGATTGGAAAATGTGGAATTAAATTCATAAAATTGAAGATAATTTCTTTCGTAAAATACTCGAATATTTTATGTATATACACTATACAGGGTTTCCACGGCCAAGTGGGACACAGGGAGAATACATATAAAATCGGTTTTCGGTGAATATTATCTCCCTAATACTACTTCATTCAAAATTAAGGGCCGCATATTATAACTGGTTAACAATGAACATCTCCACAATCATAGTACAAAGAAAGTCATTTTAATAAAGCCAAAAAATTATTATTTTTAAATCTATTGTACGTGAATTCCTAATAAGGCTTTTAATACGTGAGTTAGTGCAAGCGTCCATGGCGCAATGGTTCGCGCGACGGCTTAATAACGCAAATGCACGAATTGTTTAGGGTTCGAATCCCGGCAGATTAGTTTTATTTTTTATCTCCAACAATAATGCTACAAACTCAATAACACTACAAAAATCAGAGATTTTGAAGACTATAAAATGAGGATTAAGGTAAATAATGAATAATTTTTACAATAACAAAAATCATCACGTGCTATTATTCGATTTTTAATTGTTACTAACGACGAATCATTTGTCAAAATAAACAACAAAACTTAATCAAGATTCAAAAAAAAATAAAAAATAAAATTCATCTCTCGGATCCCCCAAACAATCTGTGCCTTAAGTTATTAAGGCGTCGCGTGAACGTCTGCGCCACGGCCACTTGCACTAACTAACGTGTTAAAAGCCTTATTAGGAATTCACGTACAATAGGTTTAAAAATAATAATTTTTTTGGTTTTATTAAAATGACTTTCTTTGTACTATGATTGTGGAAATGTTCATTGTTAACCCAGTTATAATATTCGGCACTTAAATTTGGATGAAGTAGTATTAGGGAGATAATATTCACCGAAAACCGATTTTACATGTATTTTCCTTGTGTCCCACTCGACCGTGGAAACCCTGTATAACTTTTTAAATGCGAATCGAAGTGGCATAGGATGTAGGCAACCAATATAACAAGTCGTAATAAGGTCGTATAGAAGTGATGCGTAATGTCGACATTTTCTTACACTATTTTTCGATTTTAATTACACGATGCAATTTTTTTACTATAACTTTTTTTTTACTCTCAATAAAATGTGGGTAATTATCACATTCAACGTAGTTAAAGAATTACTTGACATTTGAAGAATTAATAAAAAGCAATGACGCGTATTAAAGGTAAAGATAATCGGTAATTGTAAGTATAAAAAAACTTACAATACACTTACATAAGAATTATATTTGTATAATGTCGGATATTTACAAAATTTTATTTAGAAAATCATGTCAAAGGAATATACGCATATATAACGTGTGTAAAAATTGTCGCAAAAGCTATACGCAGCGACATTCTTCGTTCGTTTCTGAATCGAAAATTTCGATGGTAACATATTGTACCATGCTTCACACGTCTTCGCGAGGTTCACGAAGTTCGGTTTTTTAGTCTCTTAATAAGCGCTTGTGTTCGATATTTGTCGGTACAGACAACTGCAATTTTGAATTTAAACAACTTCTTATTCCTAATTTGTCGAACAGTTTCTTTTTGATGGTAGAGTCTATTTTCACCATTTCTTCATTAGCATCCTCTCTTGAAAAACACAATTGGCAACACTGTGTGACAATGTGTATGTTTTCTTATTTAGTTTCGATCAAAATCATTAGTGTCAAATTTTAACATTTGTCCGTATTAATTTTTCTCGTGTATTTAGTTTTGTGCAAGCTCTGCTCTATTTCGTTTTTTTCTCATATTCTCTTGATTAGTTTTTCTGGTTCTGTTTTTATCGTTGTTGTTTTATTGTTTTGTTCTTTTACGATGGATTTTACATTTAATGAATATGCCGATATGGTTTTTGTAATGGAAATGCTAACAGACAATTCCTCGTAGATTGCAACTGTGTTTACAAACGTACGGACATCAATTTGAACAGATGCTTAGGTAATAGTGATGCTAATTTGCTACAAGAGATGCGTTCAAAAAATCAAAACTACTAACTTTGTTTTAAAAAAGTGTTCTTTATTGCTTTGCCCTATGTATCAATTGTGCAATCCAATTTGTCGTTTGTAATTCCCCTTTGTCAATTTTGACAAGTATTCTATCTATTATTACGGTAATATAAAACTACAGTGTTGCCAAATGGATGTTAGTTTCAGGTGGTCCCCGAGGACGCATAAAGCATGTTACATTTTACCATAAGAATTTTGTGTCAAATTCGAACAAACTGTGTCGCTACGTGTAGCTTTTGCGACAATTTATATACACCTGGTATATGCAATGTCCACAATTGCTACGTTCCTCTCTAGCAGGGCACTTAACTTGCCCTTGTTTACGGGAGTTGTATCATGTTGTCCTGGAAGTTTTGGCATTTTCTTTGCTTTAATGGCACTCTATCACTGTTCAAAGTAGAACCGTTGATTGAAGGAATATATAAAGATGACAGTTGACAGAAATTTCAGCCTATGACAGTTGACAGAAATTTCAGATCCCATCAAATGCAAATTTGTTGTCAGTTGTCATTCTTCGGTCGTATGCCGGCAAATCGCAAACCCTATAATGCTGGAAATATAGAATACATCCCTTGCATCCACAGGTATGTATATACGGCTCCCTCTCTAAAGCGATGGCTTGTTTCTGTCAGACGCACTGTTATTATGGTTCGCTTTTTATTAATTCTTCAAATGTCAAGTAATTCTTTAACTACGTTGAATGTGATAATTACCCACATTTATCTGTATTTTCTTTCGAAAATGCTTTAAAATTCAGTTTGTTCGTGTATCAATTACAGTGGAGAACTAATACATAGTTTTCCACTTTTTTCACAGAAGATGTCGAAGAAAACATTACTTTTTTGTACTTATCGAATGCATGATGGAATCTTCTGTCAAATAAAAAAAAAGTACAGGGAGCCATTTAGAAAACGTCAATGACGTCTCCAGTTTAAAAAAAATTGACTAGTAACGCAGCATGTATCGCTGAAATATGCCCATTATATGCTTTCACTTTTCGATGAGAATAGATATATAATATCAACAATTTTTAGCTTGTCTCCGCCACACACCGATACAGAACAAGAGCATGTAGGGAACCCCAAAACATGACATTTAACGCAACTGATCTGTATACTAAAATACATCCCTCGGGGATTACATGGCTCTATATCATAAATTAACACTCTTAAGGCACTAAAACACCATACCAAATTTAGTTCTGCTTACTGAAAGCGAGATATTTATTTTGCCTGAGGAATGCAACTTGGTATACAGATCATTTGCTTGCAAATGACGAAATTTAAAACCCCTACATATTGCAGAATATTTTTTCTCGTTTCATAAGTGAAATACGTTAGTTCCAGATATAAACTAACTATTTGCACATTAACTACTTTTAGAAAGTGCATGTGGCCCGTAGACATTTTAAAATTGAGACCACTAATGTAACTAATGATCGCAAATCATCTTTTAAAGAGGATGTTAAATAAGCTTTGGTTACCTAAGTGTTATATTTACATCTCAAAGTTTTAGAGACTATGTCCCAAACAAATTACGGTTGTACGGCAAAAGATATATGCACACAACATTGCATAATGCATAGAAACTACTAACCAACTCAATATACATTACACTATGTAGCGTTATGTATATCCACGTTTAGAATAATTAAAACAATTCTCTATTACATAACACACCAATGTTGTGTGCCACCATACCGAAAAGATAAACAAAATTTGAAATATTTTAATTAGTCTAATTCATTTGGGAACATTTTATCTGTTAATACTTATATCAATGTCACATGTGACGTGCTTTTCCTTAAATAATTTAGGTATCACCACAAGTTAACTTTAAAACAGATACGAATTTCTGTCGGCATCTTTGATTTCTGAGCTTGTATTGCCGAATTAAATTCACTGTTTATAACAGATACGACATTACGAAATATAGTTGTTATATCTAAGTTAATAATAAAATCAATAGGCAAACCTAAAGAAGGATGAATAATTTGACATAATATTAATATACATGTGATTTTCGTATATTATATATAAAATTCTTGGTATATAATGAAATTTATTAATGTGCAATAGTACTGAATAATTGATTTCTTAGCACGTTACCAAATCTTTGTTTATAAACTTCAAGCATGAAAACATTCTATATATTTAACAAATAAACGCGGAAGGCTGGCACACGGATGTTCCAATGATATCTTTGATAGTTCCATTTTCATAATAGCTTCGAGTCTCTCTTAATAGCAAACGATGAAGTGACGAACTAGTGATCATTGAAGATATTTCTAGGAAAATTCGTATCTGGTACAAAATATAATCTGTGGCACAACTATATTTTAAAACTTATTACACACTGAAAAGAATTAAATCTTGTAATATTCGAAATATCTGTTAAATATGTTTTTAGATGAACTGTAGTTTGGTTTTCATACTTACGAAATTTGCTAAAGTACATTCTTAAAAATAAATTAATATATTGCATAAGATAAAATAATTCTACAATTAGATATTGCCACTATTAACAATATTTTGTCATGTTGTTTGCTACTTGAATAGTTCAACTGAATACATACACGTTTGTCATAGCATCGACTGATTAATTTTAATTAATTTGTAATTGAGAGCATTAGTGTTAGCAGCATAAGAGCAGTAAAATTTGCAAGAGCAAAATATTTCCAAACAAAACAAACCCTCATATCTTTTACATTTATGGGTTATGTAGTTTGCTTCAACAAATAACAATTTTGCTAATATGTATATGCAAGCTTCAGCGTCTATCAGTAATGAGTGCTGCAAAATTAACGGACTTATTTATCACATTTTATTTATCTGTAATTCATTCTTTGCGTTCTTTTTATGAATATATAACAATAAGAATAATACTTTTCACTGCAATATTTTTTATTATAAAACTAACTTTTCTTAATACAAAAAGGAGATTAAACAAATTGTATTTTATTTTTCGTTTCACATATTGGCATATCACAGAATCAATTTGAAATGTTTATATTAATTAATGAATTAATGGCAACAAAATCTCGAGGGATAATTTCGGTAATCATTAAAAAAAGCATAGCAATGCCACGCGTCGTTACGTAAGGTAGCGTAAACCATACTGTGCTGAACTGTTATCAATGTTGCTCAAAATCCATCAAGTATCGTTACAACAAAATGCAATAGAGAGAAAGAAGAGCTGCTATTAGGAATTAGGTATTTTATAAGAATTTATGGTATAACACATGAACCGCCACCATGTAGTCATGATATTTAGATCTGCCGGGCCAAAACTGTTATTTTTTTTATTTTTTTAACTTAGGTATGTGTTGGCAAATATGATGGCATCAATTTTTTAATTTTAATAAAAGCAGATTCTGGTCAGGAACATAGAATTCGAGGCACAGACCGCAAGTCAGGCTCCATCAATGTTCGTAAACACATGTGGCATAAAAGTAGTACCACGCGACCTGTGGCGTACAAGTTTGTGAGGCACTGAGGAAGTGCCACGTGGCAGCTAACGTGTTAAGGGTCATTGACGACAGCTAGAGCACTTCGGGTGGAATTTGTCACACATTGCCACTCTAAAATACCAACAACCACCTTCAACTTCAGTCAAGATATTTCTTATATCGATCTAATTCATAACTTAGTTTTCTGCTAGTCAAAGAAACTGTTTGCTCAATACAACAGTAGTTCGAGCTAGGTACCACAGTGGTTTGGGAAAGGGATTTCTTTATTGCAGGTGATGGAGTACCAGCAATGTCGGAGAAATCGAAACTAGTGAAAGATTAGTACGTAAATCGAGCTTTCTCACTTGCTATGGTCTGCTTTTTATATTGTTAATCATACACCAGTTTCACAAATTTTGCATCAATGTTTATATCACAATATAAAACTCAATGATATAACATTCTTTTGCACACACTGACATGCAGAAAAGAGATACCCAAGTTTAAAATATACTGGTTAATAAATACAAACAAGGATTAATGAGAGGTAAATTACTTGCACATTAATTGTGGACGCAATATTATGAAACTAACGGTCTGCTAGAAAACTGTCCAAATTCGAATAGATAGATTTAGAAAAACATGTCGTCCCCTTCAGTGTTACATTGAAGTTCACAGTGTGCAATTGAAAAAACTTTCAATTTCTTTGAATTTTGAGGTGATACAAGAACATAAAATTACAGAAAGTTGAGTACGATTAGTTAAGACTTTTAATTTCCTTAACGAAACATCACTGGGGACAGGCGAGGATATATTTCCTCCTTGCTATTAATTATTTTAAGTGTTTTTTTTTTTTTTTTTTTTTTTCTTTTCCCCAGACCCGTCCGACCTATAGTCACCGGTAGGCACCGCAGCCATCAGGCTTATTGTGCCACAATTTTAAGTGTTAGTATTTCGGTTATTGTAATTTGCAAATAACAACGTGTATTTAGGTAATATTTTGTGGCGTCGTATATTACATACATGTGTCGTACTCTATATATTAGTTTATATTGCTTAGTTTGGAAAATACCTTCGTTGTTTCCAGCTATATTTAAGCCATCACTAGCAGTACCTTTTAAGGTAGGCGAGAATAGTCGGAAGTAGAAATAAATATATAATGCAACAAAACTTGTAGCAAGCCTGCTTCCAGGCGATACGGCGAAAAGCAACCTACTAAAAGTTTCTTTTTCTGTATCCCTAGGAATAGGGATTGAATATTGAATATTCCTGACCATCAAAAAAAATATCTCTAATCATCATCAAGCCACATCTATTTTTAGTGAGAATCTTAATACAGGCATTCTTTTAACATTGAAGTATTGTGGGTAATCTATACAATATATATATTGTTTTATTTACTACCTATATTGATTTTTATTATCTTAATATAATATGCATACATACATATATGTATGTAGAATGATCGTAATTTATATTGGTTCAATATATCGTTTCAGATACAAATAAATTATACAAACAAATCACAATAATTTAATGCTAAGAGGATGCCTATCCATAAAACCAATAACAATCGCTTCGCTTTGTCATCGCAAATATAGTCAATTAGTTTGAAATATCTAAATGAAACGTAGTTTCTATCAGTAAATTGAATTAAAATCAATTCAATTATTTAAGATAGATCGAAAATGTTTTCTAATCTTTACTGTATATTCAACTAATACCGTAGGTACCATACGTACATTTTCACACATGAAATCAAATCTTTACATGGCTATGAACTTATTAGTAATGAATACACTAATTAACCACGTTACTGACTGTTGAAAATTTTAGCACTTTAACAGTTAATAAAAATACGAAATATCTCATATATCTATACATAAATCAAATGATACGATTTATACGCACACCTAAGTTTTTCTAGAAAAACCATAAATTAGTGAAAATAAATATTTATCATTCCACAATGCCTCAAAATTGTCCTCGGATACAATATTTCACCACAGATTATAAATTTGACCTCACCACCTAAGACTATATAATTTATATTAGTCGAATTTCTATTAAAAAACTAAATAAGCAATGCCTGCTTAACAAATGTTAATTAGTAAAAATAAATGTTACTATAAAACACTACACAATCCACAGTGACCATGTCGCAAAGACATACAGAAAAAGCAATCACGGTATTTACAAGAAGAACGCCACTATAAAGCAAATGTAAATCAGACAAAGAACCACTTTAACCATCACAGTAATGTCACCCTGTTGTGTTACCTGGCTTTCTAACTGTGTGACCGTTACCCTGTCTGGTGAGCGCTGGTTTCTGGTGAGTCGCGTGATCGTGAGCCCCAGAACCGAGGGCCAGACCTCCACGAGCCTCCAGCGCTTCATATTCTCGGCCATCATAGTTTGCGTCAAAGAATTTCTTGAACCATTGCAAGAATTCAAAGTTATCTTGGAAACGTCCCTTAATTAACTTATCTACAGGAATTACCTGTAATAATTTATTACAATACACAAACAGCAATTCACCTATATATGTATTTTGGGGAATGTTCTGCAACATTAATATGTATTACTAACACTAATTGCAGTATTGTTTTTTCTATGATAATTTGCAGTATCGAGTTAATCAAATATATCATTTCTATTTCGGTTTGCTTCCAAGAATCAAAATACAATAGTATATGTATATATAACAAATCAATTATTCTGGCCGATTTTTTGAAAGAAAAATATCATGCTTTGTGGCTACTATAAAAATCAAATAAAAAGAAAAATGAAATGTGTAACCACTAAATCACATTTCCAAACAAAATATCTAACTTGCAACTTCTTCTTTACCTCATTATCTGTGTAGAGTTCGTAATGGATTTGGATTAATATCTTTCTGGCTTTGTTTGTCTATAATAAAGTTTCAATGTGCAGTAAAACTCGCATATAACGTACTCATCCAGAAAACTGAAATTAGTATGTTAAATCAAAAATCTGTTTAAAAAGACAATAAAGCTAAATATACTTTTTTCTACTCCCATATTTTAATTGTATTATTAGATATGCTGAACCTGTACTTTAATGATGTCCATTACGATACAGATTTTCATTATGATACAAGTTTAAACCAATAGGAATACATATTTTTCACTACGATATAGGTGTATATCCAATAGAAATGCGACATTTCAATATTCAATATGGCTGCGACTACATATCTGATATATAAAAATTAATCAAACTGGACAGTTCTCTGTATCTACTTGAATATAGTAAAAATTAAAGAAATACGTATGATATTATTAGAAAAAATAGTGTATGCAACTCGCATTTAATAGCTATTAAGACACTCGTATTCATTACAATACTCGGCTGCGCCTCGTATTGTAATTCTCATACTCGTGTCTTAATAGCTATCATTAAATGCTCATTGCATAATATACTATTATATATTTGGAAAGCTAGTAAAATAACAGATTTAGGGTGGGTTTATCAATGTGAGGATAAAAGTGTTAGGTAAGCAACTGACAGATATTGTTAACTGACAGATAAAATTTAGCAACTACAATGTTTTATCTTGCAGGTAACTTCTATTTAACACTCAATAAACGTTTCATTGTAATTATCTTACGAATAAAATTTTATCTGGAAGTTATTTATCCTCACATTGATAAACCCACCCTTACTAGGGCTAAAACAAAGAATAAAACATTTTTATTTAAAGCGAATTTAAATTTTATATAACAATTTATTATCACAGTGCATTTTCGTATATTTCTTTGCTTTAAAATGTAGCTATTTATATTTCTTATCCGTTGTGGTAACATTACCACACTAACATAATCGTGAATCTGTACGCTACATTACAGCGACTTCATACAGTCATATACGAAAGTCTACATAGGTACAAGTAAAAAAATCACTTGTTTTAGAAATAGATGAAAAATTATTTCTTCCGCCAGAAATCGATCATTAACGAGAGCAACAGCTTAAATGTGGAGTATTTCTCTAATAAGTTAATTATGAACAAAGTTACAGACATTGAAGCACGCATGGAAAAATTCATCCCTCCTTTGTGGTGAGAGTTGAATTAAATTCATCACTAAAAGAAAGAGTATGATTTGATAATCCAAAATTTCAATTGATTATCTGCAATGGTTTCAAAGTTATGAATTTTTTACTCTACGCAATAGAGGCAAAAATTACGTGAACAGAGGCAATTTTGGCTTGCTTGTAAGTTTTGTGTCTTTTATTATGGATTATTCACAATATTAATGTAATTGTATCCCAACTATTTAAATGTATTAATTACATGTAAAAATAAGGCCATAAATTTCTGGATCTAACCGGAACCAATAGTACTGCATCGAAAAAATTTGGCAACAATGTTGAGTTTTGCCACCAAAAGCCAAATCATATACCTTGAAACTATATACACAGATTATGTAATTTGTACCAGTTTGGTTGTATAAATACCCAAAATACCCTTTATTTAATTATTCAACCACAATCATACATTTTTGATATCATCATCATAATCAGTGTGTGTGTGTATATATATATATACATATATATATATATATAGACGTATAAACAGTCATTAACGAGCCCGTAAAATATATTATAGGTCATTATGAAGCCCAAAATGACGCTGTTGAGCCCTACCTCGGGCTCCACAACGTATCACGCTATATATCATATTCAATAGACTGAGAATAATCATTAGAGTGGGATAAACAAATATCATGATGGGCTCCATAGCGAACCAGTTATGCCATCAGAATACACAAAATAGTTCTGCAAGAACCCATGTAGGGGGCGCTCTAGCAAAATTTTATATACCATATACGCAAATGTATCAATATGACGTTATTGAGCCTTAAATTTGACAACGTTGTTGGGCTGTACAACATGCAAATATTATAACGTGTATATCTTCTGAGCGTCGTATGCTATTAATATTATTACTATTCATCGCATCTAAAGACTTTTACTTCACTATTTTACTGCTAAGATAAGTAAAATAAATGTTCTGGTGACGAAATAATAAGCGATAAATGGTATTTAGTTGTGATATCTGAAAATATGAAACATTCTTATAAAATAATTTACCAGACTCTAGAAGCATATTTGCTAAATAAACTAATAAGTAAACGCAAAAAATTAATTTAAATGAAAATATCGGTGTTTGAATCTACATCAGAAAATTATATATCTTCCATGGATTTCCATTTTGATGTTGCCCCTTTGCTTTTATTTGTAGTCAGAAACAGTTTAGAAACTTTTACAGTTTGATATATGTACATCGTGTGGTATAATCTAAAAAATGTGTAGTAAATGACATGAGAGGCCTACAGAGACACAATGCACAAAAGCTTATAAGAGCCAGACAATAACTTAGTTATATATAAAGGATTGTGTCTCTGGGGAAGGCAGAATATATAGGGTGCGGCAACCAAGATAGGGTTAGCGATCATAATTAAACGTTGAGGAATTTCGAAAAACCGCTTTGGCATTTCATTGAGAGCTTCCTTGGCTACGTTTTAAAAATATTTTCTTTATACATGGTGGTTGACGCAGTCGGTGACGAACCAAACATATGTTTTTTTAAATGGAACACTCGATATTAAAATATTCCAATCGATTCTGTTAATTACTACAACCAATTTGGTACAACATTAGTTGGGCTCTAAAACCCATAGTTACGGAGACAAAAGCGATTAAAGTTGAAAAAACGTTCCAATGTTGAGTAGAACTTACTTTTTCAAATGGAACACACTGTATACTATTTTCATATGTTAAAGAGAACTTCATCAGCTTTCTAAAGATACCATACACGTTACCCTTTTGACTGACGACTTTTAAGCAAATTCACCGCAAATGCAAAATTTTGAAATTTGTTACATTTAAAGATTTAAAGTTCTCATGCAAGGACGCATGTACTTGGCAATAAGCAAACCAAAAAAAAATTAATGTGCAATGAATATAACAATTTTACAGCGATATCATGACAACGAAAAGTGTTGATAATAAAAATTGTTAAGTGTTACTACAATGGATGTTCAAATAATGCTCCGTATTAACAAAGACACATTTAGAGCTGAGCGGTAAATTATAATTTAACTTTTGTGGAGTAGGTGCCACAATATTGTCAATACTGCGCTTTTTTGAACAAATATTTCGTAAACCCAGGCAGCATGTAACGTTTGTAAAACGTTATAAAACGGTTTCCTAAGGGTTAGCAAAAACGTTTATATAACGTTTTGGAAACGTCTTAATGTCACAAACATAAAACTTTATAATTTAACGTTCCAGAAACGTTCTGTAAACGTTACACGAGAAATATTATATTAATGTTGGAAAATGCAAAAATATTTTTATAAAGGAATACAATACATTAAATTTTGACGCCACTTAATTGCCATAGCTTACTTTCTGATAACGATGAAACTAGAAAAATATATAACATATCCGAATTAAATGAATAGCAATAAAGTGAAGAATATGATGCAAATTCGTACTCAATCAAAAAAATAGGAAGGTAAATAAACAGTTATAAGTTAATTTTCTAATTTCTATAACATAAACTCCGTATCATTATTCATTATCTATTCAAACGTTTATACGTATCAAACATGTGTTAATACGTTACATTTTCATCATCAAAGTAACCAACCATAATATATCTTTTTAACGTTACATTAACGTTTAGACAACGTTATTTTAACGTTTATAAACGTTGAACGTTGCAAGTAACCTTTATTTAACCTTTTAAAAACGTTTTCGTGCTACCTGGTAATACAGTTTTCTGAGATTTGCTACTCATCCAGTTAGAATATTTTAATAAAGATGCTGTAAAACTTAACAAACGCATAGTAACTGTCATTCCTGACAAAACGTTAACTTTCGTATTTGTAATTCATTCTTGATTTGTTATTAATTTTGTAACAGAAATTACTTTAAGTATAGAAGAATTGGCTAGTATGGTGTTGGTACTAGACGAATGTCAATAATGCCCACTGTTAGCTAGTAAAATATATACTTCTAGAAACCAAGAACACAAAACATAGCCAAGACATCAATTCCAAATAGAAAAGTTAACGCTTTGTCAGGAATTATTATTACCACGTTTGTTAAGTTTTATGTCATCTTTATTAAAATACTCCAACCGGATGAGATAAACTATTTGTTGCAAATGCCAGAAAATTGCATTTTTAACCGAGAAGAGATTTTTTTTACTTTAATACAGAGTGTTCCATAAAAAAACATAAGTTTGGTTGGTCACAGACCGCTTCGACCACCCTGTGTAACGAAAATATTTTTAAAACGTTGTCCATGTACCTAGTCTTCAATCAAATCTCAAAAACGTTTTTCGAAATCCCTCACCGTTTAATTATAATCGTCCATCCGATCTTGGTTGCACCACCCTGTAGGTTTGCCATCTTTATACTTTATAGACGTTTAAAAGTAATGCATTTTATCAAACAGAAATGCTATCTTGTCATATGCTACAAAAAAGTCTCCTATATATTTTTCGATATGTCATGTCGTTAAGCGTATGTTCGCGAAAAATGCAAAATGTTAGTGAAGCATTATTTTTGCGAACGCACCTTTAACGTTACAAGATATAAATATTGTAAGAGAGCATGGAGCTATAGAGCCTAAAATTTTGTACAAGAAGGTACAGGAAAGCAGTATTCTAACATTTAGAGTTTTCGAGTTGTGTCCATTTGAAAAAGATGACAAAGGTCTGTATAAATATACATATATCATGTCGATGCTTTACATTACTAGTACAACACTTTATTTAGTAGTGGGACTGTATTTTTGCTTAATTTTTATGAACTTGCTCAAGTAACGAAATGAAGGAATACTTTTGTAAATCTTGGTATGAATGAATTAATTAATGCTCCAATTGTACTCATAATAATTTTTGTGTATGTTTTCCTAGTGTGTCTCATGCTAGTTGCAAATTGTTTCATTTCATTATCAGAAACACTCAAAACCTGGAGGACAGTGGCTATGTGCTTCTTTAAACGAGGGAGGTAAATAGGACTTTATTTTGTGCTGTTGTTTGTTCTGCCAATTTTTAATAATAGTACCTACGTAATTCACTTATCTTAGTCTAGAGTAAGAGGAAGTTGCTTTTTCGAAATATTGACATGTGAACGTATTTTTAAAAATAAAATTGAATACGTTTTTAACATGAAATCATATCACACGGCTCTAAACAACTAGCTCTATGTTGATTAGGCACCTTTACAGTACATTAGTACAGTATATAAGCTGGCAACACTGCCGGGCTCTATACGATGCGTAGCATATATCTTAATATATAAGTGGGCCTCATACAGTAGCACTCATATATCTGGGACTGCCAAAGTTACGTTCATACCTAATTTCTTACATTGTCAGAAAACATTTCCCCTCTGCTGATGCCTTTACTAATACTAAATAAAGATGGAAAATGCAATAATATATACTCATGCATCTTTGCTATAAATGCCGGGATCGACAGCGGCCTGTTAATATAACGGGCTCATCAACATACTGTTTATAAGTATATATAGATATTATGAGGTTCCGTTTTATTTTGTTTGGAAAATATTGTCACTTTTATCATTTATTATGTCGTCACTAATGCAGGCAATTATCCGTGTTAATGTCTATAAAATAACTAGAATTTGACACATGTACCATTATCATTTGTTCTAGTTTTTAAACTAAAATCGATAAATGAGTGCTACAAGGAGAATTGAAAAATTCTACCTCTCAAATGATACAGAAGAGATTCCTGAAATTTTTTTGATTTTATTTTTTAACGCGTTGTCTTCCTTAATTTCAATGCACTTACATAGCCTGTCCTACAGCATCGCAACAACTTTATTGTCAAAAAAATATTTGTTAAACTTCAAAATAAATATTACTGCCGTCTTTCAATCTGTTATCGTCTGCAAAATGTCGTCCGCGATAGTATTTGTCCAAATTTCAAGTCAATAGGTGCCAAATCCGCATTAATGGGCGGTTCGGCTCAAAATTAGATTGGCAGAAAATGAGTTACGTAATGGCTGCCTTATCAAGTTGCACGGTATCATGAAGAAGGTTGATTTCTTTGTGACATACAGAAGGGCTGGGCAAAATACATTCCAAATGTATTTGAAATATAAAAGACAAAATACACACCTTTTTAGTATTTAAAATACCAAATACAAAACACATTCTTCCTTAGTATTTGAAATACCAAATACAAAATACATTCAATAGTATAGTATTTTTAATTTTTGTTTGGCACGTCAAGCAAACAGCAGCGACATTATCTTTATTAAATTTTAATATTTTTAAATATTTTCCCTTTAAAATAATGGGACGACTGATATGACGATGATATGCCAAACTATTAAAGTTTAAAGTGAAGTTAGGAAAAGGGCAGCTGGCCCACCAAATACACGGTGTACTACGTACTACTTCAAAACGTTCGCACGATGTAGTACTAGTACAGTTTGCACCACGCACTAACCGTATAAATGCGCTATAAAACTTGTTATTTTTAGTAGCTATATATTATGATGACGTCATGACGGCCAACGTATCCCAGCTAACAAAATTTCACGCGCATTTTTTTTTAATAACTTCAACGCTGAAACGAAGTGACCTAAGATGCATTCCGAAATCTGCTGAAATAGCTGTTACTGCTTTACTGAGATCGAAGAGCCGAGATCGTTCCGTAATAGTTCAGTAAAGTAATTGAGCATGTCGTCAGGCAATTTCGGAACGATTTCAGCCATTCACCAGTTCGGTTGATGTATCAGTGCTTGACAGCATATAAACTCTACTACAATACACAGTCAACAGCGTACACCTTACACATGGCACACCCAGTTCAACCAATATCAAAATGTGAAGAATCTAATTATATAATAGGATGTTTTCTTTCAAATAGTTGCCAGCCCGTTTATATATGGCCTTGACTTCATCTCATAACCAACAGCAGTTTCAGTAGTAACTTATGACGTCACTCTTTACTGACATGGCGCTTTGTATAGTTTCCTCAGCATGTATAAACTGATTACGGAGCGCTAATTCAGTACTCTCAGCAGATTTCGGAATGCACGCCTACAAATTTTTTTTAGATTAATAGTTCTCTTTATACGTTTATGTTGAAAATACTAAAAATAATTGCGCGAAATTTGGATTTTGTTTGCTGCGATAGTAAATAAGTATTTTATGTATTTCTAAATACATGAACTACTTTGAAAATGTATCTCAAATACAGAATACTAAATACATAGGAAAATGTATTTCAAATATAAAATATAAAATGTACTTTGTATTTCAAATATTTGTATTTTATATACGCCCAGCCCTGGTGACATAAATATGAGTCTATAGCTCATTCAATTTAACAAAGGAACAGATGTCTCTGTAATTAACGTGTTATACACACACAGTAAATTTTGTATTTTGAATAAATTTTATATCATCAATATCACATACTACATACAGACCAATTAGTAGAGTAAAAGATTCATCCGTGAATTATGTTCTTGCCTAACGACTGTAATTAATATTCTATACACCCTTATCATATTTTTTCTATTCCGGTTCACTTTACGACACCCGTCTTGGTTGCTTAAAGTATTATCGAAAACTGGCAAAAAATCAAAATTAAACATAAAATGAAAAATATCATGGACAAGAATGAGAAACAAAAAATAAATAATACTTTTATGGCCAATAGTTGTACGCATTTTATATGACCCGCAATATACAAGCAGTCGATAAAGTGTTCTCGGAATTAACATTTTTGAAATGAAAAAAATTGTACAGTATGTCGCACTAAGTTGGAACCATATGGAAAAAAAATTTATTATTAATTTTAGGGATAAAACTTATTCTTTATAAAAAGTTCTGCATGTTCTAAAATATAAAATACAGTCATCATAATTTTCTTAGATGGTATACGAGGTTATACCTAAGAAAATTAATATGTGATAACTGTGTTTTATATTTTAGAACATGCAGGACTATTTATAAAGAATATGTAGCTGTTTTCCCTAAAATTAATAATAAAAGTTTTCCATATGGTTCCAACTTAGTGAGACATACTGTATATAGGGTATATAAAGTAATGTCAAACAAGGACATGTTATCTTGAAAATCGCTCTTTAGCAATAGCAAAAGTAGTAGAAACCAGAATTGGTTGCATCTAACAGCTTTTTGGTTCATCATCATCAATTGACTCATTACCCTACACCAATTCGAGCAATATTTCATATGAAAATATGAAAGAGTACCATCCCTATAATCGTTCGCAAATAATTTTAAAATTGTTTGTTTGTCAAAAATGGTATTCCAAAGCAAACTTCAAGTTTGACAAAACTTGTTTTTTCTTATGTAAATCACCTTTTGAAGGAAAACATAACAAATTTGAGATAAATTTACTGATATGTTGTTACAACAAAACAATATAAAAATTGTTTCCGTAAAATAATTTTTGTCATGTATTTTCAATAAACTGTTACTTCTTATTCTATTCGTAATTTTTCAAATATTTTTCTTTTTAAAATATCTTTGCTTTTAAATACAACAAAATTATGAAGAAATAGTACTATACATTTTGTTAATTTTACACTATGTTTATAATAGATACATCACGCTGTAACTTTGTGCTATCCTGTTTTAACGAATAAAACAAACAAAGTTATTTTATGGTGATATAACAAAACAACTTTCTTTTATTTGTTCCCATTTTTCTTTTGTTAAAAAATCTAATTATCAGGAATTGAATCTTCTCCATACAGATCTTTTACATACTTAGTGAGTTGGTTTCTACACAGATAATGAATTACTTATGTGTAACAATATACATGTATATTATAGTGTCATACAAGAGCCAGCACCAAAAGTGCTAGAGCCTCTTATATCTTAAATTTCTTTACTACCATATTAGATATATATAGACCCAAGTATACTATTAAAATTTATAATAACATAGTAAAGTGCTCACTTCGGCATTAACATAATATCATCAATTATATCAAATAATAAAATACATAATATATAAATGTAATTACCTTATCTACACCCATTTTCTTGAAACCAGCTTGAAGCACTTTAAAATTCTGAATATATTCATGTTCTAAATTTGTCTTAAATTTAACGCGTTTGAGTGGTACTGAGTTCGGAAACAACATGTCCATAAATTGACAATATGCAGCTCCTGTACAAAGCTCTTCAATCTTTCCGAAGCTACTTTGTAAACAATCGTTGACCCATGCTAACATATCATGTCTGGACAAATTTTCTGTTGTGACGTTTGTTGAATACACATTAACCGCCATATTTTATATATATTTTTCTTTTAATCCTATAAAAAAAACATGAGAAATTACAATATTTACAACACAAATAATTATCTAAAAAAAATTATTTATACAATAAATTGTAAAAATATGTACATATATAAATAAATTAGAAAGTATGATTAAAAGTTCCAAAATTGGAAATTAAGGTTCGCGACTTAACGACCGTTGGGAAAAAGTTGCTACCGGTTATATGCTAAAATACCGTTATGTTAAAGAGTGTGCCACTTTTTATCATTAACGACAGAAACTGCGAATACTAACAAATTAACGAAAATAAATTCAAATATTAAAGAAAGACTATGTAGTTTCTCGAGAAAAATTGCTAATCAGCCATGAATTTTTGGATGACATTTCAGAGATTTCATCAAAATGTCAAATTACAACACACGTTTATACCTATACTATACGCCAACAAAATTTATTGGCTTAGAAAATATATGTTCTGATGTATATATTATTTAAAACTTACCAAAGCGGTGATATAAATCTTTTTTAATAAAAGCCGGGAGTGGTTCTCCTTTTTCTGGACACTGAAGAATTTTAGAACTACAAACGACAACATAACGAATTTAAATTTCCAGACCTCATTATTACCGTATCTTAGAAACGATTAACTAGATAAAATGACTACACGATTAAACTTACGATTATAAGGAAATAACGGATAATTAGTTTTTCTGCACTGTAAATTGATATTACAAAGAAGATCTATTATTATTAAAATATTACACATTGACTAAATCAATTGGCAATGCCGATTTATTACGGTTGTCCAAATAAAATATCCTAAAAAGAGAGTCATCTTCCTACCAACCTTACAAATGTATTTCATGAATTTCTTACTAACTGTGACGTATCGCGATTTGACATTTCATTTTATTTTGGTCTGTTGATATGTGGCTTATTATAAAAGAAATAATGAGTGAAAAATACTATATACAATAAAATAAAAATATATTTGGAGTAGTTATTGCTTTATTTTTATATAGTAGTTGTAGTAATAACGAAGTACCACTGGTGTTTAATATTGTATATTGTAAATAAGTTAGAATGAGCAATATATACATACTAGAACCACCTACTACTGGCAAGGTATAAGTAATTTTGAATTTATTATGATAGTCCATAAGATATGCTTGGCATCTTCTAGATATTACTAAAAACAACTGTTGGAGATATTGACATAGAACTATGGTCAAAAGAAGCTCCAAAAGCCTGTAGAAATTTTATTCAACTATGCTTAGAAGGGTATTACACTAATACAATATTTCATAGAGTAGTCAAAGGCTTCATAGCACAAGGAGGTGATCCCAATGGAGATGGCACAGGTGGCGAATCAATATACGGAGAACCTTTTAAAGATGAATTTCATCAAAGACTTAAGTTTGTTAGAAGAGGCCTTGTGGCAATGGCAAATGCTGGTAGAGATGATAATGGTTCACAGTTTTTCTTTACTTTAGCTGCCACTCCAGAACTTCAAAATAAACATACTATTTTTGGCAAAGTATCTGGCAACACTATATTTAATGTTTTAAAATTAGAAGAAGGTTTAATTGAAGATGAGAGACCACTTTACCCTCATAAAATATTACGAACTGATGTTTTAAATAACCCTTTCACTGATATAACACCTCGTATCAAAGAAGTTATTGTTGATAAAAGAAAGAGAAAAGAAAAGAAAGTGGGCGTTAAAAACTTTAAACTGTTATCTTTTGGAACTGAAGCAGAAGAAGATGAAGAGGAAACGTTAAAAGTAAATGTTCAACTGGCTGGTAAAGGAAAATCTACTCATGATGTTTTAGGTATACAATTAATTAACTTTCTTTATCAAATAAATATTATATAGAAGTAATATACAGGGTGAGTCACAACTATTCCCTCTGTCTTGTATCTAAACGCTAAAAGGTACTGGTTTGAAATTTCAGTTAAATATACAGGATGCTAAGGAGCACATTTTAAAATTATTTCCAATTACACAAAAGGTGATTCAAAAAATTACAATATACCTATCAAAGTTAGATTATTTTTAATGGATTACTCTTATTATATGCCATTTGGGGTTGTACATGGATCATTTTATTAATAGTTTTCTATAACTATCTATTGCCAATTTTAAGAAAATTTGATTTTTACAAAAATCCAGAAAATAATAACAAAAACTATACCACTTGAAAGATTCAGATTTACAACATAGTTATTAGACAGTTCCAATAAACTGCTACAGTATTATCATATTGGCCACATGACGTTTAGCAAGACAGGTCATATTTTATACTTTTTCAAACATAAATAATTCGTTTAACTTAGATAGAACACCCTATATTTATTTATTCTATGTAAAAGCACATTGAATCCCCTACCAAAAACTGTATAGTATATGTATGTATTTGTAAATTGAATGATGTTATTAACGCTATTCTTCAATAACCCTTTAAAACTGATACTTTTTCTCATCTAAATACACTATTCTTTGTAATTATAATAATAATAATAATATCTTTATTAATCCTGTCGACTCATTTGAGCATAGGACACGTCATACAGATATAGACATATAGTCATTAGTGTAAAATTATATATATATATACATATACAGGTTTGACATAAAACTAAACAATAATTTATAGCTCAGGATCACTGAGGAATTCATCAAATGAATAATAAGCCTTGTCTTGGAGAAGCTGTTTAATCTGTCTCTTAAATGTACCCAACGGCATTTCCTTATAGCGAGTCGGTAACTTATTAAACGCCTTAATAGCCATATATTTAGGGTTTTTTTCCGTTAAAGTCATTCTGTGTCGGGGGACCTCCAGCAGATGAATATTTCTAGTACTATAACTGTGATACCAGTTGATATTTGTCACATCAAAGGTATTATCTTTAACACATATGCATAGTTGATAAATATGTATGCATGGGAGAGTCATTATTCCTAGATCTTTAAATAATTCTCTGCAATTTGTTCTAGCACCTACTCCCAATATTGTACTTAGAGCTCTTTTTTGTATCTTAAAAACAATCACAACGTCTGATGAAGCACCCCAGGCAGCAAGACCATAAGATATTAAGGAATGGAAATGCGCGTAATAAAACATTTTTAAAACAGCCATACTCAGCTCCTGCCTTAAACTAGACAACATGAAACAAACGGTGTTCAATGCCTTTCGCAACGAGTCTATATGTAATTTCCAACTGCAGCGCGAATCTATGGTGAGCCCCAGGAATTTATGGGAATCTACCTGTTGAATAGTAGTCCCATCGATAGCAACGTAATGCGAGGAATTCCTATCGCAATTGGTAGTTTGAAATCCTACAAGTACAGTTTTTTTACTATTTAAATGTAATCGGTTGGCATTGAAGTAAAAAGCCGGTCTGGATATTGAGGCTGTAGTTTCCATAGCAATATCCTCCTTTTTAGCACTTACAAGCAAAGATGTATCGTCCGCAAAGATAACAGTATTCGGTAGCGTCATATCGTTTACATAAAGTATGTACAGTAGAGGGCCCAAAACGCTTCCTTGTGCTACGCCACGTTTCAGTAATAAATCTTATGACCTAACCATATTGATTTCCACATAATGCATCCTATTATGTAAATAGCTTGCAAACCATTTATACGCAACACCTCTTATGCCATAACATTCTAAGTTTCTCAATAAAATCCTATGGTCAACCAAGTCAAAAGCCTTACTAAGGTCTACAAACCATCCAATACATGCGTTTTTCATGTCTAGATTCCTATAAAGTTCGTCTAGAAATTTCAACACTGCTGAGGCAGTAGATCGACCCTTTCTGAAACCAAATTGATTGTTGTTTAGTAAATTTTCTTTGTCCAAGAAGTTTACTAGTCTGGTTGCTACTAATTTTTCCATTAATTTAGAAAAAACACTTAATAAGGATATGAGCCGATAATTCTCCACTATACATGTAGTTCCAGTTTTTAATAGAGGAATAATTTTTGCAATCTTTAATGCGTCAATGAAAACACCCTCAAAGAAAGAGTTATTTATTATCCTCGCCAAAGGTGACGCAATTTCCTCTATACATTCTTTTAGCAAATGGGTATTGACATTATCATGACCAGATGTATATTCCTAAGGCCTCTCATGATATTAATTACCTCCACCTCAGTTGTGGATACAAGAAAAATGTATTTGACGTTTGGGACAACTCATTCTCAAGAAAACGAAAATCACTGACACCCATAACAAGTTTTTCTGCAGCGGTATTAAAGTGCTTATTGAAATAGTTAGCAATATCCAATGAGCTATCTAATATGCCGTCCTTCGTGGTTAATTTTGTAATTTTTTCCGATGGCTTTTTCTTATTAGAGTTAATAACACTCCACGCTGCTTTTGCTTTATTTACTGTACCCGTCATAATCCTATTATTATGTAACAACTTGGCATTCTTGATTACTTTCCTATAGATAGATTTATACTTTTTATAGTAATTTTGTACATAATTATCGCCATTTAATGTCAACTTATATAACTGTTTTAGATTCTGAGCCGAAGTACGAATGCCCTTGGTAATCCAGCCATTTCTGTTATTCTTCCCTGTTGAGTACTTAACCAATGGACAGCTAAGTTGATAGTGATAGTTGAACACCTCCATAAAATTTTTGTACTGACTATTCACATCTCCATTCTCGAAAACACCAATCCAATCTTCACTAGATAAATTAAACTTAAAATTTCGGACAGTAGCTCTGTTAATAAGAGGTTTGTAATTGCTACAATTCCAGTCATCAACCGTTAACTCCCCAGAAACAGAGGAAATAGTAAGCCTCTGCGCGTGGTGATCTGAAATGCCGTTGCATACAATGCTACTAATGTGTGATGCTATTAATGTGTGATCAACTACATATATTACTTATAAATTGTATTCTAATGATAACTAAAACTGACTATTATATTCAAATGATTTTGTCTGAAAAATTGTCAAAGCTTTTTGTTTCACTCACATTTCTGTCAACCAATCACACAGTTGGAATTACTTAGCAACAGCCAATGACATTCATTTTACAGCGAAAAAATCGCGTGAATTTTAATACAAAATCACTTGTGGTTTTATCAAAGCATTTTAATTTATCACACAGGCACACAAATTTTTTGTAATTGAATTTGAACCTAGAAATTACTTAATTTTATTATTAAAAATACATGCTAATAATGAATTAATACAAACTGATTTCATAATTTTAAAAAAGAAAATAAAGTAAGCTTAATTGTTTGATTAATTTACTTATTAACACATTGCAAATCATGACAACTAAAACTACAATAATTATAATATAGTACATTGTAGTTAACGTTTTCTTTCTCAGCCACTGTGTTTACAGCATTGGAACTGTCTTGTCTCATTTTCTTAACAATTTTTGTGTGGTCCATCTGTAAATACGGTTTAACCGAGCTTGCGCTACTGTGGCATGTGATCTTAATTAGTTGCTGCTCTCGAACTCCAGCTTTAGCAAGTTCAGATACTGCCATTGTTCGATTAGAGTGATTGGTGATTTTAATATTTTGCGCATCTAATCCTATTTTACTTGCGGCTTCTTTCATCCATTTATAAAGTGTATTACTGGCGAATTTTTATACCATTCAAGTGAATAGTTTTTCGTCCACGCTGCATTTACCGCTAAGAATACCCGATCAGTTTTTATATGTCCACCTCGTTTTGATAATAATTTGTCCAGCAATCTATAATAAGAAATAAAAGTTAATGAAACAGTCAGTATTACATGATAAGTTACTTATCGCACAGGGCATTAATCAGGGTTCATCTCATTCTTAGTTAGCCATTTACTGTCTGTTAACTTCTTGGAGCCTCCTTGACCTGTTTTCCTAAACACCGGATTATATTCAATACGGCCTGTTGGTACACCCATGTTGTTTAATTCGTGCTGAAAATGTTGCACTAAGCACCTAGATGCTTCTCCACCACGCCCCATGTTAATTGAAAAGCAATAACATGGTAACATTTTCGCTGCAAACCTAAAGGGGTATCTTCATCCCGGATTTTTAAGATTTTGTTATATTCTTCTCTGCTTAAACCAGCTGAAGATACTCTTCTTTTTTCCGGAATACATTGTAGTTGACGACGCTTAGCATTTCGTACATCTCTCGCCGGTTTAAAGAGAATATCCGTAAATGGATTAAAAACAATATTGTACTTGTTACAATAGATTTCCTGTACCTTCTTAGCAGTAACGTTCCACATTGTTTTCACGACAGCTTCTTTATAATTCGTTTCATGTTGTATACCCAATTTGTCAAAATAAAGCATATATTTGCTGTACAGTCGTACTTCCATCTAGTTTGTACACTTTGTCTTCGCAAAACTTCAAAAACTGATTATATAGGAATACCTGGTTCCTTTTCGTGTTAATTGAAGTGGTTTCTACGATAATTTCATTAATTATTATTGATACTAATGGGGTACTACCAAAACGGCTCATTTACACTCACAATGCTCGCAATTACTACACAAAGCAAATCTCGTTTATTTTTTTGTTTCCTTAGTTACCAGCCAAATACAAGGCAAAATGAATACAATCGTAAGACAATAAATTACGAAAACATCCGATAACTGTCGAATTTACTAAAAGCAAACTACATTGCAACAAATCTTGTTCGTGATATAGTCTTTTTAAAGCATTATCACATTATCAAATAAAGCTATGGCTAAAATTTTGTGTTCTCAGATTCTAGTGTTCAAAAGTTATAAGTAATATAACAAGTGACTAAGATTTTCCGGTTAATGTAATGGTAATATGTTTAGAATATGTTTACTATCGTCTGCTCAGAAAAAAATAATGACATTTTCAAAATTAATTTACTAATATAACTTTATATTGTATGTCCCCGGATTGAGTTTACAATAGGTATGATTACCAAAAAAATTTTGAATTGGCATTTCATATTTTGGGATTCCGGTCTGCTTGGCCTGAAACTTATTTTTAGTTTACTTTCGATTTTTTAAAGTCAAGTTGAGCAAACACTATTTTAGTTCTAGGTAAATTACGTCTTTCGTTCACAATACGCCAAAGTGTTACTTAAAAAAGTTGTTCAGAATGAAAAGTTATGGCGGTGTATAAATTTTCAGAATGATCGGCCTACTTTGATAAAATCCAGTAATCCAACAAGTAGTGTATGCAGAAAATTTACCCAATGATGCCGAGGTTTTAAAAATATCGCCTTACCAATTCAGGAAATCCGGAATAATTTGAAGGAACTGCGACGGAAGTTGACAATAATTGCAATACCGACCAATACTGGATTTTCAAAGTAGGCCGATCATTCTGAAAATTTGTACAACGCCATAGCTTTTTATTCTGAACAACTCTTCTTAGTAACACTTTGGCGTACTGTGAACGGAAGAGGTAGTTTACCTAGAACTAAAATTAGTGTTTGCTCAACTGTAAAGGTCTACTTGACCTCGAATCGAAAGTAAACTAAAAATCAGTTTCAGACCAAGCAGGCCCAAAATATGAAACTCCAATTCGAAAATTTTTGGTCAATTATGCCTATTGTAACTCAATCCAGGGATATACAGTATATTTCAAAAATTATTGTAGGTAGTATATTAGAAAGAAATAACAGGCAAGGTGTTGTATTTAAAATATCAAATTTATAATATGATGCAGCAAAAATAAACGCCTGTATAATTAGGTATAACATTGTTGATCATCATAATTATCAAATGTGCAGGTACATTTTATAACTTTTATAATTATAATAATTTTAGCAAAATCTTATATTATATACACTTATTGCGAACATTTTTAATCTTAACCAGTTTAACGTCAGTCAAAACGACCGGGTTCTTTTTTGTCTGCAACAGTTTACGGAAACGGGCGATTATTCCCGTTATTGTGGAATAGTGCATCCTAAAATTTCAATCGCGAACATCTACGAACTTGTTATTTGTTTTAAAATTTACATGTAAAATTATGTTAAAATTCTCTTAAATAAAAAATTAATTTTTCGTCAAATGAAATAGAACAACTCATCTTAATTAATTTCTCTTAATGCCAAAACTAAGTAAGGGGCTTGTTTAAACTGCGTTGTTTTAACAAAGTCTACTGACTACCCGCATATGACAAGATTTAAGAAAATGATCTAAAATATGCTACTTG
Source organism: Holotrichia oblita (assembly GCA_023690525.1). NCBI lineage: Eukaryota > Metazoa > Arthropoda > Insecta > Coleoptera > Scarabaeidae > Holotrichia > Holotrichia oblita. The sequence continues at coordinate 94,043,146 of CM043016.1, read as the reverse complement.
TTTCAAACATATAAATATTTTAGCAAAAGAATATAGTATTGAAGATACGTTAAATGTTTTGTCTAAATAAAATAGAATACAATAGAACGATTAATTTTGTGTAAATTACGGAATTTAAGGAGAAATCAAGCCAATGTTGGAAGTTAACTAGTTTTAATAAACAAATTTGAATTTTAATTTTGATTTAAAAAGTATTGCTTTAAGCTTTTAACGAGGTCGCGTTTAATAATATTACCATATTTTATTCAATTTGTATATATAATTTTTGAGTTGTATTTTACCTAACGTTTGCGCTCGTATATTTGCGTACCCATGAAGATTTACAATAATTAGCAAGTTTAAGACAAACAAAAAAAATATTTACTTATTTAATTTCCACCAACAGCGATTTTCAACGAACTACGCTATTTACTGTCTCTTTAACTTTACGTAATAGTTGCTACTTTAGTTCATTATTCACTAAATTTATTATTTACAGATGATCCTAAACTTAGCTCGAAGACAGTTCAAGAAGCTGAGAATGAAAGTCGAGAAAGTGACGAAAAACAAGAAATAAATTTAGAAGATCAATTAGAAGCTATCAGAAAGAAGTTAAAGGCAGACAAGTCAGAATTAAAGAAAAAGCCGCCAATTAACACTCAACTTTCTAACGATAGCGATGATGATGACTTCGATTTTAATAATAGCAGGGCCGAACGTAAAAGAAAATTGTATGCTATGGTTTTTTTAATCGTTGTTAATTGTTCAGAATTTTTTATTCAAATTCAAGCACAATATCGCCAAAATTAAATCCACAAAAAAAGAACATCCTTCATTAATGATTCCATTGATTGAGTCCATATTTCATATTGTTAATACATTTAATAACGTTAATATCATATATTATTGCCAATCCAAATTCATTCAATTATACGAAGTCTTAAAAGACTTTTCATTGTGCAATGGTAGCTTTAGTACTACATGATATTTGTGAGCACATTGATATTAGTTCTTAATTATATTTAAACTAATAATTCTAAATTGATACAACGCTTTTTTTTAAACATCAACTTTAGAAGATGTATGTACATACATACATTAAACCATAAATTATATTTATATTTTAGCGATGAAATTAAAAAAGAAATAGAAAATGTAAAACGAGAGTATCACAGAAATAAACTGAAGAAAGAAACAACGGCAGTCGAAGAAAAGGTACAAGAAAAAGAACACAGTGAAATGTTTGCGGAATACAAAAACGAATATGATAAATACAAAGCTAAAACAAAAACACTTCCTAAAAAGGGTTCAGGTAGAGAAGAATTCACACTAAATTTATTGGCTAAATTTAAAAATAAGTTGCAAACAATTAAAGAAAAGAATACGGACGAAGTAGATGCGGAAGAAAATGCTGACGATGTAGATAATGATGAATCATGGTAAAGAAATAATAATTTTCTAGCGATGTTGTACATATTTAGTATTTTATAGGATGTCCCATGAACTACGATTTAAAGATGATGTACCTATATTGGCTAAAGACGCAAATACGAAGGATGATGATTGGTTTGAAATATATGACCCTCGAAATGCCCTCAATAAGCGAAGAAGAGGAGAAAATATTCATAAAGAAAAAAAGTAGTGTATTCAGTCTATATACTATATTTTGTAAAAATAAATATTCTATTCGTATAAAAAGAGAATCTTTGTTTTATTAGTGTCATTATGATATACAAGTCAGTTTAGTGAAAATACATTAATGAAAAAAGCGACCAGCGCATCCTGTGTAATGTGAACGCGAAAAGATACATGGATAATTTTAGTGGAGCACAAAGGTTTCCCCTAGATGAGTTGATGCACGAGTTTTGAAATTTCCTATACTTAGTTGAATTTTTTACTGAGCGATTCCGATAAGTACAACATATATCGTCGACATAGAAATTGAAACGGATGGCAGAAACCGGCCGTTCTTACTGTAGTGCGAAGAGGTACTATGTAGTCGTAATTTGTGCCTAATGTAAATCCGTTCGCGTTACCTAAGCCAGTTTGAGTGAGTTGGTTTACCGGAAACGTGGTGAGCATCCGACCACGCTATATCCACAAGGCATTATGGTATGACGTACGATCACACATGGTCGATGCACACGTCTGCTACGTGTACAGCAAAGTATTGATAGGTCACCGATACATAGATGATGTGCTACATCCCGTCGTGCTTCCTTACGATCGGCGGTGCCCACATCTGCTATATTGCACACACCACAACATCCAACTGCACGTCGCGCGTGTTGTACAGACCTTTGTGGAAGAGCACTAGATATACAAATATTCCCACGGCCGACTCGTTCTCCGGATCTCAATTCGATCGAATATGTCTGCGATATGATCGGTCGGCCACTTCGACGTTATCCGGCTCCTCTGCCTAAAGTTGAGGAGCTATGGAGGCGAGTTGAAGTAGCCATCCCTCCCACTATCATACAACGACTTATTGATTGCATGCCTCGTCGAGTAGCGATGGTACGCGCTGCTGGCGAGGGTAAGTTATGCTACTTTAGTACTACTTCCATATCAAATTTTATTGCGTTAGAATCGCATGTTCGGATTATACAGGCTGTGCTCGTCACTTTTTTGCAATAGTGTAATTCTTTATTAGTAATATTCGTAGTAGTAAAGCAAGTAAAAATAAAAGTACCATACTATAATGTAGCGATGGTACGCTCCGCTGGCGGGTGGTACTCCCGCTATTGATGCATCCTCCGGCACTCTCCAGGTGAGGGTAAGTGTGCTCGTCACTTTTTCCAATAGTGTAACATAATTGTACTTACTAAAGAAACTTCACTATTTAATCTGTGCAACTCTAAAATCTGATTTGAGTACATGGGAAATTGCCTATAGATTACATTTGAATCAAATTTAAGCGTTTAAGATATCAAAGATGAATTGATACCGAAATTTGAAGATTAGATACATGGGCCAAAAATAATTTTTGTAACATATATAGTCCTATAACTTTATAGAAACAGCGCCAAGTAAAAGACACATTTATCGGATTACACTTTTGTCAATAAAATGTTTTAGGATTTAACACACAGAATCTTTCGCAATATTTGAGAAATATTACAAAGTTATATATCAGCAATATATATGATGTGCAATATATATGATATTCTGTTGTATGAAGAAGTGCTTCAAAATGGTATTCTTCTATTGAATATTGAAATTCCCTGGAATGTTAGAAACCAACAACTATGTAATGATCTCGAAGGTGATAGTACTTAGATAGGTATTTGTTCAACTTAGAGTTAGAAAGAGCTGAACGTTTTGTAAAGTCTAAAATCTCAAAAATCGTATACAAGACTGTAAACAAAGAAATTAATCTTAACGTGATGTGTGCTGTTCATAGTGAAACAAACAAAGAATTTTTAAAATTAACCAATAAGCTTCACAATATCTTCTAGGGTGCAACAAATTAATAAATCTTTAACCAGGCGTGTTACTTGTTTAAAAGGCAGTAAGGACATGATATTAATATAATAGTATATAAATATATTAAATCACTAAAGAAGTAATAAAGGGAGATTCAAAATGATTTCGGAAGTCAAAAACTGTTTTCTACAAACATTTATCAGTACTTATTGCCATTTTAATGAGTGAAATTATCTACATACAAATCTCAAACATTTAATCAATTTTCTCGTCATTTGTTAACATTGACATTCTATATATAAAGTCGTTACAACTGGAATTATTACCATAACATGCTGAATCAATCATTTTTCTTAGATGAGCGTTATCAACAGATGTTAGAGTTGTTTGCTGGTGAATTACAAGAAAATAAGCTTGAAACAGGATATTTTCAACAGTTTTTTACTGACAGAGTCGGATCTAACACCATTTGTCTATTTAAATAAAGGATTTATAGGAACTATGGCTGTTGCTCGAAACCGGGCACCTGGGTACTCGATATTGTCAACAACGGTTCTGTCCGGTTTCGGGTAATACCCGGTTCTACTCGATTTCGGGTATCCGGTTTCAGATACCACATTTCCGGTAACCAGATTTCAAGAATGCGTTTTCAAGTTTACGTCTTAGTTACTTAAATACCAATCACTATCCATTATTCTTACATTGTTACCTAACTCTGTAACAACAATGGGTGGTGATTTGTATTTATGTAATTACCTAAGATGTAAACTCAAAAGCGGATGCTCGAAATCGGGTATTAACCGAAACCGGGTATTACCTGAAACAGCCGGATATTACCCGAAACCGGGTCTTACCCAAAACCGGGTATTATCCGATATTGAGTAGAACCGGGTGGACCCGGAGGTATGTTCGCTCGAGTTGCACTGTCTAAATGGTGCAGTGTAAAATGACGTCACTGGTGTGGGGAGTGCATAATCGTGCAAGTTACACTGAGCACGTACCAACGAACGGGTTTCTGTTTTTAAAATAACTTAAGTAACATTTTATGTGTATTCACTTACCCAAGTCATATAAATAACATTCATTTATAATAAAAGGCCGTCCGTCTATATCCTTGCGGATTTTTGCCTTTACATTAAACATTTTATATATAATAGATACCTATATAATTTTTATTTTATTGGTTACCCGCTTCTTATACACTACTCTACACTCCTCACTCCTACTACAGACTTGGTGTGAAAGTGTAATACACCAACGACACTGGTGTAAGTGCACTAGTTCCAACGAATGCAATTTTACTGCACTTGCTACTGCGAGTATGTAGTGCAACTCGAGCGAACATACCTCGGGTATCAGAAACCGAGTATTACCCGAAACAGGATACTCGATTGGGCAACCGGGTAATGTGCTGGACGGGTACCGCGAATTTCTGAAAACCACCATTTCTTGTACTCTGCTACTACTGACTTAGTTGAAACCTTCATAATAACCACGCGGTATATACCTATACCCTGCCACTATCTATAGGAACTAGGAACGGATTTGACAATAATTTTGAATCTCATAGTATAAAATAATTTTTATATGCATGTACTTACTATGTAATATAAATCTTTCAGAGAGATCTACTAAAGAGTACAGACAGAGATTTAATTATCTAACATCATTTTATAAGCAGATTTGTCTTATGATTTTACATTACTGAATTTTATACATTTCAAATTGTAGAAAATATAACGTGCAGGTCAACTTTTGACATTTCTGTTAAAGATGGCGGTATCTGAATTTTAAAACAAAATTTTGCAGTTGGATATGGTTGAATATGAACTATCACGTGAAAATATTTTTGAATAAATATCACTACCGGTTAACCGGAAGTAGGCATCAACTTCGATTTTTTAAATAGCATGCTATAAAATAAATTGCAAATTTAGCTTCTATGATAGATTTTACACATATCTCATATGTCATACCCTATACCTAAATACCATTCCTTCTGAGTTATTCGGAATTAAAGAAAAAAAGTGACAGATACCGATATTAATTTACAGAGATATTACGTCACGTAGGAGTAAAAGAAACGAATGAAATTTCGCATGCGCACAGCTGATATTGTGTAGTTGCACAACATTTGAAGTTCTTCTCTGTAACATTATACAGAGTGTTTAAAAACTTAGTTGCTTATAAATAGGTTCGCAGTCTTCGGAAAGTAGATTTTTTTTTAATGCAAAGGTATATATTTTCTTAGATATTCTGATTCTACAAAAGATTCTCTTTTGATCCGTATTAGGTGTTCCTATACCTAAAATGGAAGATGAATAAGTTATAACGATTTAATTAATCTCCGTACCTAAAATGCTCAGATATGTCAATTTACTGAAGCAAGGGTACTTAGCTTATTTGTTTTACATATTATACTTGCCACTTATTTTGACGTCGGTCATGTTAGTCAGTTGTTCTTGCGTACACCGAGACAAATAGATCTGCACCAGTACAATAATTAGGGTAAACAATGCGAGTATTTACTTTACAACAAAATAAAATATTGTATTTGTTACAAAACATCTTGTAATCTTAGTATTTTTTTACAAATCTTATTTTACGTGTAATAATTTTGTTTTCGCTTCTGTACAATACATTTTTCTCAGTATATGGTGATATAATAGATTAGCATTGACGATAGACCAAGTCAAGTAATCATGAATTTATTTATTATGCAAAGTGAATGTAATCAAACAGTAAAATAAACGCATCGAACGTTTAGTGATAGATACTAACATTTACCACCAATGAAAAATTTCTAAGAATTTTTAAGATATAAAAAGTAGAACACCGGCGAAGAAGAATATCAGTAAAAAATTTAGATTATCTAAGAATTCTTCTAGATACTCCCAACAAACGGTATTTGAATAATCAACATAAAGTATATTTACATCAAAGATGTAAATAACTAGTTATAACAAATCAGGTAAATTTATCAGGTAAAATTAAAATAATATAAACGATAATATAAAAGGTATAGTAGAAAAATTATAAGAACAACACTAACAATAACATAATAAATAAGTTATGTAATGGTTCGACATGGCAACCGATTCTATTGAGGCATTCTATATTCGGAGACGCATTCCTGTAATTATTGTTCTTCAAATAGCTTCTGATGTTATTTGCCTAAACGATTCCTTATTACCATAATTCAAGGGAAGAATTTACGAAAATACGATTAACAATATGACAGACGTCAAAATATAAGTGGCAAGTAAGTATGTAAAACAAATGAATTAAGCACCCTTGCTTCAGTAAATTGACATATCTAAGCATTTTAGGTACGGAAGTTAATTAAATCGTTATAACTTATTCATCTGCATTTTAGGTATAGGAACACTTAATATAGATTAAAAGGGAATCTTTTGTAGAATCAGAATATCTAAGAAAATATATACCTCTCCATTTTCAAAAATCTACTTTCCGAAGATTGAACTTATAAGCACCCTGTATAATATTACAGAGAAGAACTTTAAATTTTGTGTAACTACACAATATCAGCTGTGCATATGCAAAATTTCATTCGTCTCGTTTACTCCTACGTGACGTAATATCTCTGTAAAGTAAGATCGGTATCTGTCACTTTTTTTCTTGAATTGTGAATAACTCAGAAGGAATGGTATTTAGGTATAGGGTATGACACATAAAATATGTGCAAAAATTTATCGTAGAAGCTGAATCTGTAATTCATTTTATAGCACGCTATTTATAAAATCGAACGATGCCCACCTCACGTTAACCGGAAGTGATATTTATTCAAAAATATTTTCACGTGATAGTTCATATTCAACCATATCCAACTGCAAAATTTTGTTTTAAAATTCCGTTCCGTTTGGATAATACTTTTAATAGGCTATTCTCACCAATCATCCTGTATACGGTCCGAATTTCAAAATTTTATTTTAACTAATAAACAAATGACGGGCTAATACATGATCTCGTTGACACCCGGTATAGGTACACACGGAATAAATTTTTAATATATTTCAATGGAATACTACTCATTTGAAATTCAGTAAAGAAGAAACATTTTATTTTAAAGTTGATTTATTATTCCCATCTTTTATTCGAGCATTACAAACTTAAATTAGGTATATTAGTATAATATTAATTATGCTGGTCCAATTGATAGAGGGCAGCATTGATCTATAAAATTCAAATGATAGTGATCGGTATTTTTGGGTATGTCCGGTACGTCACTCATCAATCATGACGAGAATGCGATGACGTCAGGAACTGTTGTAGATGTAGCGGAGCGGTAACTGTTACCGGGCGGCTCAGTCTGATGAACGCGACCATTTATTCTAACCTGTTCTAACTACCAACACGACTCAACCTAATACATGTATAAAGTGGTGTTTTAGAATACTGCAGCACAGAAAATGCATTTGCAAAGTGCTTATATGCCAAATTATTTCGCAATCGATGATATTCTAGCTACACAAGAACGAACTCCTTGTAAATTTATTGTAAATGTACCAACATTGGGTAATAACTCATAAATGTGGATTTATATAAATTTAATTCTTGACAATTTGTATTTCAAGGCGTTAAGTTGAATCCTTCTGCAGAAGGAGATGATATTCAAGTTGGAACAACCTTAGAATTACCTATGTGGTTAGTACAACAATTAGGAAGAGGCCGACAACCTGTTGTATCAGTTGATTTACCCCAAATGTACAAAGAAGCTTATAGGGAAGTTTTAAAGGCTGACCCCAGAGCAGTAAATTTGCATAAATTTGGTTTATATTTTTATGAATTGGGTTCATATGCTAAAGAATTTGATAACCAAAGAGAAGTTAATGATATATTAATTCATGTAAGTACCTATACTCAGTTGGTTTAAATATTCTTTCATTTTGATTATAACTGTGTATAAGGTAATCTATCATAGAATTCTAAGTTAACCGAATTCTATGTTAACATATTAATTAATGCAGTAAATTAAAGGGCCGAAATTCCATATGTCAACCATTGAATTGGCAATTTATATGCAGGTTAATGGAAAGTACACGTTCTACTGAGTTCAAAACGGTCCCCTGTTTTTTGTGGAGATCAGTCTAAGATACCTGTGTTTTGTCATTTCCATGAGGATTTTCAGTTGATCCCGTCAGAATTACGAAATATCAAGCAGCAATTTTAGGTCCTTCAGGAATATAAAAATAATTATCATTTTTTTATATTGCGATAATTAAATTCAGTGTAAATACGTATATAAAATACGAACGTATCTAAAGAATTAGTTTAGTTTTAATTGCAATTAATAACATTTAGGAGACGTTTGACAAGATGTTAAATCTAATATGTATTAAAAATATCTTCAAATTTAGTCAAAATAGTATCTAAATATTAATAATTTTGTTCTTAATATTAACTTAAACATTTAATTGTTGTGTATGTTTTCTAGTTACTAAAATATAAGTATTAAAATTGTTCATTAAAAATACAAACTGATAATTATTTTTAAATTCCTGAAGGACGTTTTAAAATTTCCGCGTGATATTTAGTAGTTCTGACTGGAGTCGCTTTCGGGTGCAGTGTATACGCGAACTTTTATGGAACTTTTATTCATCGATTGATGCAGCGCTTAAATCAGAAATCTATCAGGCTGCCTGTCTAGTAAACGCTAGAAATGCGATGAATAGATTGGACAGTTGTTTTTTAATCGATGCCATGCATGCATCGTATGCTTATCGGATTCATCGGCTTTGGGAGTCGATTGAACCGATGGATTTGTGGTGGGGGTAAACATCTGATCGTGTTTGTTGTCATAAATGATCATAACCTTGTATGATTTGTATCAATCTCTATTCCTCTATTGTCAAACTCATCGGCATCTCATTGGGTGCGTTCTTTTACTAATCGGTAATCGTTCTCATCGGATGTATCAGATCACGTCATTTGACATACATCATAAATTAAGCGATTCATCAGTGCGATGAATAAAAGTATTACACGCCTTATCAAGCTCTCGGAGTGCTCCGAGAGCGCGATACTCCAATTGATTCCGAACCAGAAACCACCCGAACGTGATTTGCTATTTGACATCAGTGACAGCTGATACTGCGTAAACAAAACATTGAAGCGTGAAGCACCAAAAAATCGGTAGGTGCTTCAGGAGAAAGGGACGAGGCAAACAAGAACAGTTCGGGGGTATCACCATAGAATAACTTAGATAGAATGGCAAGTACGGTAGTGGGGATGAACGACTATTGCAGCGCCTCTTGCAGTCATACCGGTACTATTTAAGGCACAATTTAGCGCGCGGGTTATTTAAAATTTTATTTCTATATTGTATCAAATGATTGCATTGCAGACAAAAATTGAAATTTAACTGACATTGCGATTTGAGACAAATAAGTAGTATGCATATAATAGAATGTTTGACATACGTAATGATTTGATGAAATGGCTGTTTCGTATGTCAAAATATAAGAATAGAAGTTCTAAATGCTATCTATTATTATACTTTAATTAAAACAAAAATAAGTCTTATTTCGTGTTAGGTATATCATTACAACAAATACAATATTTAAACTGCTTAGAGCAATTCCATAGATAATACCAAGCGACTATAAATGTTTGTACAATACTGAAAAATTGGCTTGCCTGGTTATTCGTATATAGGTACAACTTTGTAGGTTATGTCATTTGTATCATCATGGATGTATTATTATATGGATAGCGCATTCTGTTCACGGATTGACTCTAACATTAAAGTGAGAGGTTGCACAAGTGAGATAGAGCTAGAATAGGCAAAGGATTTATATACGCCCATAAGATTTACATTGTTATTTTGGTTTCGTTTAGGTATTTATCCGTTTATCTCGTTTAATATTGATCGGATACCGACTTAAATATATTAAATGCGTAGCGGAATAAATAGAGAATAACTTGTAGTTTGGTTTTTATTATAGATACCTAAGTAAATACTATTAAATATATTAAGAAAGCCCATCAATGCGTTTCCCCATATAGGTATGAAATATATGTTAAATCTTCCGCACAAATAATATATAATTCTTACCTTTTAGCGTTATATGGGTAAGGTGGTGCATAAAAAATATTCGTAAGCAAGATTTTCCCAATATATTAAATGAAATTGGTTTTTAAAGTGATTTATGGGATATTCATAATCTTTGTGCCAAAAATCACAAAACTATTTTCAGTATCTTTGTCTCAGGTATTGGCGCGTGAAATATACAATTACCATAAACTAAAGGAATATATAAACATCGTATAATGAGAAAAAGCATGAAATAAACTAAATTAAAAATGAATTCCTTTAACAAAGAAAAAAGTATTGCTCAAATTTAAACAAACATTAAAATATTATAATCTATTGAAATTTAAACTAATATACAAAATTATTGGTGTTTAAATATTACCATCTTTGTATTCATCTGCCTAATTCGTACGCCTCCTGCATTGAGAAGTGTTATTGTAGTGATGCAATCTCAAAATGAAATAATTGTGAAAAATTTGTTTAATTAATTGGTAATGGTGCGAATTTAATGATTGTTGTTCATAAAAGTGAGTATGCAAGTTTTTAAAATAATCATTTAAATTTAAAGTATTTAAAGTTTGTAAAAATTTTGGTTTTGTTCGCGTATTATCTGTTTATCTCGTTTAATATTCATCAGATACCGACTTAAATATATGAAATGTCTAGCTAAATAAATAGACAATAACTTGTAGTTTGGTTTTTATTATAAATACCTACGTAAATACTATTAAATAATATAATAAAAAATTGTATCAATGCGCACCGTTAGTACATAGGCTATAAGACATTGACAGTTTTTTTTGTTGCAAACTAGACATTGAATAAAATCTAGTTGTTATTAGTATACAGGGGTATCTCAGCAGACCGTTCATTAGAAGTTTATAGGGTACGGGCCAAAATATAAATTGGAAAAATCACAATTATATATAGTCGATTATGTTCTCTTCAATGAAAATATTAGATTTCTAGCGCTTCCGGTTATACCGGAAGGTGCCATCTACTTTGTTAGTTTTAATGGAACATCCTGTATATTGCTATAGCGGACATTTATTCAAAAAATCAGAGAACACTGGATTTTTCGGATATCAATTTAGAATTCATAAGATGCTTAAATAACATGCTGGACTATATTTTAGCGCCGAGAACGGTTACCTACATTGCGTGGTTACCGTACGTTAACTCTTTCAAATTTTTTAGAACCATAATAACTCAATTTTTTCAAATGGGATCCCCCATATTTTATTTGACAGAGGGGACAAAATCCCCGAGGCCCGAGATTTCGGGGGCCCGATTAAAATAAGCAACTAGAGATGTTGTCTCATTATGCAAGGTTGCTGAATTAATATTTAAACAGCACCCAAATTACTCCTGTAGCCATATAATTCAAATACTTGTTTTACAAACTTTAAATTTAAATGAAATTTACAATCATTTATAGTCGCATTGTATAATACTAACGTACTATAGATACGGCAGAAGGTCCCGTGTACTGTCGTCAAAGTTTTGGTACTCACACATTTTACCAGGTGTCGCCGGCATTGCTTTTTGAAATTTGAAATATGATAAGCGCGAAATTGAGTGTCATTATATACATTATATTGTCATTCTGATTTTGTATGTTGTGTCGCAAGCGTCTTTAAAAACAGTATTAGTAGAACATGGTAATTTTTGTGATATTCTTGGAGAAGATATAATATAAGTTGAAGGATTATGCACTCTACAAAATCTTTTTGAATATAAAAGAGATAACAACAAGAACAAAAATGACGGTGTATCAAGCAGTATACTTACAAGTCTTAATCTATGGAGCAGAAAATTGGATACTTGATGAAAGACAAACAAAACGAGTACAATCCAGTGAAATGAAGTATCTGAGGAAAACATTAGGCGCTAGAAGAACAGACAAAAAAAGAAACGATGACATTAGACAGATGCTGACAACAAAATCATTAAGAACTAAAGTAGAAGAAAAGAAATTCAAATGGCGGGGGCACTTGATCAGAATGAATGAAACTAGACAGGTGAAGCGCGAATGGGAGGTAAGGAAAATCGGGAAAAATCGGAGAGGACGATCCAGAAAAACGTGGAACAGCAATATGGATGAACTTCTGAACAAAAGAGGAAAAACATGAAACGAGGCGAAGGCCCTAGCCAGAAACAGGAGTGGCGTGAATTTGTTGAATCTGTGGAACTAAATTAAGAGAATTTTACACCTCGACACCTTCGGGTATAAGAGGTCTTTGATTATGTATGTATGTATGAAGGATTATGTTGGACGTAGTTTAGTTTAAACCTTAAATAGTAGTGTTAAATACCGCTTAAGGATGAAACTATCGTTTCTGTTAAATTGACAAGAGCTGACATACTAGTTTTGACATAAAGCAGTGACACTTTATTTTCATATCGCATTATCCCATACAAATTGAAGCAGTACAAGAAATGTTTAATGTCTTCAAGGCGATAACACCAGATACAATATACTTCGCCAAGGAGAGTGTAGTATACAACATCCAATTAATAGGTAAATACAAGATGTGTTAAATTCTGTTATGGTTTAGACCTACATTCTAATAGTACCCCTTAGTGGCTTTCCGAGATTGTTAAAACTTGAATATCTTTTGAGATCATTTTTATAAATTATTCGGTTTCGATATTACAGGTATACGTGACATATATCATCCAAATTGAAACTTCACGAGAAGCGTTAGGGAATGAAATTTTATTTCGTCGTGTTCCACGATGATAACATTTTTGTAAAAATATTTTTAATGAAAATATAGGACAATATTCAGAAACTATATAAAAGCACTTTGTTTTTTAGTTTAAAAGTTAGAAATAAAATTTTTAATAAACAAGCTTTTCGTGCCCCAGTATGGTCTGTTTTAAATTTATCACATTTCACTAGATGGCGCAGAAACACGCCAACAAAATTTTATTAGAAGTGTCCAATCTATAGAGAATGAAATGTATATATTATCTATGAGCAATTCGCATAACTGATTAAACTATAGAGAATACCAAGCAAATTCGCAGATGGTATAAACCTTAAAACCAATTGGGAACCATTTAAACATTCCTTTTTAAAATGTGCAGGGGAAGTATGAAATATTAGTGTTTGATTATCACAATTAAACATCAATTCGTTACAATCATACCTTCAATATATTTTCTTTCTTCACTGGAAATCGCCGTCTATCATTCATATATACACACACTTTATTCATTAAAATATACCTAAAGCAATATTTTCAAATTACCATACATAGGCGAAGCGATACCTGTATAACCAGAATCAAAACACTTATTTTTATAAGAGAGTTAAATTTCTCGGTTCGCTTCTACCTAAAAACCCATTTTTTGTGTATAATGTTAAAATAATAGCCCTTTTCCTTTGCTAAAAAAGTGTAGCACGGTGCAGCACTGAGCTACACCTTCCAAATTTTCGTTCCTTTGCACGGTGTAAACAAAACCAGTGCTGCACCAGGATTGTTTATCTGCACCAGGGTAATAGCTAATAGCTGGTGTAAATTTATTTTAAATGTCAAACATAGAATAAATTTTCGTTCCTTTGCACGGTGTAAACAAAACCAGTGCTGCACCAGGATTGTTTATCTTTAAATTAATAGTTTAAATTACACTATTTTAAATGTCAAACATATGTCAAAGTGAATAAAGGTACTTTTATTAATGCCGTTTACTTTATACTATGAATGTTATTTTTTGGAATTTGTGCAGTATTTATTGATAAAAAACGTTAACAATTTTGAAGCGCAAAAAGGAGAGGCAAAAAGAGGTTATTTTGTATTAAATATAAAGTAAAACATTGTTTTTACATATCTTTAAGTTAAATTACAGATGCCATTATTGTTGCAATTTTTGATAGTTCAAATGCAATTTTCTTTTAAAAAATGCCATCAAATAAGGTTATTTTTTTTTTTTACATAAAGTACGATTTGTAAATAAATTAGTGAAAAATATCTTTGACGTTTAGTCCAAATTGAGGCATTTTCATCCTTTTAACGTAGATATAATTTATAATAATGGGAATTGACAGTTCTTTTTATGAATATATGCAAAGAGACTGCCAAAGGAGTTTATCTTTAAATTTGTTTAACGCTGCAAGTCGTAGTAAGATAGACAGTTAAAGAATTGCGGCTCTGTAGCAACATTGTTCACATTATATACAATGTTATATAGATCTGGAGATCTCTTTTATAAAGGATTAGTTAGTAACTATATACAATGCCTGAATTCAGAAAATGCTATGGTGCTATTCGGTTTTTGTCAAGTCAGATTATGATGAGTTGATGGTTGAGGTTATGTTATAAATTCATCTACACTCGATTCGTTCCTTTGTATTTTTGGCTTCGGTGCAGCACTGTAAAAATTGTAGTGTAAATTGCACTACACTGAAAAGCAAAGGAAAAGGCCTATTTATGTAATACAAAATATGTAATACAAAAATGACAGAAGACAATAGAGAACATGTGACAGGATGGTGACAGCGAAAAAATCATCAAAAAAGGTAAATTTACGCACTGAGTGAGAAAGATAACATTCGTTTAGTACCGGTATGACTGGGAGATGGCGCTGTTGTTCTTGTTCAAAGCCTGTTTAGCTAGTCGCCACAGCATGGGTATCACGCTCTAGACCACTTACACTTAATAGACGTTTCAGTTAAATGGAACCAGATTGTACCAGCTGGGTGGTTTGCTCCTTCAAACAATAGATGGAGCCATTGGAGGTTTAATTGTGATCACTTAAGCGACTATCTTTACTCATAATACCAACTCATGAAATAATAAATATAATAATATTTTTCTGCAATCACTTGACAAAGAATTCTTTTTTGCTTATCATTGGCAACGAAAAGTTGATGTTTAGGTACCGAAGACCGTCACATGACCGTCACTGACTGTCACTTTATCGCTCTAGAGCGATCAAGTCTGAAAATTGCGTGTTGTCAATAGCAACCAGTATGTAACATTCAAATTGACATATCGCAAAGCACAATAATTTCTCGTGTTGTCAATAGCAACCAGTATGTAACATTCAAATTGACATATCGCAAAGCACAATAATTTCTCGCAATTTGCGCGTTAACTTAAAATATATTTGAAGAAAATTATAGAAAATAGTGTTAGTGATATTCTGAGTACACTTCCTGAGATCAGAAGTGCTGCAAGAGCCGTAAGTTTGAATTTTTTGTCAGAAAAATCAAAGACAATGAGAAGCGACCACTTCATAGCATGGTGTAATGCGAAGAAAATATGTATGTAAATGTTTGGAAACCGTATTTGTTGCCTATTTTCCCGAGAAAGCCAAGGCACCAAAATCGTCACTTTCAGGTTCCAGGTTCCAAATAATGCCGATAAGTGAATTATTGTAGTCTATTCTATTGACCATTTGTTATAAATATTTTACAATAAAGTTTATGATTTAAACAGTTTCGCTTTATTAAGTGATTCTAAAAAAATGTTGTATGTATTACAGGCAAAAAGGGACATTATTGCTCTCGCGCAATAATGTGTCACTTTTCGCTAAATACACAAATAACTATTATAAATCATTCACAAGTTATTACTGACGTCCGTTTGAATTTACCGCTAAATTAAATTACTTCTTTCCTTCTAACACCAGAGGCGCTCCAGTATTCGGTTTAAACCTAATGCATCGGGTATCTATAGATGTTAGTGATCTGTGCTCTAGACACCCGAACGTATAAAAGCGCGTGTAGAGTACTCCGTAGCAACTCGGGAGAGTTCCACAATAGTAACACCCAAAAGCGGCTTGGATATCAACTGAAAATCCTCATAAAAATGTCAAATTACTGGTAAACATAACCTAGAAATAGCACTTTTTAGATCGATTTTATGTATCTTAGACTCATCTCCGCAAAGAAAGTGACATGTGGCCCTAGAAATTCATCTTCCAACAGCTTCAATACAAGATAGCTTGCGCGACGGTTTTTTTCAATAATTCTCAATGCTCGTCTATCACCTTCAGTTATCTTACTTATTCCTACATTTCTAGCCTTTGGAGCTATTGAATTTGTAGTCTTATATCTTTAAACTATATTTCTGACACTTTGTCGGGATAATTCCAATAAATTTCCAATTTCAGAACTAGATTTTCCAGAATTAAAAAATTTAACAATGAGTGATCTAATTTTCTCGTCGATAACTTTTCCTCCGCCCATTTTAAATTAAACAAATATCAAAAATAGCCGCGAAATGTATAAAATGCGTTTGACACTAACTGACAGTAGTTTCGGCGTCATTCTTTTAAAGCCACCTACTCATGACAGCATTGAGGAACCTAATGGCCGAGAAAAAACGGCAAAATTTGAGACTTGTAATCTTACTGCTAAGGATTTCAAAAAGGAATAAAAAAGTTCATATTTTTATTGAACATTAATTAAAAATATCATGTTAATTCATTTGGGTTTTGATAAAAGCATGTAATGTCTTATCATTTTTTCGCGGGCCTCGAAAAACATGGATATCAAACGGTGGACCAACTGACATGGAAGGGGCTCGTACATCCTGAGAAACTTACATTTCTCGTAAATATAGCTTTGCACTGGAAACTGTATCCAGTCTACAGCCAAAGAAGTGGTTATTGTTTCGGCTACTTTTTGTATGCGTCGACTTTGTTGACTTACACTTAAATAAATATTCCTCACCCATACCCTTCTGATAATGTCCAGTACTAAAGAACCTTATAGCTACTAATATTCTTTCTTCAATCTTTAGTCTAGTGCTTCATGTACCCGGATGCATGACTGGACGCAAATATATGAATAAATACTGCCCCAAATCTTTAATATAAACAATTCTATAAAGCGTCTGTCTGCAACGGCAAATAGTTATTTAACTAATAAGGGAGGTAAGTAACAATTACTAGTCGAGGACTAGTTTGCGTCCGAGGGCTTGCCCGAGGACTTGCAATAGAGTCTGAGATTTGTAAATGTTACCTCCCGAATTGCTTATAACATTTTTCCCACTCCCCAGACAATAAAATCGTCAAAAATTAAATGTAATCATGATAAACAGTAACGGTGAACAACCCCGGAATTTAATAAATTAGACACATGTTAGACACATCTGAAACGTTACTAGGCAGTTCCTACATACAATTGTTTATAAACACACGTGTTTTGATGCACTTTTTTTTCCCTAGAGGACGTAAGTAAATTACTTACGTCCCGTTGTCATAACAATCACAGTCATTTCAGTAAAACTAACTTACGTCCATAGAAACAATGTATTAATGGTATGCTTACTATAAGGAGAGTGGGAAAAAGATCATTTTGATCACGTTGTATCCGCATTTGTCAGCGAAGTTAATGTTGCATCTTTTCGTCATCATTTATTAGATACCGTTGCAATGGATTCATTTTTTTAAATTAAACAAATCAAAAACTTCAACATCAAATACAATATTATAATATAGTAAAAAATACAAGCTTATTCCTTATCATGTGCATTTGCCAATATGTATTTTTGCGCGATCGGTTGTTTTGATCAGTTTACCGTGTCTGTTTCCACGACGGTAAGTTGCTATTACTGGTTGCTATGTGTAACAAAACGATAAGTAAGTTACTTACCGTTAACTGGACGGTAAGTGAATTAAACAGAACTAGGAACAACAACATCAAAAACACAATTTGACTTGTTTGGAGCCACTTTGGAACAAAACCATAGAAACCATGGAACAGCCATCCAACGGTTTCAGTTCCAATCTTCCTGATTTTCACAAAATTATTTATATAAATTATTATTATTCGAGAGATTCCAATCGCGCAAAAACGTTATAAGCGTGTCGAACGTTCTCCATACTTAATATACTATTACTTATCAATAATTTGTAAGTCAAGTTAGGTTGTGTTGCATATATTTGCCAAAACGGAACAAAATGAAACATTTGCCCTAAAAATTAGAATGAATTTGCTGTGCTAATATTCTAATATTTGACATGAATAATGCACACTAACTTGCATCCGAGGTAATGTGGATTAGTACCAATAAACTAAGAGAGACGGATAATGTCACTTCGCTTTCTAGATTGTTATCGCTTCCCTCGTTTCCTATGTGAGTTACAGAGTCCCATCCCTGATATCTATCAGTTGTAGGACAGCAGTCTTAGAACAATTAAGACAGTTGTGTGTAGTATATTACAGTTTGAGATAGTCAGTCATGGAACTGCCGGCAAACTGTGCGCGAATAGGCATCTGTTATCTATTCCTTACTCATTGGAATTTAACGAACTTTAGGAAAAGTATATTTTATTACAAGCAGTAACGACACTTTGCGTCGATCGCTTTGATCTGTATGTACCCGGTTTTTTGATGGCATCCATTTTGAGTGAGGTACCAATTGTAAATATTCCGTCAAGATACTCTTTCGCCCATTGGTCGTGTTCAATTATCACGTCGGCAAGTCACCGATAACGATGAGTGAAGTACCCGAATACCTGATTTTTTCTTCAAGGGTCAATAAAACATCGGTATCACCAACACTACAACTTTTGATTAATTACACGGGACACGTGTTTCGAGAACGCATGGGTTCTCATCAGCAACCGAATACGGAATGAATAAATAAAATTAGAAGGAATATATTTATATTGTCCTTTAGGCTTTATGGCGGTCACTTGTCAGGAAAAAATTACAACTACAGAAACTTCTCAAATATACTCGTATGAATTACATTATTTTGAATATAGTGCAGCAGTTAATTGTTATATTTTATTACTTCAATTAATTAATTGCCCAAGCAGCACTTGTAAGCATTTCCATTTTCATTCATTTTCCAACTTCTATTATTCTGTGTACTACTGTAGATACTTACACATCCAAACTTGTCAGAATAATACTTTAGATTGAAAATAGAAACATAAAATCATTATTTAAAAATTGACCATCATTTTTTTGTTTAGACCTTTAAGGGTAGGTTCAGGAAAATTATGGATTTAGCCGATAATATTTCATCAGATTCAACAGCACAAGATAGCTTGGATGTTTTAGAACGCAGGTTATATACCGATGGTCATCGAAGTAGATCGAAACTGAATGCGTGGTTAGTTGAGTCTGGTGTGCCCCTGGAAGCTGCAAATATGGTTATCAATCATCGAAAACGGAAACGTGTTGACATTGAAGACATCTAATTATTGCATTAGTATGTTGATAGTTTTTTGTGGTGTGACGTGGATAAACATTAACAGCTGCATTTAAACATATGTCCTAGTTTCATTACCTATAAAATATGGACCTGGTGTAACTATTATAGTTAAAATATTTATATAAAATAATTTATTGTATTTTTGATACGAATTTAAGCTCTTATTAGTTAAGCTGAATTTAAATATTCTGAACAATTTTAATAACTGAAATAAAATGTAAGGCAAATTCTGCTGATTTTATGTTAAAATAAATGTACATCTCGTTAAATGGATTTTTAGACACACGTCATCAATTTTTATCCATACGAATCCAAGCGATACTCCTAGTTCAAGTTAAGCATAATATATAATGCATTAAAATAACCTAGACATTTCTATGACAGATACGATAGTTCAAGTAATGTAATGTGTGTTTACGTTAGAATTTTGCCAATTAGAGGTAAATAACACATGCAGTACATTATGTTTGATTAGATTAACTTGATAATACGATGAACACAATGTGCCAATTGGTTGAGACAGTACATAGTTTAGTTTTAAATGCGGAGGGGATGAATTGACAAAGACAGCACACTGCCGCTTAATAAAACCGTTCGAAGACTAAATCGTGTCGAGTGTAGGTACCGCGTTTGAATATTCGACACCGACATTAATCAAGGGTAGATAGATTAACCGGTGCGTCTAAAGATTAATTTAACAAACTGTACATTGGCGCTACCTATACGCTAAACTGTATGTTTTACCCCTGTATTAGTATAAAATTCGGAGAAATCCTCCGGATATTTCACGTTTGGTTTCCCACCATACTACACAGGGATAAATTAGGAAAAGTTATATCTGACAGTGTAGGCCTTTTTTATAGGTATTACTTACATTTTCCTTTCCAGTTGTACAACATGTATTCAGCGACCTAAAGACTAAACGATCGGTTGTACAAGTACAGTTGGTTTGACAGTGTAAACGATAGTTGTAACGTGTGTAGCATTGTAGTATAACTTAGTATATGATGCAGTCGAGTGAGCTGGTAGTATGGAGACACCTAAACATCTGTTATACTATCAGCATCTAAATCGAATGGAAATGATAATACTGAAAATAATAGAGGAGAGTCTTAGATGACTACAGCTTTTTAATTCTCTTACAGATCCTTATTTTAACAAAGTTCACTCAAAGTTATTTATACATATAAAATAAATGGTATTTTATCAGTCCATAGAAAACATAAGAGAAATCGAATTCCTGTGCAGCGAATTACGATATCTTCCAAAAAGGCGTGTCTAGCTGGTAAATGAAGCTACGTAGAAAGAAGACTCAGAAAGTAGAGCAAATTAAAAATTAAAACGGCAGATAATTTGTCAGTGGGAGTTAATATGTAATTTAATTTGACATGGTTTTATTTTAACTTAAGTTAAATTAAGTAATTTAATTTCTTAAGATATTTCCATAAAGTCATTTTTATATTTGTGTCAATTTTATTGTATTAATTATTCAAGATTTTTCAAAAGGCTACTGTTTTGTATATATATGTAAAAAGGGAGATTCTGTAAAGAAAAAAGGAGAACAAACGGCTCTAAGCGCTAGAGTGGAAGAACTGGTTAAAAACATTATTACCTGCGTAAATTAGAGCTTATCCCACGGATGCCTATGATGTCTAAGTTTTATTTTAACTAACTAACTAAAATTTACCTTACAAAGACTTTGCTACATCGTTGCTGAAACGCCATGAGGGAAAAAATATCCATCCGTATGTGTTAAAATATAAAACGTGCGCATGTAGGAGTGGCCATGTGTGGACCTAAAGGCAGCCGGTATAATTCGACACCTTCTGAATGGTTCGATTCGCGTTATTTTGAAAATTGGCACAAAATTATTGTTGCTTATTGCAAACATTTGAACGGTCTCAAAATACTAATCGGGGATAATGTGTACTCGTATATTTCAGTGGAATGTGTGGAACTTTGTTAGAAAGACTACCATCTTCCTACCCTCCAATTCGACTCATATAACGCTGCCCATAGATGTTACATATTTGAGACCTATAAAAACCGCTTAGCGCGATATTTTAACGAAAATTGGAGGAAAACAACGGGATACAGAGAATCAACGATTCCAAAGAACATCTTGTCTTTACTGAAATGTCTTATGCAAACTGTTGCAGAAAATTCTGCTAAAAATATCACATCTGGTTTCAACAAATGTGGTATTATACCTTTTAATAGAGAGCACATTCTGTCACGGATACCCCTTGACGATGTACAGGAAGTTCGTAATGAAAATGAGAATCTCGTAAAGAATCGGTGGTCGATTTATTAAAGTCAATTCGTTGTAATGATTGACCCAAAAACGAACCCAACGAAAGAGAATTCTTAAAGAGTCTTAAAGGATTTGAAACTAAAAACAGTAGCGAAGAACTAGAAGGTACTTGAATTCAATATAATGACAGTGATGAAGATGTTGATGCAGATGCACTAATAGAACAAGATTTGAAAGAAAGAATGGAAGAAGACACAGAAGAAGAAATTGAAGAAGATTTAGAAGACATATGAAGTTAGTATGTATAAGTAGTATTAGGCATTTTTGTTTGTTTATTTGTTAATTTGAAGTGTTGAGTCGGAGACCACCATGTGATTGGAAAAATCAGAATAGTTCAAATTTCTGTGTAATAAAGGCATTTATTATTATTATTATTAAATTGATTAAATCAGTAAATGATTAAATTGATTACTGGTCAAACTATTAGAGAAACATTATAAATGCCTAGTATGTACATGAAAATCAGACTGAACCAAAATTTATCCTGCGCAAGACAAAAAGATTCGCTACTGATGAACGATTTCTCTATGTGTGTAACGAAGCTGAAGATAACTACTCATTTCTCTTCAGTAATGTTATTGGGAAAGTAAATCCTCTAAAAATGGACAGGAGTAATTGCGTTTTACCATAAACTCAAAAATATGGTGTTAATAGCTTTCCTTTGTATTTGTATTTGCTTATGTAGTTTGTACCTACGAAATAGTTTCTTTCGACAATTTAGATCAAATTAAATTTGTCGTTATTTTAAGCGAGATGTATTATTGTTGATGTGTTTCAATGTACTTCTCTTTTCGTTCGCAAACCTTAATAATGAGAAACGTGTAATGTAATCGTTTGAAAGTTTCATTTTAATTTCTTTATTGCACAATCTGGTGACAATAGAAGAAAAAACCAAATTACTAAAAACTCTTTATTTAAAAACTAAAGACTTTAAAATATAATATTGCAACTGCCAGCCTTTGGTACATTATGTAATGTAAAAAATAACTAAAATGGTAAAAGCACTGTAACGATAATGCAAATAGCAGTTACATATTCATCCACACCCTAAGGTTGATAATGCATATTTAAAAACATGATAGCTCAATTACAAAAGATTCTTCACTAAATTTGAATATAAGGTGTATTTGTTTTACACGTCATTTGGAGCTGAGTTAGATCCAGTTTGCACATATTTCTATTACCTTTAATTACAACAATTACCTATACGTTAACGATTTTAAATAAAAATCTTAGTTTTACCAAGTATTATTGCACATACATATTTACGTGCGATACAAAAAAAATGAGTAAAGGAACACAATATACTTTCATACTTATAAGGAAACTCGAGCAATGGTGATATTCATATTTCAATGTAACTTTAAAGACTAAAAGAGTACTTTGGTATAAACATACATGTATTGCGTCACGATCGCCCTATTCCAGAGCAACAGCATCTTTTAAGTTTTTCTAATATTAAAAAATAAAAAATATTCCGGAAAATATTGTGCGCTGAAATTGGACAATCCTCCCGATAAAAATATGTGTTCTATCACTCTTTCAGTCTTTAATGTTTTATGAATATGTATTTCAATATGACAGTCTTCGGTTTCCTTGTTGGTGTACGCCTTTTAGGTTTGATGTGAAATATATGCTCTCAATAAAAACAGGTAATTATTATTATTTATATTTTTTTATTATTATATTTAATTATTATTATTAACCTGTAAAACAAATACAGTTATATTCTTCTCGTATTTTCGTCATACTTGCTTCGAATACGATAATATTTTTGTAACAAAGTAAGAACAATTTAGAGTTTAAATTGTACATATACAAACACCTTTAAAAATCGAAATCAACACTATAGTTCGCGCTACCAATAATAGTAACTACACACAAGTCAAAATAGAACGTCTTATGTACTACTCAGTAACATGTTAACATAAAAATAATTCATATTTAGATAAAATCCCTTACCTAACCATTTTGTCTTGAGCAAAATCTCGTAACAAAATATAATAAAAAACGAGTTCCTAACTAATAGGATAAAACAAAATACATACCAAAACAACATAAACTATATATAATATATTTAATCAAATTAACAACCTAAATAATTAGCCATATTTAATATACATAATTGAGTAACTTAATAGCAATGTTTGTTATTTACAAAATACATAAAAAATCAATATGAACAACAGAATGACTTAGTAAAATAAATTATGTGAATAATAAATTTTAATATGAAGATGAATTATTTTCCTATTAAATTTAGGTTATTTTGAATTAATAATGTTCAGTATGCACATAATGTTATTTTACTAATTTGAACGGTTTTAAACATCGGCAAGTATCTAAGGTTGTCCTCACATAACAGTGAATTAATAACAAAAAAATAACAGCATGCTAATAACAATTATTGAGCAAAATTAAATTTGTATATGTATAGAAAATTGTATATATCTGATCACAACATTTATCTCTGTATAGAGATATTCACAGTCTTTAGAAAGCACTCTCTAAGGCACAATACAACACTCTTACATAGTAACCGTTTTACCTACTTTTTCAAGGCATAGTTATCATTTTTTTACATAATCGAATTTGACCGATAGCGCATTATAGTAATGGTAAATAGTATTTGTACTTTAATTGCGGTGATATGACGTAAATTAGTTGTAATAGGTGATGAGCTAACTTCCACGAAAACAAATTGAAAAGTTCTGAATTATGAAACATTACAGATTTTTCAGACTTAAACTATGACTAGCACTAATATTATCTAGCTGTTTATTACCTACCTCTGCGCTTTTAATAAAAATAAAGATGGCGACTAATAAGAGATACGCACGGTTCCGTTTGTAGTGTTATATAAGTAGGCATATGATTTTGAAACATTTTCAGTAAATTTGATTATTCATAATGAAGATAGTTTCGTCCACATACATGTTTTCAGATGAAAACAACAGCAAATTTACGCATATCACCTTTATATGACTTTTTATCTTATTATGCGAATTGTTACAGGAAACACATTTTGGAATGGTAGAATATGTACTTATTCTAACACTAAGAATATAACTAATCCCTGTAAACTGTAATCCGATATCTCTAACGTAACACAATTAGCCTTTGACAATTGCTATTGCTACTCCACGTGCTCACTGTAACTTTTTTGAACATTAACTACCTTAACAATAGCAATTGTAATAGCAACGTATGAATAAATCTAACTATAATCACGTATAGCTTCGTGATATATCACTATGGAATGGAAACTTATGCAAAATCAAATAGTAATGAACGTCCTTTTAAAACAGTTATGCAGCGGTGGAGGGGTATATATATCTATGTATAGCGTGAGATATTTTGAAATATTAAATAAACTTTAGTCTTACTTTCAAGCGTTTGTAACAATTCGCATAATATTGAATTCATTTTATTTAGAGATAATAATTTCACTAATACAAATATAACATTAACAAAATGCAATAAATTGCTACATAACAATAAAACGTTACAGAGTACGGTCAAAAGTGTTCGGAAACTTCTATATTCGGCTCTTGTTTGAAAGCCATTTGATGGTAGGAGTCTTCTTCTATTGGGGTCATATCATTAACAATAATAATGTTTCCGTTTTGTTGGCCGGGGCTAACTAAGTTACCATTAAGAAGTTGATCTGTTGGACTGTGGCACTGCGTGGAAGTAATTGGCGAGGTAATAGGGCTTTCAGAAGAGTCGCTAGTGTGTTGGTAATTTACTGTACTTGTCGCGACCATTGGCTGGGGAGCTTCAACTGCACCTTAAAATAATATCAATGTTCATATATTTTAAGTATATTTAAGTTAGTATTTCAATAATGATAAAGGAAAACACTATTGCTCATGGAAGTTCTAACAGTTAAAAAAATTATGAAATATTTTTTTATGATGTTACAAGTTAAGCTAAACAAGAAAGGAATTATAAATATGTACTTATAAATATTCAAAACTATTGCTTAGTTTGTTTCTATGTATTCTTTTACAGTTAATGAAGAAAAGTCAAATTTATATATTCATATATAGGTATAAACATACCTTCTAAATTATTTTATAAAAAAATTAGTACCGTAGTATTCGAGTTATTAATAAAAATTTGAATATAACGCAATTCGTTGAAGTTGTATCGACTTGGTCGCAAAAAAATATAGGTTATTATAAATCAAGGCACTAATTGAGTATCTAAAATTTTATTGAAACTAGAATTTCTTGATTGCCGATATTCTCTCGCATATGCCCGAAGTTCCAAGAGCGATCATGTGAACACCTAGATGCTTTAAAAGTGTAAGATTCGTGTAGTGATGGGAGGTATTTTCAAAGCGTTTAGGTGTACATACATATGATTTGGAATTATATAACATTTCTCACCTCCAAGGAGCATTTCTTGAAGAAGACTATCAATGTGAGCAACACCAAATAATTTTGCGAACTGAATTTGTTCAATCATTTGCCAAGTGATGGACTGTAAAGCTGGCAGCGTTAGCAGTAACTCTCCAAATCGTCCTCTACTATCATATTGTCGATCACTAATGTAGTCCTCCAAATTAATTTGTATTTGGTAACGAAGAGCTTTTATCCTTTGTGGTTCGCTCAGGCCTTTCGCGTCTAAAGAAAGAATCAAACATAAAATTAATTTGTACTTTATTTAATAAATTATAATTTTTTAAGAAAATAAACGTCTATGTATTTTATCACTAAAAATATAATTATGTTGTTCATCTTGTTAAACGTAATTAGTGTATATCTATATATATTTGTGAGTGTCATTTAGAAATTCTTTTCAAACGAAAGCAAAACATGTCCCGGTTTATTTCTTGCCATATGTTCGAATTTAGTAACCAATATTCGTCAGTTTAGTTGAAAGAAAAACCGTAAATATAATCGTTGTACTTACGTTGAATTAGCTTTTATTTCTAAAACATCATGTGTTTTACTTGCGTAATAACAAGATTCAAAAATAGCAGACGAGCCTTTCTTTGACGTACTATATGGGAATTCCGCGTCAAGGAACAGCCTTGTCTGCCAAGAAGTTTTGGTAATACTATGTATCATCAATAAAAACATGTACCCTCATAACACGGTATTTAGTAGCTTTAAAATAAAGTTTCATGGCGGTATTTGGAGATTTATGAATACTTCATCTCACATTTTTCTTTAATTATCATAGTTCTCTAGTAACATTATTATACATGCAGGATTAAATTCCTAGTATAATTCTATTTTAATAATTTATTTATTTTCTTTTGTCTATTGACGTAAATAAATGCATATCTGTGTAAAAGCGTCAATAAAATTATTATTAGTTTAATAATTTCGTCATTAGTACTACTGTAGTACCTACATATGTGATTTAAGAAGTATGAGACTTTTGGTTATGCATTCTATTGAGATTGTTTCTATTTCGATTAAATTGACTATTTTAATATAGTAATAGAACTAAATATAAGGAAGGATGTAAAAACTATTTATTGTTCAAGACATATTACAAGTATGTAAGTCAAATGTCTAACAAATAATCAATATTTTAGACTAGAATATCATGTGAAATAATAGCGCTTTTGCCAACAACAAACATAAATCCACACAGAATGATTTATGATGTTGGAAGTTACAGTTAATTTATTTTAAAACAAAATAGGTACGGAATTTCCTTGCAGTAAATTGCAACTAACAATTTTGTCTCATCAATATAACAGTTGCAATAGTTTAATGGAAGTTATAAATATTAGAACAAAATCTCTGTATATATCTTCGTTCACATTATCACATAAAAAGTAAATAAATCATTGTCAAGTGATATTGACAATGCCTCTATTACGTGAAAATATAAACAAGAACTTGTTTTTTTTTGAAAAATGTGTTTATTTTGAATCCAAGGTTAGATATAGAAATAAAGATACCTTTTTGGCACTCGAGGCGCTAATTTTGACGCAAGTCATTTAGCTATTATTGAACGCCTCCCGAATGTATGCCGATTCTGTATTTTTAAAAGTGTAAGCTAAGAATACTACGCTATTTTGAAACATCAGGCAACTACCAATAAAATAAATAGTAATAATATAATAAATTGCAACACAGTGTCTAGATGCATTCATTACTTTCACCTAATATGAGTAGATACATTAAAACTGTATGTACTTACTCTCAAAATAATTGCGTGCTTAATTTTAATGCATTCAATTTGACTAAAGTGTTTCAGTTCGTTTGAAGTGTTCAGTTCAGGTTAAAAGATATTTCTTTTTATACTGAAAATAATTTTATGCTGATAAAAAAAAACAAAAATATGATGCACCTAAGATATATCTTTTTATTGTTGCGAAGTAAAATCGATAAAAAGACTAATCTAACGAAATTTTGATTTTTATCGAAAATATTAAATGGAAATATACATTTTTGACTGGAGATTAAAAATTTAGACTAAATTACTAAGAAATCAGCGAAAACCGGGTATCGCTAACTTCTATCTATCAGAAGATATCTTGAGAAACGAGTGAATGGTAAGAATATCTTCAATAAATTTAAATTATTCTGCTTCCCCCGAACGAAATTTAGCAAATTTGGTCTTGTTAGAAAGTATTTTCCTTGGTCTATCTTTAACGATTCCAAACCATTTAATATTATTTTGTCCGTCACGACTTGAGGGCGTTAAGGAAATTTAAATAAAAGACAGGCCACTAGCAATTTGCAAAAATATGTGTGCTGTCCATTTTTTTAAATTTTCCCACATTTCAGACCTTGATAGATGGATAAAACACGCCAGTCCATTTTCTTGGCCACACAGGACACCAAATTTAACTTGTTTAGATTTTTATTTGTGAGGGCAAATAAAATATTTTATTTTTACAACTGCTCGTAATAACTTGGTTGCGAGAATAGGAAATACCGTTCAAAATATTTCTAAAGCAGAAATAGAGACTGTAGTTCTATCCACTTGTCGTAGAGTGAAGGTTTCGATAGTAAATTATGGGCGATAATTTGAAGATTTATGCCGCCAGGGATATTGACTTTATTATGCTATCTCCTTTTTTGTTGTCTTGCTGCATTGTTTATTTTAATAACACCGTTAAGCTTCTCACTAACATTTTAATCTTTCAATTCATTAGTTTATTATAGTTTGAGCATAAATATATTGCTCCACGCACTGTTTTTTTAAAAAATCACAAACTTTACATATTTCAATTTCTTTAGCGTGGAGAAAATGGACGGACAAAATACTATTAAATAGTTTGAATAATATAATAAATGTAGACCAAGGAAAATTCTTACTAACAAGACCAAATTTGCTAGATTTCGTTCAAGGGAAGTAGAATAATTTAAATTTATTGAAGAAATTCTTACCATTTTCAAGATATGTTCGGCTAGGTAAAAGATAGCGATACCCGGTTTTCTGTGATATTGGTAATGTAGCCTACTTTTCTAATCTGCAGTGAAAAATGTATGTCTCCATTTAATATTTTCGATAAAATACAAAATTTCCGAACAAAATTAAACAGCGCCCTCTAGCATACACGTGACTTATTAGATTGGTTTGAAGTTGTAAGCATCAGATAGGAGGAGTAATTTTGTTTCCAACAAGACTGTTTGCAAAGTTCGGTTCAACAGAACCGGAATTATGAGCGTTCTTTAATATCCAAAATAAAGTTTCTCCTCCATCCGTCCTCTTATTTGGTAAAATAAAAAAAAATTGTCCAATGTAAAATATGCAGAATTTCTAGTAGATTCCGGTTTTGTAATAGACCCCAATTTAGTAAATTTTATATGCAATAATAATTTAAATTTTTGGTGTACAGTTACGCCATCTAGTGGTCATCCTACACTTCCCAAAATAATTTCCAGATGTTTCTCGGGGCCACTTTAGTCAGTGATATTGTTTTCCCGGAGCTTATTCCACATATTCCAAAAGTTTTTGAACAAAAATGTGGAAATTACGAGAATAGATTTAGTTAAACCGAACACACTATGGTAAATGAAAGTATTTGTTACTTAAACTATCCATTCGAATATTGTTGTCTAACACCACTAGACATTGGATATATTTATTTATTATTACAAAAGAGACAAGCACCAAAATACGCATATTTTATTATGAGTACCTAGCATAGTTTGCTTTTTTAGTAAGGATTGTACTTACTTGGGTCGAAGAAAACAATTGCTTTCAGGCACGCGAATTCCGTGTCGTCCACTTGCACTTCGGTCATTGGCTTCACCAGCTCATCCATGATACGGGTACCAACTCGTGATATGTCTAAATCTGAAGATATCCTGGAGTCTGATAATACCACTACTGCATGATTCCGCCAACAATTACTCACATAGTCCGTACATTTGCCAAAGCTATTCGAGTTAGTTAAAAACACAAACATGCTGCAGTTTATCAGAAACGTTTATGTGCGAACATAAACCCAATAACCCCAAATCGTTCGAACACACCCGAAAATAATCTTCACTCAGCAAAGAAAAACACATAATCTACTTTATATTTCTGCTAAATGAAATTCGAACAAACAAATACAAAATCATTAACTATCTACCCATCTAAAAGTTTATTCACTGTTCTGAAGCATGCATTTTGTAAAAAATACTATCTACAGAAAATAGATTCAAATTAAAAGTCGCAATAAAAATGTGGTATGTTGTAATGGTAGAAATCTACAATACAGGGTGTTTCATAATATATGCGCAGGACTTCAGGATGTGATAGTTTGTCAAAAAATTTGAAAAAAAGTTTCTATCAACTTACCTTCTAAAATGCACCATTTTCGAGATACAGGGTGTTTAATTTAATTTAATTAAAAAAAATTGTTCTTTGGAAATATCTCCGGAACGGTTTATCGTAAAGAAAACAGCTTTTGTAACCATGTTCTACTTATAATAAGCTAAGTTCAAATTAATTGCATGAAGAATTTTGCAGCACGGAATATGTATTCATGTAAGTAGTCAGTAAAAATGAATTTGATTTCTCCAAAAAAAGTTCTGTTTTGATAAATTTCTGCAGAGTAATTAAATTTGCTTTAGATCAAAGCCTTTATGTACTAAATACACAGTCTACTTTAAAAAAATTGGATTTAAATTGCAAAAGATACTTAGTACATATTTAAAATATTAATTAGCTGTATGACTGAAAATAAACTGTGGATCCAAAATATCTAAAAAACACGTTTGCGTCCGAGATGTATTTACTGACTAACGTATAGAATGGGTAATATCCTAATATTTTACCTGGGCTATTAACTATGTAGTCTTTAAAACATTTTATATTGTTACTGCGACTCCTCATATAAGACTAACAATAAGTTTGCATAATCCCCTTACTAATATCTCTGATGATTTTGGAGCCGCTACATTACTATTCTATTTAGAAAGTGTTGATTTGTGCTACAATAATTTTTCAAGATTCTATAATAGAAAGAAACAAAGATTGTTAGAAACGAAATGCACATCGAGTAATGGATATTTTGTGCTATTACTTGAGTGCATTCATTGTTTATTACGCTTCAGTTTGCACATTAAAGAATAATATTTACATTTTATAAACTCAATCTTTTCTCAATGCTGTTTAATTTATTATTTTTAAAATTTGTATAGGAATAATATTATTTGCTCGTCACATAAATTCGGTTCAATCTCAGTTTAGATAATAATAGTAATATAGAATATATAGGTATCGATTTCTTTTTTATTCGTAAGTGATTAAGATAAAAGATAGATGTAAGATAACTATGTAAATTAATTTCTGTAGACTGTTTGCCATACTTTTATGTTTATACCCAGTATGATATTGACATATACTTATTTTAAAAAATTATACGCTTGATATGTTTTAAAATGTTTTTATATTAAGCTAAGCAAAATATTTTTGTATTTATTTACAAATTCGTGAGTAGGAAAAAATTCTATAATTTCAGCTTTACCTTGGAAGCACTTTACACCTCTTAGAATAAATTGTTATGATCAAACCATTTATAAGCTCAAGTTATACTGATTTATTGTATTTATTTTTTTGTTATTTAGAAAATATTATCGTCTATTAGAACCTTCCGCTTGAAGATTTGAAATATATTATTCACATTATGTATCATTTAGTAGTTAGTAAGTATATGTAGATATATTTAGTATAAATTCAATATACTAAAAACGTAAAAACAAAATCAGACATTAACTAGACAGAAAGTATACAAATTATCATGGATAAGGGAAACCATTAATAAATCAAATATTGAAGGAACAAATTTGACGAAATATTCCCGTATAGGTAGTAGTCGAAAATGGAATGTATTACATATTATGAAGGAAGAAGTCTTCAACTGAATACCGATAGAAACAAAGTTATACCATTTTATCTACTTTTATAATGGTATCACATTAAATTATGTTATGGAGCTCTGATATATTTGAAGAAAAGTTATACACTTTTATCGTAGAGTGAGTTTCGACTGAAGTGAGAGATATATTAATAACTTGGAAATAAAAATCATTCGAACAAAAAAAAAATCGGTTCCACTCAATTATTCACACTACATTGTTGTATGAGTTTCAAGTTTATTAAGATATTCTTCTACTCCCATACTTTAATTGTATTATTAGATGTGCTGAACATCTACTTTAATGATGTCCATTACGATACAGATTTTTCATTAGGATACAGGTTTATATCCAATACGAATGCGACATTCCAATATTCAATATGGCTGTGATTACATATCTCACAGATAGAAAAATTAATTAAACTGACAGTTCTTTGTATTTAATTAATAACAATAACTAACAATATCTTCTCAAAAGTTGATTTTAACTATAAATCAATCACAATTGTAAGTCTATTGCAACTTTAATTGCAAAGGAAATTGTTTTATAAAATTAATTAATCGGATATAATAAAATAAAATATAATAAAAGAGAAGAATTCGAAAATTCGATATGTAACTGTTATATAGGGTGGGGCACCACATTCGCCTCGGTTGATATACAAAAAGCGGTAACACATATTTAAAATCTATTTTTTGGAGCATGTGTAGGTCCATTAGGAGCATGTTATTTTGAAATATACAGGGTGTCCCAAAAGAAAGTTACACATCCAAGTTATCAAAATTTAAATGGAACACCATTTATATTATTGCATATTTCGATGACGCAGACTAAATAAAGGCAAGTTACTGTGATATTTCCTATACCTAGGTTCAACAGTTTCTGACATATTTAACAAGTTTTGAAAATGTACATCAATATTTAGAATGAGTACCTGGCGTACATATTTAAGTTGCGTGTTTCAAGTTGTATTATTTTAATTTTATTTCTCTTTTAAATGTTATTAAGGTTCCCTATACCTATCTCTTATAGTTTCTTTGTCAATTTAGTGTTTAGAATGGCGATTATGTACTAAAAATTTGGTTAAATTAAGCTAGCTTTGACATGATGACAATAATTTCAGATATTAATTTTGTCTAATTTATTCTTGAAGAGTAGGCAGCGGTGCATTGGACGTTGCTTCATATTTATTGGAAATAAAACAAAAATAAACCAATACATGTCGTATTACATACAAATTTTCATCATAAACTTAATACAAAAGAAAACAAAAAAAACGACGAAACTAATGGCTCAAATATCAACCGAGGCGAATGTGGTGCTCCAGTCTGTATACAAACATAAAAAGTTGCATATTATGTTGGTAAAAACAATAAAATATCTATCTTCTAAGTAAAATAAAATTGTAACTTTGTAGCAATAATCAACAGCATATGCCAAAATTTACGAACGTGCTGCGAAGTAATGTTTCATTTTTAAAACCGTCTGCTCCGTCAAGGTATTTTGTAAAAAAATATTTATTTACATATATATTCCAACTAACTATAGATCGTTTTATAATTACTTTTTTGTAAGGTTAGGTTGGGGTGTGATAAACATTAACAAGCAAAATGGTAAGCTAAGAAAAAAACTAAGTTGGAAATAAGCCAAATAAAATATATGAAAACTAATGTATGTACAATTTTTTTTACGCGAAGAATTACTGACGTACATATGTACATCACAATTAAATAGTTTTATTTCGGGAAACAAGCGTTGCCACCCCAAAAGAAACGCGCAAAATATATTAGAGGTATATTTTATCATTTATCGAAAAATCCACCCATGTTTTTTAAAAAGCAGCATATTAGATTTTGACAAATACGAATCGTATGAATAATAATGATACGTATTAGTTTTAATTTCATGCAAAATCTATATCATGAAATTGGCTACAAATGTACGGACATGCTAACAGTGATAAAGACAATGAAGAAACAAGAAACAGCACACATGTTCATCTTCAGGAACTATTTTACCACAATAACGTTCACGTTTTTAAATCAACAAACAAAATAGTTAAGCCCATTTAAGTTTTTTGTGCATGTATGTATTATATAGTTATCATTGATGTTACAAATTGATCACGTGTACATAATATCAAATTATTTAACAACTTCCAAAAAAATAGATTTTATCACATCTTGTATTTATATGGACAGTTAGTGCAATCACTGTCAGTAAAATAGTCAGGTAGAGGTAAGCAATTTGACTATGATTTCATGTAATAAAAATTTCAGATCCTATTTTTATGTTAAACAACCAATGTAATTTAATGTCGTCTAATTTCAAGGTAATGAGGTATTCACTAATTAACATATCCAACGAGTATCTGAAATATTCTTCAGATGTTGATTCTTTAGATTAACCAAAATAGTACCATAAGAAAGAAAAGATTTTATTTTTTCGAAAAATGTTATAGATCGGCTATTTTAAGTTAATTGTTCAGTGTCTCATTCGAATATACGATCTAGTTTCCCAAAAATGGTTAGTTAATTAAATTACAATGCTACTTTTGGATTCGAATAGGATTGAAGTAAAGCG
This sequence comes from Holotrichia oblita, assembly GCA_023690525.1. NCBI lineage: Eukaryota > Metazoa > Arthropoda > Insecta > Coleoptera > Scarabaeidae > Holotrichia > Holotrichia oblita. The sequence continues at coordinate 94,008,277 of CM043016.1, read as the reverse complement.
AAATACCTATTAGTAAAATTAAGAACAATCGCCGCTGAAATCTTAATCCTCAATTAAGCTTTGATTTATAGTCAGAAAGAATGTCTTATGACTTGAAATAATTTGCGGTACAAAACGTTTTGCAGTTAAATATATGTATCTAAACCATGTGCGTGAACCATTCCAAACGAGGTAAGTATTTGCCTTATATCGAAAACGACGATTTTTGTTGTTGAAGGAAGATAACGAGTAAGATAGGTACTCGAAGAAAAGTGCAATAAACATATTTACAGTAACTCATACGGTTCCATAAGAAGGTATAATAATTATTTAGAAAAACTGTGTCATTTTGTTTTTACCCCAAACTGTAAGCAATAATTTCAATAACTTAATTATGTCATATTATGTCTCATATATTTACATCTATTTTTGCTTACAATTTGATGAAATGCAATGGTCGAAAGTTTTCTTACTTAAAACGTACTTTATTGTACAAATATGATAAATGTAGCAATAGTCTAGCGCACTAACGAAATTTTGCTTTTAAAGTTCATTCAACATACTGTAATATATGTGATAGTGCTGCAATTCTTAACATAATAGTAGTTCTAAACACTATACCGACAGACAGGTCGCTCCAAACGTGCTAATTTCATACAACTTTGAATTTAAACGGGTCTAGAAATGTCGAAGAAATGTTACGCAACTGATCACAAATAACATGGTACCTCTGTTATGGATTCCCGGGCACGTCAATGCGAAACGAAATGCTAAAGCTGAGAAACTTGTAAAACAAGGGGCCAATATGCATTTCGTTAGATCCGAACTTTTATTTTCTGTTTCTAAAAGCCAAAGTGCACTCGAACAAACGAAAAAAAGAACTTTTCGTCAAATAGGAACAAGATGCTACTTGATCTTAGGAAACCAGAGTTAAGAATATTTACGGATTACGGGGCTTATAACTTGTACGCTAAGATATAGTACTTGTATGAAAAAGATGAGCAAAGCAGATCAAGACATATGTATGTCGATAGTGCAAACTTCTCTGTACCCTTCCCTGGGCAACCTTCAAACTAAATGTAAAAAGTACATATTGCATATTGCCATTAATAAATTACGCGGAATCGAAAAAGCAATTTAATGTTCCACACAAAAAAAATCTATTTTGGAGAATTGAAGTGACTCTATTGCTTAAAACATATTTTATGGTATTGATAACAATATTAGTGGTAAGGGCGACAGGCAAGTACCTACATAACAGTACATACCCAGATAGCACGTAAGCTTACAGAAAGCTGCATTTGGATTCGATTTTCACTTGTTTATCCAGCTTAACGTGGTTAGTTTAAATCAAGCTTACTCTACGCTTGAAATTCTAGCATACTGCAATCGCTTACGCAGCAAAGATGAGTCAAGTATAATATAAGTAGTAATGTAAGATCTGAAGAAGCTACATCGTAGCGAAACATGTCATTTATTTAAATACATATTTGTAATTATACTGGAATTAGTTGTAAAGTGTATTTTACTTCAACCCTAATTATAATATAAGCTTAAAGTTCGAGTCGGTAATGCGTAAAACGTTCGGCGCAAGTTTACCATGAGCTTGCAAAGCAAATATACTTTAAGCTTGTCACGTGTAAAGTAGGATGCTTAATTCAAGTTGGATACAAGCTTGCAGCTTTCGGCGACAGCTGGAAGTAAGCTGTCACCGTTGTCATGGCAACTTTTATTCCAGCTTAATTCAAACTATTTCTGCTATCGGGGTAGGTAACTTAAAGTTATTCGTTTCCTCGGCAATATGTTACAGCTCTCAACGAATTGTCAATAATGAATGTTGAATGACTGACATTGGGTATTCATCCAGGACAAGTCTCTTTATGAACCATTATCAAACCATAATATTTAGGTGAAATACTGTGGAATAGGCATTTTAAACGTAGATGCCAGGCGATATTCTACTAAATAAGTGAGCTCAGTATATATCTAGCAAAATGAGTGAATTGGACTCGACATATTATATTTCAAACAATTGTGAAACGGGTTGGGGGAGAGGGGTAAAGTATGTCTAATGAAGAAAGAGATAGAAATCTAAGTGGTACAGTGTACACAGCTATAAGTGTAGCTAAGGTATCTACAAATGAAATTTTAAAAAGAATATCTATTTCATTAAATTTCTAGATACTTGATAGTGGTTATTTGCCGAATTTGAAACAACGTAATCGATGTGAAGTATGGGATGGTAATTCAAAATGAGTTTTGGAAGAATTACTATTTAATCGATTGGAAATTTTTATTTGGTGAACTTACTGAAATTCCTTATTTCACATATGTATGTGTATATATACATATATTTGATGTAATTAAGGTACATATAATTTATGGTGCGATTCAAACAGATTAGTATAGGTACTTGCTTGTGTTGGTATCGATATTATTAGCAATTTAGACCGCTGAAACGAAACAAATGTGGTAATTTACAAAAAGTGTGAATTCTTTAACACATACTAAGTAAGCGATCAATTTACAAATACCTTTAAAAATAAATACATACATGAAAAACACAAACTCCCAGATCTCCCAAGTTAATTTAGTACACAAAACTAAAGCAAACTATACCTCTACGAAAAAAAAAAAACAAAAAAATTCAAATATTTGGTGCTAATTATTTTAACATCAAGATCTCGATAGTGGAAAATTTAAATAAAAAGAAATCACAAAACGACTTTATATTTACATTCAATAATTTTAAAGTAGGCAAACAACTTCAAGGTGATTATCTACGTATGATCTATTGATGTATATATAATTAGCGACTGTAAAGCATACAGTCTTTTTTACTCTACAGATCTTGTATTTTATTAGTGAATAGACGTCAGTATAGCAAAAACGATAAATTAAAAACGGAAATTAAGAATTGCAACTGTATGCTTTACGTTACATGTGTGCTGCTTAAAATGAAATGTGCTAAACAGATAGCCTCAATGGCGAATGGATTAAAATAAACAGTTGAATCATTTCACACGTACCTGGACTATGTTTGGTGATTATACGATTGTTTCCTAACAGAAGAATATCTTTTAGATGCATGGATCTTCGTGCGAGACCAAGAAGAAGATGTTCGCCTGCATGTGCTCTTAGTAATGCTACCTGAAAAAGGAAATTTAGTTGAACATAACATCCATATATACATATACATCAGAATATCGCACTAAAAGAAGTCAATTGCCATAATTCTGTATGGTATCACTAATTAAATCAATAGCATACTTCTACTTGTGATTATTATATAACAAAACACAACAAATGCGTAATCCAGGTTTGAGAGATGTGTAACGCTAATCCTGCATAATGCCGAAGACGAAAGAATATTGCTGACTTCTGATAAATTAAAACTATGTTCTTTGCTTGGTTTATCAACATTTTCCAGTAAAATTTATATTAAGTTAGAAATTTAGCGAAGAAATAAATTAGGCAGTTTTAACATATAAAACAAATAGTTATTTTAATTAAGTTATTTTAATTTAGCTCAAACCCCATCCTCTTTATTTATATTTCCATTCTATACAATAATGTTATTAGTATTTGCGGGATTTTTTTTTACCCAATATAGATATGTTGCATTTTTAACAATGTGAATATTAGAGCTATTCATAAATTACTCTATTATTAATAACAAGCGCGGTACTCTTGCGATCGTCCGTTTAAAAAGCCTTCGTTTCGGTGTCAAACATTTTTTTTCCTAAACGCATAATTTACAGAGTTAACTTTATTTGTTCTATAAGTTGCATCTGTGGGTAATATCATGTTTTTGATTTGGATTATCGATGTTGAAAATATATATTTTCAGTAAAATTGCTGATGGACCAATATTATACAAAAGCTTTATCCATTTTAAGATTTTGGTTTCAGAAAATTCAATTTTTGCAACTGCTTTTCAATTTAGGCGTAGATTCGAATGACGATAATTTGGACAATATTGGTTCAATAGATAGAAGTTTACGAATTATAGAATAAGCGTGGTATTTCCTAATATTCACTATTTTGTAACTGCTGTTTTGGAACACATGTATTTTTTGCAACTCATATTTCTAAAAGGTTTTTACAAAATGATACTGTGGCTGATTCTTTTTATTTTATCAGTAGAGTTATTGTTGGTAGTAACTGTAGTGTATATGAAAGAAAATTATTGAAACGTAATAGTTCAAAATCAACACTTACTTAGTATACCTTCTTCGCTACAAAAGATATCAAGGAATAGGAGTTCTTAATTTTACAAATTAGGTAGATATACAGAAGTTATGCTGTTTGAAATGGATTTGAACTACCGCAATACTTTCTATAATATACATACAGCAAAAGTATTCATATTATTAAAGTTTTAAAGAAAAGCTAAACAAAAATCGTAATTTTATCGTTCTTGGATATTATCAACTTTGTAGCTAAGATTAGATCGTCATGTTTCGACTACACGAATCTGTAGTATTATTTTGTAAAAACATCTGAGAGACAATCTGTATATTACCATTTTTTTTTATTTAACATTTTTCGTTGATTCTATTAGGATTCTTATTTTGCTTTTTTGATCTAGTACTCGTGTATAGAAAAAATAGGTCTGTATAGCTATTTGACACGAATTACCTATCTCGGAAAAAAAAAGTGATGGTTTACAAATGAGTCGCTATTTTCAGCGTTGCGGACCTCATTTAAACATGCTAGAAAATTGTATTATGAGATTTCTGTAATGCTGTTGGCACCTGTATCACATTAGTCAAAAATATGTTGGTTGTTGTTAAACAAACAGGATCCGCATAAGCCAAATTTCAATATTTGTCCTACAAAGTATCAGTTAGATACTCAGAATAAATAAATGTGATATAGGATTAACCTGTAAATATGGGGTTACGTAAAATTCTCATAAAAATATATACATATCTTGATAAATTCAATCTACACATTACATCTTTATTAAAATGTCCTTGAATACATAAAATTTCCTAATATGATAAAATTCAACGAAACAAACATTTTTATCTTGATTTACCTATCTTTAATTGTTGATTAGATTATCTAAATATAGATGTTGTAAAAGATTTGTTGTTGTTGCTCATATAGTTAAATAAGGCACTTATTCGTCCAACGTCTTACAAAGATAGGTACAAGTATGATTATGATATATCTTATACATATCTATTACAATGCAACACAGTTTTTGAAATCGCAATTTTGTTCTTTTAATGTTTCATATGAACAGTTACTCACGAAAGTCTACATACACCAGTATAAATCTCAAGTTAACCATTAAAAAAGAAGATTTCAAGTATATGAATGAATATAATAGCATTGTTATAATATAAAATTAATAATATATAATTCTTGACCAAATTAAAACACTTAATCAATAAATAAATAAAAAACCTTAACTAATGCACATAAGAAATCTCATAAAAGTCTACATACACTAACTAAATGGTTATATCATTGATAAATTGATATATCACTCTTATGGCAGGTTTTCGACCATCGTGTGTTTGGTTGCATAATCTGAAAAAAAGTATTTTATCAAGAAATGTTTGTTATGCCTCGCCTTCCTGAATATTCATTTGCGGTTAAACACGTAGTAGTAATTGCCGACGAAATACGTCAACGCCCTAAACACGACCACCTGCAGAATTATTTCCGAATGAATAGGACTATTTACTACCAACATACAAAGAAAACACATATTTAATTTTTCCTTATATACATATACAAATATATAAGTAGCTCGAAATGTAAAAAAAAGCTGAGAATGATGATTTATTTCCTAGTATATTTAGTTTGATACTTTTTTGTTTGTGCACATTGTTTCGATAAAAATTTGCAATTTTTAAATAACGTAACGTTAATAGTGTGATGGATCAGAAAATTGATGTGATTATTAGGCACATATACAGGCTGTCTCAGCGAGACAGTTTATTAGAAGTTTATGGAGTTCTAGCCAAAATATAAATTTGAAAATTCAGAATCGTATATAATTTATTGTGTTCTCTTCACTTAAAATATTTTTAGATTTCTAGCGCTTCCGGTTATACCGGAAGGCGCCGGCCGTCTACTTTATTTTTTATGAAACAGTCTGTATATTTTTACATATTTGGATTCGCCTACTTTTAGGCTTCATAAATGTATTTAGTTTTTTCAATGTGATTCCGGCGTTTTGTAGTTATTCAACTTTTCCAAAAAAATTTACTATAGCGGTCAATTATTCAAAAAATCAGAGAACACTCGATTTTTTCGGATATCTATTTAGAATTCATAATATGCTTAAACAACATGTTGGAGTATATTTTAACGCCGAGAACACCTGTCTATATTGCGTGGTTCCTTTACTGTGGCACGTTAACTTTTAGAAACTTTGAGGAACCATAACCTAATTTTTTCAAATAGCACCCCACATATTTTATTACTTAGTCATATTCGGCATCTCATTTTACATCTTTTACATTCCACATGTCCTATACCTGAAATTGATAGTTTACGAGATAATTAGGTTTTTTGAAAACATGCACTCACAACTCATCGATATTTATTCAGGGTGCCATGGAAACTAAGCGTTCTAAAATTTTTTATTTAATATTTATTGTCAAAGTCTAACGTCAAAGTCATACATCGTCGTTTGATCCTTGCTAATAATTAAGTAGCATATTAAGTGTTTTTATATTATTGTTATAAAGAGTTAAAATGGATAACAATAACGAAAATAATGTTTACACATATCAAGAAATTCTTAATTTATTTTCTATTCACGCACTCAGAAAAATTCATGCATTGATTCAACAAAAAATGGTAAATCCAAGAACAATTTTCGTTTAAATACGGCGAAGAGGTTGAATGAACATTAAAATTAATGTTACGTTATTTCTGTTAGTTCAAAAATAAAATTAGCTTGAAGTAAACGTTCCATTTGGTTGTTAAGACAATTACAACGTAATTTTTATGTTGCAGCAACATTAAAATATTAACACAACGTGCATGTTGATTTAATAACTGAACATTTTTTGGAACCATTGAATATGTATTTGGTTCAAATAAAATAAGATAACAAAAAATGTTTTAAATCTTGGATCGAGTCGGTCTTTACTTGATGTAAATCCATTTTCAATGTGAAATAAAACACATGTTTTATTTCACATTAAGAAACGTTTTGTTAAATCAATGCATGAATTTTTCTGAGTGCAGAAAATGCGCCAAAATTCTTAGTAGAACTTGCAGAGTGTTTAATGAAAATTATTCACATTTACCTCCAATGACAAAAGGTAAATTTATGTAAAAATATATAAGGTGTTCCATTAAAAATAACAAAGTAGATGACCACTTCCGGTATAACCGGAAGCGCTAGAAATATTAAATATTTTAATGGAGAACATAATCGATTATACATGCGATTTTGAATTTTCAAATTTATATTTTGGCCAGAACTCCATAAACTTCTAATTAACGGTCTCGCTGAGACATCCTGTATGTTTTTACAAATTGCAAAGATGCTAGAAATGCAAATATAAAGCTAAAATCAATCAACAATACCGATTTCCAAAATTTCCAAGTTCCAACGCCCTCCTAAACAGGTCAAATTTTTTTTTTCTACCAAAATGACTGTAAAATATATACTATTTTATATATTATGTGTCAAGATTTTTTATTCAGATATTATGTACTTATTAGATCGAAATTCAAACATGTAACAAGTGAAGTAAAGTAGATAATTTAATAATGCTTTCAACACAAATGCAATGAAAGACTAACTGTAAGAAAATATAAAACCTGGTATCTATATTTAAAATAGGACAGAATGAATAAATCATCAAAATAGCATATTTTGCACTTTAAGTTTATCAATGCATTAAGACTCCGCCTCATGCAATTTATCCCACTCTTTGATTTCCTTGTCTTGCACACTGATAGATTCGCTGGGCGCTCGTTCGCGCGTGGGTAGTTAAAACGAGAGCCCAAAATCGGGTCGAAAAATATTACATTGAATGATATATCAATTTATCAATGGTTATATATACAGCTAATAACAATAAATTAGTACTTTGTAACCTCACCATTAGCACTAATTACAGCTTTTAGTCTACGCTGCGTTGGGACATTATATAGTAGCGATTCTTTGGCCAGGAAAGATGTACGTTTGGGATCCTGGTCTTGTTGGAATATCCAACCCTCGCCAAGCTCCAGTTTGTTAACACTTTGAATCAAATTTGCCTTCAAAATATTTACGTATTTATATTTGTCCATAATCCCATCAATAAATTCAATATTTCTTACCCCAGCCGACATACAACCCCAAAGTAAAACGGAGCGCCCACCATGCTTAACTGTAGGTTGCACATTGTGCTTTTTAAATGCAGTATTAGGTTGCCGCCATACATGAACACGCCCATCTGATTGAAACAGGTTAATCTTAGTTTCATCTGTAAATAGCACCTTATCCCAGAAACTTGGTTTCTCATTTTCATATTTTTAAGCGAATTTCAATCTTTTGGTTCTGTTTACTTTACTAATATAGGGTTTACATCTAGCACTACGTCCATTGTAACCAGACTTTCTAAGAACTGCGGATACATTCCGCGTGCACAGCTTTTCCCAATCCTAATTCCATACATTGCGCTATTTTTACTGCACTATTTTTCGGATTTTGCTTAATCTTATTAAAGATATACTTTTTCTCCCTCGCCGAAACTAAAGATGGACGACCACTACGCGATTTATTCTTTATTGTACCGGTATTATTATAATTGCGTAACACTGTTTGAACGGATGATCGAGGCCTAGCAACAATTTTTGAAATTTTTGCTAATCATTTGCCTTCATTTTTTAATTTATCGATTAATTCTTTGATACTATTCGAAACTTCTCGTTTTCGTACTAACCTTGATAGTTAGCAGAGCTTGATTCGACTAAAAATTCTTTATAAACCCTGTTACTTTTATAAATATCGGGACTTTCCTGAATGCACAAACACTAGCTTTTATACATTATTGGTTTTAAGCTGTATGTACACTTTCGTGAGATTTTGTAAGCAGGTATTTTGAAGATTTTTTTTCATAGACAAACTAGTTACTGGATATCACCTAACTTTGCATATTATTAGTTTTACATTATACCAATTCTATTATATTCATTTATATACTTCAAATCTTTTTTGAATTTATGGTAAGGAGTGGATTGCACAAAACATAAAATGTATAATAAAATAAAAGTTTGTTCTATTACTATGTTCATATGACTGGATGAAATTTATTATGAAATTTTGGTATGATATCATACACAGTAAGCCCTTTAAAATGAGGTATCATTCAATTCATTCCATTTAAAATTTTGATATTATATCACTACCTGTCGTCAAACTTTGAAACTAAATAGAAATTTTACTTCAAGAATGTAGTATATAATATTTCATATTAAGAGGGTCGTCTACCAGCTAATTATTTTACAGCGGTGCCATATCTACATAATTCTATAAATCGTTTGCTTGATTTTATTTCAATATAATTTGAAAATTGGGCTTCATACACATATTTCTACAAATGTTTTACATCTACATATGCAATTTTATCTATTAATATTCAGTATTAACTTCACAATCTCTTTTCCCGTTACAGGCCGTTACCTTGATACGGAAATCGAGATTACTCTATTAATTTTTACATTTAATTACTGAAATTTGCTATGAGCATTCAAAATACGTCTACAGATGTGTGTATGAAGCCCGATTTTAAAATACCTATTAAATAAATTATAAAAACATTATATTATGAAAAAATTTAACTGTGGCAACATCGCCAACTGTCAAATGGTAGTCGGGCCTCTTAAACTTATTTACATTTTTAGTGTTTTTTAACGTTCCTTAGAAAAGATAAACTCAAACATGCTATGTATGTGATTTTCAGGTTTAAACTTTCTGGTAACATAATTGTTGACGTAAAAACTGTTAAAAAATATCTAAATGTATTGCCATGCGTCTCAATAAAATATCTAATAACAAAGAAATCATTGACATGTAGAATTTTATTTGCAATATACATAATTAAAATCGTCAACAGCACTAACATACCATTAAAATGGTTAGAACTTAATAAAGATATGTGATATTTGGTTAGCAACGTATTTGAACTAAAATTTCTGATTGTTTCAAATTGCGGCATAATTTACATCGACACTTGCAGAAAATGTGTATTCAAAAAACAGAGCTATTATAAAGGTCAACCCAAACAAATAACGAACTTTTAGTTACTTGTTCTAACGGTATTGCAAATTTCTAATTTTAATTATTACAAGTCCAGGAATTTTTAATAGATTCGAATGTAACATGTGTGTATATATGCAAATATTACCTTTAAGAACGACTGAAACTTCTAAAAATGTTCAAATATTGAAGAATAACAGTTGAGCGTTAAAATTAATTAACACTTTGAATTTCGCAAATACTATTATCAGATATTAATTAAAAAATTTCTAACTGTTAACGTAAAGTAAGTGGATTTATTTGAATATAGCGAGAATATTTTCAGTAGGTGCCTAAATCGGATTTTTAGTGGAGAAAATAACTTGTAAACAATAGAAGCATTCACAGAAACCTTGACTTACCTGATCATCCAATTGTAATTCTGTAAACGCTGGGATATATTTAGCCCATTCTACCAAAATTAATAACTGCTGTTTCATCGAGTCACAAACATCATTGATATTAGCGAGTTGCTTATTGGATAAGTCGTAGTCATTTACTGGCGACGAACCTATTTGCTGTAACCAAAAAGAAGGACTTTAGTATGTTTAATACACATAAGTATGTAGGTATATGTGTAGATGGAATTTAGTTAATTAGAAGTAGTTATGTTCAAATCGTAGTGCTTAAACACATTAAAAAGTTTGTGATGCATTAAACGATTTACTAAATCTTTACAATGACACTAATGACGGTTTATTTTAGCTCTGGTTATATTAAATTATTCTTTAAAAAGTCAAATGAATTGATACGCTGCATTCTAAATTCGAACGTATATAATTAGCAATTTTTCCCTATTTTTAGTTCTATAATCGTGTTCTCTAACATCAAAAGTGTATTTTAGTGCAGGATTAATTCACACTTTCTCATTAAAACACTAATTTTAATTATCGGAGGAGAAAGCTAAGATAAATATGTATATGGATACGATCAAACCAATTAATAATGTGATCCTAATGTTTCCAATTATTGACAATAACATCATGGATCTAAATATGTATGTAACTATGTAAATAGTCTTACAACGTACAGTTTCCGCGCGGATCTCTTCAGTAAAAACAGCAGGAAGGGTTTTCCGAGGAAAATTGCTTAAAATAAATTCTTCAATTATCATCACGTGAACTGCTACTTTAAAATAATATGTTCACAGGTGGAGATGACAGATTTTTGATGAAAGCAACTAAACATTAAATAGAAAATTTGATGTGACAAATACAATACCTTTGCATTTAATTTTAATAAATCTATGAAAGTTATTCAGAAAATAGATAATAAAGACCTCTGATTACTAGGTTTTGCGTAAAAATTGAAAAGGTTTAAGCTGGACCAGGCCAATTCATACAATGAAAAAGATTGCTATTATTATTCTACTATCTCCAAATAATAACACATTACATAATAGTTTATATAGACATCCATCATTTATAATATATTTAGAATACAGATTATTACGTTGATTATACAAGATATAAAGTATATAAAATGTATACAAACCGTGGATAACAGTTCATATTTTTCAGTGTACAAACACCACTATCCATATATTTGGGTTCACATAGAAAATCGACAACAGAAAAAATAATTATTAGAGAGTCTATTCAATGTAAATGCAAAATCTGAAAGAAATGTTCAGCTGAATTTAGGAAAAAAATCGAATAGCAGAGTGGTCCAGTAGTACAATGAAAAGATATTTAGAAGGAATTTTACCAGTATTGATTAGAACATGTGTGTAATATAGAAATTTATCACCACTATCCATATCATATTTAATTCTGAATTAATAACAGAGCGCAAATAGAAAACATCTACTTACATAATATATGTCATATGCCGAAATAAAGAAATTTTAGACGTTTTATAAGGACAATAATATGTAGATATGGCTCACGATACAAATTTGTCAAGTAATAAAATGAGCTTGCATTTAAATACCTCGGAATATAATCTACGGCAACCACTAAAAGAATAATCGGAATATGAAATTTATTAATTAAGACATGTAGCGTTTGGGGCCTTTGACGTGGCATTGGTTTTTAACTGAGCACAATATAAACAAATTAATTCAAAGTTTCGCAGGATATGCATTACCCTTAAAAAACCAGGGATCATAGGTAAATATAATCAAAAAGACTCAATAGGCAAAAATACAGTAAAAAGCTGATGATCAAATAAATGGAAATTTGATATACATATTTTAATTTATAATTAATTAATTAAATTTAGGGATTTTTGTCCGATCTAGTATTAGGGCAAAGGTTATTAAATCAGCGGAGAGAGCGAAATAGAAAAAAGATTAACCATAGAAATTAGCTTTCAAAAATTAGAAAAGTTATTACCGGGAAACATATTATTCAAAACTGTAAAATAAAATATGTATTATATTGTACTTGTACTGCAAAACTATTACTTTTCAACGCAAGATATGTTTAAGTAGTGCGCCTAAATTTATGGAGAGTAGTATAATTCGAGAAAAATATGTTTGAAATATGTACAACTTAATTTCACTTGAATGTTGCAAACATTTCGTGTAGAAAATTGATTAGGTACAATTCTATGAATTTTCTATTATTTTATTTTAGTTTTGTTTTTTGGTTTATTAAATTATTTCTTTCTGTGTGCCATTTATTCTACTCAAAAATCTTCTGTAAGTGATATAATTAAAAGAGTAATGTGATATTATTTGGCCAACGATTGACTATCGAAAATAAGGCATCATATAATAACTCAATTTTTAAACTTAAGGATTAATATAACCTATGTGTACGTTTATAAATATAGTATATTAAAGTATATAATAAGGCAAAAATGATTGCAATACTTTTTGATTAATAGATTATATATATTACATTAGTATATAATAGGTATAAGAATAAGGAATAAGTATGCAAATTCTAAATTATAATAACAAGGCACCCCGAGGTTAATAAGTAATAGGATCTAAATAAATAAGAATGTCAACTAAGATGTGTACATGCAAAAGTCTTCCTCTTGAATATCATATACAATTTCCACTTTCAAAAATATAAACAAACAATAGCGTTTGCTATCTGATATTTATTATTGCAATGTACACACGATAACCGCATTTCTGAACTCATATTTGAACTAAGCATAGACATATTACATACATACATATCTATTGTCAATTATCAGAATTTACTCGACATGCATACATTCATATACACACTATACGAATGACAATTGAACATAATTATATAGGTATATAACAACATGTCAAAAGCCTGTTTCAAAATAGTAACTTCTGTAGTAGTCATCCCAATCTGCGATTTTTCTGTAATGTCTTCAATTTATATGTTAAATAGAATGTTATTGTGTAAGATGTAGCAGTTGCATATTTCATAAATTTAAAATTAAGTAAAAATTACCTCCAATGCAGCACCTACTTGTCGTGATAACATTTCTGCATTTAACAGCGAGCTAACAGACAAACCATTTCCTTGAGTATTTTCTTCATAACTTGGTCGTCTACAGCTTATTCTATCCCGTTCGTTTTGCACAGCTATTAAACAGATATGGATTTTTATATAATTATGATATACTAAGTACTTCTAACTTACCCTCCTTCTTCATACCAGCCTTAAAGCATTTTCTTAACCTACAGTATCTACATTGATTTCGCTTATCCTTGTCTACCACACAACATCGACTAAATCTGTAAAAGAATTAACAAAAATAACCACATTTTCTTAATTAAATAATATGGGACTAAATTTACTGGTCTAATTTATATACATATTTTGAAAGACTTTTTGATTTTGCTTTTCTTTTTTAATAAATATCAATCACAAAAGCGTACGGTATATTAAATACATTGTGGAAAAAAAAGAGATGTTGCTTAGTAAAGTAACCGCAGAGTTTTATATAAATCTAGAAATATTGGGGTATCATCTTCTTTCCATTTATGAACCATAGTTTAAAATAATTGTACTTTATGAAAACTGCCACAATTATTGCATTGAATACAATCTTTCAACGGTCAACAAAACTCTATAGTCGCGTCAATTTCGGATGAATCAACGCGGTTGTACAACGGCGTTGAATAAAGTCGAACTTCTGTCAACTTCTTTCAACGTTCAATTTGGTAGAACACTTTCATTGAATCGCAAAATTCACCATTCAATTCGGTTGAATCATCCAAATTGTTCAACGAAATTGAATCGTGCATTTTCCCCTAAAGGGAAATTCTATTACGGTCTCTCTGTGAAATACAATGAGAGTAAAGAACATCACCGTAATTAAAATGGCATAAAACAAAGGACTCTCATAAAAGTAATTTGGTATGATGATAAAAAAATAGGTGTCTATTAATATATACAGCTTTAAACATAGAGAGAAATCTCTTTTAATAAGAGATGTGGTGTTGTAATTGAAACCTAAATCTGAATCTACGTATACACCTAGATTTTTTACAATATTAGAAAAAGGAATTGATTGAGAATTAATGTTGATTTTGAGCAATGCTTGAACTTTTTTCTGAGTAGTTTTGGTTCCAAAGAGAATTAATTGAGATTTAACAGGGTTGATGTTCAAACAGTGAAAGTAGAGAATCTCTGCAAACTATGTAAATCCTCGTCGATCTTCTTTTCGGCAATATTCCAGTCAGACGGAAGAATAGACGTGTACAATTGCGTGTCATCTGCATATAGATCATATCGGCAATTACTAAGCATGTCAGGCAGTTTCGATGTATAAATGAAAAATAACAATGGGCTAAATATAGCACCTTGAGAAGCACCCTGTAAAACACGTAAAACGCTGGATAATTTGTTGTTACATGTAGCACGCTGTGTACGATCACTCAGGTATGAAGCCATGAGCCCAGTTGCAGCGTCGCTTAATCCAATCGATGTCAAGATACGTATCAAGATTTTATGGTTGATCGTATCGGAAGCCTTACTAAAATCGAGTAAAATCAACATAGTTAACCTGCCTTCATCAGAAGCAGATAAAATATCGTGTACAATAGTTGTTAATGCACTAACGCAGGTATGGTGACTACGGAAGCCAGATTGAAACGGTGGTAAAATATTAGCTTCATTGACGTAATCGCGCAGTTGAGATTCAAGAACTTTTTCAAAAACTTTTCCCAGCGATGGTAAAATGCTTATGGGGCGTAGGTCCTTCAACATATCTGCACGAGGTGTCTTGGGAATGGGAGTTATTAAAGCCGATTTCCAGACTGAGGGATACACAGAATTTTGGATACAGTAGTTAAATGTATGACAAATGTGGACACTTAATAAAGGAACACAGAGATTTAAAACAGTTAGATTTAGACCATCCGCACCAGTTGCATTACTTTTTAGAGTTTTCAGACTCTTAATAATATCAGATGTAGAAACAGCTCTAAAGGAGATTTGATTTATTGTTGCTTAAATTAAAGTTCTTGATTTCACGCCACAGATATTTCTTATCATTACGGTGAAGCCTACACCGAAATTGAAAATATGCAATCTTTTCTCTCTTTACAGCCCGATTAGTTTTGTTTCTGAGGCTGTTATAGAATACAAAGTGAGCAGGATTTTGTGATTTAGGATAACGTTTAAGAGCATTGTCTCTGGCACGCATCATTAATTTCATATTATATATTAACCAATGGTGGTTTAGATGTTTTAATAATTTTAACCGGAGCATGTTTATTAAGTTTATGTATAATATTATTATTCAGAAATCCCACTTTTAAGTCATCTGGCAAGTCATAAATGAGATGTAATGGAATTGTGCGGAGGTCAGCAATAAACGCTTCATGATCAAAATCTTTGAAAGATCTTATTTTAATTTCACGCCTACTATTTTGTGGGCGTTCGTGCGTTAACATGCAGTATATGCCAAGATGGTCAGAGAAATGATAAGTGAATGTTCCAGCTTTACAAGTAGAAACTTTTTCATTAACTATAATTAAATCTATCAAGGTCTCTCAAAGTCGAGGATCTGACAGCAATACGTGTGAGGTCTTCTATAATTTGTGATAAATCAAACATTTGGAGCAAATAAAGTAGATAGTCTTATGATCATTACAATTCAACAAATTAACATTAAAGTCACCTAAACAGATAAACAGATTATCATCAAGTAGAAGATCGGATATGATCTCCAGCGCATTTCTAAATGAAAAATAGTTACTATTGGGCAGTCTATAAACCACTCCGACGACACCTTCATCTAATCGCAACCACAAACATTCTAAATGATTCTCAGATAGATATGATTCTAACGTAACCTGTAAAAATAATTTAATATAGATTGCTACGCCTCCATCTCTACTGTCGGTCACATCGAAATAGCTTATAGCTTGCAATTTCAAAAAAGTTGGAAGGTAAATCTGTATTAAGCCAAGTAATATATATGGCATTTACTATGCTCTTACGAGTGGTGTCGTTAAGGGTTTGATAATTGATGTTTATTATAAACACTGTCAAATTCTTTAGTTGAAATGCATAGTCTTAGAGTGTAAGTACTAAAAACTGGCAGTATAGACCATAAAACATCCACCACCAAAAGTGATCTAACAAAACCAGTACGATGTTTCTCCTTTCGAAGTTAATAATTTTTTTTAATGTATGGTGGGTGCTTAGTTGCAGTGACTCCGTAAGCTTGTATGGCAATTCTCGCGGTGTAGTTTTTATGTATGTATTGTGTTCAAATGGTTTTAATTTAATAATAATTTATTTATTTGTTCATATCATCAATCTGTTTGTTGATTGTACTTTATTAAATTTCAAATTACAAAATAAATAACATTATACATTGAATGATTATTTAATTAGGTAATACTAAATGGTGAAAACTACATACCTATTACTTAAGAGAGAACTAATTAAAAACGTGAAATCATTATACCGCAGTTTACTATTCGTTCATTGGTTAGTAACTGACACGCAAAATAGTAGAGGTCCTGGTTTGCTTAAAATAGCCACAAAGGTATCTTTTTAAAACAGACTTGCAATATCAGCAAAATATTAGAGTTGCAATTATGGAGTTAATGTCACCCAAATCACAGAAAATTTGTTGGTGCAAATTGTTTTTTGTTAAATTTGCGTAGACCTTACAGTAGTTATAAATTATCCCAATCAAGAAGTGGGTTGACACCTTGTAAGTAACATTATATTGTCATGTGTTGTAGACGAGTCGTTCAGGTTTTAAGTATCTATTGTGTTTTCGTGCAGCCGTCTGTCATGAAGCAAAGTCTGAGCAAGTATTATTCTTCGGAGGCATCCATTTAGCGGTCTGAAGGCTGCCCAATTCTTTTTTAGCTGCGCTGTAATTCTAGAACTTTCTAACATGGAATGCATCCTTCGAATTATGAAGGGCTGCTCGTCGTTGTATTCCATAGCTTTAGTTATCGATTTAAAAAGCACCCTCTACATGAATGTGCATAGTGCTATTTCCTGGTCTGAGAAAGTCTTCTCCATCTTTTTCACAATGCTGTTTCCGTAAATTGTAGGCTTGGCAGACCGAAAAGTGGCCTTGATTTCGTTTTTAAGTGCTATACTGTACATTTGTACAACGTCTATTTCTATACATTAGAAACAGATTAAGTAACTTCGATAAGACCGACACCATGTTTTAAAAGTTGTATTTATGTTTCATACGGCATAATGTATAATCACGATCGTGATTTTGCATATTATTTATAAATTATACCATGTTTCAAGATATGAAAAGGAAGAAACTACGCAGAAAATGGGAAAATAACACAACCACTGGTTGGTGTTTCATTCGGCGGACTTTTCAGTGGATCACTATATAGTCACTGTGTGAAATTATGCTGTTAATTGTTATTTTTTCACAAAGTTAACCGAGATAGTGTAAGCCATGTATGTAGTTACTTTTCAAGTTTGATAAAAGTTAATACCTTAACACAGCAAAACGACGTTATTTTCAAGAAAGGAACGCTTTAGCATATGAGGTCAAGAAGTCAAGCAGGATGCGTACATGCGTCATTTAAAATTCATGCATTATGTATAACAAAAACTTTATTTTTCTAAAACGTCTAGTATATTGCTTTATAGAATATATACAAATTATTAGTGAAAGTTCAATTTTACACATAGTAATAACTAATTATTGAGAAACAAGTATAGCTGCAACACAAAAAGAATACTGTAAGCAAATAGACTTTATACACCAAATTATTATGTTGTCACATTATTATAACTACAAAACTGACATGTTCGGGATGTACATACTTAGATATTTGATATACAAGTGTTACTTTCGCACAAGTCAACAACCGACTGAATACGACTGAAACAAAAATACTACTTCGGTATTCACATTTAGATTTCAATGCGGAGCTATAGACATTCCAGATAATTTAAAATATAGAGATTTATTAAATAGTATATCCTGACGTTTCCATGCCTCTACATTGTGGAATGTGTGGTAAGTATATTTGTTACAAAAAAAATAATAAAATTTTGTACACAAAACGAATCAACAAACATGTATGTTTGTTACATAATTAAATGAAACAGTAATAATTTACACTGAAATCATTTTCAATTTTGGTCTAAATAGTTGCCATTCATTAATTTTTTAATTAAAATAGTGTAAGATTCATATTTCACTTGTACTTTGGGCAGTGGCATCTTTAGCTACAACTAGCACAAAACACTATTTAGATACATTTAGCACAGAAAATTCTGTTGTTTGCTAAAATATGTATAATACTTCGATTACTTTTTACGTATAGGAAAAAAACGAGATCTACGGTAGAAATAATCCTGTAAAGTATTCTCGTATAAGTTATATAGAGTCAGAGTATCTTGAGTCCTCTATTATTTGTAATTTACAGCTCTAATACAACTAAATGTATTGTTAATTTCAACTTTATGCTGACGACACTCAGCTCTTTTACTCATTTCATCCTTCAGATGTTGTCACCGCTTTGCCAATATTAATTGTGATCTTCAATCACTTTTTACTGAATCTTAACGTCAATCTCTCTTTATAATTCCCACAAAATCAGCGGGGTTAGTCTTTGGGCGTACCAATCAAAGGGATTCGGTCTTGCCTCGGGTCAAGGTATTTATTAACAACGTACTCCTTTCTCACTGAGACTGCTCTGAAATCTTGGTCTTTATTTTAATACCAGAATGCGATTCAAGGGGCACGGCTCCACTCTTATGTGAAGAGGTTTTTGCAATCTTAAGATGCTATACGGAAATAAAGATTGTTTACACACTAATTTACATAAAATTTTATGCCAGTCGCTAGTGCTTTCCCAATTTAATTTTTGTGACCATGTATAGGTACTTCCCTTATCTTGACAGTGTTGATAAATTTCGCATACAACGCGTACAGAATGCTTGTTTAAGATTTATTTATGGTATACGTTGCGTTGGTATGATCGTGTTTCTCAGGCATTAAGATAGGCTCATCGGTTTAATATCCATTTCTTTACACTCTATTATACTTTTCCATAAAATTATTTACTTTAAAAACCTAGTTATTTATACGGCAAGATTGTTTTTCGAACGGATATTCATAACGTTAATGTTAGGGGCCTGTTGACACCTCCACAACATCAACTAGAATGTTTCAAAAGATCCTTCCGATATAACATTGTAAATTTCCTATTTCTATCCCTATTTCTTAAAATTTCATCTATTCCGTCATTCTGCCATGGGTTGCTAAAGGCGCACTTTTTGTCCTCGAGTCGTAGATGAAAGCTTTGCTGGGTATTGTCAATTTCTTTATTTTAGTTTTCGCTCTTTTATTTTTATATACATTATTTCATAGCTTCTTTGTATAACTTTATTGTATCATTTCCATGTTGTAAGTGTGGCTCAAGAGGTAAAGCAGTCGTGTGAACATTCACTCGTCTGATCTTGCCTATTCGTTCAAATTTGTATGTGTATTTCTTTATTTATTTTTGTTAAGTATGTGCAGCGTGTGAATTAGCGCTAGATAGTTACATTGATTTGAGAAAATAAGGGACAAGTTTCTAAAAAAATTAAATTCGATTACTGAAGAGAAAGTAATTTAAGTTTAACAATATATATTATGTATACAAAAGCATTGTACTGCTTAGTTATATTTAGTTAGCTGTTAAATTAACAATATTGGTCGAAATTCTTTATACAGAGTCACTCTTTTTTATACTATTCGTGACAACTTTCAAATTTTGATTTTGATGACACTTTGCAGACTCAAGGAATATTTACTAATAAAAATATCTACATTTTCGTAGTGGGATACAGAATTCTTTCCAATATTGCAATTTTTGTAAATAAAATGATTTTTTATCATATAAATCTAACTTTCGGAGCAAAACAAAAAAAGGACCCAGATAGCCATATTATTTTGTATTTATATGATATATTTCAAATTATGTTATGAACGAATTTTATATCTGTTATAGTTGCCGCAGTATTGATTATTATTATACCTTATATTCTCTCGGCCTGTAAAGTTTTATCCAATTTTAAATTTTCGTGTTTCAGTATCATTCAAATGTGTTAAAATATGTTTAATAACAAATACAAGTTAGGTAAGTACTGTATTGGAACCTTAGTAACGAGACAAACGACAACGAGATGAAAACATGAAATTAAATTCGTGGGGAAAAGCAAATTAAAATTAAACCAGTTAAATATTCATCACCAATATTATACCATTTATACATTATGTTTCACAAAATATATATATTAGACTAATTATTTAAGAAAAATGAACTTGTATATGCGCGACAAGTGTGTCAGGAAAATATTATATTGATATATAATGTATATATAAAAATCAGAACATTAAATCACATAGTACTTGAGATTGCAATAACAAACTTGCAAATAACTGTGGAAAAAAATCTAGCAAATAGTTGCTTGTGTTCCGTAAGTTTTTAGATATAATGAATTAATAATAAAGAAGTGAAGTTTCAAGAAATAAACCAGAGAAATAAGTGTAGATTAGTTTTTGTGACCTTGTAGAAACGTTCTTAAAAATAGCATTACAGTTGCACTACAGGTGTGTTTATTTTTATGGCATTATTTCTATGAAAAGATATACTGAAATTAGCGTACCTGCACGTGTATAAATGATTTTTTCGAACCGATCTCCTAAAGAAACCTTTGCATCCATCACAACTTGCAGCACCATAATGTTTTCCAGTAGCTCTATCTCCACATATGGCACAATGTTGACTAATAGGTGCAGTCGCAGCTGTGCCAGTGCTAGTGAGTGATGTGGCTAGCGTATTGTTGCCAGCCATGGTCATATCGGAATCTGGAAAGACATATTTGCTGTTATTGTTTTATTTAAATATAAAATAATACATAAATTCAAAAACTACCACATTAATAATCACGCCCAATTTTAGTTTAATTATTACTACTCAAATTATATGTAAATTACCTAGAATTCGTATTGGCATTTTGCAATTTTTACAGGTAAGTATAAGAACTTGAACGCAACGATTTTTTGCAACCAACTGACGTTGTCGTAATGTATTTCCTCTTATGTATACTTATAATTATTATCACGTGACGTATTATAATTTGGTTTTATTCTAAAAGTGTAAAGTCCAGGATTTAATTTGTAACAATCAAGTTCAACGAAACAGATATCGATGACGAAAAAAGTGTTATTCACGATGATAACACAAACCACATGAGATGAGATTATGTATGCATTATTCACACGAAATAAAATCCATCTTTATATTAGATTGACATAAATGTAAAATTGGTCATTTCAATTATGTTGCAGAAGAAAGTTTAATTATTGTTTTTACAATAGGGTAGTTCAAGTCATCGATCCACTAGCTGGAATGTATAACCGAATTTAATTAAATGTAGCGTAAATTATAGCTTCTATAAATAAATGGAAAATTCCATTTCATAGAATTTGGTACAATTTTATCTGTAGTATATCCTTCATATTAAAAATGAGTCGCAATTCATACTTAGTTTTATAGAATTAAAGATTTCGTAGTTGTAGTGTACCATTACCTTATCAGTGTGATAATTTTCAAGAGTGGATTTTATGATTATACTGTATTGAAATCTTAGTAACTAGACAATAATTTTAAAGATGAAAACATGAAATTAACATTTCGTGACAAACTAAAGCAAATTAAAATTAAATCAGCTAAATAGGTATTTATCAGCAACATTAATTAAAATTTAGTCATATAGTATATAAAATCTTTAATTACTAAGAAGTTACAGCAACATAATATGCTAATAGAAATGCAGTACCATCAGATACTGTAGCACCTCTTTTTAAGATACTTATTAAGTACCTTAGGTTTTAAGCAGTTCATTTATAAAGGATCTAACGTGATAACCACCGTCGAATGGTCAGTCGAAAGAGCAGTAGTTTTTGGCCATTGATCTTGGACAGTTCTTGAAATAATCAAACAAACACGCGCGGGGGCCTTTATATTACGGACTGTATTTTATCGGAAATTATTTTGTAGTATATTATATATTTTATTTAGATATTTCTAGACGTAAATACTGTGAAAAAATACACAAATAGTTTTTAATATTCATTTGAGTACACTTCCGGTAAAGATCACACATTTGTAAAAATTAAGAACGCTACTGATAGTATCTGATACTGATAGTACCAACTCCAACGCAGGAGATATTTCGAGCGTTATTGGGTTTGTATACGGCCGAAGAAAGACAACCTTGAATTGCAAATTCGTATGCAGTCGTGTTGTATATGAATATGCCAGGATCGGTAGGCTCACTTAAGCGTCCAATAGTGAATACAATGCATTTTTTTTCTCATAATTTAAATTAAATGCAAAATTGCATGCGTATATAAACCATTGGTATGTGTAGCGAATTGACCAAGTTTAATTATAACTAAATTTGGCAAAAATTCTACGAACACAAGGAAAGTGCAATTATATAGTTTCCGTGCTAAAAAGATTATCTTAGTAAACAACGTTTTGTCTGTAAAATGTCGATATAGTTACATAAATCCTGGAGCTCTGCCATTGAATTACCCAGAACTTTGACATACATTTACAATTTAAACCGCAGTTGAAAGCGAAGATAGTGACATAAAGGAGTTTAACTGTAGTAATTATAGTGCCATTATCGTCAAATGTAAATAATTCCTTGATTGTGGAATTATTATATCAATTAACAAATTTTAGGTAATCGATCACAATAAATAAATATATTTACATACTTATTTTTTGAAGTATTATATAAGTTTACTATTTTACATGTCTATTTTAATATTGATTTCTGATGACTTATAGATATAGTAACGAAATATTGAAGATTTGGTGCTGTTTATTTAAAGATTTAGGACCGATTACCTAAGATTTGTTAATTGATATAATCGCCAATAGTATCACAGATTATGAACAGTATATCAAAGCAAATATGCCGTGTAATATAAATGCTGTTATACGACATGTATCACTTCATTTGTGCTTCGTTTTTGCGTAACGTACGTTTAACTTTTGCTTTTTTCATTTACAAAAATTCCGTCAGCGATGATCTTCATTCGACAATGTAACTTGCACTTAAACATTCCAAGCCGAAATTGAGAATGTGACTATAACCCCACTGCTAAAGAAGCAGCCACTTAGGGTTATCCGATAGTGTATAAGCACATTAACAGATGTTCTAATAAATAAAAATGTGTAAAATACACATATGTACGTCTAAATCACTGATGAATTTGGCAATATCATACTTCGTTCTTATTTCGTTTTCAAAACTTTAAAAAACCTGAAAAAATATGTTATCTTAAATATATACATACATACTATCGTATACTATATAAAGTTTCTAATGTAAATATGTACATAGTTTTAATTTATTCTATGTTCACATATCCCAAGATATCATTTGCTAATGCTGTTCAGGTTTAGTTATTATAATAAATTCAACACTGATCAAATTTGTTAGAAGTATGGTAGCAATGAATTCCGTTTCAATTTGCACAGAACAGAGTATTGTGATAATAGTGAACGTACATACATACATACATATGTACATATAAAGAAACATAAATATACGATACAAACAACATAAAAACCGACAAACAAGTGATATAAACAACAGATAAGCGAAAACGATCAAGTGTCGCTCTTTCAAAGAGTAAAATGTTTTTTATGGCGATAATCCTAAACTTTTCCAGTAGCATACATACAGGATAATTTTTATGATGGTCTATTACAATAAAGGGAATAATGAAAGATATAAATTCAAAAATATGGTGATAACGTAAACTGAATAGGACTTCTTCAATGAACATTTTTTTCAAATTACATGGCCAATTATACCAGGTATTGAATCTACTTTCATTACTTTAATAGAATAATCTTGTTATCCTTTTGTTAATAATTTTCTGCGCCTTAAGTTAGTATTTAATGAGTTATTTTTTCTTCGAGAATTTGCCAGAAAGTTAGATTAAATCAATAATTAATATTGCAACAATGTATTATTGGAGTTATAGCTTATGTGAGGAGAATTCCTTTATTTCTGACCGACAGTTTGTAAATAATGCTGTTTGCAGGCCACACAAAACCTATAAAAAATATGTTTTATAAGAGACATAATATACGTTTGATTTAATCAGGAAATGTCCACCACACCATGCGGAAGTAGTATAAAATGCAACGCTTCTGAAGACTAAACGACACTGAAAAGTATCACTGACTAGGCAAATGTTAGACTGAAACACATACCTATATGCAACCTTATAATGATAAGAGTACGGATGGCAGTGACATCGACCTTGAATCCCTAACGAAAAGCGTTAGTCGACTTCAGTTAAAGTATATTATGTCTCTCTCACCGGTATCTACCGATTACCGGTGAGTGCAATAGCATGCTGAATGCCTTCGGTTACTTACCGGTTAGTTCCACCGGTCCCCATTTTTCTCACCGAATTTAGGTTAGGTTAGCCACCGGTGAGTACTTACCGGTTTCTTAACATATTGCAACCTATCGAATCGCCTGCCAGATGACGCATATATACATACATCTCTGCTTATTCAGTTTTACCTACCGGTAACAAATCACCGGTCACTCATCGGTAGTCTACTGAAAAGCTGACGGCCATTATGATGCTCAGGCATCGACGTAACTGAGATATGATGCTCAGCCATGCACGAAACCTAAAAGCATTACGAGCATCACTAATGTAAAATATTGCGTCTTTTACTACAGTAGACCAGATTTATTAAAACATAGATCCTGGAATGCATTGACGAGTAGGTATCTGTTTAAGATTCAGTATTACGACAGATTTTTTGGTAGCTCTGGGTGCTACAGGTTGGAAATAAACAGAATTGAATTTGACATGAATAAAACAGTCAACAAAAAAAATTTCATACAACATAAAAGTGATTTAAAAACGATTCAGAAACTACACATTTGAAAATAAAGTTAGTAGCAGCAATAAAATTTAGCAACTACAATGCTTTATCTTGCAGATAACTTCTATTTAGCACTCAATAAACGTTTCATTGTAATTATGTTACGAATAAAATTTTACCTGTAAGTTAATTTATTTTTCCTCGCATTGATAAACCCACCCTTAGGGCCCTAAGGGTGCAATAATACAGGATTAAAAGAAATCTGTTATTTTCTTCTGCTTTTTTAGTTCAACTGTTTTCTTAAACGCATAATCACGCCATTTCCTTACAAACATAACATCGACAGCTGTTGCGACAGCCTGTTGCTCGATATATGTAGGTAGTTGCTAGTTCCAGTGCGACCCTCCCCTCAGCATGAGTCAAAATTGCCACGTCGTTTCCCGCTTCACTATCACCTTCGTCGTCGTCTTCTTCTTCCTCGATTCTCCCTCAGGGCTACTTCGACGATTTCGTTGTCATTCAAGATCTCATTAGCCAGTTCATCATCTGCTCGTGAAATCCATTCCACAACTTCATTCTTATTAATATCAGTAGAATCAGGTAGTCGCTCTAAATCCTTTAAAATTGACTGGTTATCATCAGGTTCGGGTGCATGAATATTTAAGTTTTGCATTTGGGTTGTCTCCTTTGCTCTTCTCAACGAGATTTTCAACATCTGGCCATAATTTTCGCCACGGCTTAGTAAACGTAGATTTCGAAATTTAGATTTCGTCATAAGATTTAGCAGCCATATAAATTACATTCTTAATGTTAATCGTTTTAAGCGTTCGGGTGAGACCTGCACTGTCATCACTATCCATTTTACCCAAAATTTCTGAGAGAACCGCCCTTTGATGTTTCCTCTTAAAACGTTCAATGACACCTTGGTCCATGGACTGCGAGATATGTACTTGTGATATTAGGTGGCATATATAAAAGCTTAATGCCACTGTGACCTTTACATTCGAGATCTTCCTCTGGATGAGTAGGCGCATTATCAAGAACGAGCACTGCTTTAATCGGCAATTTCAAAGATGTCAAATGGTCTTTTACACTCGGAACAAATTCGGTCACAAACCACTCTTTAAACAAATAACAATCCATCCAGGCAGATTTTTGTGACCTATAATACACTGGAAGGTTAGAACAGTTCATGTTTTTAAACACTCTTGGTTTGGCAGACTTCCCAATCACGAATAGAGGCATCTTGTGTGTCCCAGATGCGTTTGAGTATACAGCGACAGTGATACTTTCTTTATTGACTTTAAAGCCCGATGCAGACTTTTCTTGAGAAGTGGCAAAGGTTTTTTTCTGCAAAAGTTTATAGTTAAGACTCGTCTCATCGATAATGTACACCAGTTCTGGGGTTAGTTTTTCACGATTTTTTTTTGAAAAATCACTAGCTGCTGGTTGGTCTGCTGAGAGCTTCTCCCCACACACTCCAAGGAAGTGGACTCCATGGCGGTTTTTCCATCTTGGTAGCCACCCATCGCTTGCCAAGAAATTTCCTTTTTTCTCCAAGTTTCGAATGAAGAAGTATGACATTTTCTTTTAAAATCGGCCCATTTAGGAAAAAGTACTATTTTTCAGGTTTAATTGAAAATGCTACGCTGATTATACACAGTGATAATACTGAAACCCCAGTTTTATTCGAAGATAACAATAAAACGTCACTTTTACTTGGAAAAAACAGTGAAATCTCAGTTTTATTTGAAGAAAACAATGAAACATTGGGTTTACAAGCAGTGGAAATCAGCCCAGGAATTGAAACTACGAAAAATGATCTGAATGAATTATCGTCATTGGAGAAATGCATACTTTGTTCTGAAGAAAACGTGTGCGATCATTGTCAGAAAAAAAAACAATATCGAAGCGATACAGCTTACGGAGTCACTGCAACTAAGCACCCACCACATTAAAAAAAAAGTAATAAAAAAAAGAGATGCATGTCGCGAAAGTCTATAAAGGCAAGCAGAAAAAATGCTAAAAACTTCTAGAAAAAAAATTAAACAAGAAACTATCGTCAATTCCGTGAAAGTGCCCATTCCAGATGTAGACCGAAGTCAATCAGATCACAGAAACATTCTGGGTGTAATAATGAACGTAAAAGATGAATTTTTCCGAATTGGAACTGTTCACGGTGTCCTTAAACAACTATATTCCCGAAATAAATTTGAAATATACAAGCAAACAATTTTTATCAAAAGACACCGAAATAACATTACGAAACGCTGCAGGAAAATTTTCAGTAACCGGTTCAACCCAAGCTTATGTGCGCTGTCAATGTAAGAAGAGTTGCACAAATAAAAAGTGTAAATGTCTTGCTTCGGGATATATGTACATACGTGTAACAGCAAGTGCCACAATAGTGCAACTTGCTCCAATAAATAATATATTTTTTTAGTTTCAATGTTTTGAATTTTATTACGTATATTTTTATATCATTGTTGTTTGTTTTTTTTTTTTACTTATATTTAAGTAGTAATAGCAATGTCATGTTGTACCTATAAATAAACTTTATTTCTGACAAAGAGTTATTTTACCATCCTGAACTAAATTAACCAAACAGGATTGATTAGTTTACATACTAACCAACGAGTTAGTTATTATGGATGATTAAAAATATATAAACTTCGAAAATTATCCAAATACTGTGGCTAGTTTGTAAACAAGCTAAAAACCCTGGTTAATTTGTATACTTTTCTTGTGGTTTGTACTTTGGCGGTAAACGTTGTATAGTTTGTAAACTAGCTGAATAGTATACGATATTTTAGTTAAAAAATATTTTCCATCAAAATAACTAGACATTTGGATAGTTTGTATACTATTCAGCTGGTTTTTAAGCTAGCCAAGTTAACGCTTTAACCGTAATATATAAAATACAAAAGATACATACATACATATATTAACGAAATTACTATTCTGCATTGTTTTATTTTGTGTATGAAGAAATTCTTTGTATTTCCATAAAAAAATACATGTACATCTTTGGGATTAAATTTTCCCGCTTTGGTTTTACTAAGTAAGTAAAGTACTCACACTGTGTATTACCAAATGTATTGTCTGATTTTATTTACGGAGTATTGGAAAGGCTTATTAAGGCACTTACGTTATACGGATTACGCTAACATTTCTCATTTTCTGACATTAAAACATGAAGGTCAATCCTACCTAATCTTACGTGTCTATTTGAACATATGCGTTCTAGCAACTACAAAAGCAACCTGTGTGATTCTTATTTTCCTTATTTACATTTATCTGTAAAAAGTAAATGCTGTAACGTATTGGGTATTATTTTATATATGTAACAATGATGTTACATATGGTATAATGCGATGTATGTACGTATTGTGAAAGTTAAATAATCAACTCCTAATTCATTTATACACTTTTCTTCAAAAATTATTTTACATACTGAAGCTTGGATAATATATTCCATTAGCCTATTTGGTTTCGAAGTTGTATTATAGCTTCTATATTCCAAACTATTATATTTAAGATATATACATACTGTACAAATAATGTACCTATGGTCGGTGCTTTACTTAGTCCCGAACAAAGTAGGCGCGAGAACTTGAAAACCATAATAACTAGAATAGTGCTCTTCTCGATATTTTATAGAAAATTTTATGCTCTAAAAAAATACTTTAACGAAACTTCAAACAAGCAATACAGCTTAGCAAGCTGCTACAACTGCATCCACCACAATATCTACGTATTCGTATACAGTACAAATCTTGCACCTATGGTCGGGGCTCGGCTTAATCACGAACAGAATTAGCTCGACAACTTAAAAACCATAACAGTTAGAATAGTGCTCTCGCAGAATTGTTTGGAGAAGATTTCATGCTGTACAAAAAAGTTTTAACAGTTTTTTATATCTTCTGTCGTTAAGGCTACGTCTGCAACCAAAGGGACAATTAGGGTTATTTTGCGATATTTTCCCTTTTTTTGCGAATCCAGCTTTAATCGTATGAGATATCAAGAAAACTTGTAAGACCTTTTATTGTATAATTTAGTGTAAATGTGTTTGCATGGCTTTGTTACGACATTACTTTGCTGCAAGTAATGTTTTATGCTGTTAATTTTATCGGATAATACGGTAGCACTTAAGATTTGTGTATCTAGCCACTCACACTAGCATGTGCATTGGTATCATTGCGCTATCGAGCCGTTTATATACATCCAGGGTGGCCCATTTAAAGTATCACACTGTAATATTGTTCGAAACCATTAGTGTTAAGAAGAAAAGTGTTAGACAAAAGTTTAACTACATGAAGGGGCTAATTCAATGGCGCTACTGTTGTCACTATAAAGAAAGACACAAAGGTCATAGCAAGGTCAACTCTTTTTTTTCAAATAGCATATGGTATTTTTTTTAATCAAATTCTAAAAGAGCAACAAGTTGTGTTTTTTCGAAATATCTCGATTAATATTAATTTAGGATCATATGTGGTTTACTATTTTTCTATTCACAACTTATTGCTCTTTTAGAATTTGATAAAAAAATACCATATGCTATTTGAAAAAAAAAGAGTTGACCTTGCTATGACCTTTGTGTCTTTCTTTATAGTGACAACAGTAGCGCAATCGAATGAGCCCCTTCATATAGTTAAACTTTTGCCTAACACTTTTCTTCATAAGACTAATGGTTCCGAAGATATTACAGTGTTACACTGTAAATCGACCATCCTGGACATCTTCCCAGACCTAGTTGTCACAGTGTTCGCTCTTTCACCGCTCATTACTCAGTACAGTACATAGGAGAGGCGAAGACTCACATACGCGATAACTAATTATATTACACTTAGGTTACTTTTGCAATCCCACGATTGATAAAATTTGTTTGTATATTTATTTATTCTTAGTGTGGTTGCGTTTCTCATTGTCATTATTGTTATTCGGTTCGTAGTTTTACAAAATACATATTGGAATAAATACGTCACCGTGGGCATTTTATACTACTCTAGACTGCTCCTTGTCTATCGAATCAAAAGGCAAACTTGAGAAAGTAAAGTAGATCTTTTAAAAATAAATTTCTAGAGATTCGGACAGTTTAGAACAAAAAACTTTTAAGAGATTTATTAGTTATGCTTTTTGTTCGAAATATTTTCAAGAATTCATTTCATTCTATTTTAAAAGAGTTTTAAGTACCAATAATATTGGCTTTTAGGATGACAGTGATTATTACGCGTAGACAATTGTATATTTACACAGATTAATCTATTAAATGGTTAGCGAATTAAAGTATAACTGACTAGTGGAACGAGTGTTTCCTACACTTCCAATAATTGAATAAATTTTGGAATAGAGATTATGTCATTTGTATGTTGTATTTTCATTTGATGTATAAACATCTTGACAACTTAATTATAATGAGTTATTCCAACAAGATATCTGTGAAGATTATTAAAAAGTGATATAACATTAATACAACATAAATATTCGTATATAATATTCAAAATACTTTCCGTAAAAGCAAAAAGCAGTAATTTGAAGGAGACTCACAATTCATACTTAAGTATACTGGATTAACAGAAATGTGTTAACGACTATAATCTCGTGATACTTCCATAATTTCAAGCATATGTTTAAGTACGTAGAGCAGGAGAAAAAAGTATCCGGACAGTGCGCGAAAGAAGGAGGCTTCTTACTCAAACCCTACGGGAACTTTATTGTCCTAGAGTGCATACAAATAATGTCTGTGCCACAGACAGTCCATGTAGGTATACTAAGTCAATAAAGTACCCGTGCATTTTGAGTGAAGGGCGTCTTTCTTACATGCACTGACAGGAAACTTTTTTCTCCTGCTGTACGCATAGATGTAGTTACATACATCATACTCGTATTTTGTACGCACAAATAAATAAAGAATACTTTACTGTAAGGTTGATATTGATATTACTGTTTTAAAAGTGTGGAGGTGATTCAAAATTGTACCATTTTGATTTTTGTGATGTTTTGACAATTTTGTAAGTGTATAATCATATCATTTAGTTGTTATTAACACACACAGAAAAGTGTTTACTAAGAGCAAGTAATTCTCATTCTCCTATATAAGCAAGAAAGTATTGTTTTCTGTGAAATATTTCACTTTCTTTATAGGTTCACAATATAGGTACTACTTATGCACTATGTGGTGCATGATAACTAAAAGTTTAAAATCAAGATCGTTTTTGCTTGACCTTAGAGATTTTTAAGAAAAACATTTACTGTGTCAAATAGAAGAAAATGAATGTAAGAAATTCAACTTTCTTGGCCTTAGAAATCACTTTTCTCAGTGCATAAACCATTAAATGAAAAAAAAATCGTATTCTGCATTCTAAAGCAAAGGACGTTCAACAACGCTAAATTACAGCTATCAATGATAGCTTTGCTGTTACAGCAATTTAACAAAGTAAAAATATTATTATATTTTATATTATAAAATGTACTACAAAGTAACGGCTATTATAAAATCATCGATTATTGAACACACATTTACAAAAGATTTACTCATTACCATTTTAACTACCAACTCACATATCAAAATTCTGATATTAAAACAGAAACTAGCAAATAAATATATGCATTATCAACGTATAAAATGTTTGCCATCCTATGCGTGACATATAAAACTGACTTGAATGCATTTATGCATATTATCACATTACTTTTACACAAGTAAACAGAAATGGACGTTGATGCCTAATGGTATAAAATATATACGAGTGGTCGTTTTACACTTCCGCACTAAGTAGTTTTGTAGTTTTGATACTCTTTTATAATGTTCCTCTTCATCACTGATTACATAGCCTTAGATTCCAATTTAAAAACAATTACGCTGTTACTAATCGTATTAAATTAATGTGTGTTGTCTTGTATTATTAATTAATCAAAATAAATATAATTTCGAATACAGAGCTTTCAGCGCAATCTTTGCAAAGCAAGGAAAACTTTGAAGAATAATTTCTGAAGCCGTTGGCTGTATATAGGAATAATTAATCACATTCTTCTGCGAGCCATTAAAACTGTCTAAACGTTGCAATAGTTACGGAGTAATGATCAGATCGATTTCATGACATCGACACTTCAAATATTGCTAAGTAAATAAGAGTTGATGAGAGAAAGAAGATTGAAAACCTGTAGGTATATACGAAGATACATATGTTGTATTTATTTTACTTCATGTTACAAATACATAAAATCTACGTTAAAACTAAGCCTGGGCGATGTTACGTTTTTCATATCGATATCAAGAAATACCGATATTTTCAATATTATCCCAAAAATATCAGTGAACTGAAACAATATTATACAAATTTTCATAAATATATGTATATGTTCCTTTTAGTATAAATATATAAACAACATCAATAAAGATCGATTTTTGATATATCGATATTTTTTTAATTTAGTATGGTAAAGTATATGGTAAATATATCGATATATCGTCCCAGGTCTAGTTTGGACAGATACCTGACTAATTATTGAGTAAGCGTAACTTATGTAGTATATGCTTACTTTATGTACTAAGTTAGGTAACTCATAAAAATTAATGAGCAATATCATTCTTAATATAATTTGCTAATTTGCTCTCTAGTAAAAGTTACAATTTGATGATATACTGTAAAAATAATAGAACTAAAGCTATAATACTCAAAATGTTAGTTTAACACAACGGCCAACTAAATACATACCGAAATAATATCGCTTTACTTTTCGCCAAAATATTACTGTAGCTTTAAGTTTTAACTATACACATGTATGTATGCACCACATACATATGTATGACTTATTTTGGTGTTTAACTTTTATAAATGATCTGTAGATATACTATTTTAGTATTAAATGTAATTTACGCACAATACAAGTACGCACGCTTACGAATTAAAATGACATTAAAGCATTATTGACTGGCGAATTCCCATACTTTTTAATACAAACAAATCACTTGCCCTGACAAATAGATAACCTTTATTTAATTCATCTAGCTAGAAAAGTCAAAAACATTATTACATCATGCATTGTCCGCGTGGTTGATCTGACCACACATTCTTGGTTGCTGAATTTATATTTATAACACATCATATGAATAATATAATATGTGGATGAATGTGCTGATTAGATATTTTGCTCTTCCATGACATGCGGCATAGAGAAGGAGTTTATAGTGTTGATTTGCTGTAGAATATTTGAGTAAATACATTTGATGAAATGCATATGGAATACACACATGAAGAATACAAATGTATTTTGATTTGTTTTTTAAGCATACAGAAGTGTATTTAAATCTCTAGTAAGTAATAGTACGCGTTTTGTAAGTTATTATTTGTAATGCTCATAAACATATTAGTTATAAGACAATTACTGTTAGATGTTATGCTTCAACGACGAATACTTTTAGCTTAGCGAAGAATTATGTATTTAATACGTATAAGAATATACTGCTACGTAGATATTTAACATTGAATAATTAATAATTTTCAAAATGAAGCGTATTACAATGACAATAAAAATATTTATGTTATCAGTGTTATTGCTCCGTCCAGATATGTCAATATTTCTTTATTACATGTTATAGTGTGTAGTCTTGGTTTATGTTTACACTAGTCTGTGAGGCCTAATTAGGAAGTAATATCAAGTATCGCTTGGATAAAGTTGTATGTATGTATGTATATGTACCGGGTAGCCAACTAAGAATGTCGTTCGGCCATATCTCAGGAATGGTTTACAGTACAGCTTTGGGAAAAAAAAACATTACCGACTAATGTGACCCCGAGAAACATTTGGAAATTATTTAGAAAAGCGTAGGATGATCGCTAGATGGCGTAACTGATCACCAAAAATGTTAATTCTTATTTTACGCAAAATTTACCAACTTAAGGTCTATCATAAATATGAAAATCGGAATCTACTGAAAATTTTGCATATTTTATATCGGACAACTTTTTCGTATTTTGTCAAATAAGGGGAGAAGGGAAGGGGAAACTTTGTATTGAAGGAACGCTTATAACTCCGGTTCTGTTGAATCGAATTTTGCAAAGTTAGTCTCGTTGAAAACTGCACTACTCCTCCAATCTAATGCTTACAAATTGGAACCAACCTAATAAGTGACGTGCATGCTAGAGGGTGCTGTTTTTTCTCGAAAATATTAAATGGAAACATGCATTTTTGACGACAAATTAAAAAAGTAGGCTAAATTACCAACAAATGACAGAAAACCGTGTATCACTATCTTTTACCAATCCGAAGATATCTTCAGAAACGTGTGGATGGTAAACATTTCTTTTATAAATTTAAATTATTCTGCTTCCCGTGAAACGAATTTAGCAAATTTAGTCTTATTAGAAAGGATTCTCATTGTCCTATGTTTAGTGATTGAAGCTGTTTAATTTTATCTTGCCCGTCAACGCTAGAGGGCGATAAAGAAATTTAAATATATAAATTTTAAGATTTTTGAAAAGAACAGTGCGTGGAATGCTTGGCGCCCAAGAAATAGAATACCATGGATTTTCCTAAACCTACTGCTAGTGATTCAAATTGTTTCATATTGCCTTTATTTCTGTTACCGCTAGAGGGCGTTAAAGAGAACAGAATTAGAAGACATGTCGCTAGCAATTCGCAACAATATGCTCTTCAATATGTTGAGTGTGCTGTGCATTTCTCCGTAAATGTTCGCAATTTTCTGGCCCCTGATAGGTGTATATAACCCGCCAGTCTAATTCCATGGCCACCCAGAACCTCAAATTTGACTTGTTTAATTTTTATTTGTGGGGGCAAAACAAATATCTTATTTTTGCAACGCGCGATCTACTGCTCGTAACAACTTGGTTGTGCGAATAGAAAATATCGTATTTCTAAGGCAGAAATAGAGACTGTAGTTCTATCCACTCGTTGTAGAGTGAAAGTCTGCATCGAAAATAATAGGAGATAAGTTCAAGATTTGGGGCGCCACTAATATTAACTTTATTATGCTGTTTCCTTTTATGTTGTTTTTCTGCATTGTTTGTTTGAATTATACCGTTGTGTTTTTACTAAATTCTTAAGCTTTCAAATCATTATTTTATAGTAAATATAACCTTCCACGCACTGTTCTTTTCAAAAATCTTAAAATTTATGTATTTAAATGTCCTTAACGCCCTCTAGCGGTAATGGACAAAATAATATTAAACAGTTTGAATCACAAAACATAGGCCAATCAAAATCCTTTTTAATAAGACCAAATCTGCTAAATTTCGTTCACGAGAAGCAGAATAATTTTAATTTATAAAAGAAATTTTTACCATCCACACATTTCTGAAGATATCTTCGGATTGATATTTGTTGGTAATTTGGCCTACATTTTTAATTTATCGTCAAAAATAAATGTTTCCATTTAATATTTTCGAGGAAAAACAAAATTCCCGAAAAAAATAAACAACGCCCTCTAGCATGCATGTCACTTATTAGATCGATTCCAATTTGTAAGCATTAGATTGGAGGAGTAATGCTGTTTTCAACAAGACTAAAAGCATATTTTTGCGAGTAACCGTTGAACCGATCTCGGTGACAGTTATGACGTCACCAGTTACAACCGGTATCCAATAAACAAATTTCGACACGAAAATGAGAACGGTTACCCAGTGACAGAAAACATAAAATTCAAAACATTTTGACGTTTGTAGACTGGTACGTGATTTAATTGAGAGCAACAAGTATAACAAAAGTAGGATAAAATTATTGTTTAGTATTAGATAAATAATAAATAACACATGTTTCATTTAAGCAATGCATCGGCAACTAAAGAACATCGTAGAAAATAAAAATTAACATATCTGCCGTTTTCATGTCTGTTTGCACCATATAATCTACATATATCTCAATCGTTCAATATTCTTTGCATTGTTTCGTGTTTAGCTTCATCACTAGCCGCCGCTTTCATCTGGTTTTCTTTTAGGTTATAGGTTATATACCGCTGATAACATACCTCTCGAGGACGGTAACAAACGTTGTTCAACGGTTACAAACTGTGACGTCATAGCTGTGACTACCCTGACTAATATATCTCGCCAAAACGTTCCGGTCACATTACCGCTGAAGATCGTTGCTAACACGGTCTCTCGCGAAAAAATACTTTAAGTTTGCAAAATTGGGTTCAACAGAAGCGGAGTTATAAGCGTTGCTTCAATACAAAGTTTCCCCTTCTCCTCTCCCCTTATTTGACAAAATACGAAAAAGTTGTCCGATGTAAAATATGCAAAATTTTCCGTAGATTCCGATTTTCGTATTTATGATAGACCTTAAGTTGGTAAAATTCGCGTAAAATAAGAAAAGTTGGTAAATTTCGCGTAAAATAAGAATTAAAGTTTTTGGTGATCTACCCTTTTCTAATAATTACCAGATGTTTCTCGGGGTCACTTTAGTCAGTAATGTTTTTTTTCCCAAAACTGTACTGTAAACCGTTCCTGAGATATGGCCGAGCGACATTCTTAGTTGACTACCCGGTACATACATACATACGTGTTACATATTGAATAGTATACGTACACTATCGTTGAAGCGATTAATAATTTTAAAGGCTGCTAAAATAGCTAGATATGTATATGAATCTTCTTCATAGTTTTTCTTTTTTAAGCATACAAGTTTTAGAGTAAGAAATTATAACTTTGTAATTCCCCACTCTTAGGCCCGGTTTTTCAATCGGCGGTTAATAGTTTCTGTTAACTGGCTGGTAGTTAAACTTAACTTCAAGTTAAATTGCTAGCTTAGATTATATGTACTTTGACCTGCAGTTGATTTAAACTGTGAGATCGATAAACACTTTAGCCAGCAGTTTGGGTTCACCTGTCAGTTAAAATTTGTTAACCAGCGATTGAAAAACCGGGCCTTAGAGAAGAAATTTGAGTATTTTTTCGTGTCGATGTAATAAATATAATAAATAAATCATCCGTTAAGTTCCAGGTTAGTTTTCCGTAGTTCCAGTTGAGACCCCAAAGGTGTAAAACGATGGAAGTAGAAAGGTGATATTAAGTGCACTCCATTTAATTGTAATTATTGTTTCAAGCGTATTTAGTATCTAACAAAGACAATTTATCAGATTTAATATAATAGATAATGTGAGGAAATTCAGATTGAAAAAATAAAAAGTAACTGTTTAAAAGTATGCATGTAGTTTGAATTGGGGCTTGTTACACATCTTCTTGGCCAAAAAAAAACACTTATGTTTCTTTTTTAATACATTGATTAGGTATCGTGCAAAATTCATAATCGCTATTTCTGGTTAATTAAATTCAGTTAACGTAAATTTCTTTCAAATGCTATATTTTATTTTGACATAAAGGGGTTAGTTTAATAGAATATTGGTTTTTATGCTATCGGTCTTACATAAATTTATGTAGTTTGTATTTTTTTAGAATATGACTATCTTACTTAGTTTTAATACGCATGTAAACTATTATCTTCTGAATTTCTCGATATTATTAATACCTACATATTATTTAAACTGTGTTGTTTCTTATTATTTTATTTCAAGCCCCAAGTTCTTCATTGTAACTTGTATTAATATTTTGCATGAAACCTGGATCGACTTAAGAGAACAACATAAAATTAAGACCAACGTATGTACAGTAAGTAATATCTTTTTTTTACTTTAATAATAGCTTCTTGTTTGATAATTATTGCTTTGCTGGCCGAAGTTTTTTTTTAATTATTTTATTGTGGTTAATATTTATCGCCGATGTGCTATAAAATAAACGCCTATCTACGAGAATTTATTTAGTACCATTGGCGTTTGACACATATTTCTTTTCATTAAGCATACTGAAACAATCTCTTCACACCAATTAAGACCACAAAGTACTAAGAAGGTGTGAATGACACAAACACATTTTAAGTTTAACAAAATACGTAAATATCAATTAATAAAGGAACTTATAAATGTTGCTTGTCATCTGTCGAAGTCCGTTATTACGTAATATATGTACTTTTTTATTGTTGCAGATGTTATTATGCTAGTATGTACTACAAGAAGATAAGTCTGTGATACATAATCGGTGTTCAACACATACTTTCCAACGTCTCGACACTAAAAGTATTATGTAGC
This sequence comes from Holotrichia oblita, assembly GCA_023690525.1. Classification (NCBI taxonomy): domain Eukaryota; kingdom Metazoa; phylum Arthropoda; class Insecta; order Coleoptera; family Scarabaeidae; genus Holotrichia; species Holotrichia oblita. The sequence goes on along the minus strand of CM043016.1, from coordinate 93,969,616 downwards.
TTTCGTGTCCGTGGCTTCGCTCGAATAGACTATAAGAGTTTTACAGTTTTTGATTTTAATTGAATTTATATATTGTTACGCCCATTGTTCACGTATAAATGAATAAACTATACAAATAGTGTGTACTACAAAAATATTATCTCTGACTTTGCCATTCTGTTACATTTTATTACGGTGTTTCATTACTTAGCATTAATACCAAGTTTCAAGTAAATTATTTTCTAGGTATAAATTTTGCCCCTGTCTTTTACCGCCCGAGGAGTTGAATTTTTAAACTTGCCCTAAGTGCATTATAACATTAATACCAAGTTCCAAGTAACTTTCACCATAACAATATTATTTTTCCAATACCAAGTTTTAAATGAATTTGGTCATAAAAATGAACGAATGATGTGTGTAGAATCTCCACGCCCTTATTACTATCATTGGAACGTTAATTCTAATTCTAATTAAGACAACAAATCACAGTAACTGTTAAAAATGAACAACCAGTAAACTATTTTCTTCTGTAGAAAAGTTTATTGAATTGATAGTATACGACAATCAGCGCTTGGGATACCTACTCTGTGATTTAGGTAAAATGTATGATGTTGCGCAGTAAAAATAGTACAGTTATGAAATAGCACAGTAAAGGGCCATAGCATCTTTCACACAATATCGACTTTGAATTCTTCGTGTCTAAAATAATTCTAAATATATTTTAGGTTTAACTAATTACAAACACGATTTTTCGTTGTAGTAATATTTTTGGTGTATTATACTGTTAGTAAATAAACTAGTCCCTGCAAATAAATTATTTAACCCCTTAGACGGAGTCGTCAGCAAACTACAAGAGCCAAAACTAATGAGGGTAGCAGCCAGTAGTAAAGTTCTTATAAAGAAATATGACTTAACCTTAAGGTTTCAAATTTTATTAAAATCTTCCTCAGGTAAATGTACAAGAGCAACAGACATAGAACGAGGATGTGACAATAACCCGAAAAACTTGAAGAAACTAGTCAATAATAATATCATCAACTAGTATTAGTAATCAAGTCACACTAATAAACCAGTAAATTGGATAAAACACACATTAATACACATTGTGAAAATTAAAATGAATTAAAATACGGTAGACGATTAAAATTGTATGACAATATGGCTAAAAGCGCGGGAACCAAGGCGCTATAGTTAAAGGTTTTTCTACAACTAGATATGTACATACTGAGTGCACTATAAACAGAGACATGCGGCGTCCCTAATCATCACCTGCAGCTATTAAAAATGAAAACCAGAAACGAAAAAACCTATTATACTTCGAATAAGTTATCAGGAATCCAGTTTCAGTATTGACATTATCTAAAAACCAAAAATACTCGTATATTATCTCATTTACCTAAATCGTTCAAAAATATTATTTGTATTGGTAGAAATTGTAATTAATGGGGATACAATAATAGCATCAATGTATCGACTCATCAGGAAGCTTAAAAATAGATAATATTGAATATCTATATACGAACTTAAATTTGATTGCACTGGTTTTGCTTTTAAGATCCAAGGGCGAAGCTTCCATGTAAATTATTGGGTTTGGTACTCTGTATTAGTAAAACACCTAGACAAGTACCTTATGCAGTTTACATAGGTAGGTATGTTCTTAGCTTGTATTAGGACTAATTTTAGTCGTATCTCCTTCTCAATATATGGCTGCACCATATTCTCTACACACATTGAAACGACTGAAATCTATTGTGGTTCTACAATATATTAGGAAAATATGCCCACACCATTACTTAAGCACAAAAGCGTTTCACCGTTTCCGATACGTATATACATAACTATATAATTAACCGGTGACTTGTATGTACATACTAGGTAGTTTTCTGACGTATGATCTATGTTCAAGCCGAGGCTCAAACTAAAAAAAAAAAAATCAACCTGTTTTGTTCTTATCGGTTTAGCCATTAGAATGGCATTGGTCTCTGAATACATATTAAACATATTATTTAAACAAATTATTTTTTAACATTATTGGTCTTTCTACGACCATAAGTTTCCGCATTTTCTTGATTTTGTCATTGGATGTACTATAAATAAATGCACATAATCGAACATTATTCAATACTAAAGCATAATGTATGTAATTCACTAGCGAATAATTTCGATTGGGCATAGATACTCAGGTGAATAGTAATGGAACAGATACTGCTTTGTCTAGGCATAAAATATATATTATAAGGCGGATTACAGCGGAACTTAGTTAAATGAGCAACTTTTGTACTTTTTTACAAATCTTCAAGAATGTACTATGGAAGTTGCAGATACGTAGAGGAAAGAATTCTTTTTCAATTTGTAACAATATACAGGATGTGCCAATTATCTGAGCGTAGTCTGTTATATCTTACCCATTAGTTTAATTAATTTTTTTTTAAGTAAAAGTTCTTCGGGATCAACTACTCTATATCGTAAAATTATTTTAGTGTATAATATATAGAGCACCGTCGTGTTGGAACCACATATTTCTTCTAGTAAGAAGTGGTACATCTTCTAGTAAATTTCCAAGTTCGTTGAGCACAAAATGTCTGTATCTTTCACCTCGTAAAGGCCCGTCGAAGAAATGCGGACCCACGCCAGTATTGCCAATGATACCACCCCACACGTTAAGTGACCATCTATTTTGGCGACGAGTTTCATCAATTTTGTGTAGATTCATATCTGCATAATAATGGTAGTTGTGTCTGTTTATATAACCATTATTGAGGAAATTAGCCTCATCTGTCCATAGGACGTTATTCAAAAATTCCCGGTTTTCGTTCATTTTTTCCATTACCGTTCTGCAAAATTGTATTCGCTCCTGATGCAGTTGCATTTTGTACGGATGATATTTATTCTTTTTCAATATCCTTCTTAGAGAACTTACATTAATATCTAAATCTCTGCACATTGTTCGTAGGCTGATATTGGGGTGTTCTACTACTGTCTGTAAAACGCGTAGATACTTTATTTTCATCCGTAGTAGCAGTTTTTTTTGCGTAACTGTGGTTTGTACTTAACTGAGCGCAGTTTACAAATCTGGTTGTTAATCGTTCAAAAGTAGCCTTTTTAGGATACCTGCGGTTTGGATGTCTTTGATGATAAAGTTTGCTCACCAATAAACAATTTCGGTTACTCTCGCCAAGGATAAAAGCCATATCCATCAACTCTTCTTTTGAATAATTCATATTTCAAATTGCAAAACTTGAAAACGTATAAAAATTAATAAATAAGCAAGAAACAATGACAACAAACAACGACAGAAATATTAAAAAATTAATTCAATACAATAATACTGCGGAAAAATTGTTACGTGAACTGCAGAATTTGACAGTTTCTTAATAAACTGTCATACGCATACTATTCATTTGAATTTCTCTAGGTATACGTATTATGATTAATAAATATTTTTCTTCAAACGTCAATAAAACGGACATTTCTCGACTGAGTAGTCAGCCGCAAAGTGTCACGTTTCCTCCGTCGGAGGTTTACTTTTCACTTTTCCGCCGCCGCCGCCGGCGCCGGTGGGAAAAGTGTTATTATGGCAGCGTACAAACCAATACAAACACTAATTTCAATGTTGACAGTGTCCACTTGACAGTTTTATGATGAGTTACGATAGAAACAGCTCGTACTTAATCATCGGTCTAAACGTCCAAATATCCTACCAAACCCGCTTATTTCAATAAAAACAGATAGTTTTGCATAAATTTGCCGACGTTTGAAGAAAAATAGCATATTTTATGTGAAGGAAAAGTTACTTTTCATGGCTTGCTCTCTATTAGGAGCCTCACTTCGTTCGGATGCTAAACACGAGCGCGCCATGAAAGTATCACTTTTCCTCCTTATAAAATAATATACTATTCTTCTGGTATTTTACAATTTTTAATAGAAATTATCTTTTTTTAATTGTATACATCTTTTATTTTTGCTTTTATTAAAGTAGAAATCGTTTTATATCCACCTATTACTAGAGTTGCCACAGCATTGTTGACTTCATCTTACCATTATCAATAAATGTTTGTGGATTTTAGTAAATTGCTTATATCTCAAAAAGTATTAACTTTAACTATAGCAACTATTATAAGCGATTGAAAGAGAACTTGAAGCACTATCAAATAGCATAAAAATATACAGGGTGTTCTATTTCACAAAAACGAGTTTTACCGTATTAAATATGCAATTATTAATTTTCAATTTTGAAACACCCTGTTTACTATAGTGAAGGTAGTTGGCAAGGATTGTTTAAACTGAGGTAATGTCATAGTTATGCCGAAGAATCGTTGCAAAACAAATATTAGTACAGACGGAATTAATTTTCAAAGACAACTATGAAAATGATCTTTTTCTCTTAAAATTGAAATATCTCGGAAACGGTTAATTTCTGGTACTAGGTTTGTCATACAAAACTATCTTAATTTACAACGAGAAATCTGAAAATGTAATAATATGTAGGGTGTTCTATTTAAAAAAAGACAATTTTATAACGCTCAGCCAAAACTAAACACCCTGTATACATTAAAATAATTTTACGATATATGTAGAGTAGTTGATACCGAACAACTTTTACTTAAAAAAATGTTTAATTAAACTAATAGGTAAAATATAATAGAGCGAGTTCTGATAATTGGCACACCCTGTATGTATACATTATATGTCGTTATTTGAATGCTTTTTATATAATCTATCACATAAAATTATTACTTGAAAAGAATCTTTGCCCATGTATATTTTATTACTTTTGACAAATTTAATGTATGATATAAGATATAAGTTAAACTAAATTTATTGTTCATCAATTCAATTTCAAAACTCACTGACATACAGATTTGAAGTAAAAATATAAACTTCCGAATATACCGGAAATAATACTTTCTCATTAACTAATCGCTTTTAAATTAAAATGATTCACAGTTCGCATTACCAACAGTAATTACATCTATTCAAAATTAGTATAGTGCACCCCTTGGAGTATAGTTGTTCAAAAGACTTATTCACAATTAATCCAAGAAGTACCTTGGAAAAAGATGTTTTATATATGTACATAGTTTGATCTTGTAGTCAAGTTAGTTGAACAGCAGATTTAGTGCAAGTATGAATCGCCCAAACATTTCGCAGAGTTCCGACGTGGAACTTCTTATAAGTACCAGAAACAAACCGTTGTGTTCATCGACAAAAATATTACAGATGACAGAAGCTCCAGTACGCAGCAAAACAGTCACGAGACGGTTACAGCAAGCCGACTATGTTTCAAAGCTACAAAAGTAGTAAATTTCACTTAAAAATACTTATATATGCGAAAAGAATTTTCTCTGGAAAATTTAAACGCAAATTAGGACAATTTATTTTCAGATGGAAAGGTTTTTCGTAACAACGAAAATGTTCATAAACAGGTATATACAGAGGCCAAGATATTCCCGATATAACATGGATATGTATCTAAAGTTCACAGAAGCGAAAAATTTCATCGATCTTTTGAGTTTAGATCTTACCGCATCGACCCCGTAATTTGGTGACCATTGATGGTAGGTTAATCGGAAAACATTACGTCAAAATCTTGAAGAATACACTCTACCAGTAGCTTATGCTAATGATGGATTTTAATTTGTTTATAACAATTCAGTCATTCACTCAGCACGAGTGGTAAGAGGGTAACTAGAAGAACATCTAGAAATCGATGTTGTGAAATGGCCTGCCAAATCACCAAATCATAAAAATTCAAAAATTTACAAGATATCATTATATTAATGAAAAAATCTTTTAAATTAATAAATTTTAATATAATAAACTTTACAATAATAATATATTAATATATGTAGCTCATTGAAATTTAAAGTAGTTATCTTAAAGAAGTAGGTATCATTTATTCTTCATACAGGGAAGGCGATTTACTTACCCGCTTCCTCTTAGGATATATCCGTCAGTGTGTGCCTAAGGTTTACTTTCCTTTCTAAGCGTTATTGTTAAAATGTTCGGCATAGTGCGTTGTGAATAAGTAAGAGTAATACGAGGTTGAATATATGAAAGAGAAAACGCCGAAGTGATTCTTAGATTCATATTACTATTAGTATATCTGTTACTATATTATTTCACTATTTATACACAATAAAGACATTTAAGACCTGATTTAAAGAAGAATAGTTTTACATCATAAGTTTAGGGGTGGTACATATTGAGGTCATCAATTGTAAATAAACTTTCTTAGTTTAAACCAGACAATAGAACAGCTAACTTGATAAAATACAGCTCAGTAGCATAGATCACATACATATAGGAGATTATGTTGTACTTTATAGGGGTTCATTGACTAACGTAACAGCTACTAGCAAGAAATCGAGTGAACATAAAGAAGTGTATTAAATATCTTAATAATAATACGTTGATAACTTTGGTACATAACATACACTATTGAAACTAACTATTGTACGGGTAAGATACGACATATGTATTTAACAAATAGAGGTTGAAATAGTATGAACTATTTTGTGGTAAAAGTTGAGTTAAAGTTATAAATTATTTTAAAAATTATTAAAAAATGAATACAATTTTATGATAATCCAAAATTTAGTTTGTTTATTTGTAGCGGTTTGAAATTTATCTTCCGAGGGGTACAGTTTGATATTGGTCTTATAGAATTTTTTATTTGTTGAATATGTCGTGTTCAGCCCTAGGAATACTTAGTTGGATCATTGTATGTATTGGTATATGTGTAAAGTAATGTGTTGATTTGTATATAGTGTTACAGAAAAGAGAATACAATGTTTTGCTTTTACGATTACTATAATACTAATACTAATATCGATAAATAAACTAATAAATTAATTAATTGCGAGATTTATCAAATTTCTGTGACTCTTAATAAGTTTCTGTTCAAAGTTAGAAAAATTAGAAAATACATACACCTATGTGCAAAATAATAGCAGTACAGTATATTATTTGTATATTAGATTGTAGTATAGTAAATGAAATGTAAATAAAACTCCCATAATAATAATCAGAAGTTTAAGTACAAAGTTCAATCTATAGTGTCTATATAATGACTGGCAAAAAGTGAACGTTGAATAATTAACTGTGAATATCTTTCATTGCTGTATAAATACCGAATTCACCTGAATCATGAAGATTTCACTTAAAGAAATAGTAGATAATAATTAAACGTGCACGGACATTCATTGATAGATAAGTATAACAATAAACAATGACTTCTTTTAAAACAGACCAATACGATGAAATAATTAACAAAGACCGTATCACTAACTCGTTATTATTAATGGCAATGAAATAAATTTCTTTACCATATATACTAAAACGAATAAGGTTATCAATTGTATGTATAGCACTGTTATGTATCACATTTAAAGAAAAAAAATACGTACATACATAACTATAATAAGAAATTAAATAAGTTCCATATTAATATATGTATTTCAATTTAAAATGATGACTAAACTCACAATTTGATTGATCTGCATACTGCAATAATCAGAAGTACCCACCTATGATTTTCGCGGGCCACTATACCGATCCTTTAGAGCAGTCATGTCAAAGGCCCTGCATGATACGAGGGCATGCGGCCCTCGTATCATGACGATGCGGCCCGCGACCATCAACCCAGGTCTTTCCAGTGTAAATATGTATTTCAATATCAGTCATCGCCCATACAGACATAAAACAATATTTTAATTCTTTATTCAATAGAGAATAATATAATAGAGTCTATTATTATTATTCATTTTTATATTGAGATTATTCTCTTGTATGCATATTTGTACATACTTGTTTAAATTACTATTTTCTTATTTTGCATGCATAAAATTTAAGCCGTATTTCTGAGAATATTTTGATTTAGAAACCGTCATTTTCTCTATATTTGATTCCAGGAAATCGCTCGACTCTTTAATTGCCTTTTCTTAGTATTAATAACTAGTCCTGCAGTCCCTCATGTGAAATGCATATATATTTTGATCTCATCTATACTTTATTATAAATACCAGGGTTGCTGGCAATTTTGCAGTCGTTCAACAACGGCGTGAGTACAAGTACAACCAAACCTACATGTCTAGAAAATGTAAAATCGATAGTGAGTGCAGAGTTTTCCAGCCAAAATGGGAATTCGAATATTTTTATGGACTTTAACAGTAAACTACTTTGCTTGATTTTTAATCAAACAATTACTTCTTGTATGGAATTTAATGTGAAGAGACATTACGATATGAATCATAAGGCTAAATTTGATTACTACACTGATAAAATAAGAATGGAAAAAGTATCCTTGTTTAAATCAAAACTTCAAGGACAACAGTCGATGTTTACAAAAGCCAAAACTGAAAGTGAAGATGTATTGAAATCAAACCTAATTATTGCATTAGAAATCGCCAAAAGTTCGAAACCTTTCAGTGATGGTGATTTTATCAAAGAATGTATGTTAAGAGTAAGCGAAGTTTTATTTCCACATCAAAACCCAATATAATACAAAAACTACTACTCTCAACAAACACTGCTGCTTCAAGAATTAGCGATTTATCAGAAAATTTAAACGTTCAACTGAAGAACAAAATTGAGGAATTTATGTACTTTTCCCTTGCCGTTGATGGGAGTACTGAGATCACTGATACAGCGCAGCTTGCGGTTTTTTTTTACTCGTGGTATTAACAAAAACTTAGAAACAAGTGAAGAACTATTGAAGTGCGTTCCGTTGACAGGTACTACTACTGCTAATGATATTTATTCGGCGATCGTGGATTTAATGACAGAGTATGAACTTGATTGGAACAAATTTTGCGGCATTACTACGGATGGTGCACCTGCCATGGTGGGAAACAAATCAGGTGTTGTAACAAAAATAAAAGAGAAAATATCGGGTGATTTTGTCGGAATTCATTGTATTATACACCAGGAATCATTGGTATCTAAAGGGCTAAAGATGGACCATGTTATGAAATCCGTGATTAAAGTAGTAAATTTTATAAGAAGCAGATGCTTAAATCATAGGGAATTCAAACAGTTTCTGCAAGATATCGATGAAAAATATTCATATATACCTTATTTCACAGAAGTTTGTTGGCTTAGTCGACGGGCTGTTTTAGAAAGGTTTTTTGCATTATGGGATTCTATTGTCGCCTTCATGTCTGACAAAGGTAAACCAATTGATCAAGACGATGACTTTTGGTAGATATGACCAAACACATGAACGACTTGAATAAAAAGCTGCAGGGGAAAGACCTGATTGTCACTAAGATGTATGCGCAGATGCAGGCCTTCGAAACATAATTAACACTTAATATATGTAAATTCCATTGTCAATAAAACAATAAATAATTAAATATTCCATAACATATAATAATATGTTTTCGTTAAATAATCGGTGGAAGAAATTGACATGTAATATATGTATATATATATATATTTTTAGTAATTTGACATATATTAAATGTCAATTTCTTCCACCGAAGAAGTTATTTAACGAAAACATATTATTATATGTTATGGAATAAATTGGTATTTAATTATTTATTGTTTTATTGAAATGGAAATAAATCAGGAATTAAAAATAATTAACACTGTGGGAAATTCAGATTAAAAATCGAAACCTTGATCATTTCCCCCATGTGGCGTCATCTGGCACAGTTGACCAGAAGAAATTGGATCAATATTCTCAGCTATTGCTGAATGTGATCACAGAATTTAACAGACGTTTCGTAGGTTTCCGAAAATTGAATAAGATGGAATTCTCAATTTTCAATAATCCATTCACTTTTGAAGTGGCACAGGCACCAAGCTACTTGCAAATGGAATTATTAGATAACTATTCAATGTGACAATGTAATGAAGGATACGCATAATGAGGTGAACATTACCACATTTTATACAGAGTACTTGAAGAATAGGGATAACTATCCAAATTTAAAAAAGCACGCAGCACGAATCCTGTGTATGTTTGGTAGCTCGTATTTATGCGAGCAGATGTTTTCTATTATGAAAATTAATAAGAGCAAACATCGCTCAAGGATTACCAATGAACATCTCCAGTCTACATATACTTAGAATTACTACCACAAATATGACCCCCAATATAGATGAAATCATCAAGAAAAAGAGAAGTAAGGTCTCCGGATCGTCACGATAATTTGTTATAATTTATTGTTTTTTAGTATACAAATGTAAGCAAAGATATTCTTTTCAATTGGTGTAAACTTTACACTGTAAAGATTTAACGTAGAAAAAGATATTACCATTTCCAGAATGCATTTAGTTATTTTGAGTCTAGCCCGGCCCGCCAACATACTTTGAAAGTTGTACATGGCCCTTTAACGTTTTGAGTTTGACACCCCTGCTTTAGAGAAACCAAGTCGAGCTAGAAAAGGGATAGATGTAGAGTGGGCGGTTGTAAAACATATACGGCATAGCACGCTGCCAGTGCGTTAATTCCGTAGGTATATGTTTTACAACCGCCCCACTCTAGATCTATCTTTTCGAGTTCGCCTTAGTCGCTCTAAATGATCGGTATATTCATTTGTGGCATATAACCTACGCACTTGCCATTCTTATTTTTAATTCTGAATCGGATTATTCTGAATCTTTTAAAATATACGTACAGCAGGAGAAAAAAGTGTCCTGCCAGTGCATGTAAGAAAGACGCCCTTCACTCAAAATGCGGGGGTACTTTATTGACTTAGTATACCTACATGGACTGTCTGTGGCACAGACATTATTTGTATGCACTCTAGGACAATAAAGTTCCCGTAGGGTTTGAGTAAGAAGCCTTCTTCTTTCGCGCACTGTCCGGATACTTTTTTCTCCTGCTCTACATACATATATTGAAGTCTTTCAACAAAATCGGAGTTGTGTCTTAGCGTCATTAAATAATGTGAAATGTAAACTGATGTGAATATGATTATGATTTCAATTAAGGATGGTAAATCACGCTGGCCAACCATAGATGTTTGGCTCGTAAATACACAATTTTGTTTAAGAAAGGGCCTTAATGTTTGTTTTATTCTAATTGTTTTTGAAACCAATAAACATATCTGTACGACACTATTATTATACATTTCAAATTCCTATTATACATGTGAGATCCGTTTTTGTGCATTAATCATGCAAAGTGATCGACGCTCTATTGATTTCCCATACTTCTTATCACCAAGAAGCGAACAAGCAAAAGGGCGTGACCGAAGCGTAAACAGTGGCTGATAGGATAATCGAATAATCATCATTGAAATTATTGCCTCTTCTTATTCATACAATAGGCTATCTCAATATGAGTTTAACTCATGCTTTTACGACGTATGGTTCATGATGTCATGTATATGACTATGACTAGTCCATTTCTTGTTGGTAAAAACTATAGATGAATTTTGTTGATAAATAATTTCTGAGTAATCACTTCCAATGCGTCAAAAAATATTCTCAGCCATTTTACTAGAATAAAGCATATATTTACATATCGTTGGGAGTCCCTACTGTTTAGCAGCGACGACATACATAATTATATAATTAAAAATAGCAGTGGTGTTGTAATTAAGTAAATTATTATGTATTGTTTAGTCCCGATTGCAAGAAATAATTGTATAAGTATTTTGTGAAATGCTAATGTCTACTTTATACGATAAGACAATATCCATCAGACCATTGTGATGCTCTCCTTAATTAGCAAACACATCCTAATTCCTATTTGAACTGGATTTAGCAGCGGACATTTTCGCGGTTTAATTTGAGTGAATAGAATAACAGGCTTTCTTCTTACCAAACCATCAAATCTCGATCTCCCTGTATAAACGTTTTTTGTTAGGGCTTCAGCTTTTAGTTGTCCCTTTCCATTTCTTTGCATTGGCTATCATGTTCACTGAATAGCCAACTATTTTCTGAATAACTTTGTAAGTTTCACCTTTATCCAACAGTTATTTTATTATATACTGCTTCGTTCTTATAATTTCTGCTAAAAGTGGAAAAATAACTTATTTTGTACAATATGTAAAATTTCGCTAAATAGAATATTTTAAGCCTAAAATAGATTTAGTGTTTATTTTGTGATAATTCAAATAATTGCTATGTTTGCTCACATATTCTTAAATGTCGATAAATATATGAAACTATAATATATTCCTAAAATATCAACGATAATAACTTGTTTTGCCTTAACAATGTATTGGTTAACAGAAGAATAACAAACTGTTAATGTAATTACTTCATCTATTGCTACTTTTCTTCACATGACTGTATGTAATCATTCAATTCTCCTAACAATTAAGATCACAACCATAGTTTAAGGGTACTCATGGGCCGGCCGAACCAGACCAAAGGCCGAAGCGAGACGACTGGAGGCTGGCCACAGAGATCACGAGACCCGCAAGAATTAGGTGGGCGGTTAGCAGATTTGCACCATTCAAATCCGCGGGCACAGACGGGATATTTCCGGCCCTACTTCAGAAAGGGATGGAGATACTGATACCACATCTCACAAAAATCTTCAAAGCTTGTATAGCTTGGGGATGGGTCCAAAGGCATGGCAAAAGGTCAGGGTAGTGTGCCTACCTAAGGTGGGTAAGATATCTGATCAAACTCCAAAGTCATACAGACCGATAAGCCTGTCTTCCTTCTTACTCAAAACTCTTGAAAGGTTGGTGGACAGGCATATTAGAGACACCGCGCTGAGAGAACAGCCACTCAGTGACAGACAGTACGCCTACCAACCAGGAAAATCTACAGAGGCAGCTTTAGATGACCTCAACAGGCTAATTTCAAAATCTATAGAAGACAAAGAGATAGCCGTAGCGACTTTCCTGGATAAAGAGGGGGCATTTAACAATGCCACCACAAACTCAATTATCGAGGCTTCAAGGAGAAAAGGAGTTGCGCCGAAGCTTCTGCAGTGGATAAGAGCCAGCCTGGAAAGGAGGATCATTACATCCACGATTGGCGAGGCTACCATCGAAGCGGAGGCGGGAGGAGGCTGCCCGCAGGGTGGGGTGTTATCTCCTCTTCTGTGGGCCGTTCTCGTTGACGACCTAATCCGAAAACTGACCAGAAAGGGCTTTTACTGCCTGGGATATGCTGACGACCTAACAATAGTCGTTAGAGGGCGATTTCCGAAAGTTCTGATGGAACAGATGCAAAGAGCTCTAAACACGGTGGACAGCTGGTGCAAACAAGAGCGGCTAGTAGTCAATGCTCAGAAAACACAAGTTGTCACGTTTACAAGAAAAAGATCGTTAGAGGGTCTGCAACCACTAGTAATAGGTGGGAAAAGAATACCACAGGCCAAAGAGATGAAATACCTAGGGGTATGGCTGGATCAAAGGCTCACGTGGAATACGCATATCCAAAAAATAACCAACAAAGCTACCATTGCCTTGGGCAGGTGCAGGAGGTTATGTGGAAAAAACTGGGGTCTTAGCCCCAAAATGACTCTGTGGCTATATACCAGGGTAATCAGACCCATGATAGCATACGGAGCTATAGCTTGGTGGCCAAAGGTGCGACAGGCGGGGGCGGCCAGAACGCTGGGTGGCGTACAAAGACTAGCTTGTCTGTGCGCCACAGGGGCAATGAGATCGACCCCCACAGCCGCAATGGAAGTCATTCTAAACCTGCCACCGCTACAAATCTTTATACAAGGAAGCGCTAGATCTGCAGCTTATAGACTCAGCACAGTCAGGCACCGATAAGTAAATCGCACGGTGCAGAACATCAAAAACTACTAGATGAACTCAAGGCGGGGACGCCAAGCGACGCCATGGTTCAGAAATTTAACCTAGATAGAAAATATCAGGTTATAATACCAGATAAGAAGGACTGGGAATATGGCCCCCAGTAAGAGCGGACTCAAGCTGGTATACCGACGGCTCTAAAACGGACCACGGCGTAGGAGCTGGCATTTATAGAAAGAAGCCGTGCAAGGCCCTTTCATTGAGCTTCAGCAAGGACTCGACAATTTTCCAGGCTGAGGTTGCGGCGATTCACCACTGTGTCAGAGAAGTAGACAGTTGGGCCGAACCAGGAAAAAGCGTCGCTATTTACTCTGACAGCCAAGCAGCACTTAAAGCGATTAGTTCCGCAAGTGCTGACTCAAAGCTGGTTTGGGACTGCGTAAGAGCCCTAAATGAGGCGGGCACCCTAAGGAAAATTACTTTGGCCTGGGTCCCCAGCCACATGGGAGTGAAGGGAAACGAGGCGGCCGATGAGCTGGCCAGACGAGGCTCGTCAAGGCCTTTCATAGGAGCGGCCCCTTCCTTCGGCACTACCAAATTACAAATTAAGAGATCCATCTACGAATGGTCACAAAACAAGTCCAAGGAATGGTGGGAAAGATCGCCAGGACAAAGACAGGCTAAGGAGTTCCTAAGGGAACAGAGGCCTAAGTTTACTGAAGACCTACTGAGTAAAGACAGGAAGACTGTCAAAATGATAGTAAGTCTGATGACCGGTCATTGTAGACTGAATAGGCATATGTTTAACATAGGCCTGGCAGAAAATGCTCTCTGCAGATTCTGTCAAGAGGAAGAAGAAACCCCAGTTCATGTTTTGTGCCACTGTGACGACCTAGCGAGGACAAGGTTTCTAGTAATGGGGGTAGAGAACCCCACAGCCAACGGCTACACAAAAGAGCCGCTCTCAAAAATGATAAGTCTGATTAAGAAGGCGAAACTAGAGAGCGTTCTCTAAGGTAAAGGGGATCACAATAGACCTGTAAAGGTCGCGGTGAAACAGGCCCGCATGCCACCCCACTCCTAACCTAATCTAACCTAACCATAGTTTACAAAAAGTTTTTACAAAAGGGGCAATCCACCATTTGGTTTTATTCTTCAGAAGATGACATACATATATACCAATATAGATATTTTATTTTTAAGGTCCTTTCAGCCGTGTACTAGATTCTTCGTCGAATGTGAAGCGAGAATTCGTGTACACTTGGATTTCTAGTTTCAGGCCCTGTTCTAGGATGATGCGTCTCGTGGACGCAGTTCTTTATTAGTTCCTTTCTTGGCAAAACTAAAGTACTCTAACACTAACTGTGTATGCAATGAATATTTGCAGTAGTAAATTTACATAGCCGAGATGTCCAGTCTTTCGCTCGGTTGAAGTAGGGCTATATGAAATAAAATTCTTTATAATTGTATATGCTGGACAGAGAAAGACTGAAGATAAAATACCTAACTGCTTGTTTTCCCAAACCAAAGTCATGCATGCATTTCCTGATTTTAAAACTGTAAAGTACCCAAACTGTAACCGCATAATATGCATCTTAAAATTAGTTGTAAAATGTTTAAAAGCTAAGCATCAAGGAACTGCGTAATATGTGGGGCAATTGCATTTGCAATAGTTCGGTAGTTCTAATATAATGTATCACTTATTTTGTGCTAAATGTTTTTAATCATTTTGAATATGCATTTAGTTACTAAGAAGTAATATTTGTAAATATCGTTGATGCATTATTTATTACTACGTTTACACGTACCAGGAAGACTAATTTGAAAACGTTTGTAGTATCTAAACTGTGGTTTATTTCTATTTACAGTTCATAGAATAACATGTGTGTAAGTTCAATATTTCGCAATTAATTTATTTCCACTAAAGGTTTTCCTTAAAGAAACCTGCCCAGTGCTTTCAATTCGAAACGGAACAATACAATTACTCGCGAATCAGATCCAGCACTAATGACGTATACATATATTATAATCAAGTAATAATATCCTTAACTTATGATCTCCCCATCTCAATATTAAGTACTTATTTATTACTACACCATTAGGTATATACATGTGTGAATCTATGTCAATGTATCTAGTAACAATACCTCTTGACAATGCATTTGATGAAAATAAGTAGTTATTTTTTTATTGTATAATATAAAATGATTGCTTAAGTATGTTTAGAATATGAATTAAAGATCGGAATAAAATCCGAAATAATTAAAAGTGCGAATAACTGAAAATTTTATTCAAATCATCAAGATTTC
Source organism: Holotrichia oblita (assembly GCA_023690525.1). Classification (NCBI taxonomy): domain Eukaryota; kingdom Metazoa; phylum Arthropoda; class Insecta; order Coleoptera; family Scarabaeidae; genus Holotrichia; species Holotrichia oblita. The sequence goes on along the minus strand of CM043016.1, from coordinate 93,953,646 downwards.
GCGTGCTTAATGCTAATAAGGCAATAGGGCATTTCTTGTAGACTTAAATTAATTTTTTTTAACGCTTTCGAAATTAATTAATGGTGAGTCACATAAGAAACCTTCTAGGTTTACATTGAACTTGAATCGGGATAGAATTTTTTTGTTATTCACTGTACATAAACATATTTCAAAATAGGAAATTGGCAATTCCGGAAACGTCCTGGAATTATGCTTTTCTTCTAATAAAAACTCGATGCTTAGCATGTAGTAATATTCGACTTATGCATATGTGTAATGAATGATTCAGCTACTTGTATTCAATGAATACAATCATTACAATACATTCAAATTTCTTAGAAGGATATTGTTTGCTGATTCAGAACAACAGAAACGCACTTCTTTTATAGAGTAGGTATTGTATAAAACAATGTGTATAGATCCAGGTGTTACCAAATCTCAAAACTAACCGCACGAATATTACAATTTTTACTATTCTTGAAAGCTTTCTGGTTGGAGATATTCTACTCGGAGATATTTGAGCCGATTCTTCCTGTAATGATTATTCTATTGTAGGTACTACCAAATATAATACTAGTATTAATATAGTCAAAGAAGTGTAGTTCCATTAGGGAAGTATAGAGCGGCGCTACCGTATGCTTAGAGCCCTGAGAGTTTTAAAGGGGAAGAGCAAGAGACGCACGCCAACAACTAGCGGACCAAACGAATAATTGCATTCAGTAGTTGGTTAGTAATAGACAATATTTGTCTGGTCTCACGCATCTGCTAAATTCAGCTATAGGCGGCATCTATACTTCACTTAAAGAACTATTCTTTACACGTATATATATTCATATAGTATTTGGTACTACATAGTTCCAATCTACACCGATTAGAAATTGGCTGTGATGGTAAGCCGCAGGCACCTAGGCGTTAGCCCATATCCTACAAATTTCTGTACCACACTATACATAACAAGTTATGAGCCTTGAAATTGTCACCCACTACCTCACCGCCCGCACGAGACCGACACCTCGCGGAGAGGACCGGCGAGCCGGTGGACTCCTCTCCCCCGTGCTACCATGTTAGACAAGTTTCCTTGTCAACGTTGAACGAGTCACCGCTGGAGACGCTTTAGCGAACTCCTACCTCACATCTAACCCTACGGGCCTAGGCCTCCTTGCGGATGGCAACTATCGTCCAAGCGTGGGAAACGGAATCTGGCCGTGAGGTACAACCAGCCCGCCCGTGAATTAAGCCTGAACTACGGGGACGACCGGGCCGAAGCGCTACCCCAAAATGCCAACCGCGCCAACTCTTTCGCCCCTCGGGCAATCAAGTATCCGCGGCAGCTACAGTGAAACCATAGGGTCCCAGAGTCACCGAGTTGTTTTAGGATGAAACCAAGGTTTCACCAACTAGACAACCAGCGGCCGGACTATTCCTCGGCGAACCGACTTTTGTCCTCCCCTACTATCTTCGCCAAATTCTCTCGCCACGCCCGTTTCCCTGAGTGTGGCCACCAAGGATGGGGTAGTGCAGCTGCAGAGTTCTCAAGGTAAGTGCCGTAGGGTGCCTCACTTACCCACTGTATATTCCGACAGTTAGCGGCCGGACACCAGAGCGTATGCCCATGTCTACGCCCGAGCATCCTCCCCTATATATGCAGTCTACTCCCGCCACGCCCGTTGCCCTGAAACTATAAAATCAGGGATTGGGTAGTGCAGCCGCAGAGTTTTAAGGGTCGACGCTATAGGGTGAACGCCGGCCCTAAGTTCCAATCTACAGTATTTGTACAATTGTTTTAATCAAAAATGAACTAACTACGTGAAAGGTTTTAAAACCTGCTTATTCTTCTTACAAGGAGAACCCGCCAAATGTTGACCTCAGATTTGGTCCTGGTTTTGTCAGTTGATAGTAGGGACCCTTTGGAGCACTTTTGTAAAATATTAGCTATAGATCACCAGACGTTAATTTTTTAGAACCCAAAATAAGTCGGGTAAGTACAACAGTTTCTATAAATACTAAAACGCGCGATTCGCTGGTAGGTCGACGCAATAGCGTGGCGCTAAAGCACTTGGCTTGTAATCGTCGTACTCGCGTTCGAATCTCACAGCAAATTTTTTTTGCATTTTTTTTTCAAATTAAATATTACAATGATAATGACAATACCTACAAATAATGTTATATTAAGTTATGAATCTATGTGTTCTTAACTGTGCCTGATATAATCAACATATGTATTGTATTAATTCCATTTAAAATGCTTCTAGATCATCTTTACTTACACGACCGCTTTTTTATTTATGTCAACTTTTGCTTTTGTTCTAGCACAGACATCTCCCAGACCGTTTATTGCATGTTATCAAGAAATGTTCACTTCATGAACAATTTTATTTTTCGTTGTCAGAAATTATAATGTCATCAATAAAATTGATTCATTTGTATATTATAAGTGGTACAACAATATCCGGAACAATAAACCTTTCATCCTCCAATTTGTGTTTCTAAAACTACACATGATTATGATAAAATATGTAGTACCGGACTTGCAACTACGGATAGATAATAGTTACCACAAAAAATTAAACAGCATTGAAATAGTTGCACGTGAATAAATACCAATTATCAACAAACTAATTTTGGTTTTAACTATTTAAATTTAAAAAAGTGTCATTAAACGATCAAACCGGTATTTATATATGTACATGTATGTGCCTATTAAAAAACTTGTAGAGTATTTTCGTCGGATATACTTGATTACTGACATTTTACAAGGTCAATGTAATTATTATTTGCGTTGAAATATCAAGGTGCGTACACACCTCTGATCGTTTCGTGTTTTAGGTAGTAACTTGTACTACATGACGGGATCAGCTTGTAGTTGTAGCTGTAATTGTAGTAGTTACAAGTGTGGATGCGGCTAGATTATTTAAAAATAATAGAATTATTAATTGATAGTGGAGATTTTAGTACATACAAATTGGATTATTCAATAGAATAGGAAACTGAAATTTGATGTACAAGTTTGCATTTTCGGTCTAGACCCTGTCGGCAAACTTTAAATATATTGTACATGTAGTTAGAGTATATCATTCTGATTTTGTTGCAATGCAAATTACTACTGCAAATTATATTATATTAATAAACTAATCAGGAAGTTTTTGTTTGCAAAATATGTAAGTTGAGAGATACAGTAATTCCTGCGATTTTTGTTAAGAATACTTATAAACAAGAAATCATTATCGTAATGTTATGTTATTCATTTATAAACTAGTGGACAAACAATAAGTAAATTAAATACAGTGTTCAACAAAAAAATATTTATGCCACAGTTATTAAGTAATTTATCCATACATAATCGTAAAATGTTTCAGTGATAAAGTATGTTCTTATTAAATACGTACGTATTTCCACTTGTCAAATTTATTTATTTATAAATAAATACTTATTATAAATTTATTATAAATTGGAATTTTATTAATTGTTGATTTATTGACCTACAAGTGGTCCTACATAAAGGTCAGAAAATAGATATTAAAAATTGTTTCTTTAAACTTTTTTTACTAACAACTGACACTAGGGCTTTAAGTAGTAAGCATATATTATACACAAATTGGACAAAATATAAAAATGGAAAAAACTTAATTTAGGCCTATATTCTTTTTTTAACACAATTAGGTAAGTTAGAAACGCCAAGCGAAATTATGTAACTTAAAGATTGGCCAGCGAATTTTCTAAGGAATGTTGAAGGCCTTTTAGTGTTTATGACAAAATTAGCTCAATAATGTTGAATAACATTAATGTAAGAAATGAGAAAGTATTACCGGTAATCAAACTTTCATTTTTGAATAACTTACAGTAATAGAAAACAGTAATACACGCAAAATAAAAGACGACTTTTATTATTTTAATTGAGGTTATGCTTTACACTATAAATTTAAGTTATGTTTATAATTTCCATGCTTCATGGAAAGTGTCTAAATCTAAACATTTACCTTCATATAATCCCATATCATAAAGTAGGAAGATGAGCGGAACACAGTGTAGCTCGTATATTGATATTTAGTTTTTCACGTGATTATTACAATGTATACTATTCACTTTTTATATACTAATGTTCACCAGTAGTGTTTTTTTTTACAGGAACAATGTTGGCATATTTAAAAACTCTAAGGGAAGACGACGAAGTTATGCAAAACACTTCACAGATATTTTACCGTACGTCGTTATTCCAAATGAATGAATGACTATGTATGTTACTCTGCACTACGTCCGAGAAAGTATATCGTTTTTGACAGTTCAAAATGTTTCCCTAGTTTTTTTTTTGTTCGTTCACAGCACACCCGACTAATCAGACAACACGCGACTCAATTGATAAACTCACTTAATACCGATGTCCAAGACTTACTTATTTATGAAAGTAAACTGTCGAGTCATGTTAATAACCTGCTCTGCAACGAACGCAGTCACATAATGAGTAAAAGCTTTAAAAACACCTCCTGGTAGTAATTATTGATAGCGGCAGTGACGTGTCTTACGCATGTCGCCGCTAGTTTAGTATCAAAATTGGTTGCCGCTCAGCCTACGTCACGCAGTTACTTAACCAATGAGAAGTGGGGTTCGTTACTTTAAACACGATAATAATTATATGGACATAAAATATGCTTTTATGTACGTATTTAAAATATGATTTTAGAGGCAAAAAATTGTATGTATTGGAAGTATTACATTGAATGAATGAATTAAATAGATAGGTACATTATACGACAATTAAAAAGACCAGGTAATCTTTAACAATAACACACTACTTGTAATTACTTCAATAATTGCCATATACTTAACTGTTAAGCATTGTTCTTTTTTAATCGTGCAAGGGCATATTAAAATGGATCGCGACAAAATATATATTATAGTACCGTCAAACGTGGTAAAGCGTAATTTTTTGTCAAATTGTGATCAGTGTGAGTAAAATAAATAACTTTAGAACCGAAAAGTATTTCTACTTCCTAAATTTGTTGAAAAAGAAAAAGACGAACGCAAAATTTTATCAACAAGGAGAGCTTTTCATGGAATGTAATGAGATAAACAGTATTCTTTTATAAACGTGTATAAAAATAGAAATAACAAGATTTAGATAATATATAAATACCTACACATATCACTTTTAGAAATCAAAAAGCAGTTTAGTAAAATAATAAATTCATTTATGTAATTGAATGGGAAGTGTTTTGGTAATTCGAAAGACATACATCTACATACAGTGCTGTGAATAATTATAGGTTATTTGTTACTTTCCTAAAAATTTAGGTAATACTCTAGAGTTTATATACTTCAAAAATATTTTATTCAATTTTGAGAAAAAATAAATAAAAATTGTATACAAATCTTCTAAAAACTAAGTGTATTGGGGTTGTGAATAAATATATAGGTTATAATTTTTTTCTGTGTTTATTTAATATGAGGTACTTTTACCGTTGTTTTTGATAACATCTAGTAGTCTGCGTGGTAGACTTTCAATCAAATTATTCAACACATCATCTTCAATGTTTTCCCAGGCTTCAACAATTCGGTGTTTTAATTTTGCCTTGGTTTGAATTTCTGGAAGCGTGCGATCATAAACCTTTCGCGATAGTACCGCCCAAAGGTTCTCTATAGGGTTTAGATCAGGGCTTAATGCCGGCCATTCCAAAAGTTTGATATCATGATCTTCACAAATGTTTTTGTTGAAGCTGCCTTATATACGGGTGCATTATCTTGTTGGAAAATTGTATGTTTATCCGATTCTATGGTAATAAAAGGCAGAAAATATTCTTCTAAAACATCTTGATATTTTTGAGCATTCCTCCGTACATCAACAATAGCTATTTCACTATTGGCACCTTTCTTGAATGCCGCCCATACCGTAGTCCCACCACCTCCCAAAGCACGACGAGACAAAACTTTTCTTTCTTTTCTTATATCGTGCCAGTAATAGTTCAATCCATCGGGCAAGTTCAATTTAGATTAAACTTCTTTTCGTCGCTGAAAATTACATGATAATCGAACAATTCTCCACAATGAACGTACTTCTTTGCGAAACTGAGTCTAGCGTCAATGTGACGCTTTTGCAATGGTGGTTTTTTTCTGCATTTTGAGGTATTTATGCCGACCTTCTGCTTTAATCCATTTTCGTACAAGACTAGGATCACATTTGAGATTCATTCTATGAACTATTTGTGAGCGAGAAGCTCCTGTTGCTGACACTGTTGTATCAGAGAATGTAGATGGCCTTCCCGATCGGGGTCTTTTCCCATAATTTTCTATTCCGTGTCTCAAAAATGTGTCCACGACATTTTGGGAACGATTTAGTGTGCGTGCGATTTCGACATGCGCCATTACATTTTGTTGTGTGTAGGGTGTCTACGGTGCGGCATCGTTCCGAGTTTTCTCTTATTTCTATGCAAATAGTGGTGTATTTTCTGCGTAAATTTGATAATTTTTGGATCATATGGAAGTGTTTTAATTGCTTTTGTTTTGGAATATGTAAGTTTGCTTTTCATTGAGTTGAGATAAGATATCTGATATAATTTGTCCTATGTAGACATCCTCATATACCTTTTTATCAATGTAGTTTTTTTTTTATTCTTTTTTATTTTGTTTTTCTCATATACGTACAACTCACTTTATTTTATTTTCACTTATCACACATACAGAGTTACTCAAAACTTTCTCGAACGAGACCTTTTGTTTTCCGCGGCCCTGCTTTCTGTTTTAGTCACTAAGACCGGCCCATTGGTGTGAAGTACGTTAATCCCACTCACGTCCTCTTCCTCTGTTCACTCACTGTTGCCCAAAAACTTATATGAATATGCATTGTACTATCTGCAATAAAGATGTTGTTCCGGAAAAAGAGATGACGTGTGACTTATGCAAAAATTACTTACACACAACTTGTACGGGTTTCAGTAGGAACGAAGTTCAATGCTTAAAAAGCAAGGACAGAAACCTCACCTATTACTGTCCCGATTGCTCCGACTTTAAAGGCCAATTAAAAAATCTTCATGAGTTAAAAGCATTGGTTAAGGAATTAAAAAATGAATTAGATTTAGTGAAGGAGAAGGTTGTGCCTGCGCAAAATGCATTATCATTTGAAATGGAGACGGTTATTCAAGAAATGGCGGATAGGAAGAGACGTAAAAACAACATCATACTCTTCAATGTACCAGAAAGGCCCGATGTTAGTAGAGATGACCAATTAGCAGCAGATGTAGCAACTGTAACTGGTATATTAGCTTTAGAGGTACCGACAGGCGATCTTCGTCCAATTCGTCTGGGGAAATATGATCCGTCTAAGCGCGACAGAAAAAGACCAATAAAGTTGACACTCACCGATGATGCTCAGGTTACCAAAGCTATTCGTAATTTCAAAAATCTAAAGTCATCTAACGAATTTAAAATGGTGAGTGTCTCGAAGGACAGGACACCCTACCAAATGGAACTGTATCGGAAAATCAGACAGGAACTGAATAGTCGGAGGGAGTCTGGCGAAACTGATGTTATCATAAAGTATGTACATGATATGCCCAAAATAATTAAACTGAGGAATCCTTTAAACTAACTCTGTCCAACATTACTACTAAACTTCGCATTTGTCACCAGAATGTACGCGGTCTACGTACCAAACTTAATAACTTCTATTCCTCACGAGGTAATATCGATGCGGATATTATATTATTAACCGAAACGTGGTTAAGCGATGATATTAGTAGCACAGAACTTTTTGATTCTACATTTGAAGTGTATAGGGACGACAGAAAATTTGAGTTGGTTGTCAAATCTATTGGAGGAGGTGTCTTTTCAGCTTTCGCGAAACCCATACTCACAACCTTTGTGGATGTTTCTGCCGTCGTGGAAATTGCCCCATTAATAGACCTAGTACTGTGTAAGTGTCATATTCGCCACTTTTCGTTCTATATTGCTAATATTTATATACCACCGGACGTAAACTTGGATGATTACGAAAAATTTCTAGATGCTTTGACAGTTCTACTACTAGATAAAAACTGCAATGTAGCTGGTGATTTTAATGCTTCCCGTTTTAATGAAAACACCTTAGTAGATCGAAAATCTAAAATAATAATTCAATTTGCTGAAACACTTGCAATGCGTCAGATTAATCAAGTTACAAACTCTAATAACAGGCTACTAGATCTCATATTTACAAACCTACCCCATAATGTTGAAATTACTCGTGACTTAACACCATTTGTTCTGGAAGATTCACATCATCCTGCCCTCGAGATTATTTTGGATCTAGACGCAACAGAGCGATCGATAAATTTTCCAACTAATGATAACACTCGCTATAACTTTCACAAGATCGATATGGCTACTTTACGCTCTGAGCTTGCCGAAGTTGATTGGTCAGTTATGAGGAACTATGACGCCGTTGAACCAGCTGTGAAGAAGTTTTATGAAATCCTTTATGGCGTATTCGATCACTGTGTGCCAAGAATTAAAACGACCAACCGTCGTTATCTACCTTGGTTTAATAAAAACATTAAACAGTTCATTCGCATAAAGGAATACTATTAAAAAAAATGGAAAACCACAGGATTCGAATATTACTTACAAGAATTTAAAAGGCTGCGGCAGGTCCTTAAGCGCGAAATTGAAGCTGCTCATAATGATCACCAGTCACAGATCGAGTCCAATATTATCAATAATCCCAAGACCTTCTGGACGTACATAAACAATATTAGATCCACATCGCGGATTCCAGGTCAAATGAAATACAACGAGCAGGAACTAACACAGCCGTTGGACATTATTGAAAAGTTTGCTCAACACTTCTCTGAAGTATTCCAACCGAGCACAACTATTCCTTCATTTACATATGGTTTATGTTCATCATTCAACATAACAACAATTGCAGAAGAGGATGTAATGTGTAGTTCGAGTAGGCTGAGTGCGGACCTAACGGCAGGTAATGATCATGTGCCTAGTGTAATTATTAAAAACTGCGCCGAAGTGTTAGCTGTTCCACTAACATTGCTGTTTAACCTATCTCTTAAGACCTCAGTGTTCCCCAATACCTGGAAAATCTGTAAAATAATACCAATATTCAAGAAGGGTAATCGCAAAGACATTACTAACTACAGGCCTATAGGCTTACTATCGAATTTTGCAAAGGTTTTTGAACAAGTAATTTATAAAAAGGTTTATATAAATGTCAAGCCTTTCTTGTCAGTTCATCAGCATGGCTTCATGACTGGAAGATCTACGACAACGAATCTCATCAACATTACGCAATATCTGTCATCGTCTTTGGAGCAACGCAAACAAGTTGACGTAATTTATACTGACTTCACAAAAGCTTTTAACAAAGTAGATCACAACATACTTTTACATAAACTAGATGCAATTGGTTTCTGTCCATCGCTTGTTCAATTTATGTCTTCATATCTTAGCAGTAGGACAGGTTACATTACTTATAATGGTTTCTCATCTACTACCTTTAGAATGTGTTTGGGTGTCCCACAGGGGTCTAACCTAGGCCCTTTACTCTTTAATATTTTTATCAATGATCTACTTGAAAAACTTGGATGTCAGCTCTTGGGGTACGCCGATGATCTAAATATTTATAATGTTATCCATACCACTGCAGATAGTGTTAACCTGCAGACCAATCTCACCTTAATATCAGAGTGGTGTTCGTTAAATAGATTATTATTGAATATAAATAAATGCACTATTGTTTCCTATAGCAGATCTTCTACCGTCACGCAATTTCCCTACCCTGTCGACGGTTGCCCGATTCCTAGAAAAGACAAGGTTTACGACTTAGGTGTGTTATTCGATTCTCGATTAACCTTTTCCGAACACATATCCACTATGCGCTTATCCGCCTCAAGATCTCTTGGGTTTATTATAAGATCCTGTCGTAATTTTAATAACATACTAGCAATTAAAACTTTGTATCATTCACTTGTGCAGAGTAAATTGGAATACTGTTCCTTAGTCTGGTATCCTCATTATATATACCAACAATTGGAAATCGAGAAGATACAAAAACGATTCTTAAAGTATTTGACATATAGAACTACTGGCAGCTATCCCGGACGTGGTTCAAACTATGTATTCTTATTGGAAGAACATCACTTCGAGTACTTGTCTGATAGACGTAACAAATGCAGTGCTAGGTTTCTCCTGAACTTATTAGCAAACAGAATCGATTCGCCTGAGTTCCTGGCACTAATTCATTTTATTCTGCCCGTATGTAACACAAGATCATATGATGTATTAAATGTGCCAACGCCTAGAACAAATATTCTAATTAAGTCTCCGGTATATCATATGTCAACAAATTTTAATAAATATTATGCAAACTTACCAAGTATTTAACCACTTATTTTTAATGTAGCATTGTCGAAGAATAAGTTTAATTTGTGATATTGTAAACTTCAATTTGCATTTCTGGTCACGCATTGTTTATGTTTTTTCTATTAAATTTATGTAATTTTATACGTATTTCTACAATACGATTCAATTGTATTTTTGTATCATTGTTTTTCTTTCTTTCTTTTTTTTGTAGCTTGTTGCATTCAATATTAGGTTTGTTAATCACTTACTTTTTGCACCATACACGTTATTGTTATTGTTGTCCTGTAAATGGTTATAGTAACTGTTGGACAAATAAAGACCTTATTATTATTATTATTATTCCACCACGTCGAAAGTCGATTATGCGCTGTTTTTCAACCACTGTTAATTCCTTTCCACGAGGCATAGTAGAATAATTATAAAATGTCTTTTTCACTCAAAAAATGAAATGAAATAATAATAAACGATGTTTCGTGGTGTAGTCTTAAATTCAAACTGAATGTAGTAACTTATACTTTTCACAAGCAATTCCAAGAAATTTTGCGAAACAGTATTTTTTGTATTCGTTATTGCAATTCACATGACCACCCGATGACCACTTGCATACAAATAATTCTTGAATCCATAAACATTTATCTATAAATCTACATATATGTTTCCCTTTTAAGTTTACTTTTTCACTGTATTTGTATATACGCATAAAACCGGAATCTTGTTATTATTCTACAAATTATTTCTTTAAAAAATGGATAGGTGCAGTTTGAAAAAAGCCATACATATTACGTTTAAATGTTCAACCGTAGATTATATAGCAACTGCACTCGTATCGTAAAACTTCTACAGGTAAGAGTATCTGTTTTTCAAAACAAAATCCTATTAACATTTTTTTGCTTAGTTTCTTGTGTTTTTTAAATAATTTGGTAAAGTCTTATGTTGTTTCTTTTAATTTCATTTAATTATAGTTATTTAATTATTACACATTTTTGCTTTATGTGTATTACTTGAACTAAATATGCACTTACATACATGTTTCAAATTAATGTTTTGTTTGTTTTGGCTTTGTATTGCTTAGAATTTTTTCTTTTTGTATATAGTACTCTAATTATTGACGCACTCTCCAGTCTATCTTTTTATATTTTTATGATTATTATTATAATTCTGTGGCAATTGACTTTTACTGCGGTAGCAACAATAATAGCGCATATTGTCTTTTTTACATACATGTGTCGATGTGTCTGTAAAAAAATTAAAATTAGCTCATTTGAACGTTCGCTCACTGATGTCTAGTAATGGGGAAATTGAATGTATAATTTTTACATATGAATACTTTACCTCTACTGTTCCTAAAAGTAATATCAATAAACATCTTATTGGTTTCTATAAATCAAATGTTCATACTCATGTACGTCATGCATTCATATTTCACAGTGTTTCGGAAATTGATATTAATAAAATGACTACGAGTTTGATTTGTACATCGAATGGTTCTGACAATGTAAACTCCACTATGCTTAAATACTGCATTCCTCATATAATATCTGTCACATAATTAATTGGTGCATAAACGGATCAGTTTACCCGGATTCCTGGCAACACGCTTACATGATACCCATACCCTCTCCTCCTTTTAAAGACATTAGGCCAGTTAGTATACTGCTATAAACATCGATCGGTATAGAATTACAACTTCGTGATTATGTCGGGAATAATAACTTGTTACCTGCTACCCAGTCTTGTTTCAGACCAGGATATAGCTGCAAAACTGCTCTACTCATTACTGACGGTATTGTTAAAGCTAATGAAGTGGGTATGGTTACGGTGTTGTTTGCGTTAGATTTTACCAAGACACATTTAAATCATTAAACAATGTTAAGTATTTTACACTATATGCAATTAAGTGATGCTTATTAATTTTTTTGTGTGGTGGGTGCTTAGTTGCAGTGACTCCGTAAGCTGTATCGCTTGTCGGGCTATCAATGCAACTTTCGCGGTGTCGTTTCTGTGTACGTCTAATTGTGTTCTAATTGCTTTGGGTACTTGGGCTACTTCAGTTTTCCATATACATATCACGTTACTGTTCATTCGTAAAAAACCTGCTGCCTTCACTTTTATGTCGATGATGCGCAAATTTATCTGTCCGACTATCCTTCTGATTTTAATGCTACATGTCAGCAAATGAAAAATGACTTGAGACTTTTTCTCAGTGCTAGTAAACTAGCAGTTACAGTGCTTGGTAGGAAGAATGATCGTAGCAGAGTATTAAATAATTTAAATATTTATATTAATAACCATAGATTCAATAAAACATTCAGGTTTCGCTATAGATTGGTCACTAAAATTTAAAAAACATGTTTCAAATTTATGACAACAGTGCTACCTTAATCTGAGAATAATTATTATTATTCCAACGGATATCTATTTGACAAAAATCTAAAAATTATTCTATGCAACACTTTAACACAAGTAAGTTTAACTACCGATGCTCGGTATGCGGTCCTTTTCTAGATTATATTGATAAAAAAGGATATAAAAAGTTCAAAACTCTTGTTTAAGACTTATTTTTGTTATTAGAAAATATTGTCGCATATCATACAAGTTGGGGCAGTTCCAGTGGTCACCCTTACTCTCTGTTCTATAAAGTTCTGTCATATAAAATTCCAAGTTGCTTGCCTAATAGATAAAGCTTTCGAATTGATGTATACATTTTTAATATAAGATTCAGCTTCTAGTGTAAAAATTTTATTGTTGTGTATTTAAGTATACTGGTAAATCAAAACTATGTCTATCAATATACCCGCATGTGAATATCTCCGAAACAAAATGTTCAATTATTTGTCAGTTTTCACCATCTGCATAAGAGGAAAATATATCACCAACTTGACAATTCAGTCAACTTCGTAGCTCCAAAAATAAGGAAGTAATTGCGAATACTTAACTTTGGATATAGTGTATGTAATACACGAATAATTTTATAGAATACATAATAATCATATATTTTTCATGTTTGTTTCTTATATAAATAGAAATAATAAGATCAAGCTGTTTTCCAAACTTGCTATAATCCCGCACAAAAAATAGAGATCATGTGACAATCTTTCATTTATTTATAATTAATGTTGTCACGATAATGGCGTATTATCTCATTGTTCGATTAAACAACAAATAATCTATCAAACATGGAAACTTTCCATTTTAAAATGATGGTGAAGATAAAGATACATACTTTGGAGTTCATTATGTAGATTACCATTTATATTTATACGATTTATATTAATAAGAAAGTTGCTTTTTTATTATTCTTGGCGCTGAAACATCATATAATTATTTTTCTATGGCCGCCAATATTATATTAGCAATTATAGTAAAATATTTGCGTCTATGTCAGGAAGTTAACTTGCCGGGTAAAGTACAGAACTAACACACAGAGGCACAAATTCGAATTGATTCGAATACCTTATTTTATTTATTTATGATTTAGATACATACATTCGAATCTGTGTTCTTGTTAGTGTGGTGGTTCTGCACTTATACGCGGCACGTTAAGTTCTACAATTGATTGTGTATGTATATCAATCGTAGAACTTAACTAATATTTTACTATATTTGTTAATATTATATTAGAAGCTGCAGGAAATATATTTTAGTACAAATATAAATCTAACTAAAACATATTGAAAAAATAACTATAAATATTGACTACACGTTTTTGTTTATTATTTTTATTACACAGACAAAATATAGTACTTGGCAGTGATAACAAATAATGTAACTGCGGCGATATCTGAACTAGGTTAGGATTTACTTATGGTTATCTCAGTAAATGTAGATGTACCTATTTCAATTGTTACAAGTACGTTGTTTGCAAATTAGTTTGAGTGAACTTTTAAAGTTGTTATTACATTTTTATGTTATGTTCACAAAATCAGTGTTACTTGTTTTTAGAAGGAAGTTGATTTGCCAAATTAATATTGCACAAAAACACATGCTTGTGTGTGAATAGGTAATACATATGTATGTAGGTTATGTGTAAATTAAATAAATGTTTTTATTATGAAACTGCTTCGATGTCTGTATTTACTATCCCAAAATTAACAGAGAATAATAATAATAACATTTATTTTTCCAACGGTTTACCTAATTACAGGCCATACAAATACATACAGAGTGTCTCAGCAAGGCCACTCGTTGTACATCTTGAGAAGAGAGTCCGTCGAATGCTGCTCGCACACATGCTTTTAACTACACTCTCGTGGTCGCCGATGTCTGGTAGACCAGATCTTTGATACGTCCCCAAAGGAAGAAGTGCACAGGTGTCATATTTGGAGATCTTACAGACCAATTCCTAACCGCCTTACCCACCAGTCTTCGAACATTAAGGCGTTATCCATTTTAACTCTTTCTAGTAATAATGTAAAAGCATTTAACGCGTAATTATTAACTCACAAGCATCAAACGACGAAGTGTGATTTTGACGTTAGACTTTAACAACAAAGAGAGAACGCTTATTTTCCATGGCACACTGGATAAGTATCGATAAGTTATGTATGCATTTTTCAAAAAATCTAATTATCTTCTAAACTATCAATTTTAGGTGTAGAATATGTCGGGCATAAAATTGGACGCCGAAGATGATTAAGTAATAAAATATGGGGGGGGTGCAGAATTATTGTTCTTCAAAATGTCGAAGAGTTAACGTGCCATAGTAAAGTAACCACGCAATGTAGACAGGGTGGTAGTAAAACGAGAGGAGATTCTAGCGATAAAGAAGTTGGGACATGAAAGGAGATAGGGCAATCAACACATCCATTGGATAATTTCCACACAAATCTTGCACCATGTAGTTCCCGACGATAACTCGAGGCCTGAATGTCATGAGTTTCCAACACGAAATCATAATATATACCACGTTGAGGATAAATCCCAGACTTTTTAAAAGATATATATTTTAAGAATCGTCGTTGCACTTTTTCCACAGAAAGTTGTAGGCATGTTATGAAGAGACCATACCCGAGAAGCATACTACAGTTTGTTAACAACCAGACTAAAATATAATGTTTTCATAAGCTGTATGGTATTGAAGAACTTGCAACAACGCATAACATTGAATTCACCTTTCTTCTCCCTGTTTAAATTTACAGGTCTTACCCACCAACGTCTGGGTTTTCTGTCTTTCTTACCTTATTGGTGTTTTACGTCGTCGTAAAAGAAGAACCATTAAAAAATCTGAATAGATCAGGTTCGAGAGATATTACCAAAAAATTGTCAGTTGTCAAATCCAAACACGATCTAAATCTCTCGTTGCCTTGCGTACATGCGTACGGTTTAAAATTTACGTATTACGTTAAATGGTCATTGTGAACAGCAGCGCAATCTTTACGTTTTATGTATATCGTATGTTTATGTATATCTTATGTCGTATGCCCATTGTGAACAAGGCCTTAAGTGTTAATCATTGTATGTATAATATCGCAGTATTACTATTGTTTTTTGATTTCTTTTGTTTTTCTGTTCTGGCTTTTGCTTTTATAACGTATCTACTATACAAACAATAAATGGTATTAGTATTATTATTATTATTATCTTATATGTACATACGTGTAAATTGAAATTTTACAGTGTAAGTAAAATCTAGTATAATTCGGCGAAAAATTTGTTATAGAGAGTCGAATATTAAAGACTGGGAACAAGGTTTTTCATTTTATTAAACCATTATCGCTGATGTTATAACGTGTTTCCAGCAAATTTTACTGAAAATACTCGCCGACGATCATATGCGTAAGGACAGTGTTGATTATGATATTTATAAAGAAAACTAAAAAGTTACAAGCATGATAGAAGCAGTTATTCAGCGGTTACTGGCGTTACTAAGAGAATATTTATAACATACACTCCCTGAGTCATATTCATATTTATTTCTATTGGATTCTTTACTTTAAAAAGTCCTGTGTATGAATGGAGGTATGTGAATGCAGAAAAAGTATAAAATAGGTACTATCACAAAAAAATATTAAGGAAGTTTCATTAATAAATTTGATTTTCTTAAAGCAACTGGAAAATCAATTCTTAATTGTTTTCTTCAATCTTTAGAAATTTAACAGCCTTTGTAGCTTAAGAAATAAAAATGTGAGCAACAGTACGCAATTAATACGGAATAACACCTATATCTGTCCATATACGAGCAGATACTGTAATTCTGCATAAATATCAATCAAGTATCCACATATTTTTAACGATAATGTAACCAACCTTGTAATTAAAAACCTAATGTCATAATTATCTTAGATCAAATAATTTTGTAAAGTGTATTAAATTTTCCGATAGGTACTACATATTGCGTCATTTGAGAGATAGATGATTATACGAATCGATACAGTCTACTTTAGTAATATAAAATACAACTATATATGTACTACATTTGATATTATTTTTCTACCTGTTTTATTTTATTATAGGTCTAATTATCTTTAATATAAAACATATTATCGATATACATAGTTAATATAAAAACGAGAATGATACTGTTCGTGAATAATGTTGTGGAACTTTTCGCTTATGCAGGAAATAAACCAGCAGCATTATTTGTGTATTATAATTCAGTTTAAATAAGAGGAATACTAACCAACACGCGCAATAATTGTAACATGTACATACTTTAAGTCAAGTATGTACTTTCACTTTTAGAAAGAGATATTAAATCTAAAAAAGCTACAAATTGTATGCATTATTTTTGTACAAAGTCAAAAAGTGTATCTCTACTTGCAACCACTTTATTTGCTTTGATGATGAGGCGTTTTATCAAACTTTGTGAAACATAGGTAAATCAAATCAACGGACTTCGATATCGTACCTATGAATGAACTTTACTTTAGTCTATGTAGCATAGAATTGATTTTAATATCCTTTAGCAGTTGGAAGATAGTAAACATCTTGTATATTAACGGTGTAGGTTTGAATTTGTTTGACGGTGGAAAATTTGAATGGCGCCATCTAAGATTATTATTATATAAGGTATTTATGTCGGTAAAAAAATATATCATCTTGGTTTTATCGGAATTGCAGAAGTGTCGCAAAGAAACATTATTCTATTTACTTATGTTATAAATATTCTGGAATAGAAAATTAAGAAACTCCGTGATGTATAGATCATCATTTAGTAATGAAGAGGATATTACGAAAATTTATGAAATACAAACTCTGCAGGGAGCAACAGTGGGTATTGGTCCTCCGAAAAAATCAAAATTAATTCCATTGTCAATTTTCAGGTTACAATTTTGCCAAGCAAATGTCAATGTGTCAAATGTGCAAAATCAGATGTAAGAACCGAATATGATAAAACAGACGGTGATATAACAAAGTGGAGCAGAAGGAAAATAAATTCTCGAACTTGATAAACTTAAGATGAAAAATTCGAAGCTTTCTTAGAAAAATTTGATCGACAAGATTAAGAAACTCTGATTGAACAACCGATTAATAATGCGCTTATTTATATAAATCTCACGCTAAAGAAACTTAAAATAATAAATTGGAATGTCATCAAGTCAAAAACCATCTTCAACACGACAAAACAGTCCTAAGTACCTACTCAAAGAATTGATGTAATAGCGTAGTTATTAAAAAAAAAAATATTGTTTAAGCATTTATGCTGGAAGACTAACATGTCTCGTAGATAGGCAGAAATTTTACTAATACCTTTCTAATTTTAATTCAATTCAAATGTTTTGCTCAAGTTGAATAATTCAAACAATTCAACTATTTAGAATCACAATATACATACATATGTGATTGGAAGATTATTATTTTAGAAATATGTCACTGACGTAATATTCATTCAGGTGTCCTTCACGGTATCTATCAATATTTCTACTAAGAATTTAAAGGTACAGGTTTAGAGACTGCTTGACTTACAAAACACGTGTAATAAAACACTTTGATAAATTATACTTCTAAACCCTCATAAAGTACAATCTGAAATATATTTAAATTTATAAGCCCGCTAAAAGTGATCAGAAAAAAAAACATGGATTTAACAATTCAGTAATTGTAAAGTTCTAAAATTAAATTAATAAAGCTTTAGATAATGAGATACATCTCGATAAGATAATATTGTATCACACAGAAGGTCATAAAAATAATAATTTATATCACCAGAACAATATGAAATGATTTAAAAGTTTACTTGGCAATATGTATATATATTTGCATACGTGTACTGAATTATAATTATTATTTGAATAAACGTCTAGTAAAGATTGCATATACATATATACATACATTTTATTGTGCATACTTGTATTAATTACAATGCTTTGCTTCCGTCTTTTTTGATTATTCCTTAAACTCAAATTTTATTTATAATTCATTGGTAATTAAAATGTTTTCGATAAAATTCAAAGCTGGGAAGGTGTAAAATATACTTTTCTTTCCTCTATAATTTCATTATTTTGTTGTACTACATTCGACAACGATAACTGATTGAGGTAATACAAGCGACCAACATGAAGAACAAGGTTATGTAAATTTGTAAGTATCGTTCCCAAGCCTAAGAAAGGATAGAACATAGTAATGGAGGAATCTTTTGCAAAAGGAGCAGAGAAACTGACATGCATCGATATTGTTAATTGGAAAATAACCTAATAAGTTACATTTCATGACACTTGTTTTTCAAGTAAGACCATTTTTTGAAATTGAAATGTACTCATAGAAAGCTAATGGTTTGCTTGATACGTGTATGCTTCGTGAGAAAACGGTGCATGCTGTCGTTTTTGCCAAATAAATATTAAATTAGGGTAATATAATTTTTACCACCTTTGTTGCTAAAGTTATCAAAATGAATAGTTTAATATGCAAGAACGTAAATTTTACTGACTGTTTTAAGTAATATTACATTAATTTTTGTAGATATTGCATCAATTGAAATACATTATCGATATTTTAACATCAACTGTCTTTTCAGTGTGTATGAGAGAAATATGTAGTGAATTAAATAAACTGCGCAATCTATATCGAGTCAATTTTACAAACTTGTAAACATCGTTCGTTAATTTTTACTATTATATTTATTATTATACTTATTAAGCTAGTATAGTTTTTGCTAGTTGATTACAAATATTTTGTATGAATTTGCAGTAGTTCTTAAGATCGTAAAGTCATCGGTATTGCTTTCTCAAATAAATCATAGTTCCTGAAACTTGCTTAATATCTAATTGCAATCGAAATATATTTTTTAATGATTATAGGCGATTATAGATCATTGTATACCTAATACCACCAGTTTAATAAAATTGTTACTAGGTGCTCTGTAAGTATAGATAATTTCGAAATTATCAACGAGATTGTTTCTAGATTTGTCAGAGTAAATAGCGCATATAAACAGATAGCATGCGCATTCGCATCATCAACATAATTTATGTGGTCCCCGTTATCGTGATTTCGATCAATTGTTGTTTGAATAAACATCATTTAACGTTGAAATACATAGATATGACATGATAACAAATGATTACATCAAATGCAAGGATAAGTGGTAAAGTAAAAATATATTTATCTGGATTATTTCGGTTTAACATACAGCACATACACATCAAAAAATATTTATATTTACTGATAATACGTATTATAAGTTTAACTTACTGCCTACGATCGATCAGTAAGTGACAATAAAGTCTGATAAATTCCAACATTCCAACCTTATATTCACATAAAATATTTTTCAGGTAAATGCTGCTATATACATCTATGCCGGAATTAATATTTCCCAAAATAAGGTAGTAAATAAATAAAAATTTGCTTGCGGTAACATGGAAATATAATCACAATATATCGATAATTATTATACTCTGCTGGGATCTTTATGTTATCAGTACTGTCGGCACTTCTAGCATATTCTGAATTTTATCAATAAAGCCTAATATACTTTTATAGATAGGTCTACCTTTCCGAATTTCCTGTTTATTGCCTTATGATAATTCAAATTCCTAATGGTGAAAATTCTGTCGTTTTAAATTAAAAACTCGTAGATTTTGATATCTTTACTATTTTGTGTAAATACTTCCGTATGGTTTCGCCATTTTGAACAATTCTGCAAATTGTTAACATATTAAACTGGAATTTGTTCTAACATATGTCACCAATTCGTCGATAGTTAGAATTAACGTCTTACTAATTTAGCGTAATCTTCCACGAATTCATTTCTGGGACTTTATAAACATAGACGTGTTTTCTCCAAACACAGTACATTTTCCTGGCTTCTGTAACGTTAATACCACGAATAAATTCATAAACTAAACATGCACATAATACACTATGTTTCACATACATTTTTAAGAGCTCGAATTATATTTTAAATTAAAGTGAACAGTTCGAGATTCAGAAAATAACTAGAATAAAACAAACTCTAATACAATATATAATTTTTGGTTGAAATTTTGTCCGATAACAACATTTTGATACGTTAAAAATATGACAGAACCTTCTTAAACTATGCACCGAGAGATATCACGCTTTTCATAGATATCAGACTGCAAATAAATATTAAAAAGTGATAGCAAATATATAAGTAAAAGGAAGTGCAAAATACATTTCATGATAATACACAGAAACACTACCAAATAGAAGAGGAAGAGACAGAGCAGACAACATACCTACTTATAAAGAATGTATTATGTATTAAGAATGTATATTATAATATATAATATATATTTTTCTAGAAAAACGCAGTTCCAAATAAATCACGATATTGCTGCAAACAAAAACGCTAATGACTTAAAATTTGACATGGCGAATTACAAGACATCACTAAAGTGTCTCGTCCTTTAAGATATTAAGTTTTTTAACCAGGGCGTTTTCCACATACCACTCAATTCTAACAATTTCAAACAATTATAACTCGCTTATTTCAAATACAACACCCTGTATATTATATCAGATTTCAATTCCTATCTTCATTCTCATTTAATTGATACTAGTATTCCTTATACCTAAATATAACCGGTCTTGATTATTTTACATAACAATAATGCAACTTAATCTTTCAACATTAATAAAGCGTAGGCTGTGACTCCCAAAGATATGACAACTTAATAGTAAATTGTCTATGTATGCATTAGATATGTTTTGACACCTTTCTTCAAAAGTTCATGTTTTATAGCAAGCAATGGCAAATTTAGTAGCTACAAATGACGATTTTTGAAATCTTATCATTATTTACGGCGAATGTAATAGAATTATTTGGCGTATTTTTGCAGAACGACACTCAGAAAAACCAAAAGTAGCTGATGATACCTACTAATAATTTCTGGAAAAACGCAGTCCCAAATAAATCACTGTAATCAAAAGGCTACTGATTCAAACTTTGTCACAGCGAATTATGACTTTACTAACAAGTGTCAGCTCTTAAAATATTTAATTTTTTATTCAGGGCGTTTTACATAAACCTTTCAACAATTTGAAATAATTATAACTCGCCTATTTGAAATACATTAGATACTCTGTATTTTATAGGAGTTTTTCATTTCTATTGTCATTTTCATTTCCTATACCTAAATCTAAAAGGTTTTGATTTATTTAACTATCTACTTAAAAATAATGTCATCTAATATTTCATTATATTGGTTTGTTTTTATTATCTTTTTTCTGCATTAGTTACCTCTTGTTTTTCTGGGTACCTTTCTGTAAAAATACGACACGTCCGCTTAGTGTAATCTGGTAAAATTTTACATTTTGCGTATTACAAAAACTTCTAATCAAAACTCTTCGCGCCACAACCTGTATATATGTAAATTGGCCTAGTGAACGGTTCCCATTCGACTTCAAATACACACATGTGCTTTGATTATATATAACTAGATTGACCAAGTCCATTGCGTGTTACAATAACCACAAAAGTTACTAAGAGATGTCGCATAAATAAACAAATTGCTCATTATTATAAGAGCTTAGGACAACGACATTCCTCATGCGCTATCTATTAACAAGTGTTCATTATAGAAAATGATTTTTTCGTTAAAAAATTAGAAATATGACAAAATTACTACACTTATAAGTGATGTTATGCTTCGATTAATATATTTTTGGATTTACAACTGCAAAGCACTTGTTTTTATATTAATGTAACTCAATTATTGATTGATTGCATATTTCTCGACATACGTAAAAAAATCACTGCGATAGAAAGCATGAAAAGAGAAATTTACAACTATGTTGATTTTGATAATTGGTATAGTGAACTTTTAAATAGAGGTAGTGCAAACGGCCCTAAGACAATCATTTGTAGAAATATAAAAAACAATATACAGGGTCCGGCAACGAAGCGGGGACGGAAGATTACATCATTTTTTGTCAAATATTTAGTCATAGAATATTCTTCCGCACCATCAATGCACGTTTTAAAAATATTTTGTTTTATACAGGGTGTTCCAGATGGCAATGGCAGACTAAAGTTGCATTTTTTAAATGGAACATCCTGTATATTAATATAGAAAATGATCCGCGCAGCTGGTTACAACGATATAATGTTGTGTAGGTCTAAAGTTGAAGTTTCTGTGTAAACAATGTATTTACTTGATAAATTGATACATTTCAGAGGCTAATAGAGAAAAACAAAAGATTCGAAACCAACGGAGTAGAATATTTTTTACTAGTATGGACTGTCGTTACTATGTGAAATAAATTCTGCAACTGCTCGCTTTATACAGGGTGTTCACAATTTTGCAAAATCGAAGAAATCTCGCCATTTTTAAATGGAACACTTGTATATTTTTCGCTCATTGAAAAGCCCTTTTACTACGCTTTCTACTGATACCTCATTTGCTGCACCTAGGATAGATCATTTTCTAATTATTAAATTGAATTAATGAGAAATGCTCGTATTTTTTATTTGCATTTTACAAATCGGATATTTGACAAATAACATAAATTCTATAATAAGAAGAAACCCGATAAAAATTGAATCGGTGAAAGGTAACATTAATTTAATTTAAAGGCGTCAAAGCTTGTATACTAATAACCAAGTTGTACAAAATTTCGTTTTGTGTTATGGTAGTATTTCGTTCAATTTAAAAGAAATTGTTATAATGACTAATTTTAGTAGATACTCAACAAATGCAAACTCCTACCTTCAATAAACCTTTGAAATACCATCTATACTTACATCTTTCCACATACAGAACAAGCTTTAGATCTAGAATGGGCGGTTGTAAAACATATACGGAATAGCACGCGCCAATGCGTTAAGTATATGTAATCGATATGGTCAACTGCTCTAAATGTTTTATATTTATATTATTAATAGTACTTTGTTTATTGATTACCGGTTTATTTTTGTAGGTTACACCAAGTTTCTATAAGTTTCTAATAATCTTTCAAATGCTTCCGGTCTTCTTTCAAGGTTTGGAAATCTCTCTGCATATACTCTACTTGCTAGGAGACAATTTCCTAAACCTTAAGAATAAATATCATATTTACCATTTCTTGAGTAGGTACCTACTAAAATTAGTCAATATAACAACTGCTTTTAAAGATTGAACGAAATACTGTATAACACAAAACGAAATTTTTACAACTTGGTTATTAAGTATACAAGCTTAAAACACCAGATAGCTTGATCAGCAGTGAATCTATTGAAAATGCTATATTACTTTATATTAATTTAGTGTTTGCTTTCACCGCTGAGTGAAAATCAATTGTTTATCATACTAAATGGAGTTTCCTCTTGTTATAGAGCATTTATGGATTATTTGTTGAATATCCAATCTTACAGTAGGTTTGAAGTGCAAATTAGCTACTAAAAATACAAGCATTTCTCATTAATTCAACTTTAAGAAGAAATAATTAGAAAATGATCTATCCTAGGTCCATCAAATGAGGTATCAATAGAAAGCGTAGTAAAATGAAGGTGTTCCATTTAAAAATGTCGAGATTTCTTCAATTTTGCAAAATTGTGAACACCCTGTATAAAGCGAGCAGTTGCAGGATTTATTTCACATAGTAACGACAGTCCATACTAGTAAAAAATATTCTACTCCGTTGGTTTCGAATATTTTGTTTTTCTCTATGCAGAATAGCCTACTGAAATGTATCAATTTATCAAGTAAAATCATTGTTTACACAGAAACTAACAACTTTAGACTTATACAACATTATAACGTTGTAAACAGCTTTCAAGCGCGGATCATTTTCTCTATTAATATACGGGGTGTTCCATTTAAAAAATGCAACTTTAGTCTGCCATTGCCATCTGGAACATCCTTATAAAACAAAATATTTTTAATTATGATTGCGGAAGAATATTCGATGACTAAATATTTGACAAACTTTCAAATAAGCGTGTAATCTTCCGTTTGTTTGTATAGTAGTAAGTTACATCTGACAATAGAGGAAATCGAAAAGTTTTAGAATAAATATGAATATGTCCTAAAAATATCATTGTGACTTACATATTTAGCTTGACTAAAGTTATAAATCCAGAGACTACAGTGTCACAACAACAATAACAACAAATAAGAATTCAAAAGCATGTATTCAAACCAATATAAGTAACTAAGATGTTAAAACTTGAACATGACAAAATTCTTCACACATGCATTACATTTTTGAGTTTATTTCCTGTTTTGGATAGAAACAACTTTACACTGTTTAAATTTCAAGCATGTAAAGCAATGATTTAATGGTAGCAGGCGATGAAAATCAATCTCCACTAATGAAAGACACAATGTTATCTTTATAGCTCTATGTGCAATGCTTTTAACTTCTTCTTACAGTGGCTCACAGCTTATTTGATGCAGTGCCTAAAATATGACTCCCAATAATTTAAAAAATAAAAAGAATATTATCAAAATTGCAACATTTATTAACATATTAGTTTAACTAAGAAATCTTTTATTTTACACAAGTGCTTTTAACAATATAAAAATTAGAAATAAAAAATACTGCTAAATATTATGGCACAGCTTATTTGATGCAGTTCCATTCAAACTTAAAAATAATATAGGTAATCTATTGATTTTGCACTACTTTTAATATTTGGGATGAACCCTTTAGTTTTATAATAATTCAGCGTCTTCCAATTTTTCGCGGCTGGAAATGTTGTGTTTACGGATATTTTTTACCAATAATTTTCAATTATGTTCACCCATTTTTCTGCACTTTGCAACAAATTCTTGTTGAGTATATTAAGGTACATATTTTTGTCCATTATTATTCCCTCAAGAAATTCTAAATTTCCAACACCGGATGCATTCATGCCCAAACCATACTTTAATTAGGTTCTCCTTCTTTCATTCGGTGTTGGGACCTAGGACATGCCATCGGACCCAAAAATGTTGAACTTGTATCCTCTGCGAAAATTACAGTGTTCCAAAATCAGCGTCCTTGTAACATGCTCGTTAGCAAAAGTAAGACGGCTTTGTTTACGAGCTACTCGGCCATTAAAGTCATGGTCGCGAAGCACACGATGGATGGTTTCAGCACCATGACTTTCCTAATTCATGTTGAACTTATAGCTAGTTTTGGAACCGATAACTTCGGGTTTGCTTTGATTTTCCGAATATATGTATTTTAAAATAAGCACTGCATCAAATAAGCTGTGAGCCACTGCATGTTTAAAGTTTGCAAATTTTTAATCAAAATAGAAATAGCATTATTAAATAAATCTGTAGGTGCGAATAATGTATATATAGTAAAATGGAATATATAATTTATGTATACATAGAAATAATTATTTTTTTTAGAGTGGACGATCTATCCACAGAGACGGGCATGTCAGCTTTTTTGATGGTCCACTGTGCCAAATATCCAGCAGAGTATCGAACACTGCAATTTAATTTTGTTTTCTAACTAATATATTTACTGTGCATTTTTTTTATTTTAACTCATACATGTATGTTATGTAACCTACAAATGATATCCCAAAGCAATTTTTCAAATAAAATATCACGAAATAGGAAATCGATATATTTTTACTTTGCTTGCAATTTTTATGAGCAGGTGTTCGCCTAAAAAGCGACAAATAAAACACAGATACATATATCTATATCACTCTGAACTTACTACGTTTTTCTCATTTTCTCATAATTCTATCAATCGCAATAACGCCACCTATTAAGTAAAAACATCTAGCTATTTGAGATATCGGTTTGCCGCCTAACTAGACGAAAATGTTTTGATGCAAAGTACAAGTGGCGGGCTCCTGAGACGCATTCGACTTTAAAGCGCAACTCTTTTCTTATGGGAATGGTGAATCTAGTTATATATAATCAAAGCACATGTGATACAGAGAGGAGGGAATGGCGTGCATGTCGTAGGAGGTATGCATTTGAAAGAGGGAAACACATTCCTCGCTCGCTTTTGTAAAGTTCATTATAGAAATTCGTTTCGTTTTGAATATAAGAATTTTATTTTAGTTACAATTTTTATACTTAGTTTTGTTTCAGTTCAATGTTATTGCATAGATACATCATTTGGAAAACTAGATAATCAAGCTACACGTACTAATTCCTAAAAGCAAAGATGTACCATTTTTGCCAAATTAAATGCGAATTTTTCAGCGAGGAATTTCCATTTACTAAATAAAGGCTATACTTTGAAGCCAATTTAATTTCTCTAAAAGAGAGTAATGCTGAACTTCTTTCGAGTAATTAAATTCACATTAAAGCAAAGCCTTTATTTACAAACTCAACATTCCCCGATAAAAAAATCGCATTTAATTTGCCAAAGATGGTACACTCGGTTAATTTAGTATCGACTCAAACTGCAATAAAACCCGATAAAGCTTTATTGCGGTACTCGAATGCAAAGCAGTAATAGTATGGTCAACTGTACCATTTATATTTATATGTATATACAATATATTTTTGTATCAAATCCAGTTTCATATGCAAGGGATCATTTATAAATTCCTAAACCGATAATTTCTTAATGCGATCTTAACATACATATATTTAAATCGCTATCGCAAACAATTTTATTATATTTCTATGTATTTATGTAATTAAGAAATTACATGAGTAAGAAAATGAATGGGGGCAAGATATATAAGTCTATTACATATACGTTAGAGAATGAAGGTGCAGCAGATGTCCTTCAGAACCAAACAATAATTAAAAAGTTTTTTCTGTGTATTAATTTGTTTTCAGTTTGATTGCCTTTTCGTTTACTTTCTTTATTATTTCAAGTAAATTATTATTTGTTTACGGTGTGTTTCATTATTAATTCTAGGTTTTTTTGCCATGTTTTTCCCTAGTCCTTGAACAGAATTGTTAGAGCTTGACAAAAAATAGATTGATATACGAATATTTCAAATCATTTCAATTTTTATAGTTGTACTAAATCAATATATCCTTCATTATTACTTGAGAATATAATTAAAATTCGATATATCAATGAATTCTTTGTTTTTTAGATATTTTTGTTGATAGGCATGGCAATTTATGTTTATATTATTAGTAATTTGACACATATTAAATGTCAATTTCTTCCACTGAAGAAGTTTTTTAACGAAAACTCTGCTCTGGATGCTCTGGAATAAATTGCTATTTAATTATTTGTTGTTTTGTTGACCTACAAGTGGAAATAATGCAGAAATTAGAAGATTATTAATTCTAGAATAAAATCAGTGTTTTTAACGAAACAAACTTAAGATGAATATAGATTCCTGTCTATCTGCTGTGATAAATAATTTTCCTTATGGTTTTAAAATTGATTTGTAGCATATTATTAAATTCAGTTAAGTAAGGATAAGAAGAAATACAATAATTATTTTATTTGCGTTTATATGTCATTAATGGTAATGGATGTTGGCAAACGCTATACTATATACGTAATAATGCAGATATTAAAAGTATCTGAAAAAGAATATATTTCTGCAGCGATCTTCCCATTCATTTCGCATTACGTAGCTATTTTACCTGTTCATTGCTTTATTACTACAAACATCCAGTTAAATATTGAAAGTTTCTGTGTGAGACGTTAGGCCTACGTCGCTTGTCGGGTGAGTCGGTTTTAAATCAACAGAGTGTACATCCTTACGTTACTGCTGCCACACTAATACGACCTAATGCAATTGAAAGTGGAAAACCCTTACGAATGTTCCCGACTATCATAATTTTGCTACCCCTACAGATGATACGTACATGTAAAATATGCGTGCGCTGGTGCGCTAGTGTGTAATATGCACGGTACATATAAACCTATAACTTAACCGATCTGTATAATATATAATGAAAAATTTGCGCACTAATTAATAGAATTGCTTTTTAAATAATTAAAAAGTAAAAGTTTTTAAATTACTTACATTTAAAGATGTCGTTTTAATTAACGAATTACGAAATTATTTGGTACAGCGCATCAGACAAGCTGTGACAATTGATATTTCTAACAGAACTTTATACTGTTGATCGCAAACATGTTGGAAAATGACGAAACTTTAAACAAAACAATTTTATGCATTCTAAACACCTAATATTGTTTGATAAAACTTATTAAACTCTTCGAAAACATCTCTTTTAAGTTTGTTATTATCTATCTTCAAAGATATTCAAACTTATTTTAAAATCTTATTCATGACGATAATAATTAAGTATCAGAAAAACAAGGATTTAAAAATACATTGCTAGGATATAAAAACTTCATTATTATTGATCTCTAAATTATTATTATTATGTTATTTTGATTTTTCTTTTTATTGTTAATCTATTAATTTCAGCTTATCTCATCGAATAAATTTTAGTTAGAGTTAATTAGCATGGTCTATAGTTTGGATGAAACTATAAATTTTTAATTATTAATTAATTTAAACCCTCGTTTTTCTTTTTTTGTTTGCTTCACGTACTTATTAAATGCGTTGTCTGAATTGATATGACCCACCGAAAAGAACTTTTGGATAGTTTAAATATAGATTTAAAACTAATAGTACAGCGTATTAAAACGACTGTCGTAAATACATATATTACTATGGAGGCACAAGAGCTGAAGATTTTCTTTATGTAACACAATTTTTTAGACTACAAAGCACAGTGACAGAACTATTCCCCTCCAATTTTGACAGAAAACCCACAAAAGTAGAACATTGGAAACTAAGTACCCCGTTTTTTTCTTTTAACTGCTCGTTTTAGATTTAAAGGGGTGAATGAATCTTACCTCTCGAAAACATTTGTAGCCATAAAAAACGAGTAAGATATCAATATGAAACAAAAATGGTTTTCATTATTTTTTAAAAAGCCGGCATTCATCGAATGAGGACGGAGGGTGAACATTTTTATATCCCCAGGCTAGTATTCTAATTTAAGGGAGGCCATAATTTTTTTTTTCAGATACTGACGATTAAGCGTAGGTGCTAGTATCAATAGAAATCTTCTGGCATCCGCTACTCAATTTGTGTTCCTGAAGAAGCCGCTTACATTATAGTAGCGAACCGTAGAATAATAAACAATAATTTCGCGTTAAGAATTTTTTTCTAAAACCTTAGATAAGACAGGAAATAGAAAATATAACT
Organism: Holotrichia oblita; assembly: GCA_023690525.1. NCBI lineage: Eukaryota > Metazoa > Arthropoda > Insecta > Coleoptera > Scarabaeidae > Holotrichia > Holotrichia oblita. The sequence goes on along the minus strand of CM043016.1, from coordinate 93,923,816 downwards.
TGCTCTAATTTTTTCGGAAACTTAAGTGAATTGTTAATTATTTTTGTTAAAATTGTAGAAATACATAAATACCAAATTTATTGATGGTACAGGGAATGTTGTTATAACTGGATGACATCACATTGGGTAAAGTTTTAATATAAGTAATGTTCTCAACCATAACTATTTATATTAGTTGGAAAGAAAAATGTGATTAACACTCATCGTCAATTACTAATGATTTGTTGTCTAGCCTCAATTAACTTTACTAAAATGGTCTAAAAGTGTTTTAGCTAATATTTCGTTAATGAAAACATGTTTACGGTCTTGTAATAAAGATAAATCATTATTTTGGTTTATTACTTTCCATGATGTTTTCGTTTTGCGATTAAAGTTTGAAATTAGATTCTAGAAACCAAGAGTTCATAACGCTTTTTGACCTCATTATAATGTTTTCAAATTTCGTCATTGGTATTTGCAATTTTAAACGAATCGTTTAAGTTGTTACTATTTTCAATAATCTCACCTTAAATTTACTCAATTCTACTATTGTGAAAGTTTTGACGGTACTATTTCAGTGGAAAAGCCTGATTAAAGTAATATAGACAAAAAATGGTAAAAGTATGGTGTTAGTAATCTATTATAAACTTTGCCTCAATTCTTTAGAATGAATTAAAATAGAAAATTGGCAACATTTGCGTCTGTAAAATGTCTTCTAGGTTATTAACTTAGCAAGAGTTTGTTGATCCGGATGTGCCTTCACTAAAATCCTTATATTTACAACAAGGATAGACAAAATTAATGATGAATTGATAAAAATAATGTAGAAATATTACTGAACTAAATATGTAGCTGTAAATATGTGTTTGAAATATATAATAATAAACGTGAATTCTACACAGTTTCCCAGAAGCTTACAGCCAATGTCAAATATCGGACAGAAATACTGAAGATATTCGATTGTGATTATTTAAATTCTATTTGTAAGGGTCTGAACATAGCCATCTATTGCCAATTACGCCAATTTGAAATAGAACTAAAATTATTCATCTACTCAGTGGTCTGAAAAATGAAAACACAAGTTGCGTGGGTACATTGATTGTCTTGGACGCAGAAAACACCAGAAACGGATGTATTCTGGTATTAAAATAAATTGAGCTAATATAAGTAGATAACTATCGCTTTTCTTTCAGCATTGGTTGTTAGATGTAATGTCGTTTGGAAAAACATGCTTAATTTGATAAGAAGAAACACATTTCTGGTAAAAGTGTGTTTATATTGTAACACTAACCGGAAAGATAATAATATGTACCTATATATGGTATATACCAAATTTGTACGTTATTGTTAAATATATAATTTGGTTAGTTATAAAAAACTCACAGGTTTTATACCTCTACAGGAACGATTATATTTTTTTAATTGCTGTAAAGCAAACCTCCAACTTTTAATCATCAAAATATGTTGTAATCCCAAATTTGTGTTAATTATTAAACTCATTTATGACTGGTAATTTACTTGCAGGTTTTTTTTTACAACTTAAACGACATAAGCAAGCATGGATAAATTAAAAATTGTTGATAGGTATCAACATATATAGGTTCATATAAACTTCAACAATATATATCTGTTACATAATCGAAAAGATAATTTGTTTATCAGTAAAAAATGCTGAATCAAATTTAAGTGTAAATATCAGAAGGTCGTCAGACATATGTATGTATATAGAATGACTAACATGTCACGTTGAAATTGCGGATGAAGACCGGTGAATCATTATCCTCTTTTGTCTGATTAATGTACAACCCAACATAAAACAATAATATTCATGTGAGCATCATACTGTCATTATTGCAAATCATCATTGTGCTGAGTAGAGTAATCTTTTGTTGAAATATATGCAGTAGTATATATTATCGCTGCGTATAACAAACTAATGGCAAGTAATAATTTATTCAAAGAAGTATTTTTACACGGCACAGATGTAAAAATCATGCAGATTTAAATCACAAACAGTCTTGTAATAATTAATATTATATTAAAAGAAGACACAATAATTACAAACTGTAACAATACAAAAAAAGTGGTGTAGACTGTGCTTCAGTACATTTTACGGAATCATTTTCTACTTTTGAAAAAGTGGCTCAAATTTTATCTGACTTTAAGAGCCGCCATACACAACTGAATCTATTTACTAGAAAGGTAAATGTAGTAATAGTGGTGTTATACCGATCCGGATAATTTTGGATACGGATAATTTGCAATGTGGGTATCCAGATTTTTCTATTATTATTTTGGTGCCAGTCTCTCTATCAACAAAAAAAAAAGAATTTGAATCCAGCGAGCATTTGTGTGTTACTGTAAAGACAATAGTGGTAGTGCTTCTTCCAGATTAATAAAGCTCCTCCATTGAAAGAAAGAATCAATACAAAGATGCTATAACCAGAGCCATATTTGCAACAAATTGTAGCTTCAAGAAAATTGAACATAAAGAAGTTATAAAGTCAATTGTTCAGTTATTTTTCAATCAAATATATATGCAAATGAGTTTTAGTCAAAGTGTTGTAAAAGCTTATGAGTTTAATCAAACTGTATCTTTTTCATGGTTTGTCAAGTATCCGTAATTAGGGTAGGCGCTAGGGGTGGGCAAGCCGACCCTCTGCCCAGGGCGGCATCCTTGGGAGCGGCAAATGGGCTGTAAAATTAACTAGTTAAATGAGCAGAGATTTCGTTTATTAAAGACCAAATCTAAAACCGAACCGAAAATACGAACAACATAAATAAAATCTGAAAATATTTCAAGGAAACCGCTCACAAGCATAATAAACATCCGCTTAAAAATTAAATAATTAAAAACAATGAGACCGAAGCATCGTATAGAAGATATTACGGGTGTGGATGGTAGAATTATCAAAAACACGATGGAAAATACGTTCAGCGAGCATTTTCTGAAGGTGGCGTAGTTGGTGCTCACAAATCGGACCGGACTATACCGAGTGTCAACGAGATCATGTATCAGCCCGCCAATTATTTATTAGTTAAAATAAAACATTGAAATTCGGACCGTATATATGAGTGATTGGTGAGGTTCTTCAGGTGCACTCAGTTTTTCTATAGCACTTCCGGTCAAATCGGAAGTGACGGTAATTTTGAATTTTTAAATACAACATGTATTATTTCTGATCATATTTTGTTTCTTCTAAAAATTTGCCTATTTTTATTTTTAATTTGTCTAGTGCAGGTCAACTCTTGACATTTCTGTCAAAGATGGCGGTATCTGTTAAATTTATTCATTAAAGTGAAACTGCTTTGCAACAATTGTCGAAATGTAACAACCATCAAAGTTAGCTTTGAAATCAATTAAGAAACGTATTTTTTACATTTACACGCATTGGCGAAGGAGACTGTGTTTTTTTCATTTGAAATGTAATTGTTCTGTTGCTTTGGAATTAGACCACTTTTAAAACATTTTATATTTTGTACTACCTGTCTACCACTAAACCACAGCATATTTTATGTGATAGCTAAAAATTATGCCAATATGGCACTGTAATAAAAAATAGGTGTTACTATTTAAAAAAACGAGTACCTGTCATTTGAAAATGAAAAAATAGAAAAATCTTATTTTCTTTAGTAATTTCAACGTGAAATATATATGTTTCCTTCGCCAATGCGTGTAAATGTGAAAAATACGTTTCTTAATTGTTTTCAAAGCTAACTTTGATGGTTGTTACATTTCGACAATTGTTGCGAAGCAGTTTCACTTGAATGGATAAATTTTACAGATACCGGTATCTTTGACAGAAATATCAAAAGTTGACCTGCACTAGATGGCAAATTTTTAGAAGAAATAGAATATGAACAGAAATAATACATGTTGTATTTAAAAATTCAAAATTAATGTCCGGTTTGACCGGAAGTGCGATAGAAAAACTGAGTGCATCTGAGAAGCCCACCAATCACTCATATTCAATTTCAAAGTTTTATTTTAACTAATAAATAAATGGCGGGCTGATACATGATCTCGTTGACACCCGGTATAGGGGTCATTATTTTTGCAACCAACATATGCTGACGAAGTGTCATTGATCCTAACGAAAGTATGTAGATAATCTGTCAGAGAATATAATCCTCGAAGTAAAGCATGTGCTATCATAGCCGTTGTGGCAGATGGTGAACAGGGGCTTTGCTAAGGGTGTTCATCAAACTTTATTGAAGAAATCACGATTGATTTCAACATCCGATATAAAAGAAGGGTAACCAAACCGACATAGGCAATTATCGCCCAGTACCATTACAGAAGGATTTTGCCATTATTTTTAAATATTGTTTTAATTCCAGGTTAAGCTCCTATTTCGAAAAGTACAATCTACGGTCGGAAAATCAGAATGGTTTTAGAGCGAACCATTCAAGACTCTCGCACTCGATCAGGCTTTGGATCATACATCTTCGAGGCACTGCAAAATCGAGAGATGTTACTCGGTATCTTTTTTGATTTCAGCTCGGCATTTAACACCGGAAACCACAATTTACTGTTGTTGTTAGGGGTGCACTACTGGAATGGTTGCAATCATAAAAGAACTCTAAGAGTTGAGATAGATGGAGTTAAGTCAGCGAGTATACTGGTCAATAATGAAACACCACAAGGATCATGCCTGTCACCTAGGTTGTTTAATGTGTTTATCAACGATTTACTCAAGCTGTTCAGAACTACAGCTATCTAATAGTATATGCAGACGACACAAATGTTCTGACTCTAGCGAAATCCACAGCATGATTGACTGGAGCAGATTCAACGGAGTTATCTTGATCCTAACAAAAATACATGCCGTACAATTTGCGCAAAAAACAAATACGTCGATTCAAACCTACTTATCAGAGAGCCGAAACAGCCAGTATTGAAAATGTAACCACCACCAAATCTTTAGGGTTGCACGTTAATGATAAAATGACATGGGCGGAACACATTGACAGCTTGCTGCCAAGAATAAGTTTTAGCTCCTTCCTACTACGACATATCAGAGGCACGCTGCCGCCGGAGGTACTCAGATTAGTGTATTTTGGTCTCATACAATCAATTCTTTCCTACGATATTGTCTTCTGGGGAGGAGCAGTCTGGGAAGTCGAAAATATTTTCATTGGACTAAAACGAGCAGAGATATATGCTAGGCTTGCCAGCCAGAAAGTCGTGTAAATCAGTCTTTAAGAAACTGAGTATAATGAGAATGCATTCACTTTACGTGTACTTACGTTTTGATAATATATACATACAAGACAAAATCATTTTGCTACGAGAAGGGCGCATGTTCACAATTACGACACTCGTTCGAAGAAGGAATTGTGTCTGCTTTTCTGCTAATTGTCGGTCACGTAATTCGGACCGAAATACATAGGTTTAATGTGTTACAATAAACTTATGTCTCTAAAGAACTTGTCGGAAGTAGGCAGCCTCGCCAAATTTAAGTATGAATTAAAATCATTCTTAATAGACAGATGTTACTACTCTCTAGACGAATTTCTAAATGAGAAACGCCGTTCTGTGTTTTGAGTTTTTATATATTATGTTGTAGTGTATTATACGTTTATATTTCATGTCGCGATACTTATTGGTATATATACTATTTTAATGACAAATCCCATAATGTATAACACGTTGTAGCATTCGAAAGAAAAATATATCTTATTCGCTGTTGGGACACGTAATCAACAGCGCAACAATGTTTATGGCGAAGTGAAACTGTAACTGGTAGTATTGATAAGAAGTACAGCTCGAGAAGCCGCTGTAGCTGCACTCACCACAAAAAAGAATTAATAATAATAATAATTTAAACTTTAATAATTTGCAACATATTCAAATGAGATGGGCGTGGAAACATATTGCCTTCTTTAAAACAAAATTGGATTATTAACAATAATAGTACAGTTTTTATGAAAATAATTAATAATCCTATTAATTTCTATTAAAAGTGAACAGATACTAATAATATCATATAAATTAATGAGTCACAAATAGTAGAAAATAGATAATAGCTTAAATTTACAAAACGCATAAAAGTTTTTTATATACATATATAGAAGTTTGTTTATTAGATATAAAAATCATAATATTATTTCAAACGTGCTTCTAGAAGGTTAGGTTATCGGCTAAAGTCAATACATAAGAGTAACTTTTATATATTAAGTGATAAACCGTAGTTGAATATAAGGAAGTGATATTAATTGAAAAAAGAGCACAGCACTAAGACATATGTCTATATATGCTGATAGAGCAGGAGAAAAAAGTATCCGGACAGTGCGCGAAAGAAGGAGGCTTCTTATTCAAACCCTACGGGAACTTTATTGTCCTAGAGTGCATACAAATAATGTCTGTGCCACAGACAGTCCATGTAGGTATACTAAGTCAATAAAATACCCGTGCATTTTGAGTGAAGGGCGTCTTTCTTACATGCCCTGGCAGGAAACTTTTTCTCCTGCTGTACCAAATGTATACCTGTTAATAAAAGACAAATGAAGGTTTACTCAGATAAGTAATGTTTTTAAGTTGGATGTATATGAATAACTATATCCATAATGCTGATAAAGATTATAAATTATTTAAGCTGTTCCTATTTTATATATTATATAAGTTTTTATTTTACTTCTTTAACTAATCCAATGTAAATATAACAGGAAAGTATTTCTACAAATACTTCTATCAGTAGTTAATATAGTAAAGTGAATAGATTGCTAAGCTATTTATCTATGAATCCATCATTGTATCAAACCAACCCCTTATGTCATATTTCTTACTGCTCGTATACAACTTACTGGTACAATTAACTTTGACAAAAAAAGATGAATGAAAGATGAATAAATTATTATTTGTTTACTGTGTGTTATATTATTAATTCTAGAATAAAATCAGTGTTTTTAACGAATCAAACTTAAGATGAACATAGATTCCTGTCTATCTGCTTTGATAAATAATTTTTCTTATGGTTTTAAAATTGATTTGTAGCATATTATTAAATTCAGTTAAGTAGGGTTAAGAAGAAATACAATAATTATTTTATTTGCGTTTATATGTTATTAATGGTTAGGTGACAAATATACTACGTAATAATGCAGATATTAAAAGTATCTGAAAAAGAATATTCGATCATTCAATTCATTTAGCATTACGTAGCTATTTTACCTATTCAAAGCAAATCAACTTTATTTACAAACATCAAGTTAAATGTTAGTTTATATGTGCGACGTTAACGTCGCTTGTCGGGTGATTTAGGTTTCAAATCAACCGAAAATACCTATTACCATACTAACTATTCTATGTTTATATATAGGATGGGGAAAATTCGCGTAAGATCTGCACGTGGCGATCTTCTTTGTTAAATTTGTTTATCTTGGGTTTATTATGCGCATTTTTAACTATCCCTTTGTAGTTATTATTAAATTCAGTTAAGTAAGGGTTAAGAAGAAATAAATAATTATTTTTTTGCGTTTATATGTTTTTAATGGTCCAATATTTGTTTAAAACGCTGGCAACTACGTAATAATGCAGATATTAAAAGTATTTAAAAAGAATGATAGGTTACTTTGTTAGATTTTCCATTCATTTCGCATTACGTTGTCAATTTTAATTTCATCCTTGCAAATTTTTATTCATTCAAAAAACATCCAGTTAAATGTTCAAAAAGTTTAGGTTTATTACGTTAGGTTTATTCAGTTCCTTGTCGGTTTGTTGAGTAGGTTTTATTTCGTTAATTCAACTGGATTTTTCATTTATTGACACACCATACTAACTATTCTATGTTTATATATAGGATGGGAGAAATTCGCGTAAGATCTGTTTTCCAAACGTGGCGATCTTCTTTGTTAAATTCTTAATGGTTTATCTTACAAACACGAACTACTACACTAGGAAGAACTCTATAAAGTTTCAGGTTGGAGTTATTATCAGAGAACCTGCTAAATTTTTAACTATCCCGATTTGTTGTTAAAAGAAAGGAAAGTTTTAAATAATGTGGTGAACTTTAAAGATTAGTTTAACACTCATAAATATATACTATCCAATTTCGCATTATAATGATGTTTTTTAACATTTCTTTGTGTCCATAGATCATTTAGTTTAAATTTACCTTGGCAACGTTTAGTATTGTGAATGCAGTATTTAAAACGATTTAAAATAGCATGATAGGTTACCTTGTTAGATTTTTAATAAATAGTTGACATATAAAAATCGCGTTGTCAAATTTAATTGTCATCGTTGCCTGTTTTTGTCTCATTCAAAATAATAATTTAAAGTATTTTCTGTTGTTCAAAATAGTAATTTAGGTTTATTAATTTCAGTGTTTATTCAGTTCCTTGTTCGGTTTGTTGCGCGTTTTAGTTTTAATTTCGTTAATTTATACTGGATTTTTCATTTATTGAGTATGCTGACATGCACCTGATATATTGTGCATGTAATGGAAATGAGTGGATGAGGCTGCGCAAGTGTGAGTATCGTGTATGTTTTCTTAAACCGGAGACATCCTATATTTAATTATGAATTTGGACGAGTTGGACCAACATCTTGGGAAATGGGTTCGGTAAAAAGCAAATTATCGAAATGCTGGTAGACCAAAACAGAGACGCACTATCCAAGTTGAAGAGCAGATTTTAGACTCAGTGGCAGTGGACCCAACATTCAACTATCGACTAGACAGATAGAATGGCTACATTAAGAAAATAAATATCCCAAGCCACAAAATCGTTCACTCATTTTTTTTAAAAGAGAACCTGATTTAAAGCCATTTCATGCTTGTTAGAGTTCAACCTAATTTATGAAAAATGACAACATTCACCGATCGTATTTCTGCAACACGATTTTAATGATAATTCCGACGAAGAAGGTTTTCTAACACATATTCTACAGAAGTCGATAAATGTTGTTTAGAATAGAGATGGGGTCTTTAAGAACTCATAAAATTGTTATTGTAGAACGTTTATGAAACGTTTGAAAATCCGCACATCAATTTCGCGAATATGGTCTTCCTCAGACGTTTTAAGTCAACGTTTGGTTAGGCAACAACGTTTTATAATCATACAATTGGTTGGATAAATTTATTTCCGAAACGTTTAGATACATTTTCGTGTTATTAGGGAATGTTTTACAAGAAGTTTTGGATGACATGCCACTGAATTTAAAACACAATATGCTCTATATGCACGACGGGGCGCCTGCTCACAATGCTTTTATTGTTAGAGAGTGGCTAAACGAATATTTTCCAAATAGATGGATTGGTCGTGGTGGTCCAATATCATGGCCGGCTAGATCACCCGATCTTAATTCATTAGATTTTTTTGCTTGGGGTTTTATCAAAGAAAAAGTGTATGTTACGGCTCCCTTAAATGCTGATGAAGTGAGGGAATAAACGCAACAGTGTTAGAAATTACGCCAGAAATATTGGAACGACTAATTCAAATCATACCGCGAAGGCTGCAACTATGTCTTGAAATTGACGACTTTCAATTTCAACATATATGGCAATAACAGAATGTGATAAGCGTAGGATAAAATTGTAATTGTAATTTTTAAATAAAAAAATACTTTCGATGAAGTTAATTTTGTTTTGATAAATAAGTACTTATTGAATTAAAAAGCGTTGTTTTTCCATTTATTACAGTACAATAATAACATTAATAGTGCAAAACTTCATACAATAGATTTCTGTGCACCCTCAATTACAGCGCAAATCAATACAATCTTCAGTATTATACATATACAGACAACACTGTTGCCAAATGTATGTTTTCGTCAAGCGGTTCCCGAAGGCACACGAAGGATGATACACACTAATAGTATTAAAACTTTTCACTCAGGATTGAACGAAGAATACTGTTATGTGCAGCTCTTACGCCAATTTCTCCCCATCCTGTATATATGAAAAATAGAGAATTTTTATGTAAAAAAAGAGAAAATAAAGAAAAACAGATTCAATATGAAAAATAGCGATTAAAAAATACTATAATAGTTGACCAGTAAAGAGAATAAAACAAAAACAAAATAAAGGAAGTTACTAAGTTATTAATATGTATAGCAAAATTAACATCACTTGATTTTTTGTTTGAAAGTTGGGTATAATTGTATCAATGTAAACGCTGGTTAAGTAACTAATCCATCTACTATAACAATAAAAGAAAATTTTTAGATGTTTTTATCATATTTTTACATACTCGTATGGTTAATTTTTGCATAATAAATAGAACGAGCCAACGTTTTAGTAAACGTACCTGTTATATTTCAAAAGCAATGCGTTATTAACAAAAAAATCAACAGCAAAAGTTGATCTTGAAATTGCCGTCTATTTCAGGCAACAATTCACCAATAAAAACATCATGCAATTACCAAAGAACTGTATTTTTACATTTGGATGTCATCACAAGTATCATTCATACTTATTGAAAAATAATAGTATAAAAAGAAATCCCAAAACTTTTTAAGAAATCAACGGCTACAATATGAAATATAAAGTAAATATAATAAACACTGTTATCTGTATTATTTATTAATAAAAAGAGATATTTGGGTTTTATTTGTCTTTCTTTCTCTACACCCACAATATGTATTTACAAGTAATTGTAAGTTTTGATACTAAACTATTCCAAATCAATTACACTGTTACGTATGAAAAATTTAAAAATTCAAAAACTAAGTCCAATAATCGTGATGGCTATTTTGAAAGCAATATATAACAATAACCTGTTCGAATAAAGAATATGATGTTATGTATGAATATTTTTCCAACTTGTCGACTCTGAAATTTTTCTTCAATCAAAGCATCAATGTTGGTGTTAAACTGATTGCAGTTATATCAAATGCTAGTGCCTAATATAAAACGCGACAAAACATATTATCATCCAGGATATTTAGACAAAGATAATATCTAACAACGCGACATTTTTAATGTTTGTTTACGTTTGTACAAAATTAACATCGGTATCAATTAAACCTGGTTAAGTAACTAATCCAACTATAACAATAAAAGAATATTTTTAGATGTTTTTATCTTTTTATGTGTTATTTTTGCATAAATTACGTTTTAGTAAACGTACCTGAATGCTTTGATCTTGAAATTGCCGTCTATTTAACAATCATCATGCAATTCGCTACATATTACACTATGGCGGGAAACACAAAAATTCAAATTTAACTAAGCGTATACAATACTAATCAATACCTATATGTACCGGCTGGCTAATTAAGAATGGCGGTCCGCCATATCTCAGGAACGGTTTATAGTACAGCTTCAGGAAAAAAATATCACTGATTACAGTGGCCCCAAGAAACATCTGGAAAATATTTAGGAAAGTGTAGGATGACCGCTAGATGGCGCAACTGCTCACCAAAAACATATTTGCTGACTTAAGGTGTATCACAAATATCAAAATCGAAATTTCCTAAAAATTCCGCATATTTTACACTGGAATTTGTTTTTTATATTTTGCCGAATAAGGAGAGGAGAGGGGGGAGGCATTACACGATTCTCAAGATATCTTCGAATAGGTAAAAGATAGCGATACTTGGTTTTCGCTGATTTGTTGATAATTTAATCTACTTTTTTAATCCATAGTAATAAATATATCTTACCATTTAATATTTTCGATAAAAAACAAAATTTCCGAAAAAATTTAAACAGTGCTCTCTAGCACGTACGTTACTTATTAGATTGGCTTGAATTTGTAAGCATTCGATTGAAGGAGTAATGCTGTTTCCCACGAAACTAAGTTTGCAAAATTCGGTTCAACAGAACCGGAGTTATAAGCGTTCCTTCATAACAAAGTTTCTCCTCCCCCATTCTCCCTTCAGTGTAAAATATATGTACGGAATTCTGACTTTGTTGTTTGCGGTAGTCCGTACGTTGGTAAATTTTGTATAAAATAAGAATTTAAATTTTTAGTGTACAGTTACGCCACCTAACGGTCATCCTACACTTCCCTAAATAATTTCCAGATGTTGCTCATGGCCAATTTATAGTATGTTTACAAAATGAACCGTAAGGTTGGTAACGGTAATTGTTGGTAATGCGTGGTAACTGAAAAAATACGGTATTTTTTGGAACGGGTTGGTTGCTAGCTGCAATTTGCCAGTTTTGCACTGCTCTCATCGCTGCTACTGAATACTAGGAATTCTACTAATCGCATTTGTATATTTTCATTGGCCATTACTTCCAGTTTGTCGAATATCAACAATTCGAAATATCCAAAACGATGCCGTAAACATAAAACCTAACCAAACTTTTTAGTTTACCGTAATAAATCAAGATAAATTCTCGGTTACTTTGGTCACACCGTAAGTTACCAATTTCAGGAAACCGCGTTTAATAAATATATCTTTTACAGGAACGGTCGATTTATGAAACGCAAACCGGAGTTTCGGTTGCAATTGGTTGATTGTTTAAACACACTATTAGTCAGTGCAATTTTTTTCCCGAAGCTGTACTATAAACCGTTCCTGAGATATGGCCAACCTCTTTTCTTAGTTGGCTACCCGGTATATATGTATGTATATAACATCTTATATCTCCAGTATTTCTTACTATTGTCCTATCTAATAGTGTAAGCAGCGATTTATAATTTCTATCAATTCATAGTACCTATGAAGCAAAATCGAATAATCAACAAACACATACATAGATAGTACATACTTTGTATAAAAAATATTGCTAACTTGAATAAAGTATATTTTTGAGTAACTTTTCCACATAAAACTTAAAATTAATAAATATAAATAATTCATGTTATTCGAAGTATTCCACTAGTTCTTATATGTATAGTACTATAAAGCCAAGCGTCCACTAGGCTCGTCGAATTGAGGCGAATTGAATCGCAATAATTCGCTTCCCGTATATTCAAATGCAATTGCGTCGATAATCTAAGACACAGAATAAACAGAAAAGGCAAGTTTGTCGGAACCTTTGATGCCTTCTTGAAAATATGTCCAAGAATGTTGGCGGAAAAGTTTGAATTTCATTTCAAGCATCTAGGTTAGATATGTTCGAAATGTACATAAAGTATTAGATAATTATTCATAAAAATAGATATTTAAGGTTTTAAACAAGAATCTAACAACAAATTTTATTTTAACTGTAATATTTAATTATGCTGTACCTACTATAATTAGAATAGTTGCCAACATACATAAACCAAGTAGGTAAAACGTACACATCACAAAATCACTAAACTCGCAACTAAAAACTAACCTCCAAACACCTTCAAACAAACAATAAACATGTAAACAACATTCCAGGAACATTTAGACATATTTCAGAAATGGCGTCTGTCAGTCATGCGCACAAAAACCATGACATCAATTTTTAGGTTTTTGTCCTTTGTGTTTATTCCGTGACTAATACTTTAGTTTATCATTGAATATATGGGAAGCGAATTATTGCGATTCGATTCGGCTCAATTCCACGAGCCCAGTGGACGCTTGGCTTAATAGTTTTGTTACAAGCTAGTTTGTTTTCCGGTATTTCTAAACTCTTGAAGATAATGTTTTGCATTACTCTCTTAGCTGAAAGTAATATCAATAATATCATAGTAGCATACATATGTTACATGCAGATTTGGTAGTGTACACAGTACACATTATATACTTAAAGTAAGTGCATCCAGAGACAATTAGCCAGTTTTCTGTAGACAATTATGTTTTTTTCTGGCACAAGTGCATCCAGAGACAATTAGCCAGTTTTCTGTAGGCGTGCTCTATTGGCCACTGGAATTATGTATATTCGCTTAATGTGTGTCAATGCTGAATGTTTGTGTGTTGTATAATTTGCTATACTTTAATATGACTTTTAGTAGCAGTTCCAGTTGCATTTTTTCATGCCTTACAGAAGCGATAAATTTAACGTCACGCAGTACATATTGTTATAAGTCTGATGACGTCCACAAGATTGGTTTACCTATACACAGTTTATCTTATGGCGAACAGAAGAACTAATTTAGTTATAGTCAAGGAGTTCTTACTTATTACTATATATTTACTTATTACTGTTGCGTAGAAGCTATAACGTGGGACCTAAACGTTTAATTTGGCGAGTAGAGTCCTTATACAAACCTCGTAAAGTATTTATAGGATTGTAGCATTTGCTACAAATTTGAATATGAATAAATTTAATGCAGCCGATTCCATACGGTTTTCTTTAGATCATTTTATTTTTATGCATTACTTTCATTTATTTCTGTAGAATATGTATTTTGTATACAGTAATTTTTACCATGTTTTTCATTCTAAGTCTAAACAACAAGACGCGACAATTTATGCGAAGAAGAATAGCTAAACTAAGCATTGAGATATCTCCAAAACAAAAAGAATCAATGTTTTTGTCTCAAAGCTGTACTGTAAACCTTTCCTGAGATATGGCCGAGCGACATTCTTAGTTGGCCACCCGGTTTTTTCTAAAAAAATTTGCTATAGCGAACATTTACACTATGCTTGAATGCGAACGATCATCATTTTGAACAATTATTATAATTTCTGTCTAGTTTTTTACACCCATTTCTTTAAAAATACACTGAGAATTTCTTGCTTTGTGTAAACATTGTTTTCGTTCTTGTTATCCATTTTAACTCAGTATAGCAATAATGTAAAGGCATTTAACGGACAATTATTAACTCACAAGCATCAAACGACGAAGTGTGAGTTAGACTTTGACAATAAATCTTTGAGAACGCTTATTTGCTATGACACACTGGATAAGTATCGATGAGTCGTGTGTATTTTTCAAAAATTCCAATTATCTTCTAAACTATCAATTTTAGGTGTGGGACATGTGGGACAAGATGTAAAATTAGACGCTGAAGACGACTAAGTAATAAAATATGGGGGGTGCTATTTGAAAAAATGAAGTTATCGTTCTTCAAAATTTCGAAGAGTTAACGTGCCATAGTACAGTAATCACGCAATGTAGATAGCCGTCCTCGACGCTAAAATTTACTCCAGTATGTTGTTTAAGCATGTTATGAATTGTAAATTGATATCTAAAGAATCAAGTGTTCTTTGATTTTTTGAATAAATGTCTGCTGTAGCAAATTATTTTAGAAAAAATCAACTCAAATTTAAAAAACTAAAGGTATTTATAAAGCTTAAAGATAGGTAAATCCAAATATGTAAAAATATACAGAGTGTTCCATTAAAAATAACAAAGTAGATAGCGACTTCCGATGTAACCGGAAGCGGCAGAAATCTAATAATATTTTCATTGAAGAGAACATAATCGACTGTATATAATTCTGAATTTTCAAATTTATATTTTGGCTAGACCCCATAAACTACTAATGAACGGTCTCGCTGAGACATCCTGTATACATAAATTCTATTTTTAAATAATTAATATATGTATGTATATTAATATACAAAGTAGTTATCTTTAATATGTTTAATATTTGTCACAAGCTTTGATGATGCATATATCTTTTTACGTTTTAGTTATATCAGCACTATACCTACATGTACTACTATGTATGTACTACAAAACATCATAATATAATTCCAAAAAAAACACTGTTTAATTTATAGTTTTAGTAAGCCTTTTCTGAAGGTTAAAAATGTCCAGCTGTAAATAACAGTAATAAAAAGTACAATACAGATACGGCTTTGTCGTTTTGACGATATTATAGTAATGTAATATATATACAATACAAAAACAAAGTAAAATAACAGCACGAAAAAATAAAAAATCTACTAATTCGACGTTTCATCATTAACAATAAGCTAAGTGGCTTCTTTAGGAGCAAGAAGTGGGTGGAGGGCGCTAGAAGGTCATGGTAACTAGACATGTAAATCACGCTAGAGGCGAAATCCTTCTGACCAGAAGGTGTGATGAAAGTTGAGTTACATTTAGATTAAAGAAAAACGAATGCCATGTCATAAGTCCACAATATTTGTTTTTATGTTTGAAACGATTTCGATTTTACGACTTTTTAAACCAATGAAAAACACGAGTTTGCCGAGAAAATCTTTCGTAAGACCAATGTAGGAATGTGGCGCTCGAAAAATAATCTGCATGTCTTTAAACACTTGCAACTCTCAAACCGTTGCAAATAAACAATCGAAATTTTAAATGTTGGATTATTGAGTTGCACTACTTTTTTAGTAATATAAGTTTAATTCAATTTTAATCATAAAAACAAGTTGATAACTTTATTTGTGACAAAGAAAACCGTTTCTAAACCCTTATTTATTAGATGTGCTTTTTTACTTGCAGGAATATGACTGTAAGTATAGTATAGTACGTATTCGTACGAATTCAAGATGTTTACCTGTTCTCTAATACTATAGTTGTACTCTAATCCTAGAAATGGATCTTCCACCTAATTAATTCGATAAGGTAAGTTGCTAAACAGTTCATCAAAAACACAAGGATTCGGTTTTTAACTTATACATGCATGTATTATGAATTAAGTTCAGAAAATATTAGTTTGCAATAGCCGAAATCCACTTCATTCTGAAATTTCCAAAAAGCCGAATATTTCTTAGATAATTTGCTATTATCATCCGCAGTGGTCTTTAATGACTACAGATGGAAAATTCGACAAACATACTAGCGGCTACGTATTTTAGATCCGGGAAATTGTCAATGTGTCGCATTATTATGGATAATGGATCGTGGCATATTTGTATACGACACGACTGCATACTAATTTGCTAATGAAGGTTCGTTTCCTTCGCACGGGTAGTTGCCAATTGCTAACTCTATTACGATCCAAATATCGCCGGCTATGTACATGGCATCAATATGCCATCTCTGCATCATGTTACCGTTTTACACTTAGTGACGTTCAGATCACTTCCTGGATTATTTTATTAATTTTTTATTATATCTTCATAATACATAATACAAACATTTTACATGCGAATGTACTATAATAGCTACCTACTTATGCAACAAGTACATAAAGTACTACTTTCTTGGCCGAGTCGCATTTATGGCCGAGCGAGCTTGCGAGGTTCGACTGATGCGCTTTTTTATGCAATTAATAAGTACAGTGATTACTATCTGACAGTTCAGTTTGGTAATAGCACAAAGTAATAATTACAGCTGGATATGTTGACAGTATTTTGATATTTATACAAACGTCAAATAACTTATTAGAAATGTGAAGGTCTCATAATCGCAAAATCAATGCGGAACAAGTTATAAAAAAATTAGCTGCAAACGCTAGAGACTCATTTTTACCTAATAAATCTAAGTTTTAGTACGAAACGACTTATTCGGCATGCCGTAAATGGCGTACATCAAATAATATACCTAGCAAACTTTTGAGCTGATATTGACATTCATTTGACACTGACATAAGAGTCTATTTTTAAATTTTTAAACTACTAACTTTAAAGAGCCAGTTTATGATCAGTAAAGTAGTTAATAAAATAGGCAACTATGATGCAGTCGAATATAAACATTTTATTAGCGAATGCATTATAAACATTATAACTGAAATTTAACTAGCAAATTCACATGTAGTAAAAAATATTACACCGTTAGTATCGAATTAATTATCACTTAGGTACTTGTCAAAACCATTTCATAATTTGGAAAAACAATGCCTATTGATAACATACATTAATGTTACAATTTGTGTTACTGGAAATCCCTAATACGGATGCTACGTATTCAGTCAGCATACATAGTAGTTTTTATATTTTTTGAATGGATTCTTATTCGAATATCAAATTTAATAAATATGAGATAAACATGAATAATTACTAATTAAACAGTTTCTCTTTTATATGTCTCTTATATAGTTTTGTAAATTTATCAAAATAACTCGAAATAAAATCTATAAATTTCATTAAAGTGTGTAACTGCAACTAAGCACCCACCACACATTAAAAAAAAACTGGTTCCTGATTTTCAGCCAAAAAATAAGTCATTATGTTAACAGTAATAAGAAATGAACATAATAGCAATAATGTTAACATTAAATTAATATTTATGCTACAAATAGCATTCCTATCGAATAGACACAAATATTTAGCTAAGAAGTCATTCTATTTTTCTATTTAGGTTACTATGGCATGGAATATGAAAATATGTATATATGTATGTGTATACACCAGATATATATTACATCATAGTGTTACTCGGTGATAGCTCTCAATATCAAGTTAATTTATTCAGTTATCTGATATAATATTTATAGAACACTTGAAAACTAATACCTAAATATACTTTAATCTTTCCAGCTTAACATCTAAAATTCTTATTTCGATTATAACATGTTTAAAACTCACAAATGTTTAGATACCATGTTTATTGGAAAGAATTTGATATGAAGTTAAGGAATAAAATATGAGTAGACAATAAACTGATCTAAGATAAAGTAATTAATCGTAGTTTATTGCTTTTGTTATCATATAGCTAGATTATGACCAATATTATAGAAATAGAAAACGGAGTGTGATTCATAGTTGTTTTATGTAAGTATTTGATATTATTTAACTACACATTATAATGTACTAATACTCTCCTGAAACCAAACGTATCAAGCATGAATGGATATACAATATATATACATATAGATATGTATACAGGTGTTTTAGCGAGATCGTGCAGTAGAAGTTTATGAGGTTCTAGAACTTCTACATTTTCACAGGCCAAAATATAAATTTGACAATTCGAAATTATATATAATTGATTGTCACTAAACACCATGTTGTAGTATAAAGTTACTTCACTATCAGGTAAATTTTTCGAAATTTTGAAGAAACTTATTTTGCACAATTCTTAGTCGTCTTGAGCGTCTAATTTTACATCTTTGATACCCCACATTATTGCTCTAGCGCATATTTTCAATGCGGTTATACCGAAAGTCGTCATCTACTTTGTTAATATGTATATATATATATATGTTTGGATTTACCTATTTTTAAACTTTATGAATATCTTTACTTTTTGCAATTTGATTAAGTCGTTTTGCAGTTATTCAATGTTTTTCTAATAAAATTTGCTATAGCGGACATTTATTAGAATAATCAGAAAACACTTGATCAATTTAGGATTCATAATATGCTTAAACAACATGTTGTAGTATATTTTGGTGCAATTTGGGAACGTCTCTCTGTACTGAAGGGTAGTTACTTCACTATGGCAGGTAAATTTTTCGAAATTTTGAAGAATTACTTATAACCTAATTTTTTTCAAATGGCACCTCCCAGATTTTATTACTTAGTCGTCTTGTTGGCGTCTAATTTTACATCTTTGATACCCCACATATCCTATGCCTGAAATTGCATCTAAAAAGAAGACCACTTTGGTAACTGTTTAGTTTTAATGCAATCAAAACAATGCCACGGTTTTGGACCATCTTGGGCAACTTTTCCCCTGTCGACTTAAGAAATGTAGTTTGAAAGTGACAGCTAACCCCAATTTGTTTGAAAGAATTTACCAAATGGATGTCTATTATAAAATATTTTAGGAAACTATTTCAAAACTTTATTTACGCTCCTGAATACAGACAACAAATAGTTTAGGAGATAATTAGATTTTCTTGAAAAATGCTCACATAATTCATCTATACTTATCTATCCAGTGTGCTATGGAAAATAAGAGTTCTCAAAGAAGTCTAACATCAAAGTCACACTTCGTCGTTTGATGTTCGTGAGTTAATAAGTATCCGTTATGTGTCTTTACAATAATTGCTATATAAAGAGTTATTATTATAAGAATAACGAAAACAATGTTTACACAAACCAAGAAATTTTGTGGCACTTTTTCAATTTTTTGAACGAACTGATTATGTGTTACATAAATCGACAAAAAAGTGTAGTTGATAATGAAGAGGAAGAATTTAACACTTTGGCTTATTTCGAGTTCAACGCCTTAATTTGCACTGCCGAAGAAGATCTAGAAATCAGTAGGTCTTCGGTACATAGGATTTTGAAGAAGCATCACTTCCACGATTACAACTTCTCGTTAGTACAACACCTTTATTCTCAAGATTCTGAAGTGAGATGCTACATCTTCGAAGTCAAGAGAATGAGAACTTTTTGAAAAAATTATCTGGACGGACAAATCTAAGTTTTTGCGTGAACTGCAGTTAGTGAGCAAATGTGGTGCTAAAATATGATTAAATTCTATCGCCACACTTGATCAGTACTTTACCAACACAAGTCAGAGGAAGTTTTTAGAAGAAATTGCAGAAATGATTTTTAAGTCAAATGTAGCACAACACAAATTATATGAATTTTGAAATGGTATCACCTAGTAATAATTTTGTAAAGCGTATTCTCGTTGTCAAGCAAACCTTAGGTTCGTTTAGTGACTTAAGTTTGAGAAATTATAATTATTTGATTCTACACACCTCATAAATAGCTTCTTGTTAGACACATTTCCCTCATTTGGGTTTGCATTTGACCCAGGGTAAGGAGAGGGGCACAGTCGTTTCTAAAGAAATAAATGTGGTATATATCAGACTAATCGTTCTTCTACTAAAAAAAACTTATCAGAAGCTCGAAAGCAGAAAATAGTTTTCGATTTCGCATATTTTAATGTAACTTCAACAAAAAAATTATATCTCTAGTTCCTTTCACTTTGAAGATATTTGGAAATTTTAATAGCATCCAGTAAAAAGAAACACAATGTGTTTTAAATTCTATCGCACAGCATTGACATCATTTCTATATTTGAGTAAGCAATGTATCATTTTCTATCAATGTTTTCAATCACTAATCATTTGTTAGAAGTGCCTATATATGTACAGTCTGTTCTAAAATTGATGTCGCTTCCAAGGCTAAGCAAACCCATAAAAATGATGTTTCCCATAATCCAATACGATTTTTCGTTAGTGAATACTAATCTTGTAAATGCGGTGCAAACCAGATATCGATTAAACTTCATGCATTAGCAGTTATAACGTGTTTTTCGGCACAGGGGGTGACATTAATTTTGGAACAGACTGTACATATGTATGTATAAAATAAGTAATAGTACTTCTTCGTTTTATATTATATTTGAAACAATTCTATCGAACTATAATACTTTATGTAAGTAGTTTTATCAATCAAACTAAGAGGTTGGAAATAACTTAATTATTGACACTTTTCATACAGCTTTTCTATGTTTCAGAATACCGTAATTGAAGTTTGGATTCAGTAGAAAAGTTTATATATTTTCCGAAACTTCGCTGTACGATAACTTCAAATCGAAATAGCCTAAAAGTGGAACAAGCACAAATTACAGACTTCAGGATCTGAATTTAGCGAAGGAGGAGTATAGTTATATTATTATATATCAAATACTACAGTGATTATTTATATCATCATATATATATATATATATATATATATACCTGATCAAAGATTGTAGTACAGTAGCCCTTGTATTTTAATTGAAACTGACTAGGTACGTTTTAAAATCCATTGGAAAACATTGTTATGTACCATAAACTTCAAGTATTTTATGATTGTGGTTTGAACTTGGCAATAACATAACAAAGTAATAAATGCTATCTTACAAATAATATACCATATACCTAACGCATGGTAAGACCGATTTGGTTGGTGCAAATAAATATTTGATTGCCTATATCCAATCGTACACTTTAATCACTATAAACAAACTTTAGCGATATCAACTAAATATTTTTAGTGTACTAAATATTTAGTTGCCCATATTCCAATATATTTAGTAACTACGAGGGTCGATAGCCGCGGTAGTTAGGCGGCTGACTATCGTTGTGGCGGGACGATAGGAGCTTCAGAGAATTGAAATTCGGATCGACTTATCATTCGCTGTTGGGAGCAAAGTGATTAACAGCGCGGCATTATAAAAGGCGGTATGATGCGGCCACAAAGCCATTTAGGCACAATTTACACACACAAAACTTCACCGCGAGAGTTGCAGTGAAAGTCAGACAAGTAATACAGCTGACGGAGTCAGTGCAACTAAGCACCCACCACACATAAAAAAAACTACAGTTTTAGTTACATCAACTAAATATATTTAGTAAAGTAACAATATTTAATTGATATAACTAAATTTTGTAGTTACTAAATTAGACCTATGAATATGGGCAACCAAATATTTAGTTACCCTAACCAAATCGGTCTCCCCGCAGATACATGAACTGTTAATTGGCTAGGTATACATAAGTAGAAATGTAAGCGTTACGTAATTCTTTCTAGATCCAGAAGCACATTTCTACACCGCAAGATCGATATGGTTAACAACTATATATTTGATTGTCCGTATCCGAGCATGTAATTTAATAATTTTAATTATAACGACAAAAATATATATGTATTTGGTGTAACCAAATACATATTTTAGTTACTAGTTCTAACAACTATATTTAGTTGATATAATTAAAATTTGATTGTAACTCCTAAATTTTATGTTTAAATTCAGATAATCTAATATATACATATAAGGTTACATTAGCTAAATCGGCCTTCAGTTATACTGACTTACTATATTCTCGACATATTACACCTACTACTTAAAGCAATCTTAAAAAAGACTATCGCGATTGTAATTTCATAAAGCTAAATCCGTCTTAATTAAAAGGGTATATAATATTTTGAAACATGAAAGACCTCTTATTACTATCGATAACTGACATGTTTCAAAATTGACCCTAACGACCTTGATGTTGAATAATGTAGATAAAGCGGTTAAGTATGGATTTGAAAATATCTCCGAAACAAAAATCTGTATTATATATAGTATTATAGTGCATTTAGTTACTTAAGTATCTAATACATATACATATATATTAATAACAACTTAAGATCATTTATGTTGTAATGTGAGTATGTATATCGTAACCAAATTGATTTATGGATATTTAATAAACAGCTATGACTAAATTATTACAGAAATTTGCAATACATCAAGAATTTGTAAAGTGTTTATTGTAGAGTGCAGAAGGGTACATATTTTCGATACTCTTCAAAATTACTTCCAGAAAAAAGAACACGTACAACTTAATATTGTTTACTATACCTCCATTAATGTTACTATTCATTTTGATTTAGAATATTCTTCTTGATATTCTTAATTGTGTTTAAAACATAGAATCACAAGTACAGTAATACCGCTGTTTTGAATATCCAATGTATATCATTCATAATTACGTATAAGTAGTTTTACTTGTAAGTACTTCTATTTTAATATTAAACATTATTTTTTATCTTCTTAATAGCTTTGTGTGTTTACTGAAATGATTCAATTATTCAGATTTTCCAGGAACAGTGGATTCCAGTGGGTCATGTTTTAATTGGTGCGCATTAGCAATGTTGTCCCTTTTTTTACAAGAACCGTAAATGAATACTAAAAAACTAAATGTATAGATGTGTTAAATTGTTGAGTAAAATAATGGCCTATACTCAATTATTCGCCACTATACAGGATGATTAAGTTTTGTAAACTCATTTCAGACATAGATTTTTCAAATGGAACACCCTGTATATTATTTTGGTATGTTAAAGAAAACTTCATCAGCTTTCTAAAAAAACTCATTACCCTCTTGACTGATGATTTTTAAGCAAATTCACCACAATGCAATATTTTGAGATTTGTTGCATTTAAATATTTAAAGACATCATGCAATGACGACAAACGTATCCGATGAACAAAATGTCTATATTGCCTAGTTTTAGCATTTTCGCCATTAGATCCCAAAATATGGGTATAGTGGCTTAAACAAAATGTGGTCAATCGAAATCCTTGGTGGTCAATACTGGTCAACAAATTGTCAATCCTTTCTAACATTTCTGTCGATTTTTGACCACTTTTTGGTGCCAATTTTGCGGATCTCAGTTATATCACTGCAGTAATTGTATCCTTGTCATCGGGTACTTCTATAAATGCTGCACAGATGTTCCGTTGCAAACTTTTGCCCGATTGAAAGTGACAAATGCCACTCACAGCTGATTGTTAGCAACATTTCGTTGTTTTTCTAGCGTTCCATTCCATATCTCTGGAATTCTGGCATGAAAGTGGGGCAAATGTTATATTGAAACCTGACATGTTGATGCCACATACATAACCGGAGATATTTCGAGCGTTATCGGGTTTACGATCGACAGCTAGCCGTGTGAATGAAAGAAACCTTGAATTGCAAATTAGTATGCAGTCGTCCCGTGTATAAATATGCCACGAGCGATAAGTTCGCTTAACCGTTCAATGCAGATATTTTTTCCTATAATTTAAATTAAGTGCAAAATTACATGGGTACGCTACTGGAATGTGTGTCTAATTTACAATCTCTAGTTATATTGATAGTTTTGCTAGTCAACTGTTGTTTCGAAAGTGGAAGAATATACAGGAAGATGTTTTATTATACAAAATAAACGACGTCACTTCCGGGAGGCCGGAAATGGAATTATATTGTTGTCAACTATACAGAGTGTGGCACAAAGAGTTTTTATTAGAAGTTTTTAGGGATACAGTCATCGGGCAAATGTAAAATGTTACCACAACACATTCTCGATAATGCTGATTTTAAATGTAATATTTTCACGAATGATCTACTTCCGATACACCGGAAATACATACTAACTCGCTTATTTAAAGTAGAATTTTTTTTTTAATTTCCCATTAAATTTTGACTAAATTTCGTCCTATACCAAAAATTAATAATTTTTAGATATTTCAATTTTTTTCAATTTTTCGAGAAAAACTTCCAAATATACCTACCACGATATTTCTGTCTTTTAAATATTTAATTTTTTCTACTGAGACCACTCAATTCCAACAATTTCAAATAATTATTATAACTCACGTATTTCAAATATAACACCCTGCATTTCATATAATTTTTTAATTTCTATTTTTATTTTCATTTAATTGATACCAGCATTTCCTATAGCTAAACCTAACCAATTTTGAAAACGTAGCTCGTGGACATATTTTGTTCTACAGTGATACCAACATTCAAAAATTAGCATGTCGAGGAAGAGAAAGTAGATCCCCGATTAGATAACGTATGAGAAAACCACAGTGCGTATATGTATGGTTATTGGTTATTTCATTTTGGTTCAAATTACGTGTCTAGTCAAATCAGCAACGCAAGCAGAACGCATTTATGATTTGTAGTAGTTTTATGTGGCGTGAATAGAACATAGAACAACATAGAACCGTGAAGTTATTACCTAGCAATGTAGGTAGAAATAATGTAACTGAATTAGATTAGTATTAAACAATAAAGTTTCAGAATGATAACGAAAATAAAACTTTACAGAAATAAACGTCTAAAAAAGTAGAAATGTCTGTTACAAATTAACTCCACTACCTACAAATGCCAAGAAAAGATGCAACGAACTTTATAGCGTAACTATGAAACGCAAAAAACTGTGGTTCTATCAAAGATTGTATCATATTTAATCCGCATTTAAGAGAAAGTAGATTAGTTTGACCTTCAAATTGCATCTCATTATATTCAAAATATATTTATTAAGCGAGCTTATCTGATGTATGTATGTATATCATCGTTGAAGGACGTTAAAAACAGTACATGATAGGATTCGTTGTGAAAGAATTGACTGTTGATTGAAAATTTGATACGCATATTTCTAATTTTATAAATCATAATTCTTCGAAATTAATCATTTAACAGTATTAAATGGTTAGCGACACAATATATGTAGAATTATATTTATAAACTTACCAAGTACATGTAGAAAATTTTCGTCCAGTCGTATGGTACTACTTAGAAGGTAATCTGCTCCGTCTACTTCATTATCGGAAATGGAAATATCAGCATGATTAGCTGAACAGCAAGCCGTGGGCATCTTATTTCTTAAAACACTCAGCATTGGATAATGTAAACGAAAGTCAAGTCACAATAACACAATAATTATTTGGTAAACTTTGAATGTAACCGTCTAACATTCATTCATATGATCCTACAGGTAATATTAAATATAGAAATAGAAGATTCGACTACTGCTAAGTCCGTACATGTATTGAATTAGGAAAATGAAGATGTTGTTACTTGGATCGTTGGTGGGGAGAAGTTTATGTTGGAGATTCCTTTTTATCAGAGAATTACGACGATAAGACCATGAATTGCGATAATTACTTTTGTAATATTCCCAAACTAATGGCCATATTTAATATCTACTGTTATACGATCCGCCTCTGTTTTCCACATTGTATTTACCTCATTATTATTCATCGATCACATAATGTCGAGTTAAACAACTTAACTATAAATATATACTGATAAGGAGATATCAAAAATTATGTTTCGAAATGCATATACACTTTACTATTAAATGCACATAAAATTAACTGTTCAATAAAACCTACAGTACAAGACCATCAAACTATGAGTATTGAAAATGTGTAAATAATTGTAATACTTGAAGGAGATATTTATTTTTACATGTAAATATGTTTTTGTTTATATGTACCTACTTCTAATAATATATTTGTCCAATATTTGTCCGTTACGAGGCAGAATAACTCACACACAACATACTTGCACATATAGTTACATATGTACGTGTATGTAAATAGAAGATTATAACAAATAGTTGAGCGTATTCATAAAAACGTAGCAAACTGGAATGCTGTGCGCTAAAAACATATAATATAATACATATAAATTAGTTAACAGATCTCACATTTTTGATACTGAAGATCCTCGAAATATTCTATTGGTTGATGAAAATCACGAAAAAATAATAGTACATGAATAACATCAAACTCATGGAATAATTACACCAATAGTAAGGCACGAAAAGAGAAAAGACGAGAAATAATTTTATTTATTTATTTTGAATGTGAAAAGTATTATTTAAAATTCACTTGACATGCACAAGTAGTAGAAACATTAAAACTCGCCTTTATAACATGACAAATCGCATATAGTCTTTTACGATGCATGGTGGTGCAATTAGTCGTATAATATTAGGGACCAAAGCAAACATATTTATATGATCCAAAGTATAAACCACAATTGACAGTATTTTGATTAAGGTTATAGTGCATCTAGCCAATCTTTCTTAATTGTGCAGATGACGCAACTTATCTTTCTCTATCGAACCGGTGTCTTTAATTTTTGGTACCGACGAAAGTCTCGTCGACTTTCTTATTTCAAATTGAACTGTCTCATTTAATTTTTTTAACGGTACCTACGAAGAAGTTAAATTTTACTTAATTAATAGAAACAGGATAGTATACATATGCGCAAAAAATTCATGGTTTGGCAATGATATATTTACAATACTGGTTAATCTGTAAATATTCTCAAATTTTGTTTCAGCCAAAGTGCAAATTTCTTTATTTTAAGTAGAATAGTTTAGATATTATGTTATTCTTTAGATAATTTCTATCGTTTGTTGGATTTTGATTACCAGACGTTTTGGCAGTTTGTCTACTGCCTTCTTCAGGGTAACCATGAAGCTTAAGCAATAGAGGTAGGTAAAGGTGAGATGGCGCATAGGAAGAGATTGTACGCATCCTTATACGAGGGGGTATAGCAATGGTATGCTGAAACAGGAATTCAGTGCATGTTGCCACAGAAATTTTCCAGTAGATCCTGCCTTCCAACAAACACAACTCGACACCAACCACCATTATGCATTAACATATAATGATGTGTACTATTTCAGTTTCACCTACCTTTCAACGCTCTTTTAACTAAACAAATAAAATAAAACTGAAATTTGTCAGATATAAAACTATTTGAACGTTTATTGCTTAAGCTTATTAATCATATTAACTTTGAAGATGGCAATAAACAAACTGCCGAAATGTTGGATAACAAAATGCAACAAACGATGGAAATAGCCCAAACAACAAAGCAATTTAGCATTGCAGAGTGTTACAACAAACACGGAGCAAGGTATACCACTGATTATATTGACAGTCTATTAATTATTTGTTCGAGATTCAGAAAAAGACTGTCATTCCTGTATTTACCGCCAAAAGGTAAATGCAAAAGTGATTTTTACAATTCAACAAGGATGTCTACAATAATCACTGGTTAGGTTACCTAATGATGACGGTTTGGCATTAATGTTTAACACCTATTGACCAGGAGACACAGTGTGCATAACACTTGACAAATTTTGCTATATTAATTTACTATGTTTCCTTAAGGTCTATTCTTGTTTTTTTTTTCTTATATTACTATTTTAAACTTTCTAAGTGCGACTTTTTCAGATATGTAGCAATATAACAAAAACAACACAGTTGTATTGAAGTTGCTGTAGGTGATTTGGTTTATGTAGGTGGTAATAATAAAATTGCATTTGGACAATTTTTGACAGGTTTATTAAGCATAAGTTGTGTTCGTAACAAGGGGACCTGTAAACCCACAAAGTTTCATTAGAATCGGCAAATTACATTTGGGGTGTTTATAAGTAAGTGAACACTGCGAAAATGCATCAAGTAGTATTACGACATATTTAATACAAAAACATGGCATCATCAGATTTTTATGAACATTATCTATCCAAAAAGTAAAGATGTGTTTTATATTAGAATTTATAAGATTTTCGGTAACACTGGAATCTAAAGCTTTAATAAAATTCATGGATCAATCATTCACGTATTCATGGTGTTGCCTAGCGCTGAATTATTTGCACAATTGTACTGTCCTTGACAAAATACATATATGATTATTTTTTTATTGGCCCATTTGCTAAGCTTTATTGCTGTATATCTCTACAAATTCTAAATTAAAGTAGTACAGGAATCGTATTGTTGGGTTTATTATTATACTATCGTTCATCAATATAATTATATAATAAGGCGTAATATATTTCGTTCAAACTGAGAAGCAGTTGTCATTGATAGTGATACTCAAAATAGGATTATATACAGCGTTGCCAACACCGAAATGTAGTGTGAACAATGTAGAAATACACACTCTTTCTCGTAGTAATATCTCTTCCTTCACTGCATATTTCCATAAGCCACATAACAAACAAGTCAATTGATGAGCTATAAAGACAAACTGCTATGGATTGCGGTCTTCATTTATTTTTTACCACAGCCAATGCAGGATTTATTTTGAGCGTTATCGGGTTTGCCATTGGCCAGCGTACAGCCGAACAATAACAATTTTAAATTGGCAATTTACTCAACCGCCCAAACGTAAATACAGTACGTAAATTTTGTTTTATAATTTAAATTAAATGCAAAATTGCATGCGTAAGCCGCTGGTATACATATGTAACAAATTAGCGAAGTTTACCTATTCATAATAGTAACATTTTTCTATACTAGAAAGTATTTACAATTTAAGTTTGAATAACTAACCTAGTTAACATTTATTCATTCAAATAATTTGCCGCGCCTGTAAAAATATCACATTCGAGACAAAATTGTTTTTGACATTTTCAGTGCTTTTAAAAGATATTTTTAATATATCTATATTATGACCTGTAAGTCACTTATCTTTCAATCCCAAATGTATTTCCACTTTTAAGTCAAATAGAACAGTAATTAATTAAATACCGATTTATTCCTGGATATAAATTATTTTGTTCGTTTCATTTACAATACTTCTTCAGTGGAAGAAATTGATATTTAATGTGTCATATACTAATAAAATATACAGGGTGTGGCGCGAAGAGTTTTGATTAGAAGTTTTTGGGGATGTAGTAATAGGCGAAATGAAAAATTTTACAAGATTACACTATCGATAATGCTGATTTCAAATATAATATTTTCATGAATGATCTACTTCCGGTACACCAGAAGTACATACCAACTCGCTTATTTTAAGTAGAACATGGTATTTTTTATTTTATTTTTCAATTCTCTATCAAATTCTAAGTAAATTTCATGTACCATGTCCTATACTAAAAATTAACAGTTTTTGAAATATTTCAATTTTTTTAAATTTTTCTAGAAAAACACAGTCCCAAATAAATCACGATATTGCTGCAAACAAACACGCTACTGACTTAAAATTTGACATGGCAAATTGCAAGACATCACTAAAGTGCCTCGTCCTTTGAAATGTGATTTTTTTATACAGGGTGTTTTCCACATACCACTTAATTCCAACAATTTCAAACAATTATAACTCGCTTATTTCAAATACAACACCCTGTATATTATATCAGATTTCAATTCCTATCTTCATTCTCATTTAATTGATACTAGCATTCCCTATACCTAAATCTAACCGGTTTTGAGATATTTTATTATTTTACTTAACAATATGAAACTTAATATTTAAACATTAATAAAGCGTAGGCCGTGGCTGTCAAAAATGTGACAACTAAATTGTCTATGTATGTATTAGATATATTTTCACACTTTTCTTCAAAAGTTCATGTTTTATAGCAAGCAATGGCAAATTTAGCATTTACAAATGATGATTTTTTAAATCTTATCATTATTTACGGCGAATGTAATAGAATTATTTGGCGTATTTTTGCAGAAAGACACTCAGAAAAACCAAAAATAGCTGATGATACCTACTAATAATTTCTAGAAAAACGCAGTCCCAAATAAATCACTGTAATCAAAAGGCTACTGATTCAAACTTTGTCACAGCGAATTATGACTTTACTAACATGTGTCAGCTCTTAAAATATTTAATTTTTTATTCAGGGCGTTTTACATAAACCACTGAATTTCAACAATTTGAAATAATTATAACTCGCCTATTTGAAATACATTAGATACTCTGTATTTTATAGGAGTCTTTCATTTCTATTTTCATTTTCATTTCCTATACCTGAATCTAAAAGGTTTTGATTTATTTAACTATCTACTTAAAAATAATGTCATCTAATATTTCATTATATTGGTTTGTTTTTATTAACTTTTTTCTGCATTAGTTACCTTTTGTTTTTCTGGGTACCTTTCTGTAAAAATACGGCACGTCCGCTTAATATTACACTCGCCGTAAATAATGATAAAATTTAAAAAAATCATCATTTGTAAGCTACATTTGCCATTGCTTGCTATAAAACATGAACTTTTGTAGAAGAGTGTGAAAGCATGTCTAATGCATACATAGACAATTTACTATTGAGTAGAGTCACATCTTTGACAGTCACGGCCTACGCTTTATTAATGTTGAAATATTAAGTTTCGTTATTGTTAAGTAAAGTAATAAAATATCTCACCATCGGTTAGATTTAGGTATAGGGAATGCTGGTATCAATTAAATGAGAATGAAGATAAGAATTGAAATCTGATATAATATACAGGGTGTTGTATTTGAAATAAGCGAGTTATAATTGTTTGAAATTGTTGGAATTGAGTGGTATGTGGAAAACACCCTGTATAAAAAAATTCACATTTGAAAGGACGAGGCACTTTGGTGATGTCTTGCAATTCGCTACGTCAAATTTTAAGTCTGTAGCGTGTTTGTTTGCAGCAATATCGTGATTTATTTGGGACTGTTTTTCTAGAAAAATTAAAAAAAATTGAAATATCTCAAAAACTATTAATTTTTAGTATAGGACATGGTACATGAAATTTACTCAGAATTTTATAGAGAATTGAAAAATAGAATAAAAAGTACCATGTTCTATTTAAAATAAGCGAGTTGGTATGTACTTCCGGTGTACCGGAAGTACATCATTCATGAAAATATTATATTTAAAATCAGCATTATCGATAGTGTAATCTGATAAAATTTTACATTTCGTTTATTACTACATCCCCAAAAACTTCTAATCAAAACTCTTCGCGCCACACCCTGTATAGTCATGACTATCATCAAAAATACACCAAAGAAATCGTTGATATATCTAATTATAGTTACATTGTCAATTAATATTAAAAGACATACTAATATAAATTTAATATAACTATAAAAATAAAAATGATTTGAATTACATATTCGT
Organism: Holotrichia oblita; assembly: GCA_023690525.1. Taxonomy (NCBI): domain Eukaryota; kingdom Metazoa; phylum Arthropoda; class Insecta; order Coleoptera; family Scarabaeidae; genus Holotrichia; species Holotrichia oblita. The sequence continues at coordinate 93,892,048 of CM043016.1, read as the reverse complement.
ATATCAATGTATTTTTTGTCAAGCTTTAGGAATTATGTTCAAAGGCTAAAGAAAAACATAGCAAGAACTTAGTCAAAAGCTTAAACTGATAAAATTCAGATGAGAATTAAATTATTATAAATCACGCTTAAATTTTAGAACTGATATTAAAAAATGATCAAGTATACAGAGTGTTTCACCAAACCCGTTAGCTAGAAGGTTTAGGGATCTACTGTTAGTACAATTTTAAAATGTTCAAATTTGCATTTGCAGTAGTGATTTTATTGTTTTAAAATATTGTCAACCAAATCTGACTTCCGGTTATACCCGAAGTAAATAGAAACTTTGTTATTTTAAATATAATATTATACATTTTTAAATGAAATCGATTTTACGCATTAGTTTCAAATATTTTGTATTAGGGTACCTTTTCTGCAAATTCAACTGTAAACCTTCACAGGAAAACCAGGTAGTTCCTGCAGATTATAATTTCCAAATCAGTGTTCATACTGATATTTGTACATACATACATATACATACATAATTATTTTGTTGATAATTGTCTATTAGTGCCTCAATGAAGATTAATTGCAATGTATGTGCATGTTTCACTGATTTATTTAGCTGTCTATATATAAACAGTTCGATAACTCATTCAATTCAAATTCCGTATGGTCCAGCTAAAGTTAAAATGCACATAAACACTACACGAAGTAGAATTAATAACACCCGTTGAGTAAACGCTATGAATATAGAGAGTTATTGCAAACTACTTTAAGGGATCCTTTCTTAAAAGAATCCTTTATTTTGACAAGTGCGCTTGCGCATTTCATTAAAATTTAAAGGTATGCCGTTATTAAAATACAGGCCGCCTGTATTTAATTTAAATAAGGGAACTCGGAACTTTATTTAAAGTTGCCTGTACTTTGACAGCAGAACCTACCATTTTGCATAGTTGAGGTTAAGTGACTCTTACATTGCATGTAAACCTAACCTCAAACGCAACTGTCAATTTAAAGGAACTCGCATTAATGATGGCGCGGTTGCAATAACTCTCTTTATTATTCCAACATTTAAGTCCTTTATTAATGTATCCTTAATTAAAGTTGGCACTTATTTCGTGTTTGCAATAACTCTCTAACTAAGTACATACCTTCATTGATTTGCATGCTACGCCGTATGCCGTATCCTTATTTGTAAGGTACATGTACCAAATAAGGCCACCTTAAGGGTTTGATATTTTTTTCTTCGTTCAATTTTTAAAATGAAGAACCGAAACTCGGTTTACCCTAGGGCTACATCTTTTAGGATATGTGTTATTTTTTATCTTCGCGCTACTTACTTATAATATCATTTTCTACCAAAAAAACGAAGTTGATGTTCGGTGGCCTTATAACGCACATGATGTTCATAATAAGGCCATAGCTGTAATATTAAAAATCGGCTGTATAAACACAGGAATAAATATTTATTCTTTGGATGAAGTTATATATAACGTGAATTCTGGTACGATAAACAACGTTAAATTCTGGCAACTGAAAACACAACAAAATTACACTCCGGTATTCAAAAAAAAGTCACAAGAGTTATGATGAGCCCCTCGGACAGAGAAATGGCTCCGTATCGTCTTTTGTAAGGCCCACACATTCTTCATGGACATAATTTCCACATGCCGCGCATCTCCGCATATCTAAAACTGTATCTGTGTTGAAAAAACAAAACGGTACTAAGATTCCTTCTGTAGCCTGCTCTTCCTATTTTCACTTCCTCCGAGTCTTTTTGCTTTGATACTCCTTTCCTTTAGCATTGGTGACGGATTACACTTCGTCTTTGGTCCAAACAGGTCTTTAGTTACAATTACGGCAGATGAATTTATTGCCTTGCGCATTGGGTTCGCCGAAGTCTTGTGTTTTTGGTGTAGGGAGTAATTCTGTGAAACTAGTGTCCATTATTTCCTGTTTCGCTGCTGAAGAATTTTCCACATGCTTAGACATATTCTGTGTTTCATATGAACATGATGGTTGGGGCGAGGTTTGCCGAGAAGGCAATGTTTGTAAAATTGTTACTCGGTTCTCATGCAAGACTGCTAGCGGCAACGTGTCAGAATTTGACCAGTTAGACTCAGAATCACTTGCATGCTACCACTGTGGCACTTTCGGAGTGCTCTGGAGCTATCAGATGCACTCTTTTTGCTCCTTTCCGAATAAGAACTTGTTGGTGGTGGTGGAGGGTCAGCCGACAGCCTTTCTCATCCATGTTGTAGATCCGTTGTGGCTGATTCATTGTATTTAAATCCATTAAAATTTGTTTGAGTTTTCCGAAGTATTCGGTTACAATAGGTCTATTTAGTTTTTGCGCCCTTGCAGGATTTAGCATTTGTGATTTCCTCCGTGCTACTTCAGGATGTCGCCTATAAAACAGTGCCATCCATTTTCTTCCTGCTAACCTGTTCTGTATGCTAAAGGGATGTTTTAAACTATTCTCCTCGACGAATGTGAATATACTTCTCCTTAGAACTGTCGGAGTTAAAGGCATTTCAACCTCTGCTAATCGGAATATTCTTCTGCACAACTCGTTTTCCTGAGCAACATTTAAAAGAGAGTGACGTCTTAATTGTCTATGTATGCGCCCAGTTCTAATGTGATTCCTCAGGGTACGTCGAGGAATGCCATACTGTTTCGCTACTGCAAGGACGGGTTGTCCGTTTTCAACTTCTTCTAGCGCTATTCGCATGGTATATTCAGTCCATTTGGCTCGTTTCGACATAATTAGTTTCTACAGCAAATAAAGAAAGTCTTAGTTAAGTTTTATAGGCTCCAAATACAACCACTGCTCCTAATAAAGCTACCCACGTGGCCTTATTCGAAACAACGCACCTTCGCAAAATAATATTTTTAACACCAAAAAGAAACAAGATAACATTATTTTCACATACCTGATCAATTCTGCGGCTATCAAGGAGCTTTTCAACAATTAGAGCGGCTCACGAAACAACAACCACCTTCAATTACACAGACACTTTTGTGGCGTTATGTTTATAACTGCCAACGAACAAACCACCAATTTAAGGGCAGACCACCTAGCGGCCGAAATCCAAAGTTCAAATTGCTCTCAGAACTATTGTTCGACATGCGGTTTCAGCTGAGATACTCAAATTAAAGGTTGGGTTTGTATATTGGCTAAAAAACGGTACTGGCCTTATTACGAACGTGGCCTTATTTGCTACATGTACCTTATGATGTCACCTATGTTTATTTACCGAACTACTGTAAGTAAGTAATTGACAACAAATTTGAAAATGTAAGATCAAAAATTGGAATTAAACCAGAAAGCGAGTTCTTGTATTGAATAAAACACAATAACGTTTGGAAAATGATTACGGACTATAGCATCGGTAGTACTGGTAATTCTTACTATTTGGTACGGAACGTAGTATGGATAATGCAATACGAATCATTATTATGAATTTCTTTGTAAAAAAAGTCGAATCGCCCAAGATTACTCCAAATTTTATTCTTTATTTATCGATTTGGGCTAGGCGGTGATAAATCAACTGGGACAAAGTCTTTTACACGGTGACCAAAGTTAAGCGTTTACCATTGCTAACTTCCTTATCATTAGACCTATGAAGTCAGTCGAAAACATAAAAGCAATAGAGTGTTGCGAGATATTGACAAAGACAATTTTTCTAAATGTATAATTTAGTAAATATACACAAATGCTGCTGTTGACGATCGACTAACAATAAATGTTTAGTTCATGTAGCTGAATTTTGTTCGCAGTTATTAAATTATACGTTTAAATGCCGATAAATACATATAAAGTAATTTTAACTAAAATAGTCTTTCTACCTACTTTCAGCTTTTTTTCTGTTACTTCTTCCTGTTTAAACATTTCTATTTTTTCTGCTAATTCGGCAGTTTTGTCGCTGGGTGAAAAATTGCATAACATAAAATGTCAAACTTGAATCATTTTGTAGTACATCACGATTATTAAAATATATTATCTTTAAAACTGTAAATAAAAGTATCAAACATAATTTGATATTTGTAACCTATATCGCAATACCAATTACTGCAAAAATAATCTGTAAAGAACTAGTTACCATTCTGTACAAGTTTTACTATTTTTACTATTTATCTGCATTTATGCAGTAATGTAATTATAGGCAATTATATTCCTCAATTGGTTCTATTTAATATCGTCCTTCATTTGATTAAGTTAATTTACATGCACTTTTTTTATAAAAGTGGATATATGTCTGTAGAGGCACGTGCATTTGCGCAATTATAATTAACTGTGCACTTTTTCTTTAGCATTTTGCTAACGTAATGTTAATAGCTTCTCCGATGAATGTACACACTTTGTAGTTAAAATTTTGTTAAATGAAAATATTTCAAAAGCAAGAATAAAAAGCAGCAATTAACACTATATGATCACTTTAAACATTTAAATATAATAGAAGTCGCACTCTAATCGGTTAGGAACTAGTTTAATGGAGAGAGATATAAAGTAGCTTTTTATACTACTAAGCTTTTGCAACATTTATTTGGTTCTTCAGAATATGCGAATGGTACTATACTACTCATTCATACTTCAGTATAAAATTATTCATTAAAGCTGAATTAAATTTTTCGCATAAACTTTTACATTAATGTCGTTAATTCGGTATCTTTAAAATCACTTCTTGTACATAATGAATTAAGGAAAAAGTATATTATAAGACAGTATAAAAAGTATATAATAGTTAGTATATTATGCAACGAGCATTTAATGATAGCTATTAAGATACGAGTATTGTAATGAATACGAGTGTCTTAATAGCCATTAAATGCGAGTTGCATACACTATTTTTTCTACGGCTCCATAATATCATACGTATTTCTTTAATTTTTACTATATTTAAATAAATACAGAGAACTGTCAAGTTTAATTAATTTTTCTGTCTGTCAGATATGTAGTCACGGCCATATTGAATATTGGAATGTCGCGTTCCTATAGGATATTAACTTGTATCCTAATGAAAAATTTGTATTCCTATTGAATTAAACTTGTATCATAATGAAAATCTGTATCGTAATGGACATCATTAAAGTACAGGTTCAGCATATTTAAGAATACAATTAAAGTCCATATGGGAGTAGAAAAAAGTATATTACAAGTATATCATAAGATATGATTTTGAGCAGGAGTCCAAGTTTGGAACAAGTGCACAGAAAGTTTTATGACGTGCACTTTATATACTATTTCTTCTATTTCGATCTTTTAAATGTTTTAAAAACTAAGTAAATTGACGTCTTTGATTTACAAACTTCAGAATTTAGTCTTTTGGACGTTGGTTATATTGATTTTTAACTTAATATTAAAAAAATTGAAAATCGGCGTTGTTCATAATTTAGATTAAAATAAAAGTTTATAATAGTTGCACTATTTATGCTTACTTATTGTTAATTTAGTATTAATAAAATCTCAATGAATTTTATGCTTTTCACAATATTTGATAATCCTAAGTTTCTTTATTTCAGTAAATCTATATATCTAATTTAATTTATTTTCAGTTGGGTTGTTACGATAAAGTAAGACTTAATAAATGAGTTCTATTATAAGTTTGTTCATCACAATTTATTAAATAAGGATTATTAAGTAAGGGGATGAGTGCACTTTATATTATTTCTTCTATTTCGATCTTTTAAATGGAAAAATTGTTAAGGAATTTTTAGACGTTGGTATATGGAATAAAATAAATCAAATTGAAAATGCCACAATAATTTAGATTAAAATAAAAGTTTATTTATAATTTAGCTTCAATTTTATGCACAATATTTGATACATACCTAACCTATTTCTTTATTTCAGTTGTTTAACACTTAAAACTCTATATATCTAATTATGAAATTTAATTTATTTTCAGTTGGCAGAAAAGTACAGTACGATAAAGTAAGACTTTACATAATATAAATGAGTGTGGGAATGTACACTTTACCGTCCTACAGGAATAAAATAAGTAAATTATGATAATCACAGCCATGTGCGACTATTAAATAAGGTCTATTAACGTAAAACTTGTTTACCGACAACATATCGTAACCCAGTGGCGGGTTCGTACTCATCATATCAAGGATACAAGTTAGGGTCCAAATGAAAAGTTATACATTTATTTTGAGTGTTCTACAGATGGAATAATTCGTTTTTATTAGAAAGATGGTAGTTTTTATGTACATATACACACAAATATACAGGGTTTCTTAAATGATATCGAAGGCTTCCATGGTCCAAGTCTCTTATGACGGCTTCTGAGTTTTGACCGCGTCATAGTAAATATATACAATACAAAAATGAAATAAATCTAAGTGGCTTCTACAAGAGCAAAACCAGATGAGGGGCGTCAGAATGTCACGGTAACTTGACGTGTAAACCACGCTAGAGGCGATAACGTTCTGGCAGGGGCAAAAACTGGGGAAGAGGCACCAAACGGTCACGGTAACTCGACATGTCCACCACGATAGAGGCGGAAACCTTCTGACAAGAAAAAGTACTTCGTAGTTCGAAAGTACTTTTTTTAAAGCGAAAGACATATGTTTTGCTACATATTTTGATTCCGCAAAAGTTTCTCTTTTAATCCATATACTCCTATACCTAAATGTAAGGTGAATAAGTTGTAAATGATTTAATTGGCCCCCGTACTTAAAATGAACATATACGTTAATTTACGGCACAAAGGTGCTGAGCTTGTTTGCTTAATATATTTATTTTAACCTCTACCATTTCTGTTAGTCGTATTCGCGTACACTAGAGAAAATACATATCTTCAGCGGCCGGGTAGTTATCGTACCCAGTACGAGAATTTCTTTTACAGCAACAAGAAATTATTGTTTTTACTACAAAACGTATTGTAGTCTTAATATTCATATCATACTTGTAACAAAACAGTTACTAATTGCTACTATTTTTATTTTACCTGTAACAATACATAGGTTGCCCACTTTCGCACGATATATTTTTCTCAGTCTATGTTCTTCTAATTGACTAAAAATAGATCAAATCAAAATATCATCAATTTATTTATTATACATGGTGAATGTAATGAGGTAGTAGAACGAATGTATCGAAGATTTAACGAACGATATCAGCATTTGTAACTAATGATTAGCAAGAGGTTTCCGAGAATGTTTGAGAATTTCTGGGGATATAAAAGGTTTTAATACACAATAAGTTCGCAGCGCAATGGCACAAGACAACATTAGTAAGAGATTTGAAGGCTCTGAGAATTTCCCAGATACAAAAAAAGTCCAAACAAACGAAAATTCTCAAACATTCTCAGAAACTTCTTGCTACTTCTTTTACCAGTCCACTCCGCAATTACCTAATTTAAATGATGTTATAATTGTTTTATCAACATGTAACATTTACTATCATTAATTATTATTTTATATTTTATATTTATTCTCTTTTTTCTAGAGCTACTGCTTTGCAATTACGTATATGTCCGTTGGTCTACATTGGAAATCTCACATTTTTATGTTTCACTAGTAGGTACCTATAGTTGTATTATCGTTGTACTTATTCAAGTAAAAATCATTGAAAGAATTCAAAAGAAAATGTAAATTATTTGCATATGTAATATTCAGGAATGATCGCAAAATGGAACTGTGGAGTACCCCACAGTTCCATTTTGCGCGTTAAATTAACTATATCACTTAGACTACATAGATTGACTTACTCTGAATTTTGATAACCCAAATATTAAGATTTAACAAAATCCCAAGTAATCCCGCGTATTTCATGCTTCAACCATTTTTTAAGGAAGATCTCGTGACAAACATTATCAAAAGTTCGCCAATAGTCTACGAAAAGACCAACCACAAAGAAATCTTGATGTAAGTCTTGAATTAGTTTGTAGTGCAATTCACTAAGTGCTGTATTAACGTCTCTACCGGTAACATAATCATGCTGATAGGACGGCGGCAGCTAACATTTAAAAAAATGCGCTGTTAGTTGGGAGAAAATTTTGGAATAACCAAACAAACTCGATAATTGTTGCATAATAATTCCGGTCCTCTTTTTTAAACAACGGTTTTATAATTGCTTTTTTAACTGATTTGAAAAAATCCCATGACAAACTACATACTATCAAGTTTGTTATGTATTTACTCATGCAGTAAGGGTAAACACAAACACGCAAACGTGATATTTAATTTTTTAGTAAGTTATTTGATATAAAAACGTCATTGCTAGTAACACCGGTAAGAAAATCAATGTTTTACTTGCACGTATGTATATTGTTATACACTTAAAGTATATCTAGGTATAAATAGATATAACTACTAAGAGTAGTAAAATTGTGATTAAATGTATTCGCTACCATCTTACTTGGACATTTTTTTATCATCAACAATAATTTTAATTTTCTATTTGTGTTCTGTTTTTCTTCTAATTTCAGATACTCATTTCCCAGAAAAATTGCCGTCGTTCTATTCAACACATTTCTAATTTTTAGATTATTTTCTTTTCCCCACTCTTCAATTAACGTTTTATTGTGTGATTGTTTATTTCAGTATACCGGGAGCGCACGCACAGCGATACGTTTAGTGTAAGATGAAAAAGAACAGCGAAGAGACGCCCCTTAGTTAACACAGGAAACGTATATCGATACTGCTTGCATGAACGAATGCATTCGTTGGATCTCTTTGTCTAACATATTAAAATCCTATGCCTGCTCTAACACATTGAAGACCCTATCAACAGATCGAAGTTTTCAAGCACGACAGAATACATTTGAGACAGCAACAGACTTGCTCCTGCGTACGTGCATATTAGACTCATCAAGGTGTTGCGAAGGAATAATACAGCGAGAGCATCAGGCAGAGCATAATGTAGCGCTTTCCAGTTACAGTCGACCACACATTGCTAATGCATCTATTAGCAGGTCAAACGTGCGCACACTGTATAACGAACGAAATTGTATTGTTTCGCAAGCTCACCATGCAATTGTACTTTATGCTTTAGTTCTACTAAATTGGTCGATCAACCTAAAGATGTGTGCTATCCTTTTTCTTTGTTGGAGAATGTGTATGAGAATATACCTTTACTTGCATGGGTACCTAATTATAGAGGAATATCAAATGGAATCAAATTTTACTAACAAACCGGTTTTTTGTATTTAATTTATTTTGTATTAAAATAATATGACCTTGTCTAGATGTTTAGCTGCCTAGAAAGTAAAATACAGTAAATGCAGTAATTATGGAGACATATGTATCATCTGATATTTGCGTAGGTTCTCCTGTTATCGCCTTTAGTATATCGCAATCCAAATAATGTCTTTGCAATTATCACATAATACACACAGATTATGACAGACATATTATCATCTTAAATTACAATAATATCCACATATTCTATCTTTGAAGTAACAATGACCTCTAATTATTCTCTAATATAGTTTGCTGTATTGCTGCTAGATTAGAATTGAAATTAATAGATACAGTTTTTAACAAGAAACGATAACAATCCTACAACTACAGAACTATTTTTTAATTCCATTTAGGTGATAGATAATGAATCATCTATATTTAGACAACGTCAATAACTAACTGATACCGGTTGCACCTATTAGGGTACTACTATTTTCTTTTCTTAATTGCAGCATAATTATTAGCCAGTATTCCTGCGACTCTAAAGAAATTGTGCTAAACTAAAAATAGTAAAGCATTCGAAAATATGAATATTATGGTTTAAGTTTCATTCAAATGTAAAGAAATTCACGTACATTCATGTAGGGAAAATAATTTATTTCGTATAGACAACATATGCCATACAAGCTTGCGTCATAGTAAGAATTTAAAACAACAATGCCATAACTTAATGTGTATGCATAGGGTCTCCCTAGTGCGTGCAAGTACAGCAGGAGGAAAAAGTATCCTGCCAGGGCATGTAAGAAAGACGCCCTTCACTCAAAATGCACGGGTACTTTATTGACTTAGTATATCTACATGGACTGTCTGTGGCACAGGCATGATTTGTATGCACTCTAGGACAATAAAGTTCCCGTAGGGTTTGAGTAAGAAGCCTCCTTCTTTCGCGCACTGTCCGGATACTTTTTTCTCCTGCTCTACCATTCTTCCTTTGTGAACGTTATACTGAAAAAAAATACAGACAAGTTACTTGAATTGATATAGCATTCCATTTTCGCTGCACAAAGTATAACTTACACTCTATTGAATATTAATTTCCTGAAAAAATTAAGCCATAGAGATGTATTTATAAAAAATATTCAATTAAAAAAGGGCGTTTTGCTAATCCAATATTTAAGAAAAGTTATATTATCGTCAGATTCTGGTAATTATGAAGTTTTGCAAAAAAATTTAGTAAACTATTCTTAAACACAAGCCTTTGTAAGTAAAATAAAATCGAAATCGCAATTTTAAAGACAAAACGAAAATAAATATAGAGTTTCTAAAAAGCACCTACATTTTACAAAAAAAATAGAAATAATTATAAATAACTTGAAGAGAGTAGTATACGGAAAACTTGCAAAATCTTATGACATACCAGTCACTCATATTGTTTCATAAAATACTATACTTGACAGGGCTCCTCCTTATCTCTACAATAAAATTCGATATAGATGTGATATCCATTATATTAACATCAGAAACAAGAACCTTATAACACCACCGACATATACAAAACCATTTTATTTAGAAGATCTTTTTCTTACAATATATATTACTTATAAGTATAATTCACTTGCAGAGGGAATAAAGGCGATGAGTCTGGCTAATTTTAAGCGTACCGTGTACCAACATTTATTTTCACAGCACACTATTCCTGTGAAAATAAATGTTGGTTTTTAAACTTTCAGCACGTATTTCTTTATTAACTGGATATTGAGATCTTAATTGGTCCGATGAAGCACCGGTAACAATTTGGTTACCACATAACAGTAAATATGATCTCCCGTATGTGATAAATTCGTCAAAGTTGAACAGTTACTGCAGGATTTTAGTAATGGATTTCAAAACTAGGCCCGAGTGAATTAGTACGTGTCTTGTCACCACGTTGTACATCAGAAGCGTATGTGCATATTTTAGAAAACGTGCTTATATCAAGCGTGCGTTCTCTTCATCTGACGAAATAGAAGAATTATCATTGTGTAAGATAACTCTCCAATCAATATTGGACAACTAGTCAACGAATGATTTGAAGAGAAGAATGATTGCGGATCTGTGGGCTGCTGTGCAGAAATAGGGATATATGTCGAGAAAACCAGCAAGAAATTCTTAATTTGAACAACATAACGTAGCGAGCTCACATGTGCTGCAACCGATTTACCGACCAGCTATTGTGCGAAACACTTATAAATTCAATGAAAATCATATGAAATATAGAAATCTAAGAAAACAATTTTATTTATTTTAAGCCAATCTATATATTGTACTTTTTCTTTTGCTACATTCCTAATCAAGTGCATTAGTTGTTAAATCTATTGTAGATCTTTACAAAAAATTGATTTCCAAAAATACGAACTATGCAATAAAAATGAATATGGGTCATTTATTACTTCACTGTATTTTGTTTTTCATTGAAACTAAAGCGAAACTTAGTACTTGTAATTGTTTAATTTACCTTGCTTTATTGAATAATTGATTAATAAATTAGCAACTGTTTTATATACATATGTACATACTTATCTAAAATAAAACGAAATTATTTATTCAATATTGTATGCGAGCTCATCTTTCAAAAGTTAAGCAGTTACTAGCAAATATCTGCGTTTGTTTATAATTAAATGTTTTTGTTGTCAAGTATATTTGTTTTATTTCTTAAATGATTTATGAACGAACATCCAGGTAGTAAACTCTAACCAGTAGTTCCAATCAACCTGCAGTTGAAGTTCACCAAATTATTCTTAGCAGTTACTTAGGTATATAATAAGTCAAGACATTATTTTGGTTTATATAAAAAACAGATGACTAGAAGTGTTACTAGACGGATATCATTGTGCGGTCCTTCTATATTAATTTATTTTTAAATTAAAAAAGTTATGCAAACAAACCCGATGGACGACGTACCAACCAAATATGACTCAACAGTCTCAACCTTCATTTTCATGTTACATTTCGTAAAATTAGGCAAGAAACAAAAATTAACAAGAAAAACCAAAATAGGTGTGCCAAAAACAATTGTTAATTTAGTGCAATATCATTTTCAGTGGTGTTAGTAATGACAACACTTTAGGCATTTGTTTCAATGGTATAGCTAAAAAAGATTTTAAGTGACAATTATGTTTCATTGTTGCAAAGATAATTATTTTTGATATTTAGACAAATTTTGACATTTTTTGAAACTACAATGTGATTTATTCTAGTGATTCTAAAGATAAACTTTTACGACATAAGTCTTTATATACTTATATTTCTGTTTAAATGGTAAGCCTTTATCTTTGAACATAATAATACATAATATAAGTTATTCCATGTACAAAGCTTTTTTCTCTCTATTTATGGATGTTTCAGTTTAAACTTTGAATCAATTCATCCTGTTGAAGTGTAAATACGTGCTCTGAAAGCTTCATTTACACCCAAAAAATTTAAAAATTCTCGATTGCTGGTGTCCCGATTTTTCCTGCGAGAAGTACATGATATTGAGAGTAAAAGCATCTTTCGAAAAATTCAATTTAATTGCTTTATTTTCAATCACATTTTATTAAAATTCATGGACCATCATGGAGTGTAAGAATTGCATCTTAATTAGAGTCAGGGGGTAAGGAAGAAATGTTAACTGCACGATTATTAATTATTATACATATTAAAACAACTTATGATCAAAAATATTTATTAGGATTAATTAAGTTGTTACTTAGCTATCAGTGTTGGTTAAATAAATGATTATTATTTACTTTCTAATCATAGTTTAGTTTTTGATTATTAGAAGAATATAAAAAGTTGCGATAGTACAACATTGCTAATATGTATGTATGTATATAATAAAAATTCATTTTATGCATATTTCTCACATAAACATAGATATAATAAATAATGTGATGCAATATTTTCCTAGTATTAACTAATGGCTTTCCCTTAATTAACTGTTTATTTGTTATACTTACGTTTAAATTAGTAATGTAATGACAGCCGTAGAGTATTCAGCTTCTCTGGAATCTGCCAAGATATTAACGTAGACATATATATATATGTATCTCGCTGAAACATATACATACACTGGTGTCCATCATAATAGGTACGACCATGACAGAAATAGTTTACTAGGGCGGTTTCCCTTGTATTAATAAATATGTATAAAATATATATAAGTAGTCGAGTCCTTGTTAATATCTCTATTATAAGAAATTAATTTCTATTACTAATTTTTATTATACAAAAGCATACAAAATGTATGTCACAAGAGACGTAAGTGTCGGTGTCGGATACCTCAAAACTGCTTACGGCCTAATATTTATAATTTTTTTTCCTATTACCCCCCAGTGGTTCCAAATTCCAAAAAGCTGGTCAAAAGCGTTTTATGGCGTCTTTAACCGTTGAAGTAATTGTAGTGAAACATCTACTAAGTTTCTACTTGGGTCAGCAAATCATTTCCTTCATGAGAATGGGAGAATGTCTCCCATTTTTATCTCGTAACGCATCGAGATATATTGCAAGTTCAAACGGGCATAGAATAGTGAAAACTTAACCAATATCAGTTCTGCACAATGTGTTCTTCTCCAGAAAGTAAATACAATTTAATTCAGTATTAACAATATATCAAACAGTATTTGAATAAGAAATTGTAACCGTGTTTTTATTGCTCATATTTTCCAAGATGATAAAGAAGTAATAAGTTAAAAGTCTTGTTAAAACGCGGTCTGCAATTCAATAAAACTTATTTTTTTGATATTTTTTCAATATGTTTCAAAAAATTTGCTGCAGACACCGCTTCGTTTTCTATTCTTATATTTATGTTTATGCGATGTTGTGTCAACGTGCTTCAATCCAAGAGTACTCATTCCACTTTCAATTTTGGCTAAATTTCCGGTATAAAATACTGTTTATAAGAAATTTGTTTATTTATTTTACAATTGCACTTTTTGACTCTTATAAAGCTTCATATGTGATTAGTATATAAAAAGCGACGTCCTTTTTCGCCTCTCGATGTATAACGGATCGAAAGAAAATTAACATCTCTTTCACACTTGCCTTGACAATAGTAGATAAAATTTGTAATTGTTGCTTGCTAAGAAACTAAAAATAAAAAGGCGCAAGGAGTTTACTAGTTTCAATGGAAATTCGTGCATAGAGATTTTCGAGGCCATAGATTATGGATCTGAAGTCAAATTTAGAAAAAGGAAAATGACAAATTCATGGGTGCTTACATGTGAAAAGTTCTTACGATTTGCACTTAATTCAGTGTTTAGAAGTTTTCACGGTTAGTAATAATCAACATGTATATAATTTTTAGTTAGAATACGTTTAAAACTACTACTTAATAGGTTGAATTAAAAATTTGACATGCAAACTACTATTACAATGATAAGGAACATTTATTTACATGCAATTCTATAATTGCCATCGTCATAATACCGAGAATTATTCGAGAAATAATTCAAATGTTTTAATTCTACAACCGTAGGTGTAGATGGAATCAACAATTCAAAAGCACGAGGGAATAATAATTTTAGTTGTTTTTTGAGAAAGCTTTTGCAAACTGAATATTGGCTACAGTTGTGATATGTACGCAATCGAGTAGACACGTGTTTGTGTCTCTCCGCTGTTTTCCTTTCTAAATTCGCATTTATAGACAAGTTTTTCATTTTTGTGCTTTACATTTGAACTGTGTAACGATTTACGATTTATTTATTATTACCGCTATGCCCGGAAGCACGCGTAGTGATACAAATTTGATAAAGGAGTGCATTACTGAAATTCTCAAGGATGAAAACTTCATGCGGGAATTTATGGTAAAAATATTCAGTAAGGTCGAACAACTTTTTGCCGAAAAAACTGCATCGTTGGAAAAACAGATATCAGAATTAAAAAGTGTCAACACACAAATATTGGAAGATCTACAAACTAAAATACAATCATCTGAATGTAAAGATTGTAAAAGTAATTACGACGAACGTATTATGTCCATAGAAGAACAGATCTCAGATTTAAAAAAAGATCACAAACAATATCTAGAAATAAAAGAAAACTCGCCGTTAAGTGATGATTGGATGGATGGCTACAGTAAATTGAATGAAAGATGTGATGCACTGGAACAATACTCTAGGCGAAACAATATTCGCATTAAGGGCATTTCCCGGCCGCAGAGCGGCGCTACCGAAGAGGTTGTGCTTGATTTCCTAAAGAATCGTTTACAAATAGCTATTACTTCGGAGGCGATCGATAGATGTCATCACATAGGTCCTGTGCGCGGTGATAAACAAGATATTTTAGTTAAATTTACCTCCTACAAATACATCAATGAAATACGTAAAAACAGATTCCACTTGAAGGGTTCCAAATTATTAATTTTTGAGGATCTTACCAAGTCCAGATATTTATTGCTTAAATCTGCCGCTTCTAAATTTGGAAGAAAGAATGTATGGTCCTTCGATGGCAATAGATCTCATTAGTTTGTAAACACATCTATACGATTATATCCTTAGTATTTGTCTTTTTTTTGTATGAGCGGAGAGATGACGAATATTTGTTATTTTCTTGTACTTGATTTATTTATATTTTGCTTACCATCTTGTATACCTTTTAATTTATTTGTTTTTTCTTGTACTTATTTTTCTAGTAATTATGCTTAGGGTTGCCCATTTGAATGTCAGATCTATTTTGAGTGGTTTTTCTGAGTTCTGTGATCTAGTCAAATCACTTGCAGTACAAATCATTGGTGTTAGCGAGACATGGCTGAGTTGTGATACTCCTAATGGTATTATTGATATTGATAGTTATCATATTGTTAGGAAAGATAGGCTGGGTCGGGGTGGTGGGGTAGCTATTTATATTAATAAAAATTTTAAATATAAGATTATTCCTACGGAATGTTTTCCTTTCCTTGAACAGTTGTGGCTTGATATCTCTTGTGCTCGCGGATCTGTGTGTTTTGGTTCGGTGTATCGTCCCCCCAACACAGATATTATGCAGTTTTTTGACGTTTTTAATGAAACGCTTGCGGATGTTGGTTTGGTGTCTGACAGTTTGATTTGCGTTGGTGACTGTAACATTGATATTCTCTCTGATAATCACAATTCTCTTAATTTTATTTCCGTTTTACATTCATTGGAACTTCAGCAAGTGGTTCATGAGCCAACTCGTGTACTAAGGGAGTCAGCTACTCTCCTGGATGTTATTATTCTCTCTGACAACTTAATTGCAATTGAAAGTTCAGTGAGAGATACTCATAACCTCTCGGATCACTGTCTGGTTAGCTGTACTATTCAACTACTTGCCAAAGGGGTAGGCAAAGTCGATCGAGTTTTTCGTAGTTTTCGTGACTTTGATTACAATTTATTTGTCCAACATTTAAAGAATATTTCTTGGTGTAATATTTATGACCTTAACTTCATTGAGGACAAGGTCACATTATTTAATGAATACATAATCCTACTTTTCGATATTCATGCTCCCACAAAATCTACTCACTCTTCTCGTCCACTACCCCTTGGATAACTGACAATATTAAATTATTAATGTCTTTAAGAGACAGGGCCCTGAAAGAATTTAAACAAACTAATACACCTTCTCATTGGGATGAATACAAATCTCTTAGAAATTTCACTTCATCGGCTGTTAAACGTGAAAAGAAGGCTTATTTTGAATACAAGCTAAGAGATCCCAATAGAAAAAGTATTTGGAAAGATTTGCGCGATTTAAATATTTATCGAAGACCCTCTGCAGATATTCCTGATCATCTTCTAAATGCAGATGAATTAAATAAATATTTTTGTGCTGTGTCAAATGCTGGTATTCTTCCTGATCCCGATGTTACAAATTTTTATAAGTTTAATGTCAAACCCGGAGTGGACATGTTCTCCCTTATCGAAACTTCTGATGCAGAAGTTGAATCTATCATTAATCATATGTCATCCAGTTCGTGTGGCGTCGATGGTGTATCTCCACGTATGTTGTCGTTGTGTTGTCCTACTATCCTTCCTATCTTGACACACTTGTTCAACTTTTGTTTAACTTGCAATGTATTTCCGTCTATGTGGAAAACTGCACGCGTTATTCCAATACCCAAAAATAATCATCCAACTAGCTATACGGATCTAAGGCCTATAAGCATCTTACCGGTTTTGTCGAGAATCTTGGAAAGAATCGTTGAGAGACAGCTACGTGACCACATCTCCCGCTTTCACTTACTTCCTGGTACTCAGTCCGGTTTTAGACCCGGTTTCAGTTGTGCATCCGCCCTTGCTAATATTA
The DNA here is from genome assembly GCA_023690525.1 of Holotrichia oblita. NCBI lineage: Eukaryota > Metazoa > Arthropoda > Insecta > Coleoptera > Scarabaeidae > Holotrichia > Holotrichia oblita. Next base: position 93,874,652 of record CM043016.1, on the reverse strand, counting down.
CTGATGATATAATATCTGCCACTGACCGTGGTCAAGTTACAGTATTGGTTTTGTTGGATTTCTCCAAGGCCTTTGATACTATTAATCATAATCTCTTGCTGAGTATCCTCCACTTCATTGGAATGGGTTCGGACGCTGTTGGCTTTTTTGGGAGTTATTTGAGGGACAGGAAGCAACGGGTTTTTGTTGGCATTTCCGGTTCAGATACAGTTTGTATGACGGCCGGGGTACCTCAAGGCTCTATTTTAGGACCCTTACTGTTTTCTATTTACACGTCTCACTTATTTTTCTTCCACAACTTTTATTGTTCTTACCATCTATATGCGGATGATACGCAGTTGTATTCTTCCTTTTTTCCTGAAAATGTGCAGGTTGTTATTCAAAAGATTAATCAAGATCTACAAGGTTTGTTTGATATTGCTAGACGTCACTGCTTGTCTTTGAATGAGGGAAAATCGTGCTGTGTAGTGTTCGGCGGTGCCGGGGTCGCTCGCGTGTTCTTGACGATGTTAAATTATATGTTAACGGTTTTCAACTTGCCCTTAAGGATAATGTTCGAAATTTAGGATTACACATTGATAATAATTTACGATTTAAAAACCACATTAATTTGTGTATTCGTCGTGCTTACTGCAATTTGAAAATGTTGTATCCTCATAGGCATGAAGTGTGTGTGAATGTTAAGAAGCAGCTTTGCGACTCTTTGGTACTATCACACTTTAATTTCTGCGATACAGTTTATGGAAGCTGCTTGGATCAGGCCGACATTCGGAGGATTCAGGTGGCGCAGAATTCATGTTTGCGATTTATTTTTGGTATTCGTAGAAATCATAGAATTTCTTATAAGCTTGTAGAATTGGGATGGCTCAATATGATTAGACGCAGGAAACTGCATTTTCTTTGTTTTGCTTATAAAATTGTTAACAATAATGTTCCACCGTATCTTTCTAATAAAATCAAATTTAGAACTGACGTGCACAACATTAACATCCGTAGGAAGGATATTATTGATATTCCTAAACACCGCACCCAGCAATTTAAGAGAGGTTTCAGGTACCATTGTGCCCGTATGCTCAACCAGTTGCCCGTCTCTGTCAAGCAGCTCAGCTATGTTGCTTTTAGACGCTCTGTTTCGGATCTGCTTAAGAGTGAGCAATTCTTTGCAACCTTTAATTGAATACTTTATTTAGTTACGTTACTACTCATTGCAATTTTTTTTTCTTTCTCTGATGTATTATCTTGAAGGGTCGTCATTAATAGCAGGATGCTCTCTTGAGCTACTGACGACGATCCTGTTGGCTTTTTGTTTTGCTTTTTCTTGTGATGTATGTATTTATTTTTGTTGCCAATAAATGATTTATTATTATTATTAAAGACGCCTTTCATGTTTTTGATCACATTTTTATGCAAAATTTCGTCGGAATCTCCTAAACTAGGTAGGTACTTGTTATATAATTCTTGAGCTTTTTAGTTGCAGTGACTCCGTAAGCTCTATGGCTTGTCTGGCTATCACTACAACGCTCGCGATGTAGTTTTGTGTGTGTATGTTGTGTTCAATTGGCTTTGTGACAGCATCATATCGCCTTTTATGATGCCGCGCTGTTAATCACTTTGCTCCCAACAGCGAATGGCAAGTCGATCCGGGATTAAACTCTTTGAAAAAATGTCACCGTCCCTCCAGAGAATTGAACCCCGGCGCCTATCGTCCTCTCACAACGATAGTCAGCTGCCTAACCACTGCGGCCATCGACCCCATACTGATATTACTCATGACGTAACGGACAAGATCCAAAAATTCGACTGTACATAGGAATACATACATACAATGCAGTAGCACTCTTTAACATGGCTATCTTAAGAGTTATACTCATCGTAATTGCATTTTCGCCTCACGTAACACTTATTTTAAATAGTTTGGCAGTAATATACTGACGTCAAAAGATTTTAGTTATTGTTACTTATTAAACCACCATTAAAATACACATATAAAATATGCATGCGTATGTAAATTTGTATTATTAAAACAGTAGATATTTTTTAGATTCCTAAAAGTTTATAGGTTTTAGTTCTTCTAATGGTGCAGCCTAGTATACATATATGTACACATATATAATTGTGTATTTACTTTGAATAAAAAATTCCTTTGTGGATGTGTAAATCAACAAATATGCAGATAACTGTGTTTCACAATTAATTTGTTTTCAAATGATCTGTAACATTTAACCTCAAACCGATTCATTATCTTACATACCCTTTTCCATATGTATAAAAATAACCTGCATGTGCACATTGCTTTTTAGTTCCGTAAATAAGTAGTTATTTATTGTAAAATCTTATAATGATGCATATAGATATAAAATTGTTGTGAACATGGAATTATAAAAATAGGTAAATACCGGTAGTAACATACAAACATACATATACATTTCTTAGTTAATAATAATAAATCATGTTACTACTATCATTACCACAAATTGTTAAATAGCGCCAACAAAACAGTAGAACTAGAATTAAATTATAAAGATGTTGTTGCTTAAGTTAGTTCATTTGATACTATCAATTGACTTTATATATCGACAGGGTAATTTAGATCAACATCACATGTCATTTGCATCAAGAGTAAGTATGCAGTAAATGTACTATTTATATTACTAATATACAAGTACAACTACTTCCCACATACTTAGTCCTATGCTTTGTTTTATCGCTTGTGTTGCTACTCATCAGAAAAAATTTTACAAAAAGACTGGTAGAAATTACTGTTAAAATTTGTTGTTTTTTATGGAAAGACTGTATTTTATTTATGTATTAGGTACTATATTTAAAGTTAACCAGCATGTTTATATTAGTGCTGCGGAAATTGCCAAATATTAGAAAGCGATTACTCGATTTTTCCGATTTAATTAATTAAATACTTTTATTTTACAATGATTGTATTATTATATTGTATGTATATATTCGTTTATCTGATCGATTGATAGATTAAAAATGATTATAGATGTGGCTATAGAAAATGATTATCCTTTCGAAATATTAGTCTTATTGCATTATAATCTTCAACATTTTCCTGAAATATTATGTTAAGTAGATTTTTTTTGTGTTAGTTAACCTTTATTGTTAATTGTTAATTTTGTAAAATTTTATGATTTGACTTTATACTGTGCCTTCGAAATAGAATATTTTTTGAATTGTTTGATTTAATTTCTACCCTCCGGCCCATCTGTTATTTTAAAAGATAGAGGGTGACTGGTAATGAAACGGTCATACTTTACAGCGTGTTAGTAAAAATCATTTGCAATAGATATAGCCCAATTTGCCTTATTCAAAAGTCACCCGTTTTCAAGATATGGTTTTTTTGTTTTTTTCGAAGTTCATTAATTACTCTCACTCAAACCTAAAATTTACGAAAATAATGGAACTTTTTCTCAATTTTTCAGTTTGTATGGCTAGAGGACATCTCAGCACACATTATTTATTGCTGACAGTTACGTTAAATACTTGGAAAATCAAAAAAATAATTACTTCCGCTTTTGATGAAACTGTAGATACAATCGCTAAATAAATAGTCACACAGGTAGCGATTGTGTTTACAGTTTCATCAAAAGCGGATGTTTTAATTTTGTTTTTTAATTTTTTCCAAGTATTTAACGTAATCGTCACCGATAAATAATGTGTGCTGAGATGTCCTCTAGGCAGACAAACTGAAAAATTGAGGAAAAGCTTCATTATTTTTATAAATTTTAAGTTTGAGTGAGAGTAATTAGTGAACTTCGAAAAAACAAAAAAACGCAATATGTCGAAAACAGGCGACTTTTGGATATGGCAAATTGGGCTATATCTATTGCAAATGATTTTTACTAACACGCTGTAAAGTATGACGGTTTCATTACCAGTCAGCCTGTATATTAATTTGCAGTATACCTTTACCGTTTATTGCTATTCTAGGTTTAACTACAACATTCAAAACACAATAGATACGAAATATGGTTTTGAATTATTAAGAGGCCCGCCTACCGTTTGACAGTTGGCGATGTTGCCACAGTTATTTTTTTTCATATTATAATGTTTTTATAATTTAATTAAAACGTATTTTAAAATTGGTCTTCATACATACATGTTGTGTAAACGTATTTTGCATGCTCATAGCAAATTTCAATAATTAAATCTAAAAATTAATTGAGTAATCTCTATTCCCCTATCAAGGTAAAAGGGAATAGAGGTTGTGAAGTTAATATCGAATATTAATGGACAAAATTGTATATATAAATATAAAATATTTGTAGAAATATGTGTATGAAGCCCAATTTCCAAATTGTATTGATATAAAATGAAGCAAACGATTTGTAGAATTATGTAGATATGGCACCGCTGTAAAATAATCATCTCACTCAAGGGGGTCTGTTTTGAATATCCAGAATGCTGAATAAGAGTAACATGCAGCAAACGGCTGCAGTGGACTGCTTCAATTTTCAAAGCAATAAATATATATTAATGCACTGGCGTTTCGTTGCATTCAGGAAAATTGGACGTATTTTTACGGAAGATACTTTATTATAAAAACAGGAACGCACAAGTCACGTATAACTATGTTGACATATGTAAAAACTTATTATTATAAACAAAAATTAAAAATTGAATAGCAACCAATAGAAGGGCACATTGTGGTTGCTAACAAGCACCTCGCCTTGAAACCAGAGATTCAACCAAAGGTTTCAACAATACAGAAGAAAAATAATAAAAATAAAATGAGTATACATGTATATAAGCAAAAACTAATCAGTACCGTCACTTGGTAATGTGCATAAACGATGTACAGATCGACGCACTCTATTTCCTTTAGGTAATTGAATAGAAGCAGATCTAAGGACTCCATCTTTACTGCGGTGAAGTTCGGTAATTCTGCCTAATGTCCATTGTAGAGGCGGTGCATTCTCGTCTTGAATTAACACTACAGAATCGACTTTAACCACATCAGGCAAATGTTGAAACCACTTGTTCCGCCTTTGCAAATTTGCTACTACTTCCTTACTCCATCGACGCCAAAAATGCTCCATTAACTGCTGAGCTCGCTGATAAGTTGCAAGGCGGTTCTGCCTTATATTCGATACATCGCTCAGATAAAGCTCTTAAAGAACGCCCAATGAGGAAATGACCGGAAGTTAAAGGAATGGGGTCCTTGGGGTCAGAGCTGAGATAGGAGAGGGGTCGTGAATTCAATACAGCTTCAATCATAACTAATGTCGTATAAAAATCTTCAAAAACTAAGTTTGCGATAGCTAAAATTCTTTTCAAATGATATTTTACGCATTTCACACCACTTTCCCACATGCCACCTTAATGAGGTGACCGTGGAGTAATAAATTTTCAATCAATAGATTGATTGATCAAAAATGGTATAAACATATTTGAGGAGTCACTGTTATGCAATAAATTATAAAGTGAATCTAACTTATTTTTTGCACTGCGAAAAGTTGTAGCATTATCACTAAAAATGCAGTGAGGTTTCCCTCGACGTGCAATAAACCGCTTTAAAGTGCTAATAAAAGCTTCCGTTGTAGCAGAAGTAACCAATTCTAAGTGAATAGCCCGTGTAGTCAAACACACGAAAACACAAATATAAGCTTTATATAATTTAGCGCCCCTAGCGCGTCTATCCTTAATGAGAACAGGACCAGCATAGTCCAGGTCAGTGTTATAGAAGGGATAAACTCGTTGCAATCGAGCACTAGGCAAGTCGCTCATAAATGGATGTTGTACTACTGGTTTGGCCTTAAAACAAGTCACACAACTTCTAATATATTTCTTTACAGAATTTCTACCATTGATAAGCCAATACTTTTCCCGAATATTGTACAAAAATTGTTGAGCACCGCAGTGCAATAACTCACGGTGATATTTATCGATTATTAAATTGGTGAATTTATGATTCTTGGGCTGTAATAATGGAAATTTCTTTTCAAAAGCAAAATCAGAATATTTAAGTCTACCACCAACACGAATGCAACCGTTAGCATCGAGAAAAGGGTTAAGAGCTTGTATACTGGAATTCTTAATCGCTTTATTAGCAGCGATTTGATTTCTTGATAAAAAGAATGCCGTTGGCACAATAGTACTAACCGCAATGTGAAGTTTTCGTACATATGCGAAAATTCTTTGTAACTTTCCAAATGTGGAATATTTAGAGAAAAGCGAATTAGAAAATAACGCATCTGAATGAATAGTAGATATATTAGATACGATACGTTTGGCTTTGCTTTCTAAAAATTTATTCGGATTAATATGAAAATCTAAATGATCCCAAGTGGATTCGTGGGAAGCTAAGAATGGTGGACCAGTATACCAAAAAGAGTACGGATTTTGAAGATCGGTTAACTGAGCACCGCGTGAAATAATATCCGCAGGATTATTACAACTTTTTACATAGCGCCAAATCTTAACATCGGTTAATTCTTGAATAACAGCTATTCTATTACCTACATAAACCTTGTATTTGTTTGGATAAGAATTAATCCAATTCAAAACTATTTGAGAGTCAGTCAAAAAACAATACGATGAAACCTTAATTTCATTGTACCGATTACCTTCTGAGTCAATTCGCTAAGCATGACTGCAGCGCAGAGTTCTAGCCTAGGAATTGTAATGGTGCGCAAAGGTGCGACACGCGATTTGGAAGTTAGTAAATTGGTAAATATACGACCATCAGAAGTGATGCATCGCGCATATAGACAAACCCCATATGCCACAGAACTAGCGTCAGAAAATGCATGCAGTTGAATTTCTGCATAAGATGAAAAAAGACAACGTGGAACTTTAAGTTCATGCAAACATTGAAATTGAGCTTCAAGCTTTGTCCATTCTGCTTCTATGTCTGCGGGAACGGGACCGTCCCAATCCAGACGCAATTGCCACAAAGCTTGGACTAAAAGTTTACCTCTTACCGTTAGAGGTGTAACCAAACCTAAAAGATCAAACATTTTTGATACAGATGAGAGAATACTGCGTTTCGTAGCTTTAGAAGACCGCACTGGAGTCCCAATGGAGACCAAGCATTTTGGAATCTGTTCTTTCGCCGATCGGAACTGTCGAGAAGTCGATGTTTTCGGCGAGTAATTGATTAAGAACTTCCAATTTGTTAGATAGGAATTTTCGAATAATTAAGCCATAAGAAGCGAGAATTGAAGAAATTTCGCGCTTAATTTGAAGCGCATGCTCTATAGAATTTGTACTGTATAAGAGATCATCCATGTAAAAATCTGTGCATATAACATCAGCTGCTTCTGGGAAGGTATCTTTATGTAGATCGACAACATAACGCAAACATCTGATGACTAAAAAGCTGGCTGAAGCCGTGCCGTATGTGACGGTATTCAAATGATACGTATGTAGTGGTTCAGTAGGATTAGTTCTCCACAAAATATTCTGAAACTTCGTTTCCGAAGGCCTGACATTAATCATACGATACATTTTGGCTATATCGCCACAAAGAGTTACCTCGTGTGAACGAAATCCGAGTAAAATGTCAAACAGATTATCCTGAACTTGAGGTCCGACTAACTGAGTATCATTAACAGAAACACCTGAGGAGGATTTACAACTAGCATCAAAAACCACACGAAGCTTAGTAGTTAATGACGACTCTCTTATTACAGCATGATGAGGAATATATTGAAGAAGAATATCAGCTGTATCAATTGGACCGTCGTACGTATTTATAACACTTGATTTTGTAAATGAGGTATCAGAAGAGGATGGCTCCCTTGAAACCTTTGTCATATGACCCATATTCTCATATTCGGACATAAATTCAGAATACTGCTTCAACAAACGAGAATCCTTATGAAGACGTTTTTCTAAATTCAAAAAACGACGCTTTGCAATACTTTTAGACTCTCCAAGTGAAGCTAAACCTTTATTAAATGGAATGGCGACCATACAATGACCAGTATCATCAATTTTAACTGTATCCAAGAAATAATTTTCGCAAAATCTCTCTTTTGATGACAGAGACGATAACTTGGAAGGAGGTTTGATACTATCTATTTCCCAAAACTTAATCAAATTTTGATTTAATTCTCTCAGAGATGGGTCCCCTTTCAAAAGACAACAGTTCGTAGAGAGGGCTAGATTACTCAACAACGATACTTTAGGCAAGCAGCAAGTAGGTAAATGACCTATGGCTACCCATCCTAGCAAAGTATTCTGTAATATCGGCTTAGACTTCCCCAACGAAATCCTGTCAGGTAACATAATACTAAAGAATGTGGGAGAACCTATAAGAATGTCGATATTGCTTGATTTGTTGAAATCTGAATCGGCTAACCTAATATGATTAGGCAACTTTAGCGCTCTCTTGTCAAACGAAATGCGAGGTAAAGGATTTGCGATTTTAGGTATCACTAAACATTTTAACTTTGTTTCATACCTACCAGTTGTTGATGAAATTCTCAAGGATGTATATTTAGAGCAAGCAGAAACGAAACAGTTTATACCATTAAGTTTAACGTCGATTGGTGAATAAGATAAACCTAATTTGTTACAAAGTTCTTCAGAAATAAAATTACTTTGTGAACCAGAATCGAGAAGTACTCTCACTGTGATGCTGCCGTTATGTCCAGAAACTTTTAGTTGAACGGTAGGTAAAAGAATCTCGGAATTGTTAGAAAAGTTGCATACAACAGATGAATTGTCAGGTTCACAGTTTTCTCTGCGAGATGAATGATTACGTGTACGATTACCAGAAGGACTACCATTGCGCTCTTGGCGAAAACAGAGTAAATAATGATGTCTATCTTTACAATATTTGCAATTAACAGAAGATTTGCATTTTGCACGAGAGTGTAATAAACAAACAAAACAAATCTTTAAAGATTTAACCTTTTTGTACCGTGCTCTCACTGACATGCCCAAGAAAGAAGGACATTGAGGAATTGAATGTTCCTCTTTGCATATTAAACAAGATTTTTCAATAACTTGCGATAATGCGTGAGCGGTTCGAGGTGATCTTTTAACTATATCTGAAGTTTTACTAAATTGATTCTTACTCTGACTAATACGCGAATCACTAACAATATCGCAACGCGTCGAAAGAAAATCAATTGTTTCCTTTAAAGAAGGAATTTTCTTAGGAAAAGCCTTTGTGAACGCGTGTGAAGTGCGACTATCCGTTTTATTCTGCGCAACATAAGCCAGCATTGCAGCTTTACACTCTTGATCGTTGACCTTCTCATTCTCAATAGCTCTACAATGAGCAATCAATTTGTCATAAAATTCCCTTAATTGTGACTCTTTAACTAAAGCTGGTGCTTCAAATAATGATTCTAATTGACTGAATATTAATAATCTGCGATTATGAAAACGTTCTTTTAATAATTCCCTTGCAAGCTCATAACTAGCCTCGGTAGATTGCATATCTTTAACTATTTGAGCTGCAGAACCAACTAAACAATTTTTTAAATATAAAAATTTCTCAATCGCTGACAGTTCACTATTTCTGTCAATCAATGCGTCAAAAGTGTCAATGAAACTCCTAAATTCGGTAGAATTGCCACCAAAGTTAGGTAAGGTAATTTTGGGAAGCTTGACATTCTCACGAGAATTCGAATTATCTACGGCGCTATTGATAGAATGCATACTTGCCGTTTTAATGTTCGTTTCATTAGAATTTATCTCATGCTTTTGTAAAATACGTGCAGCGTCAGCCAATAATTTTATGTAATCTTGAGTGAATTCCGATAATGTCAGAAATTCATCGAGATACACATTTTTAACTGAACACTGCTCAAAAATTTGACGATATTCGCCCAAAGTTTGCTTAACTAAGTCCATGTGTATTTTGATTTCATATATATCTGGAATAATTTCACTATTTGACTTTATTTCGTCCACAATATCTTTAAAAGATGTAAATGTATCCATTACCGATTGAGCTCTTATCATGTAGATCTTGGCATCATCGTTATATTTGCTTCTTTTAGAACCCATTTCGAAATCAAAATACAACAAAAATTGAAATAATTGTATGTGCAATCAGAGAATTAAAAAAAAAAGACGAGACTTATAAGAACTATGTATACATACATAAAAATAGTAAAACAGACGCACTAGAGGATAGCAAAAAATAACGCTACTATTACAGTAGGTACCTACGTGTTTTAAGTTACAAAAAAGAATGCCTTGATTATGACACACAAGTGACTTGAACCGTCAAAAAGGAATTTTATACAAATATGCATAAGTCAACAAAAAAAACTATATTTGTGAGTGTGAAATGCGTATTTGTGTATAAAAAACGTATGAAACTACACGCGAGAAATTATAAAAATTCACGACCCTTACAAAGTCGATAGCGAAAGGCTGTAAGACTTACTGTGACGTAACGATTTATAGATAGGACGTAACTGTGTCCATTATCTTCATTCTTCTAAATTTTTATTCCATTACACAAACGAAACATCCGGCTCGAAGGACCAAAATGTTTTGAATATCCAGAATGCTGAATAAGACTAACATGCAGCAAACGGCTGCAGTGGACTGCTTCAATTTTCAAAGCTATAAATATATATTAATGCACTGGCGTTTCGTTGCATTCAGGAAAATTGGACGTATTTTCACGGAAAATACTTTATTATAAAAACAGGAACGCACAAGTCACGTATAACTATGTTGACATATGTAAAAACTTATTATTATAAACAAACATTACAAATTGAATAGCAACCAATAGAAGGGCACATTGCGGTTGCTAACAGGGTCGCTAAGTATTGCAAACTACTTAATCATGTATTTTGTCGTCGTAGATAAATAATCATTTTTCAAATTAAATTACTTCTATTGTTTTTTCATAGTATTTTATTTGACTTCGTCTCTTTTCACGCACTACATATAGCGAATTACTTTATATGATATAATGATACTATATCCGTATTGATTGTATATCAGGAAATATTGATTGACTTATTGAATAAAAATTAATTTAATTATTATTAATAATAATTAATTTTAAATATGTATAGTAATTGTGCAAATGCAAGAGGGTTGTAAGTGATACGTTAAGGCTTAAAATGGCTAAGGCTATAAACTGTAGCGTATTTTATACATAAATATGTAAAGCCGTATACCTGAGACATACAGTTGACCAAACAAATAGTAAATCAGAGATTAAATCGCTATCGGCACCCCGCAAAATAGGAGATTCAGTTCTTTTGTCTGTTATAGTACATGAACTGTATGCGGCATAGATATTCTTTGTATGCATAATAGGAAGTTCTGTCCGTTCCGGGATTCAAATACACAGTTTACACAGCAAGAGCTCCAATAGATAGTGTTAAGAGGCCCAACTACCGTTTCACAGTTGGCGATGTTGCCACAGTTTGCCACAATTTTGTCATAATATGATTTTATAATTTATTTAAAACGTATTTTAAAATCGGGCTTCATACAAACATGTGTAGACGTATTTTCAATGCTCATAGCAAATTTCAGTAATTAAATCTAAAAATTAATGGAGTAATCTCGGTTCCTGTATCAAGGTAAACGAAAAAAGAGATTGTGAAGTTATTATCGAATATTAGTAGACAAAATTGTATATGTAGATGTAAAACATTTGTAGAAGCATGTGTGTGAAGTCCAATTTTCAAATTATATTGAAATAAAATCAAGCAAACGATTTATAGAATTAGGTAGATATGGCACCGCTATAATATAATCAGCTCGTAGATGATCCACTTAATAAGCAATACAGCTTAACAAGACGTTATCTGTAGTTGTGGTGTATGCACTACAAAAGTATAATTTCTTTTGTAAAACTTAGAGACTTAACAGACGCTCTGTTAGTTTCATTTAAAATGTTCTATCACTTACTACTTCTTGCATCTGAGACTCAGCAACTGTACCTTATTTAAGTTTTCTTTCGGTTATTTTTGGGAACTTTTCTTGGAAAATTTACAACCGTCACCTTATTGATTCACTTTTTTTAAAAAGTTTTTCATAAGCTCTAGTAGTACGTGTTATATGCTCCTATAGTTATCTCGTGTAATCTGCAATAACTGAGCTCATGATATATGTTTACCATGAATAGCCATGTTACTTTAAAGTCACATACCAGACGTTATTATTCTGCTTAGCATATATGCGCACTACGTTCTTTTTAGTTGAATCTACCGTTATCGCAATATGGTAGCATAGAATTAAATACGCAACGCTTTCTGATGGGTATTTTTGATTATATTACTATGTAGTTACCCTACTAGATCTTATTGTTAGTATGGTAAGTTCGTAATGAGGTTATACTCTACATGCTTACTGTGAAACCTATTGCATGCAATTTGCAAAAAAAGTTTTATTTCAGTTGTTCGTCGATCTTTTAATGCTGCAATCTGCAATGGTATAACTTGAGAAAAAGATTACCTGGTAGATGATATTGAATACTTCAGATAAATCAATACATAAGATAGGTAAATGTATCAAATGCTGACCGGGGACACATGATCATATTTATATTTTTATTAAGCTTGCTTCATTCAGCATGACACCTTTTATTGTTGTTATACATTATTCAGTTGTATAGCAACTTGATATAAAAACAAAATACCAAAATTCGCTTTGTAGTTATTACTAAAAGAATGTTGGCCACGTCCCATAGCTAGTAAGCTTACGAGATTTCTTAAGAAACTGGCAGTACTTCTTACGGTAATAACTTCAATTTTCATTAACGTTCATTATGTACAAATGTGTTCTATATTTATGTTTACTTCAAATTTTAATGAAAATGAAAATTATTTCTATTAAATATTATCCTGTCCAAACATTGGGACACGGTAAAAAGTACGTGTCCGAAACTCTGACAAGGCAATGATTGAGGCAGCAAGCTCCAGTGCCATTCTAGACGCGTCCACAACTCTGGACAAGTGTGATAGTTGCAATATTGTGTTTGTTTTTGTTGAACTGGTTAGTATTTTTTAGTGCTGCGTCGTCACTCGTAAGTAATTATTCGTTTCTAAACATGATTTATTACTCAAATAATGGATATTATAGTCCACTTATAGGATATTCGATGTGAAAATAAAGTAAACAATATCCAGAAAATAAAGCGATAAGCGAAGGTGGAAAAACCAAAAATTGAAAGAGCAGAGATGAAGAAAGTAAAATTGGAGGAAGCAGAAAAGAAAAAGAAGAGACAAAGGCGATGATCGAAGAGAAAAAGAGAGCTGCGGAAGCCAATAAGATGAGGAAAAGGATATTAAAAGAGAATCTAAATATAAATACCTATAAATAATAATTGATGAACGAATATTCATCAATAAAACATATTCAAAGCTAGTCTCTTTTCAACCAAATACTACATTTATCATATTTAAAAAGGTAGGATAGCAGAAAAAGTATGTATTATAAATTGCTTTAATAAAATTTGCTTTATGAAATTGATTGAGTGAATTATTGAAACTCTTTTTTGACACGAAAATTCCGTTTCACTATTCATAAGTTATTAAAAAAACACGGTTTATCATACTGTTCAAAATTGTGGCCGTCGAAATTGGGACACTTGGTCACCTAATTTTAATATTGTCCAGAGTTTGGGACCGTCCATTGACTCAAATAATATTAAATTCCAATGACATAAAATTATATTTATTGATATGGATATGATCAAGATTGTGAACCTTTATACTGCCGATGCCGTAAGCATTTTATTACGATTCGTAAAAATTTTCAAGGCCTATTCGGATATATGTATCGCAATTCGGTGATGCAAACTGTTCCATTATTGGTACATTTACCCTATATTATTATTATATGTAGCTAAATAAGAAGTGCTAGAATCTAAGGATGGTATTTTTCAACACAGGAAAGTGAAATAAGACGGCATCGATAGAATACCTAAGTCGAAATCCACGATCTAAAGAAAGAAAACAAAACAAACAAACTGCACTCATTTGCTTAAAAGTTAATATATTTTAGAAAACTGCAAAATTAAGCATTTTCGTTCTTTGATTCCAAATATGTTAACTACAGTTTTGAAATAATTATTAGCATTTATAGGTAATAGTACTATACAGTTATTATGTTGCTATTATTATTTTAAACACATAATAATAATAATGATTATTTTCATTAGTAAGAATCAAGGATTTAGGTTAACGCATCTTTAAAAATTTGAAATAAGCAATTACTCTTTCACATATACATACATAGACAACATTAAATGTGACATTTGGCAAACAATATGAATTTAAGACAATTTCGTTAAGAACAGTGTTAAGTTAATTTCTTTTTTAACCTTGTGTGTTATGAGGAACAGGGAAACTTGGTCACCTTGAAGCATTAAAAATGGATCCAATATAAATTCGGAACAACAACAAAGTGATCAAATGCGTATCATTTTGCTAATATTTCAAAAATATATTTAAATTGTAGAGGAAATAATACTGAACGCTGTAATGCACGTTTATAATAACTTAACAGTTCGTTTAGTAGTCATATTTATTGATTGAAAGTACTAGACGATGGTTTCAGATAGTTTGCAGATCCAGTTAAATGATGATAGTTTCAAATTAATACCAACTCCTGTTTTGAAAAGAAGGTCCTCGCAGTTTCTTTGACGAATAGGTACTCAATGTAAGCATTCTCAAGTATTTTGGAAATAAGTAGACGAGTACCCAACACCTTTAATGTTATCTAGATATTTGTAATTATTCGCATACGTTTTGTTATAGCACATAAATTTACTAATACGAAAAATTCTGCTATTTTATTCCTAAAAATCATCAATTTTTTATCAAACTTTCAACGGTTTTTGGTCTTGACAAAAAATAGTTCAATTGAACTGATGCCCAACAAATGCTCCGTGTATGTAAAATAAAAATCTAATAAGGTGTTAGTAATCATTAAAGACCGCAAGTGTGGTTCGGTAGCAGGGGCGTAACTATATCGGCTTTACCGAAATAAAAATGGGCGTTATTTAGAGAAACTTTATACTAGAATTAATGAAAATACAGACATAATATACAACCTTACCTTATTAGCATACAAACACGTTGAAGCATTTTCACTACCTTTCGACAGTTTATATGCGCTGCAACTGATTTATAGGTAGACGTACTTGCAATGCATGATCATGCAACAATACCGTACGATGACTGCCTACAAACTATATATTTCATTACATACATACTCGTACGATAGGCGCGCGCCGTTAACGTTCCCGATGTACTGCCGGTGGAACCGAACCAATTTTTGCGGTCTCTAATAATCATACCAAGTTTAGTACTCCAAGATTTATGGCAGTATACATATTTCATAGAATTTGCACATGGTGGGACACCACATTCGCCTCGGTTGATATACAAAAAACGAGAACATATATTTAAAATCTCTTTGTTGGAACATCTGTAAGCCCATTAGGGCTTTTGAAATATACATGCCAAACGAAAGTTGTACGTCAAAGTCATCAAAATTTAAATGGAACACCATGTATATGTATTATTGCACAAGTTTAGAACGTACTCCGAATGGACTTACACACACTCCAACAAAAATATTTTAAATATATGTCACCGTTTTTTATATATCAACCGAAACGAATGTGGTACCCCGACTTGTATGTAGAGAATAAAAAATTAAACGAATATGTCCTAGCACGCACATCTAGACAGTGCAAGTAATTAGTTGTACTGATTTATTTATACACATCTATGACATGCATTCTGTAGAAGTTATTTTATGGAACTTGATATATAATTGCTTATTAATAAGTACAAGTAAATATATCATTTGATTATTTGATTTTTGTTGCTCTTGATTCACTATTTTAAGTACATTGACAAAAGTATTGTCTAAAATTGAAGCAACTATAATATTTGCAAGCATAATAAGGAACCGGTTTAATTAAATATGATTTGCAAAATGTGAGTTATTTAATCATGATTACGCTAATATTTAATTAAGAGAGGATTTATATACTTGTTTTGCATGTTGTAAAAGTCGGTTAACTAATTATGACTTTGGATGCACATATTTCATATAAATAAGTGGCATATTAAAAAGAAGACCAGGTTATGAACAAAAAGAAATTACAACTGAAATATTATGATTCATTTAGTATTATAAAAGATCACTATCGCCAAATCGAAACACTGTCTATCATTGAATATATCAAGATAGCATTTACTATGACAATTTGTATCCGTATTTTTATAATACTTTTTATAATAATTAACAAATCTAAATTATTATTATGCCCACACTGTATGTATACGTTTTTGATTTAAATATTTAAATTATCATCGTTTGTATCAGATTTTATGTATCTCAAAATAAACATTGGAAATACGTAAACCACGCCATCTTCTTATATTTCTTGTAACTAAAATATACATACATTTTTAATTTTATTTAAATTATTTCTACTTTCTTAACTGATAATGAATCCGGATATAGTCAACTCTGTTAGGCCTTTTCTTACATCTTAAGGATCCAAGGCAAATCTGATAGTCAAGTGTAGTAGTAACACCAAATATTTTTTAATGTATTACAGCGCATATCAACATCTTATAGTCTTAAGATCCCGATGAATTCAGTGATAACCTATAGGTTCTCCGTCTGTCTTTTTCGAGTGAATATAATCACCCTGCAAGGTTATCATAATGACCTCTTGTGCAGATAACATATACTTATTAAGAAATATTCAGATTCGGTGATTTCGGTGTTGTTAAATCAACGATGACTTCTTAAATAACATTTATTAGTTAGTATGTGTTCATATATAAATTGGCTAGTAAAAACATTATGCTTATAAATGCCCAAACTAACACAAATGTTTCGCAAAATGTTAAATATTAGTATGTCAAATGAGGTGTAAATATACGCTCAAAAATAATGCTAGTTTGCAAATTCAAGTTTGTTTGCTGACGGAATTTTAATAGGTAATGTTAGGTATGTTCGTAGATCCGGTTGTTGATAGTTTCCAACTATCAAAACCGGCGAGTGCACGAATATATTTCCCACAAGTTTGCTACGTATGTATATACTTACATGTCCGGATATTGATACACTTTCCGTTTGCCATACCAAAAGAAAACTAACACACAATAAGTTTAAGATAGCGAGTACCTACTGTGACCATATATAAAATATATTCTATGGTTGAGTGAACTTTATAAACAACTCAGCGTAAGCTCAAACACGATTTTCATGAGTTACCTTACTAAAATCGTTCGAAGATTAAGTCGTACCGAGTGTACGTGCGTATCTTTGATTAGTATTCATTAATTTACATGTTAGTTTTATTTTAACAGCTTTCAGCATGTTTTTTAGAGTCTTCAATAATTTTTAGTTTTGCAAAGTGTGCTTTGAATTTCTCCAAATACCTGTCAAAGAACTATCAGTATCTTTCTAGTACAATTCTGCTTAACATCTTTATAATAGTATTTTTTAATTATTAATGGAGAATGAAAAATTTATTTCATATAAGGAGAATGTAACCACATTGTTGAGAAGGTACAGATTTGTTTCTTACGGCTAAGTGATATAAAGCCAATAAGGTTTGTTCACAACACTGCGAGACATGCTGCCGATAAAATAAATACCACAGCATCTTTTGCGCTTATCCTCACAATCCAGTAAGGCTATTTTCACATTTTGCAAAATGATAGATTTTGAACATTTGATGAATTTTAAATTATCCGCGTACATATTTTTAAAGTTAGAGATAATTACATACTTTCAAGCAATAACTTAAATTTTCCTGTATCAAATTATTATTGTTAGTTAATGTTTTATTTGTTTAAAAACTTGTTGGGTAAAAATATAATACGTGAATTCTAATAAAAATTTGGCGAGTTAAGATAGGAAATATAGTATAGCACAACAATAACGACAAGATTTTTAAATTTTGTAATGATAAATTAAATATAATACATTTCATAATGATTAATATTCAATGTACAAAGAAATGTCTGATAATCTATATGTCATCATCATCGATTGATAATTGATGTAGCATTAATAGTTATAAATAAGTATATAATAAAGTAAGTAAGTAACATCCTACCAGTGTCGACTTGCTCTACAGACGCGTTATGTACGATTACAGAAGCTTCGTTGGTATGCAACACCATTAGTACCTGTTCTTCGTTCATGATTCACTTGAGCAAAGGTCACAATCGGAAGAAAGAAAAAACTTTTGACAGTAAACTGAACTTAACCGCTTTGCGCATATCACAACAGTTCGCGTATAACACTCGTTTCGATTGACCCCGTTGAATTCTTCTGCTATCGTGTGTCTGAGTTACGGGACAAACCAATTAATTCCGTGTCACACAGCCCGTCCCGTTTTGTTGCCAGAGTTAAAAGAAATGACCTTAAAAATTATTGTCGTTGATTAGAACTGGAGAAATGACTTTAGTTTGTCTGATTGTAGTTACTGCGCATGAATTTCCAACTTCATGAAAAACTTCTTTACAACGATGTGTTTCGTATGATATCGGACGTTGTTAAGTCAGAAAAGTCACAAAAATTTCGTTATTAATAAAATATGTTTATCTGGCTAAATAAGAATACTAAACATCAAGTTTATATAGCTTTGTATTCTTTTAAGACTATCGTGTGTACATAATTCTTAAATATATTAAACAATCTTGGAATATTAGGCATATAATGATACATACATTAAGCGCCAGTTTGATGTTTTGACATGTATAAACCTATAGAACGGTATTTTAACTAACCGACATTTTTATGACAGTAATATACCCAAAAATGTTTCAGGACTTCATGGAAAAATTGTAATAAGTGCTAAGTGTTCTTAAATACAATTAAAACAGATTACTCCCACCCAAAGTTACTTAGTTATAGTAGCTATAATTACACCACACGATCAATAGTTATGTTAATTATTGAAGAAGAGATAGAATGTCAATAATATACATTTACTGCCTATTTTACATTTTCGGCTTAACGTTTCAAATAGAAAGTAATACACCACTGTTACCTCACCTGTATATGTATTTTAAGGACTTGTCGATTGCTAAAATTGTTCTACGTAATAATTTGGTGATGATATTTCGTAAAAATAAAAAAAATGTATTAGTAGTAATAACGTGTAACTGCACATGTATGAATGTAGAAAAATTCTAACGAACCAGTTCCGTGAGTAACCTGTATAGTACAGGATAGACCATTAGGTAAGCAGCTGTATATCGGAAAGTATTTGTCCTACGTTCCGCGGGAAAAAAATAGATAGCAAAAGTGGTCAAGTAAAATTGTTGAAATTGTTTTCAAGTTTCAGATTTTACCGCTAATTTCTCAGATAATTCTCTTGAGTTAGGTTTTCATATCTATCACAATAAGGAAGTGGGAAGACTGTCTATTTGTCAATGTTTAAAGTTTAATATCTCCGTTACTATTCAATCTATGCAAATAATTCTAGACTCGTTGAAAGAGAATTGTGTGGACTTTAAAAAGAGTTTATGATGTATTCATTAGTTCCATACAGATAAACTAGAGGTTCCCTTTCTGCAATGGTAATTTATTTTTATGATTTTCTTTAAAAAGTTAAATGGAACATTATTGTTACAGGAGCCATTTAATAATGTCACCACAAACTCAATTATTGAGGCTGCAAGGGGAAAAGGAGTTGCGCCGAAGCTTCAGCAGTGGATAGAAACCAGCATGGTAGGGAGGATAATTACATCCACAATTGCCGCGGCTACCATCCACCAGAAAGGGTTTCTATTGCCTGGGATATGCTGACGACCTAACAATAATCGTTAGAGGGCGATTTCCAAAAGTTCTGATGGAGCAGATGCAAACAGCTCTAAATACGGTAGACAGCTGGTGTAAACAAGAGCGACTAGTAGTCAATGCTCAGAAAACACAAGTTGTCACGTTCACAAGAAAAAGATCGTTAGAGGGTCTGCAATCACTAGTAATAGGTGGGGAAAGAATACCACAGGTCAAAGAGATGAAATACCTAGGGGTATAGCTTGATCAAAGGCTCATGTGGAATACGCATATCCAAAAACAACCAACAAAGCTACTATTGCCTTGGGCAGGTGCAGGAGGTTATGTGGAAAAACTGGGGTCTTACCCCAAAATGACTCTGTGGTTATATACCAGGGTAATCAGACCCATGATAGCATACGGAGCTATAGCATGGCGGCCAAAAGTGCGACAGGCGGGGGCGGCCAGAACGCTGGGTGGCGTACAAAGACTAGCTTGTCTGTGCGCCACAGGGGCAATAAGATCGACCTCTACAGCCGCAATGGAAGTCATTCTAAACCTGCCACCGCTACAAATCTTTATACAAGGAAGCGCTAGATCTGCAGCTTACAGACTCATGCACAGTCAGGCACCGATAAGTAAATCGCACGGTGCCGAACATCAAAAACTACTGGATGAACTCAAGGCGGCGTCCCTAACGGGGACGCAAAGCGACGCCATGGTTCAGAAATTTAACCTAGATAGGAAATATCAGGTTATAATACCAATAAGGCTATAGAAATGGTTTACCCAAGAACAAAAGAGATATTAAGTCATTATAGATTATTAACTTACACAGGATCAACAAGTGAAAAAATAGGAAGAATCTTACGCAAAATAGATATTAAAGTAGCATATAAAACTAATAATTCCTTAGGGAAACACATAAAAAACAATAAATCTAAGACAAACGAAGGTAAAAAAATCAGGAGTTTATAAAGTAACATGTATGGACTGCCCTAAAATATATATAGATCAAACCGGAAGGTGTTTTGACACAAGAATAAATGAACACTTCAAGAGCTATTGCAATAAAAAGACAGATTCAAATTACGCGAGTCACCTCCTAGAAAATAACCATAATTCTAACAATAGATTTGAGATACTACATTTACAACAGAAAAGTTTAAAATTAGATTTACTCGAAGCCTTAGAAATAAATAAACTTAAATAGACAGATATACTTTTAAATGACCAAATAGACCTCAATAATTCTCCGCTTTTGAATTGGTATCGTTGAAATTGTTAAAATACAGTTATGTAAGTACATCTTGTTAGAGACCGTAGTTGATCACGTTCGAGAACAAGGGTAGAAAATAAGTTGTATATCATAAATTTGTAGGCTAGTAGTAATGTAAGATCTGAAGAAGCTACATCGTAACGAAACATGTCATTTATTTGAATACATATTTGTAATTATATTGGAATTTTAGTTGTAAAGTGTATCTTACTTCAACCCTAATTATTATGGACTTCCAGCAAATAACGGCTGATTCAATCAATATATTATTTATTGTTTTATCCTTGTTTTTACTTTTTTTGCGATAAATTGAAACCGGATAGAGATATTGAAATGCGATTTTCAGTCAAATATAGGTGATTTAAAGCTGCTTAAGAACCCACTACTAAGGTTTTTTTAAGAAAATCGTAAAAATAAATGATCGTTGCTGAAAGGGGACCTCTGGTTTATCTGTTTGAAATTAATGAATACAGGATATAAACGTCGCTTAAGGTTCATACAATTCCCTTTCAAACGAATCCAGGATTATTCTGATGGGTTGAATAATAACGAAAATATTAAACTTTAAACATTGACAAACAGTTGGTCTACTCTAAAACCCTAAAGCCCTACAATTATAAATACGACTTACAAGAAAACGTTGCGAAGTGACACGTTCTGGTCGAATTGAAGCTTGCCAGATTTATAGAACCCATCGAGTGTTGTAAAACGCCGCTTACCGTTTCGGCTGAGTCTCAGGTTTAGGGGAGAAAACTGCCCCAGAAATTTCGAGAATTTTCGGATTTTTGCAAATTAACGCCGTTATTAGCTTTGTTTTAGTTCGTAAATCTCAAGATGTTATAAAATTGCGTCGGACAGAATGCGTAGATGCAAAACGTCTTGAATTGTTGCGGATATTTACAGATTTGCACAAACCCAGAACGAGTATTTGCTCGATTTTAGTGTCATCTGCACAAAATAATGTAGGTACTAGTTTTAGAATTGACTAGAGTATACAATAAAGACACGATATACAGATTATCAATATTTAAAATGAAGGTGAACACTTATTTGGAATCAACGGAAGTTGACAACTTTTTTACATGAGATTTTAACTCTATTACAATTGTATAAGTTGTATAAACGTAAAGTAAATACCAATACAAAAGCTACTAATTCGTTCATCGCATAAAGAGGCCACCTTGATAAATCCAAAACTTTACAAACATAGCCGCTGTTACAGTTGTTTGATTGCCATACCTCACCAAAATAATCGCCTGAAAATACTATTAAATATAAAGCGCATGCGCCGCTAAAGCTGTCGAACTTTGTCCACACCTCGGAGTATGAACGATCTATGACGGTTCAAAATAATTGTGGATACTTCCTTAACGAAACCAGAACAGATAACTCACAAATCAAAAACAGTACGGAAATAACCAGAACGCTTTTTATCAACTGCGTTTGCGTCGAACGTCCCAGGATCTTTATTTTTCGAAACCTATTATGAACAAAAAAATTAAATAATAGATCACTGAATGCCTCTTTAATAAAAGTAGCAGAGATGAGATTTTTTCGGCCCTCCTGCTGTCACCCTCCACCCTCTTGCCAAATACGGATTGAACAGAGGAGAGGAAAATATAAGGAAATAGTATAATACCCCCTAAACCTGGCACTCAGCTTAAATAGTAAGCGGCGTTTTACAACATTCGATGGGTTCTATAAATCTACCAAGTTTCAATCCGATCGGGAGGTGTCACTTCGCAACGTTCCCTTGTTAGCGATGTATGTACATGATATATGTAAAAATATTCCAGAAAAAATTATTATAACTAATACTCTGTTCACATAAAAAGTTGACCAGCTTTAGTCAACCTAAAAACCATTGAAGACAAACAAAAATATTGGCTTTTGCATAGCCTAATTGATATACCGCTATATTGGTAACTTGAGCCACATCATAAGTTATTCATACTAATAGTATTTTCTGTTATAAACTGTAACGTCACATGGCGTCGGGCCTTCTCATTTTTATGTACCCACCTTTTTTATGGCATTGATAATGAAAGAGGCAACTATTTTAAATATTCCAATAAGATAGTCGTCTGCCCATTTGTGACATTTGTCAACATTAACATAACTCAACATTGTAACATAAAAAATTCATAAAACTTAATATTTTTCTAATAAACATGCAATCAGTAATCCGTAAAGTTCTAAAACTATTTATGTATTTTTTTATTTATTTCCAACAAAATACTCGCCGCTACTAACGCCAATGACATCTGCTGTTACATATTAGATAAATAATCAAACACATTTTATTTGTTTTATCGTTTATCTATACATTTATGGCAAAAAACCAACATGTTCAACCTTTCTTTTAAAAATATAATTTTATTTTTAATCATGCTGATATTTTTTCACCCAGTGTATACAGGGCGAGTCACGACTATTCCCTCGGTCTCTTATGTATAAACGCTAAAAGATATGAGTTTCAAATTTTAGTCAAATATGATACGATAAGGAGGACATTTTAAAATTATTTGCAAGTATACAGAGTGATTCAAAAAAGTACAGCATATTAAAGTTAGGTTATTTTTAATGGAACATCCTCTATTGTATATCATTTTTGGATTCTACGTCATAGATTAGGGTAACTTTGTTGATAGTTCCCTATACCCATCTGCTGACAATTACGAGAAAATTTGATTTTTATGAAAATGTCGGCTTTCGCGAAAATATTAAAAACAGGAAACTGTATGATTTGGACGATTTACATTTGTAAGAAGTTATTTTGACAAAGCGTGCTTTCAAAAAACCGGCAAAGTATCTTGATATTGGCTACATGGCGTTCAGCAAAACAATTTATACTTTATATTTTTCAACTATCAATAACTCTCTTAAGTTGAAAAACGGATAGATGGCCGCAGTGATTAGGCGGCTGACTATCGTTGTGAGAGAACGATAGGTGCCGGGGTTCAATTCTCTGGAGGGACGGTGACTTTTTTTCAGAGAGTTTAATCCCGGATCGACTTGCCATTCGCTGTTGGGAGCAAAGTGATTAACAGCGCGCCATCATAAAAGGCGATATGATGCTGTCACCTAGCCATTTGAACACAACCTACACACACCAAACTACACCGCAAGAGTTGCAGTGATAGCCAGACAAGTAATACAGCTTATGGAGTCACTGCAACTAAGCACCCACCACACAGTAAAAAAAAGAAAGTTAAAAAAAACTATAAAGATGTCTAGATCTAAATTTAACGATTAAAATGTTATCAACGATATTCTCTAAAAACCTCATAAAACCGATGCTTTTTTCATCTAAATAGGAGGCCAGGCTGCTAAAAATTAGCATATGTCCAGTTGCGACTGTCATTAATTCCTACGTATAAATCGTAGACTTTAAACAATTATTACGTCTAGTAGATGAAGAATAAAACAAACAAACAATACTCCACCATTCCTGAAGATATGAAACTAAAATAAAAAATAATGTTGTTTCAAAGCCTCTTCTCGTATGATACAAATAAAAATCTGCTTATTAGCACCTGAAACGTGTGTCCTAAATGAATTAATTAAGAGCTGTGGTGTTGGCGTTACCAATTTTTATCTGTATTATAAATAATAGTAACAAAGATGTATTTCATTCAATCACTCCAGGCATTTTAGGGAAGAAGATTCTTATTTTGCCTATAACATTATACATAGAATAGGATGGTCAATCAATGTGAACATCTACTATAATCTTTTGCATTCAATAATTATTTATTCAATTCAAACCAACATTTAGTAGAGTAGACATTTTTTGGAGAATAACTTATTAAATTTATTTCAATCGAATTTATTAAAATGGAATGTGGTTGACAATTTTATATCCTATTTACTTATTTTTTTGTCTAACATATTTGTAATTTTATTAATTTATTTATGATTTAGATTACTTAATTATTTTATTTTCAATTCTAATACCATAACTCACCAACATGCAACATATTATAAACTAAGAGGGGAATTATCGAGATTTTTATATTCGAATAGTCAAATATTCATTCGATTAAAACATCTAATATTCAAATATGAAGATGTATCTTTCGGGTATTGCCGTGGTTGTTGTAACAAACTTGACGTTTCGCTGATCATACTGTCAGCTTCTTCAGAAGTTCTCTAAAGACAGTCTTTAGAGAACTTCTTACGTCTTTATGGAACAATGGCCGTGAAAGCCTACATTCCATTAATATTCAAATACTCGACGAATAGTCAATTACGTGAATGATTTCTTTGAACTTTATTAATCGCATATTCAAATTGATTCAACATAATTTCCATCTACATTTATCATTAGAATACAATTTACAAGGAATATAATTATCCACACACAAATAATTAGAAAGCATGCCTATTTAGATGAGAAAAAGCATCAGTTTTAGAGTGTTTTTAAGGAATTTCGTTAATAACATTTTAATCGTAAAATTTAGCCATAGACATCTTTATAGTTTTTGGTAGGGGGTTTAATGTGCTTTCACATAGGATGGATAAATATAGGGTGTTCCATTTAACTTAAAAGAGTTATTGATAGTTGAAGAAATATAAAGTATAAATTGTTTTGCTGAAAGTCATGTAGCCAATATCAAGATACTCTAACGGTTTATTGAAAGCACGCTTTGTCAAAATAAATTCTTACAAATGTAAATCGTGCAAGTCATACAGTTTTCCTGTCTTTAATTTTTTCGCTAAAGCCGACATTTTTATAAAAATCAAATTTTCTTGAAATCGGCAGCAGATGGGTATAGGGAACTATCAACAAAGTTAGTCTAATCTATGACGTAGAATCCAAAAATGATATACAATATAGGGTGTTCCATTAAAAGTAACCTAACTTTAATATGCTGTACTTTTTTGAATGACCCTGTATACTTGCAAATAATTTTAAAATATCCTCCTTATCGACCTACATATTCGACTAAAATTTGAAACTCATATCTTTTAGCATTTAGCCTCAAGAGACCGAGGGAATAGTGGTGACTCACCCTGTATAGCGGCTAGCCAAATAAGAATTGTGCTCGCCATATCTCACGAATGATTTATAGTACAGCATAGGAAAAAAAATCACAAACTAATGTCCACGAAAAACATCTAGAAATTATTCCGGAAATCGTAGGATGATTGCTAGATATTGTAATTGAACACTAAAAACTTAAATTTGTATTTTATGCTAAATTTACCAAATGAAGATTTAGCACAAATATGAAAATTCCAATATCCAAGGCCGAGTCTCTGTTCCGATTTTAGATTTTGATTTATGTAAACATGTTTTAATATCCATGTTATTATTTTACTATTATTAGTTTTACATAAATTGATCAATATTGAATCTTTTCAGTTATTTTATTATTCGTTATTAGTTTAACTTTGGCCGTAATTAATACGGTACAAGTTCTATTTCTTACATAAAAGAACCATGGGGTAAAAAATGTACAAAAATGCTGCATAAATGAGGATAAAAACATTACAGCTCATTATAGAGCCTCTCGTATCGCGAAGTAAGGCTCCATATTGTGATCAATACACCAATACACATATACATATACAAAAATTTATTATATCAATAAATAGAAATACATAATGAGAGTCATTTTAGAAAGATTTAGTATATGATTTATACGAATTACTTTGTTATAGTAACATCATTTAAATCGGAAAATCCAGTTATGGTTAAGGTTTGTTCGGTCGCAAGATATAACAAAGTAAAAAACGCTACTGCTAGTGTAACTTCGGTTTTCATTCCAACTGGTAACTTTTCGGCTAGTTGCTTTTTTATATCAGTAAGCTTTGTGGATTTAACAGGCGTCCGTTTGTTCGAAATCTAAAAGGATATTTTTATCAGGTTCAGAGATTATGCTTGGATACGATAATCTCTGGTCTCACATGTATATGCAATTTAAACGTTAAGCTGGTTCCAATAAAACAATAATACAATCAAATGTTTTTTAATACTACTTGGTATTGATTATCAAGTAGTAAGTAATCAAGTAATCAGCGATACGATAATACTCCAAACCTTCATAAAAGATTTTTGTCAAATGTTCCCTAATGTGAGTCATTATGTGGTTTTATTTAGGTATATTATTAGAGATAGCAAATTCGGCACACATTCCAGCAGTGTAAACATCCAATTTTACATTTAATTTTTTAATTTTACATAAAATTATAAGAGAAAAAATTACATTGGAGGGTTAAGCGCGCTCATCGATCGTGGCATATTTATACAAAACATGACTACATGCTAATTTGAAATTCAAGGTTTCTTTTATTCCCACAGCTAGGTGCGGATCGCAAACTCTAGAACGGTCGAAATATCTCAGGTTATATATGTGGTATCAATATGCCGGCTCTATATGTTATTGCTAGTTTGTGCTAGTCTTTTTAGTTTAAGACCCTTGGCATGTAAAATACATTTGAGTAACAATAAGAAACCAAACACTAACAATAAGTTAAAATCAAACTTAATATTTTTTTTTCTTTACTTGTAAACTAATTTTTTTAACGACCATTGCTCCGGACATCTTCAAGAAAGAGAACTTGATATGAAGTAATATGTTTATTAGTAATAGAGTCATGAGTTTTAAAGTTGAAGTTAAAAATTACATTACGTAAATATTAGAATAAAAAATTATTCTGGTCTGTTCTGTCCGAGAAAGTATGCCATAAATGTATCTTGTTTAGCTTGTTTTAGTTAGCGGTTTATCTGCAATCTCAACAATATAACATTTTCAAGTTGTTGAATGCAAATGCGCCAGGATTAAATTCATAAAATAAAACAGATTTAATTCTAGCTTGCGGTACTAACCGATGAACGTGCAGACAGATTGTTTTAATTTGCCAAAAGAAGCAACTTGAAAAGATCGACTATAATGTATGTTGGATTTTAAGTCCGATTAAAGAAATTAAGAATTCTAGAATGTCATGTAATACACATATAGTGCAACAGCAAAGAACTAAAAAATAAAATTTTAACGTATATTATTTAACGTAAGCATAGTTAGTGTGTATACTGACTAGATAATTTGCTTCTCGGCGAGACAGAAATTAAATCACGATGAAATGTACAAGGTAACTTATCACATCAGGTGGACGTATTGTCAGGAGTTCCCCAAGATTCCATACTTTATCCACTTCTTTTTATAATGTAGGTATACTACTAATATATTGCGATTTCTTAAAAACTGTAATGTACAAGCATATGCGGACGATACACAATTAATACATTCGTTTCCCTCTCATGAGCATGAACAATGCATGCTATCAACAATGATCTTGATACGATTACGAAAGTTTTCTTTCAACACAATCTTATTCTTAATTCACAAAAAACTAATGTTCTAGCCTTTGGTTCTAGGAGTCGAGTTGAAGTTTTGAAGGCCAATCTTAATTTTGCAAATATCAAATACCTCTTTATCTTTCTCTAACATTACCAAAAATTTGGGTCTTAATGTTGATGTAAGTTTGCGTTTTAGATATCATGTTTCTTACTTTCTTAGAAAATCCTATGCAGACTTAAGGATGATATATATTAATAGGTCTATTTTGACCTCAACTTTGAAACAGCAGCTTTGTTAAGTCCTGGTTTTATCTGTATTTAACTATTGTGACTTCATTTATGGTTCCTGTTTAGTTTTTCATGACAAATAAAGAATTCAAGGACTACAGAACTCTTGCTGTAGGTTGGTATGCAACCTTAGGAAATTCGACCATATTACTGATAGTGTTCGTGGTTTGTCCTGGCTGGTAATGGAAAACCGTAGGAAACTACACTTAGCTAACTTTCTTTATAAAATTCTTCTTGCTGTCACACCTTCTGCTCCACTCAAAGGTTTTCTTATACCAAGACATTTTATACATTTATTAAATACGCGCCATAAATATCATCTTAGTATCCCGGGTCACTACACTTCATTACTTAAGCGATCTTTTAGTTATAACGCTGTTAAATTGTGGAACTCCATACGAACATACATTTTCATCGACTCATTTTGATAAAGGCAATTTATTAGTTTTTTTTTTAATGTGTGGTGGGTGCTTAGTTGCAGTGACTCCGTAAGCTGTATTACTTGTCTGGCTATCACTGCAACTCTTGCGGTGTAGTTTAGTGTGTGTAAGTTGTGTTTAAATGGCTTTGTGACAGCATCATATCGCCTTTTATGATGCCGCGCTGTTAATCACTTTGCTCCCAACAGCGAATGGCAAGTCGATCCGGGATTAAACTCTCTGAAAAAATGTCACCGTCCCTCCAGAGAATTGAACCCCGGCACCTATCGTCCTCTCACAACAATAGTCAGCCGCCTAACCACTGCGGCCATCGACCCGTTATTATTATTATTAAATGAAGATAATCTACAAAATTCATAATATCACGGTAATAGGCGCCAAGACGAAGCTACATATCAAATACGAAACATTCTTCTACTACAAGGAAATTGGTGCGATAAACTCAAAACCCAATCACTACGCATAATGTTTGTTTCACAATGACGTTAATAGCACACACCTACTTGTCGTGTAATATTTTATTTATGGTATAACGCAAACAAAACTCAAAAACTTCAAACTGAAAGTTCTGGAGGAATTAATATGAACCAACTTGGTCAAAGTACACAAAAAGAAGGAGGTAAACAAAGCTACTGTTCCCACAATTGTTGATAAAGATGTGAGAATTATGATGCCAAGACGAGTGATTAAAAAAAATACACTTTAGATCTCAATTCAGCATTTGTCACAAGAGAAGAATACTTTCGATGTGGACTTAATATAAAATTGATAGATAACTCTCCATTATTAGTCTTAAATTACTTTCCTATAGTCAACCACTGTTATTTTGTTTTCTTGTAATACTTATTATTAGGACTAATTGTAATTTTGAGCATTTAGCTGGAATGTGTATATTGATTAAGATATATGTACTTACACTGCAAGCAGGGTTATTATTCTGGCCTTCCGATAAACACTCTAGAAAAATATGCTTTAATTTTCTCATATTTATCTTTTTCGCATAACGAGCATAAGGAACACAAGTTTCTGTTACCTGTAAACGTTAATAGGAACATGTGAAGAATTAATAATAAAATAAATATTACCTATTAATTTATTTTGTGGATAATTCCTTAATTGAGAACTTAAGACTCCTTTATATTTATGATAACTAAGTAATATGAATGAGTTGTGGGCAATACAGCAGAAAGATTACTAAATTACCATTTCAAATAAAACTATAGACTACCGACTATTCTAGGAAAAGCAGTAGAACGGATATTTGAACTAATATTAAAATGAATGTGTGGAAGGAAGGTGACATTTTTTCAGAGAGTTCAAATCCGGATCGACTTACCATTCGCTGTTGAGAGCAAAGCGATAAACAGCGCAGCATTATAAAAGGTGGCATGATGCTGTCACAAAGTCATTTGAACGCAATTTACACACACACAAAACTACATCGCGAGAGGAGTAGTGATAACCAGACAAGTCATACAGCTTACGGAGTCAATGCAACTATCACCCACATACATAAAAAAGCCATCTAATGAAATGACCGAAAAATGAGTAACTCATCATTCTCATTCCTACTGTGCAATATTATCAGTACGTCTAAACTTGTATCTATACAGTTTAAAGATCCACTTCACAGTTTTTTCGTGCTGGCTTGTCGGGTGAACACTATGGGTAGCTTTAATTATAGGGCAAACTCGAAAAATAAACAAAAAAAAACACAAATCCATTTCATTCAGTTAAGAATAGTCTTTTCTAGAATAACAAGATAAGATAGAGTTTTGAAGAAACGACAAGCAGATGACTATTAGCCGATGTAATAAAATCAATGTACAAAAGTAAGGACAAGATAGTAAGAACGAATAATGAGGAATTCAAACAACTAACAACAGAATTATAACAGGACTGAGACAAAGATGTGCAGTGCATCCTTTGCTGTTGTTAATTACAATGGACTAAGCTATGAAGGCGGCACAAAAAGAGAAATTGAAACAACGATGGTTATTGGATGATGAAAGATACTGTAATAATCTGCAATATACTAAGAGCGAATTAGAAATATGGCAATAAGAGAGCACGAAGAAAACCAAGATGATGGAGATGAGCCAGAAGAGGACGAACCAGCAATGCAAGAAAAGGAAGAAGAACTTAAGAATTTAAAGAACAATAAGAGCACACGAGAAAACGATATCTCGGCAGAATTATTAAAGTATACAGGAGGAAAACTTAGGGAGCGGGTCACCACGCTAATACAAAGGGTGTAGAGTGAGCAAATACCCCAGCTGTGGAATAATGTAGTGGTGATATGTCCCATCTACAAAAAGGGAGAGACGACTAATTATCACAACTACTGGGGCATATTACTGCTAGAAGTAACGTATTTACAAGATTTTGGCAAAAATATTACGAAACAGGTTGAGCAGGTACAATAATAATGCTTTGGTAGAGGACTATCAGGAAGGTTTCAAAGAAGGCAAATCAACAACAGACCAAATGTTTACCTTACAAATGATCCAAAGTAATAGTTACTAACAGAACTTGGGAGTCCACATTTTGTTTATCGACATCAAGAGAGCGATTAAGCGATGAAGAAACCAAAAATCTTCCTAAAGCTCACTGACTTTACGAAGATGACACATATAAATACTCAAAACAAAATAACAGTAGAAGGGCATCTTTCAAAGAGTTTTCTGGGAAGAACAGGCTTGAAACAGGTGACCTACTGTCGACGGTGTTGTTCAATTTAGCATTGAAGTGTTATTCCAAAAGAGCGTGATCTATATGAAAGGAATTTACCACAAAAAGCAGCAAATCATTCCTTATACAGATGATATAACGTTAGTGATAAGAACGAAAAGAGAGTTAAAGAAGGTCTAGAGTAGATTTGACCGTACGGAAAGAAAATATGGGTTGGCGGTAAATGAAGACAAGGCGAAATATATGGAGATGAAACATATAAAAAAAAGGAAGATAATACATAAAATTCGGAACAGGAGAACCTCGATATAATTCTGAGAAATCTATGACAGTAAGGAATTTCAGTATCTAGGAACGATAGTAACAAGGGATAATATTGAGGATAAAGAAATTGATAAAAGAATAGTAAAAGGAAGTAGCAAAATAGAAAGATTAAAAGCTAAAATCGAAAGGGTTATCAAGAGCAACTTATAACAGCAACAGTAGTATATGGATGCCAGACTTGGGCGCACATAAATGGAATGAAATAAACTTGGTGATATGGGAGAGGAAATTATTAAGAAGGATCTTTGGAGGAGAAAAGAGAGAGGGCGAACAATGGAGAAGGAGAACCAATCAAGAACTGAACAAATTGTGTGGACAAAGTAACATTGTCCAGCACATCAGAGCACAAAGATTGAACATGTGGCAAGAATTACGGAGAACAGGCATTGCTAAAAAGTTTCGATCCAGGGTGATGAGGGAAAAAGAAGGCGAGGAAGACCTAGAAGGAAGTGGTTGAGAGCGGTAAGCCTATACTTGAAAAACATGGAAACAGAGCACTGGATGGGAGCGGTGCAGCAAAATGGAAAGCCCTTGCAAAGCAAATAGAAGAGAAATAATATTAGTATTCTTTAATATTAATATTCCGACATTGTCGAGTAGATCGTATGTAACGTGTTAATAGTATGAAACTTGATGTAATTAAAGGATCTTTCTTTATACTTCTACTAATTGCGAGATATAGATATATACGCACCATATGAGATCCATTTTCGAGAACTTTTAACAGCGAAACTTTATTTGAAAAATTTTCTCCAGATAAAAAATCTATTTTCTGTAACTTATTTTCCATAGGGTCCTGTAACTTTATGATTACGAAAAGGAAAAAGTTTTGTTTAATTGCTATTACTTACTTCATCTACGAAATTACTTCTATTTGGTTCTAAATGTCTACAGCCACCATGTAGTTGACCGCGGTTGTGTTCCTCATTGCACCAACCATTTCTAGTGGCCAAATTTAACATTTTTGTTTCAAAATTTAGTATATCTGATACTTCCAATGTTTTTGGATATAAAGTACATCTAAAATGTATGTTAATATACATTTATTCATAGGTATATAAATAAATTATACGTACTTTTTGATATCAAATTGATTAGGCTTTGTTCTGCATTTTCTTTTAAAATTGATCTTATTTAAAACGGTATCAGATAACTTTATCGGCCCGATTTTACCAATCATAATTTTTCTTCGTTGTTTATGCGGAATCACTTCCTTACTAGCTTTATCCACGTTAGCAGAAAAACAAGTAACTAAAAAGGCAGACTAAGATTATAAGAGTGCACATCTCTAGCGACAACCTAGAGAAATAGATCATTTGCGGGAAATAACTTTTTATGTATTTAAACAAAGAATGAGTTTAGATTATTAAATATTTTTGAGATTCTATCACATCATAATAAGGTTTTAATAATAGGAACAAGATAGCCAAGTAGCAAATGTTGGTGTAAATACGGTTGTAACACCGTAATACAACTTAGGTTGTGCAACGAGTCTGGTTATAATTTGCTGTAAAAGTAGTTGCTCACACCTCTCACGCACGTGCCAACAACTGTATTTGCTACAGGATTTTTGTAACCGGTCACATTTATCCGTATTTGACACTTTTCCCAAAGCAGTACACAATACGTTGCAGACACGGTATTTGCCTACGTTATTATAACGTTCGTGAGACTTTCTCTAAACGTTGTTATTGTTACGTAGTATCAACTATATTCAGACGTTCGTTTACACGTAATAGTAACCGTGTTGGGACCCGTACGCATTTCTAAAATAATTATTTGAAGATTCGTACGTGTCCATATCCACGGAATTACTAGTTCAACCCTTTATTGTTGTACTGTTCTGCTATACATACCTGTATATTTAACTTGAGCTAATCAAATGCATTTAAAAAAATGACTATCGCTAAACTAAAAAAAACATTTTTAAGCCTATACATATATGTATGTAGAAATAGATCTATATTTTAGTTTTCATCTCGTTGACCTACATACAACATAAAGACTAGAATAAACCGAAATATAAAACACTGACATTATATAAAAGTAGCTATAAAATATTTAACTGCCCGCAGAATTAATACGTTTCCAGATTCTAGAAATGATTATCACATTGGGAAATCACTGACCATAGCATAAACAACAGTTCGAAACAGAACCACACTTTAAACACATGCCAAGCATATCCAAGTACCAAATGTAACCAAATAATATTCATCGATACTTTTAGAAGACGCATGCGTGTATGATGTTTAACTTATAACAAGTATTCAGCATTATTTACGCGACTGAATTACAACCGTAGTTACAAAATTTACCCATTTGCTATACAAAAAGGGAAGTAAGTTATTCGGTGGTTAAAAAATAACTAAAATTACACCGGTTCCGAATGACACTCATTTGTAGTTATATTATAGTAACAATCTAGTTTTCCTATGACCTGGGTTACCATATTCACTACAATATTACAATAACTTCCGTCGCATTGTAACTTCAGTCGAAAATTGTTGCTTGATGGGTAGCTGTTATATTATGGGTGTAGGGCGAATCTTTTATATAATTAGTTTAGGTTAGGTTAGGTTAGGAGTGGGGTGGCACGCGGGCCTGTTTCACCGCGACCTTTACGCTCTCTAGTTTCGCCTTCTTAATCAGACTTACCATTTTTGAGAGCGGCTCTTTTGTGTAGCCGTTGGCTTGGGGTTCTCTACCCCCCTTACTAGAAACCTTGTCCTCGCTAGGCCGTCACAGTGGCACAAAACATGAACTGGGGTTTCTTCTTCCTCTTGACAGAATCTGCAGAGAGTATTTTCTGCCAGGCCTATGTTAAACATATGCCTATTCAGTCTGCAATGACCGGTCATCAGACTTACTATCATTTTGACTGTCTTTACTCAGTAGGTCTCAGCATCATTAACAATATTACTTTTTTTTATTAATAACATAAACATGAGAACTTAGGCCTCTGTTCCCTTAGGAACTCCTTAGCCTGTCTTTGTCCTGGCGATCTTTCCCACCATTCCTTGGACTTGTTTTGTGACCATTCGTAGATGGAAGGTTCGTCTTAATTTGTGATTTGGTAGTGTAAAAGGAAGGGGCCGCTCCTCGATTGAAAGGCCTTGACGAGCCTCGTCTGGCCAGCTCATCGGCCGCCTCGTTTCCCTTCACTCCCATGTGGCTGCGGACCCAGGCCAAAGTAATTTTCCTTAAAGGGTGCCCGCCTCATAATAGGGCTCTTAAGCAGTCCCAAACCATTTTTGAGTCAGCACTTGCGGAACTAATCGCTTTAAGTGCTGCTTGGATATAATTAGTTTGCTCTAGTTTCATTACTATCCAATTTCATACAAATATTGAATTAGAGCATCCCTTAACTCTTAGAAATTAATAGTCTAACTTGCATATGTTAACAAAAATGCAATTATTGATTAGCTTTAACCTTTCTTCTTAATGTTATCTGCATATTAATGTAGTTAATCTCTGCTTGGACAGTTAATGAAGTATTGAAAATGCTGTCACAGATGTCTTTGTTCTTATAAATTATTTTAGTGCGATGGAATTTGATAGTTTTATGAAGTTGAAAATGG
This sequence comes from Holotrichia oblita, assembly GCA_023690525.1. NCBI lineage: Eukaryota > Metazoa > Arthropoda > Insecta > Coleoptera > Scarabaeidae > Holotrichia > Holotrichia oblita. The sequence continues at coordinate 93,839,027 of CM043016.1, read as the reverse complement.
ACTATTAGTTTGGAAACAGATACAAAAGGAGAAAATATTTATAAAGTTTTGCCTTAGAGGTAGATGAGAATTGTAAATGAGAAAGTATCTACTGAACTCCGTCCAAATTTTAGCGCACTTGCGCGGCCTCACATAAAATCGCTCAAAATCGATCGAAAGTATGAGATCCCAGTCAACCCTGACCATATAATTTCTTTATTTCTAAACTTGGCAAATTCGCTACACATGCCAGTCAGGAGGCAATGCATTAAAATAAATGGCAACTATAATAGGGGCTTACGCATGCAAATGCAAATTTGCACTTTTAAACTATGCTGCAACTATACCACCACTACTACTATATTATTATAGATATCGCTGTTTTTTATGAACTTATTTTCATTACGTTTATAAAACATTAGTATTTCATATAAGTACAGCGACCATAGGGGCAGAATCCTCAATGCCTTAAATAAAGGACGACACGAATCACAAGCCGGTGCACCTACCGTACACCTAATTATCTTTTTTTTGTGATATAAATACTTTCTACTGCAAGTCTTGCAAGCCCCCAAAAGATGATCCCATAGCGTATTCGGGATTCCACATAGGAGAAATAAAACATACGGAGAGTTTCAACACCAACACTGGTCCTCAGATTTCGCATACCATAATATGCGGCGGATAATTTTTTGCACCATGGAGCAGTGCTCTTCAAACTTAAGATGAGCATCCACTAATAATCCCAAAAACTTCATGCAATCGTTTTGAGGGATAGATCTACCGTTATATTTTATATAAGCGCTGCTAGATGTATTTAGAGTTGCACTAAATTGCATCACTCCGGTTTTCTCCCTGTTGAGTATAAGACGGTTATTGTCACACCACACAGACATATCTGACATAATGACAACAAACACGGAGAAAGCGATGAATTGAGATCATTCACATAGAGCAGAAACAGTGTAGGACCCAAAATTGATCCCTGCGGTACACCACAGGAAATACTGACACTAGAAGAGTAAAATTCACGCGTCACACCCTCTAAACAGCCCGAATAGATATATATGACTGTCTACCGGTAAGATACGATTTGAACAACTGAAAATGGACACCACGTATTCCATATTTCCACATTTTCGATAGTAAAATATCAAAGTTCACTGTGTCAAATGCCCTAGACAGATCAAAAAATAAGCCGATGGCACTGTTTCCCTTGTCAATTTCCCTATGTATACGATCCAACCCGTCATATATCGCATCAGTCGTTGACCTAGCTCGCACAAAACCAAACTGATGTTCAGAAATAATGTTCATGTTTTTCAAAAACTTTCGCAATAGCATTTTGAATGGCTATAGGCCTGTAATTATTAGCATCGAACTTGCTACCTCTCTTATAGATCGGTATGACCTTACTAACTTTTAATTTGTCAGGAAAGTACCTGCCTCGTCACGCAAGGCGAGAGACTTAAAATCGTTATCGGACGAATTTGTTAATTTATTAATTACATTCCACGCGGTTTTACGTTTATTCCTGGAATTCCTCATTTTAGTTTCATAGAATGACTTTTTTGTTTTATTTACAAGGTATGTATACTCTTGTTTTTTAATAGTGTAAGCATTAAGAAGAGTAAGATTTTTATTAGCTTTATATATGTTGTAAAGGTCTCGGAGTTGATCAGCCTAGTTGATCAAGTTAACTCAGTAGTATACCAGTCGATGCTTCGCTTACGAAAAATTGTATGTTTTTTTAATGGAAATGCAATATTAAAGTGATATAAAAATGTGTTGTAAAAAACATCAAATTTGTTCTCATTGGGAGACAAGACGTCATTCCAGTCTTCAGAGGCTAACAACGATTGAAAATGCAACACTGAGGCATCAGAGAAATTACGTTTATACTCTACCACTGGGACAGTTTCGCAACAGTTACTGACTTCAAGCATCTGAAAGTGATGATCAGAGAGAAAGGATTCCTCTGATGTACAAGTAGGTTTATCGTTCAGAGTGTTTACAAATATATTATCAATCAAAGTAGATGAGGTGGGGGAAATTCTTGTTGGACTTGGAGTACACAAGGAAGGAGATTAAAACAATCAAACACTTCCATTACATTGTTGACCGGCTCGGTTTTTTCTAAAAAATTAACAAATTAAACAAAACATAGAAGTCGATGGATATCACTTCTCTAAAATGCCGAAATTTTTGTATTAGCCAGTAACAATTAGAGCATTTTGTTTCCGAAGCACGAAGATTGATGGCATAGACACATTGACCCCCTGTGTGAATATTGCGGCAATGTTATATTGCTAACTTTTGTATGCCCGAAAGTAACACACACCAATTATTGTTAATAGAAGAAAGAAAAAGCTTGTTCATCTTTTGCAAATTATCACCCAGGGCTAATTTCTATTTAGCTAAAAATGAAACATAAGATTATTCTTATGTTACACGATTATAATATTTTTTCTTAATTAAATAGATGTTATGGTGTTTTTTAATAAAATAAAACAGAAGATAACTGTCATATATACATAACATCTTTGGCAAATTAAATGCGAATTTTTCAGCGAGGAATTTCCATTTACTAAATAAAAGCTATACTTTGAAGCCAATTTAATTTCTCTAAAAAAGAGTACTGTTTTGATGAACTTTAGAGTAATTAAATTCACTTTAAAGCAAAGCCTTTATTTACAAAATCAACATTCCCCGATAAAAAAATCGCATTTAAATTGCCTAAGATGGTACATATGTATGTATCTCCAGCCTAAAATCTGATGCATTGCCTCGCCTCAGGGTGTAGTTAGCACATGAACACCATGTGATACGATATAGTCAACACTGCACATTCACTAGAAACAGGTAAATAGTCATTGTTGGCTACCTTGTTTGATGTGATATTCACGCATGTGATACCACGTGTCTATGCAGTAACACCCTCAGCTTTTGTCACCACTCACGCGTACTTGTCAATTCTACAGCAGAATTAGTTCCTTGCTTTATACAGGGTCCTGCAATAGTGCGTCAGGCTTCCATAGCTCCTTCACGAATTAAATTAAGAATTTCATTCATTGCAGACTTATACTGTATTATGGGGTGTATTTTAAGAAAATATTTTCAGTAATGGCGAACTTCCGGTTGTACCGGAAATAGATACCAACTTTGTTATTTTAAATGGAACACCCTATATATTATTGCACTTTTGGATTCCTAGTTAAATTGAAATGGCATTTTGTTATACATACACTAGGTATAAATCGCATCGTTTTTTAATTACATGACGTTTTTCCAAAAAATAACTGTAACAGCGTTTTCGAAATTTGGAAATATCTCCGAAACTGTAAAAGTTAAACAGATGAGGTTTTCAGTTTTTGCATGAAAGAGTACACGTCTTTTATTAGAAAATTGTTGCGTTTAAATTACATGATTATTAAATGAGGATCTGTAATTTTCGAACTGTAAAATCATGGAGATCTTGATTTTTTTAAATATAGTAGTACAGTAATTTTTACATAAATGGATGTAAAATTTAATTTTATTTCAATTTTATACAGGTATTATGGTGTCTATCTCTAACGATTTTCGAGAAATTTCCGTTTTTTGCGGATTTTCACGACAGGATGCGTATTACGAACAAACAAAAGCGGCCATGGAAAAACAAGCATGTTGTTTATTGATACAAAGTACAAAAGTGACCAACAGAACACAACAAACAAACAAACAAAAAATTAAAAAATAAATAAGTAAGCGACATCTTCAATGTTAAAATAGGCTTGGAAAGTATATTTGAATTAACAAATTTCTTATTTTTATAGGTGTTCGAAATGTCTTCCATTTTGTTGAAGGCATTTACCAATACTCACTTGAAAATCCCTTTCTACATTTCTGAGCATGGCAGGTGTGATAGATGCAAACGCGCCGACAATTCTTTGTCGCATGTTTTGTTCAGTGGTTGGAGGTTCCCTATAAACCAATTCTTTTACATACCCCCATAAAAAAAATCTATCTTTGTCAGGTCGGGCGACCTCGCAGGCTAAGGAACTGGTCCCCCTCTTCCAATCCATCTGTTTTCATATTGATTATTTAACAGGACTCTGACTTGTTGCGAAAAATGGGCCGGGGCTCCATGTTGCTGTAGCCACATATTTTGTGCCTGAATGTTTATAGGTAAATTTTGAATTAATCTTGGTAACCCATTTATTAAAAATTCCGAATACGTTTGGCTGTTAAGGTGACCATTAAAAAATGTGGGCCCACGACAAGTTCTCCAACAATTCCTCCCCAAACGTTTATTGACCAGCGTTGTTGGCGATCTATTTGCCTAACTATTCTTGGATTTTCGACAGAATAATAATGATAATTATGTCTATTGACACATCCAGTATTGTGAAAAATTGCTTCGTCAGAACAAAATACGTTCATAAAGAAAAATTGATTTTCTTGAACACGCAATTGTGCCCATGTATAAAACTCTGCCCTCCTCTGAAAGTCGTTTTCACACAGAGCCTGGTGTAACTGAATGTGGTACGCATAAAAATGATGTTTCTTTAGAATTCTTTGGACGGACCTCTCACTTATTCCAACTTCTTGCCCTACACCTGCTTGACTAGTATCTGGATTTTCAGTTACAGTCAATAAAACTGCCAACTCATTTTCGTCATTTACTGCTGTCTTTGTTCTTTCTGTTTTTTTGTAGTTAACGCTTCCTGTTTCAACAAAGCGCCCAAAAAGTCTGGTAAAACTGATCACTTCTGGATGTCGCCTTTTAGGAAACCGAGTCGCATACATTCTAGTAGCAAGAAAACAGTTTTTCTCACTCTCGCCTAACACAAAAAACATGTCAATGAGTTCTTTTCTTGAATACTTCATTTCTTTTTAATAAAATACTACCTGTTTAAGTACACACACTTATTTCAGACAGGAAATGTCAAAATTTGTATCAATAAACAACATGCTTGTTTTTCCATAGCCGCTTTTGTTTGTTCGTAATACGCATCTGCCGTGAAAATCCGAAAAAAACGGAAATTTCTCGAAAACCGTTCGAGATAGACACCATAATACCTGTATAAAATTGAAATAAAATTAAATTTTACATCCATTTATGTAAAAATTACTGTACTACTATATTTAATTTATTATATTCTATATTTATTTTAATAGAACGGTATCTATTTAAAAAAATCAAGATCTCCATGATTTTAGAGTTCGAAAATTAAAGATCTTCATTTAATAATCATGTAATTTAAAAGCAACAATTTTCTAATAAAAAGACGTGTACTCTTTCATGCTTAAACAAAAACTGAAAACCTCATCTGTCTAACTTTCATAGTTTCGGAGATATTTCCAAATTTCGAATACGCTGTTACAGTTTTTTTTTTTCGAAAAACGTCATGTAATTAAAAAACGATGCGACTTATACCTAGTGTATGTATAACAAAGTGCCATTTAAATTTAACTAGGAATCCAAAAGTGCAATAATATATAGGGTGTTCCATTTAAAATAACAAAGTTGGTATATATTTCCGGTACAACCGGAAGTTCGCCATTACTGAAAATATTTTCTTAAGTTACACCCCATAATACAGTATAAGTCGGCAATGAATGAAATTCTTAATTTAATTCGTGAAGGAGCTATGGAAGCCTGACGCACTATTGCAGGACCCTGTATGTGTATATGTATATTTGGCAGTCTATACATACTAGTTTGCAAATCAAGTCTATCGTATTTAAGCATATGCTCGCTACTGTGCTACTGTTTAACGTAATTATATTTTCTGAAAAACGCTCTCCAAACCAATACTTAACATCATGATTTATTGTACTGCTGGATAGAGACTGTTCTGACAAATCTCTATACGTGTATAAGTTAATTTATTATATTGTAGACTAAATATGAAAGTGACAATCTCAGTACCTGATGCTCGTACGAGTTTATGTTTCCAATGACTTGGTGCGGTCCATATGGTATCAAAACATGCGTTCAATGAAGCCAAAGGATCATTAGTACTATCTGTTGGACAAAATGATTTTATTATTTCTTTTCTTTTTTCTCTCCCAGAGTCCTTGTAAATATAGTTGCTCTTAATATCCATGGGAGCTACGTCACCTGAAAGTATAAGAAACCGGGTAAAAATATAAAATAATTTCGAAAATATTTTTCTTTCTATTCGATACCTGCTACATTCTGGGCAGATATATCTGCAGGAATCTCGTCTGTATGGAAAGACTCATCTATTTCATTAATACTAATTAAGGAGATAATAGAATTTCGTTATTTTGTAGCATTAAGATAAAGGTGTATGCTAGCTACCTACAGTGTTTTATCACAATAATTATGCTCTTCATAGATGTCGAACGAACGTAATTCGGGACATATTGATATAGATTCTACATCTAAACAAACTTTCGGGAACAATTTTACTTGGACTGTAGGATCAATTTCATCATAGGAAATAAATCCACAGTCAACATTATTCCTAAAACACACAGAAATTGATATTTGTATTAAATGAGATTACCACATCTTACAGTAGCTGTAGTTTGTGCGCGCTATGATTTGTAAGTGTTCTAGTTGTAGACATATTTTCAAAATTACTGGCGTACAAGTTCAGATTTTCTATAAACTGAACTGAAAGAAGTTTGGGTACTTTAGTTAATAATAAACTGTCTAAATTTTCAATAATCTTTGTTCTTATACGACTTCTTCGTCTTGCTTTCTTGCTCTTCCTTTGAGAACATGCCGGTTTTTTTATATATTCAGTGGCTACAATGGAACAGATGTAATTATTTAATTCTATCTAGTAGTTGATATAATTGACATTTAGAGAATAAATTAATCAATTAGCAAACTATGGAGAGAAGCGCGAAATGAAAATAGTAAAGTACATACATGTTTTCTTAATAAGTGGTACTCGCATATGAGCAGCCAATTGTGTAATTTCGTTTTGTAAGTATTCTACTTTATACTCGTAAACTTTTATGCAAATATCCAATGTAGTCGCTGCAATTAGCATTGTGTCCGAATCAATTAAATTATTTGATACAAAGTAATTAATGTAATCTATTATTTTAACGTCCCACGCATTCTCACAGGTAATTTTCTGAAAGAATAGTAAAACTGTAACAATCTGAAACGGAACATCCTGAAAATTATAATCGATATAAACTTTGCAAGGAGTTGCGCTGTAAAAAATTAAAACATATGCAAAATAAATGTTATTTACACTAAATTTATTATTATTAAATAGAATTTAATAGGTAATTCTCATATTAATTTATTGGAAATGATGAAATAGAATTAATGTACATGCAAATTCTATTTTTTTAAATGTGTGGTGGTGCTTAGTTGCAGTGACTCTGTAAGCTGTATCGCTTCTCGGGCTATCATTTGTGACAGCATCATATCGCCTTTTATGATGTCGCGCTGTTAATCACTTTGCTCCAAACAGCGAATGGCAAATCGATCCGGGATTAAACTCTCTGAAAAAATGTCACCGTCCCTCCAGAGAATTGAACCCCGGCACCTACACCGTGTCCGTAAATATTTGAAGCTGACGTCTGTCAAAATGTATGCAATATCTGTGCTTATTCCTTTCTGGCCATACTCGTACGTCTATATTTTCATTGGGTTTGTATTTTTGTCGTTGCAATGGTTTTATAGTTATATTTTTTATAAAGATGTTCTTAACTAATTTTAATAAGCAATAAACGTTTCCAAAAGAAGAATATTGTGTTTGATATTAATTAACAATTTTTAATAATTATGCTGAATGTAGCTACCGCGTGGGACGCTAATGTTAATTTTTGCGATCGTAATCGAAAGTATTGTTACAAACTTAACCAAAATTTGACAGTAGTTGTCAGCTTCAATCATTTACGGACACCCGATATCGTCCTCCCACAACGATAGTCAGCCGCCTAACCACTGCGGCTATCGACCCGTTTTTTTAAATTAATAATTTAATGATAATAATAATACTGTTGGTGGTGTGTGACACGTAGACTTTTTCCATGAAATTACATTACAAGTATGACTAAAAGCACTTTCAAGGCGTCGCTACGTATCATCAGGAACAAAGTAGGTGCTTTGGTGGTCTCACTCCGACTATTCGCCATGGAAACTGTTCCGAACATTGTTAAACGTTCTCTATTTCCATCGAAAGTTCGTTCAACCGCGTAGGAAAGGTGCCAATTTGTTTCCTTTTCTTTGTACTATATAGGTTTTCCTTCTGATTTGGGCGAGTTGTCACTGTCTTTCAAATTTCATTGACCTAATCTTGTTTTCTACGCTTCTCCAATTCTTTCGAGCATTCTTCTATGTTTCTAGAAGTTTCAATTAACATTTCGTCCATAGTTTCCACTAACGCTTTTTCTATATTTCCCATAAATCTCTTTCATCTTTTTGAATTTTTCTTTTGTCTAGGCTTTTGGAATCTCCTATCATTTCTTCTTTTAAGCTTCTAGAATTTTTACCATTTATTTCTTCAAGCTTATAGGATTTTGTATCATTTCTTTTTTCAAGCTTCTAGAATTTTCTTCAAACTTTTCACTAACATTTTCTTTAGATCATTCGTACCACCATCCATTTCCAAGAGGCGATCTTCCGGATTCTTACTATCCATAATTTGCCAAAGCCGTGACAAGCCCACACCTGACACCAGTTGTTGGGTATTTATGTTCCATTAAATTGATATACGATATTTTTTAATAGCCAAAATTTATGAATGAATTAAAATAATAATGTTCACAGAGAAAACTGTAAAAAAAACGAAGCAATTAGCACTATGTATTATTCAAAACTATTTACGTGTAGTACATAGCGAATAATTCTAACACTAGAAGTATAAATTTATTTTCTTTCGAATTTATACCGCGCACTTTTACTTTGGTAAATTCCAGATTGGTTTTTCACAACAGCACAGTAATCTCTTATACCTCTCGTCTACAGTATTCCACACTGGAACGTTCTCTGTGATTCTAGACTCCATTGCTGGAGAAAAAGTAATCCTTTACTCGCAAGACTCCCCAATAAGATTACATTTGCATTACGAAAGCCATTAGAAACACATTTAAAGCTGTAGAGACAACAGGCGTGGTCTTTCCGGATATCGCGCGCGTTCGATACTGTTTGGAATCAGAAAATCCCCTTCGAAATAACTAGCGCAGGCTTTAACCTCGAGATAGCCAGGCTCATTTCATTTTATCTTTAGGAGAATTTGTTGCCCTGGTGAAAGTCGATCTTTGCATACGTTCTCCGGTATTGCTCGCGCCAACGTTGTTTCTGATCTGTATGCACGAGAATCGGTAATCAATCTGGCTGTATACGACAAGAACATTTCAATTTACACCTTCTCAGAGAGTGGGATAATTTTCCATAACCGCTTACAGCTGCACTCTATTATGCATTGAGTAACGCAGGGGCGTCTGAAGATCGACGAATCCAAAAGCTTTGCCACCAGACTCACAAAGAAATTAATACCTCCATACGACAATCTCTGCATCAGCAACCACCGCCCGTCATGGAGCTCTTCGACTTTATTTCATTAAAAAAACCACATCGTCTTAGCCAATTGCTATTTGTTTGTAGGACAAGAGTGTTCACCAGCCCCCGAGGCCAGCCCTAGAAGGAGATGAATGATATTAGAGAGAAAAGAGAAAAAGTCAATAGCGTACTCACTCGCGATGCACGTATGTATGTATGTATCTACGTAGACATGCTTACATTGCCGCTATCTTGTTTTCGCGATAAACCTGGTAATTATTTTTTAATTGCTAATTATTATAGTTATACAATAATTATTATAGATTCTTGACAAAAAATATGGATTAAATAAAAATATCATACTTTTCCAACAAAAAGTTTCCGGCACAAGTTTATATGGTTTTGTATTTTTGTAGTATTCATTTCTGTTAAAGCTGAAGTACTCGCTACTGTTTGCTGAAAAATAGGCGAATGCTTTCTTCTCTTTCTTTGCTTGTTAATATTGACAGTTGAGAACATCTGAAATAAAATTATACTAACAATACGTTTAATGTACTTCAAATACCTGTGTTTGTAAGCTACGATGTGACATTCTATATAAAGTGTTTGTATAAACTAGTAATAAATAAAGTATTCGTATGCAGCAAAATACAGAATTAAAACTCAGTTATTTGTCTTGACAGTTGTGTCAATTGACTTTCAGACATAAAAATCGATAGACGCCGAGGAAAACATTAACAAGACATCGGTATCATTTTTGTATTACGACAATTTAAGATGCCTTACTATGCTGACGGTAAATCGATGTAAGTCATATGTAAGTAATCACATGTTGTCATGCTGGTATGACTATAAATATCTCGCTTAAATTTTTCTGTGAAGTCAATGAGTTCTAAACTAAAGGGAAAGTTTAGTGAGATACTGGTGTTCCCATCACAATTTATATGATTTAGTATACCACAACATTTAACGAACTATAATTTTGGGGGCAAATATATTAATAATATATCATAATCATGACGTTATCGTTTTTTGTCAAAATACATACTAGCACACACACACACACAATCATACCACAATTAATCTTAGTCATATCTTAGTAACTGTCATTATTTGGTTAGGGTTGCAGATATTCAACTCTGCGTTTTTTGTCAGTAGTTGCAAGTCATAATCGTTTAGACCATTCCCACTTTTTGTATTTGCACACTCAGCTGATAAATTACCGTAGTCGCGATTAGAATCACATTAGAATTGTGACCATTCTCCAATTCTGGCGGTCAAAATCGTTGAGACTGTGGTCAGACGTCAGCTCAATGTGAGGCTGCGTTAGACCAACGATCGTGGCCACACCGGGTATCACATTCAAATGAATGGAAATTTTTGTTTCGGCTTTTGTTTTATTTTACTATATTTATAAAATTAAAATCGGTACATTTTAGAAACATGATTATTATAGATGTTATTCACAAAGGCTTAAAATCTAGGGTGAACTTAACACCAGGAAATGCAACGTGGTTGTTGAGGCTAGTATTATTAGTTACCGTATAACAATAAATTTCTTCTTGTTGTTTCGCTTCTTTTTTGCTTCAGGTTAGACCATCACAGCCAGTCACTAGCATTTTGGTATCTTGTCCTAGAAATTCTTAAAAATACACTTTTCCATTAAATGTTGTCGTGTAGAAACTTTTACAAAGCTAACAAGTTTAAGAATATATTATTTAGATCCATATTATGCCAACCAAATAGGCGAAAAAATATATTTACATTATGAAAATGATAGGGTATTTTGAACAATATATGATGCTTTTGAAATCACTGTTACTTTTCCAAAAGTTTTACTAGTTAAATAACCAACAGCTGCTCCTTCCACATATATACAATAAAAATATATTTGTTATATTATCTTTTAATTCCTGATTTATTTCCACTTAGAGGTCAATAAAACAATAAATAATTAAATACCAATTTATTCCATAACATATAATAATATGTTTTCGTTAAATAACTTCTTCGGTGGAAGAAATTGACATTTAATATGTGTCAAATTACTAATAATATAAATTAGATTGCAAAGATTGTAATAAATGTTATATCGGACAAACCAAACAATATTTAAAGAAACGAATTTATAACCATCAATACACTGTTACACATAACGTCACCGCTGAAACTGCTTTATCTAAGCACTCTAAAGATAGACGACATAATTTTGATTTTCAAAACACTAAAATTTTAAAAAAGGAAAATAATTATAAAAAAAGATTAATTTACGAAATGATATACATTAAGAAAGATGAAAACGCGGTAAATTTTAGAACGGATATTGATAATTTAAGCGTTATTTACAATAATTTAATTCACGCATGAATTTTATTAATTTTAAGCTCTTGACTAGGTTTTTTTGCCATGCTTTTCCCTAGTCCTTGAACAGAATTGTTAGAGCTTGACAAAAAATAGATTGATATACGAATAATTCAAATCATTTCAATTTCTAATGTTGTATTAAATCATTATTCCTTCATTATTACTTGTGAATATAATTAAAATTCGATATATCAATGAATTCTTTGTTTTAATTAATTTTGTTGATAGGCATGGCAATTTATATTTATATTATTAGTAATTTGACACATATTAAATGTCAATTTCTTCCACCGAAGAAGTTATTTAACGAAAACATATTATTATATGTTATGGAATAAATTGGTATTTAATTATTTATTGTTTTATTGACCTCTAAGTGGAAATAAATCAGGAATTAAAAGATAAGTACATAAAGGTCAAAAAATACATATATTAATTGTATTTCTCCTTAGCTTCCACTAGACAAGGAGTATTTAGAGTTTGGTTTTTGCATTTTTGAAGTATGAATATTCAAGAAAGTTTGGTGGTTCAGAAGAAGTTCCATAGTTTGAAATTAAAATTAGCACGACAAATTAATAGGAAAAATTTTTTAATAAAATGCAGGAGGCGTGAAAAGGTAATTCCGAATTTTATAAAAAAATCCTTTAACATAACGATTACAAATGACACTATAGTTAGTAAGTTTAGTAAAATAAGAGACATTATATTTCAAAAAACACTGAATTTATGTATTCGGGACACTTACATTACACTTGAAAAAATTAGAAATGACATTTCAACTACGGAAATTGACATCCGTAGTAAAATGTCATCTCATGATTACGGTGAGTTTTTTGAAAAAGTAAATTTAGATTTTCAAAGAAATTTTAATAAAATAAAAAATAGTAATATTAAAAAGATAGAAAATCTTTTAAAAGAAAATAACAAGAATCATTATCCAATTTTACAAGAAGATTGGATAATAAATTTAACAGATATAATAATTCCGGAAAATGTAAAGTTAATTATTAGTTTAGGCCCTAAATTCTCAGTAGATGTTAACCACATATCTTTAGATGATTTAATTTGTAATATAGAATACATTATTCAAAATTCTGTAGTACCGAACAAGCAAAACACATTACGTAACAAATTAGTAAACATCATAACTAATTACAAAAACAGACGTAATAACAAACACAAAGATACTGATTTAAATCGTATGTTAAAGGAAACAAAAAAGTTTTTAAGTAATAACCGAGATATTATAATAACTAAAGCAGACAAAGGAGAAAAAAGTATAATAATGTACAAAAAAGATTACGCAGCCAAAATGCATTCATTATTAAACGATCAAAACACTTACATTACATTACAAAAAGACCCGACTAACAAAATTCAAAGTGAAAATAACCAATTAATCACTAGTTGGTTAAATAGCAATTATATAGACGAATCCGTAGCTAAACATTTAAAAATATATAATTCGATAACTCCGCGAATTTATGGCGTCCCTAAAATTCATAAAACTGATATTCCTTTAAGGCCGATTGTAAATTGTATACAATCACCAACATACAATTTATCAAAATTTTTATCCAAAATTCTCAGTAATGTTGTAGGAAATACAGAGTATCATGTAAAAAATTCGTGGGAATTTGTTAATTTCATTAACAAAAAATCCGTACCGTGTAATCATGAAATTATCAGTTTAGACGTTGTATCTTTATTCACAAATGTTCCTACAGATTTGGCATTAAACATTATAAACAAAAAATGGAATTTAATTCAAAATTATACAAATTTACCAAAAAATGAATTCATGTTGGCTGCAAAACTTTGCTTAAATTCTACATATTTTCAGTACAATGACACAATATATAAACAAATATTCGGTACAGCAATGGGTTCTCCATTATCTGCTGTTATAGCAAATTTAGTAATGGAGGACTTAGAGCAGGTCTCACTTGACAAACTAGACTGTCATGTGCAATTTTATAAGCGGTATGTAGATGATTGTATATGCTGCATACCAAATGATAAAATTGAACATGTTCTACACACATTTAACACATATCATGATAGGTTAAAATTTACTTTTGAAAGAGAAAATCAAAATTCTATAAACTTTTTAAATGTAAAGATACTACATGATAACACACAAATAAAAACAAACTGGTACATTAAAGACACTAGTAGTAGTAGGCATTTAAACTATTTTTCAAACACTTCGGTAAATTTTAAAAAAAGCGTAATTAACAGTTTAGTAGATCAGGCTATTAAATTAGCTCACCCTGATTTTAGAAAAGAAAATTTAAGCAAAGTAAAAACAATACTAGAAAAAAATAGTTATCCTAAAGACTTTTACAATAAATTAATCACAAAAAGAATAAATAAAATATATAACACAGGTACAAAATCAAATAATAACATATACCACACTATACCATATATAAACAATTTAAGCGACACAATAAAACATGAATTAAAAAAATCAGACATTCACATAACTTTCATACCTACCAACAATAGACATTTATTCACAAATTTAAAAACACCCATTAAACATGATAATCAAAGTAATGTCGTTTATAAATTAGATTGCAAAGATTGTAATAAATGTTATATCGGACAAACCAAACAATATTTAAAGAAACGAATTTATAACCATCAATACACTGTTACACATAACGTCACCGCTGAAACTGCTTTATCTAAGCACTCTAAAGATAGACGACATAATTTTGATTTTCAAAACACTAAAATTTTAAAAAAAGGAAAATAATTATAAAAAAAGATTAATTTACGAAATGATATACATTAAGAAAGATGAAAACGCGGTAAATTTTAGAACGGATATTGATAATTTAAGCGTTATTTACAATAATTTAATTCACGCATGAATTTTATTAATTTTAAGCTCTTGACTAGGTTTTTTTGCCATGTTTTTCCCTAGTCCTTGAACAGAATTGTTAGAGCTTGACAAAAAATAGATTGATATACGAATAATTCAAATCATTTCAATTTCTAATGTTGTATTAAATCATTATTCCTTCATTATTACTTGTGAATATAATTAAAATTCGATATATCAATGAATTCTTTGTTTTAATTAATTTTGTTGATAGGCATGGCAATTTATATTTATATTATTAGTAATTTGACACATATTAAATGTCAATTTCTTCCACCGAAGAAGTTATTTAACGAAAACATATTATTATATGTTATGGAATAAATTGGTATTTAATTATTTATTGTTTTATTGACCTCTAAGTGGAAATAAATCAGGAATTAAAAGATAAGTACATAAAGGTCAAAAAATACATATATTATTTGTTATATTCACAACTTAAGAGTTACTTTTTCGGTAAACTATTTGTCGCTGTCAACACACACATTAACTACATATTTACTATCAACTAAACACTTTCTAAAAACTATGGTTTAGTTGATGGACTGACAATCATTGTCAAATTACTTTAGTATGGCAATATAATGTAATAATAATACTTGATTTCTAAAAATATATTTTGTATTTAGGTGCAGGTTTACAAAACTTCAATCATACTGCTAGTATTACATATGATATGAAAAGGTGGCTGCGCCGGTTTAAACAGGATTGGAGATGGATACAGTATTCTTCAAATATATACCTATCGACAGAATTTCTATATGTCATATAAATTTTATCTTTGTGTTTACAGCTAAATAAGATAAATAAGCTTTTGCATTATTTTGTAAATTTATTTATTGAGCTTTCGGTAAATATAGAATGCTAAAATTGGAAACAACTTATGTTATACAAAGATAAAGCTGTACATACTCATATAATATACCTACGATCGTATCAAATTACTACTGATTAATTGTTTATGGCTAAATATGTATATTGATGTATTTAATAAAATAATATTTGTACACAATAATTACAAATATATTTTAAAACGACCTGGTTAAAGGCGTAAGATATCCAAAAAATTGTATGATCTTTTTAATAAAGTATAAGATTTTTGTATAAAAAAGTTCGCAACAGCACTATTCTTTTATAGTTTTAAAGTTCTACATGATTAAAAACGTATTACACGTGGCAAAATCTGTCAGGCCTATTTATAATGATAGCGCCATATGCTTACAGTACAATAAATACTCAGTGAATGCTTAAAAACAATAACTCCGCTGAAAATTTCTAGACGGTTTACGTTCGCGACACCATGCCACTGATGGAGAGATTTTTGTAACCATTTTAGTTCTGTAACGTTGCAAATCTTATCCTGTTATCAATCAACGATATAGTGTTAGTTATTATGTTGTTAATTTTGTTTACCAATAAATAAAAAAAATTAAATGTACCATACACAACCATTTTTCTTAATTAACAAAATTTCATAGTGTTTTGTGAAAGTACCTAGATAAAAACGTCGTATTATTATTAACTTGGTAAATGTGTCATTCAAGTAATCAATTATCGCATTTTATCTTTTTAATTCAGAAAGTATATGGTGTTCTAGTATTTAAATACGGCGCTATTGGGAGTTATTACCGTTGGCTATTAATGTTGCGCACTATTTTCTGTCACATGTACTGGGATTACCGTAGCCACATAATTATAGATTTCGGTTGTGAATGGTTAATTTGTAGACAGTCAAAGTATAAAATAGCGCATAAAATTCTACTCATAACACCAGGATACGTGACGTTTCTCTATGGCATTTTGAATCTCTACAAGATTGAAGCTTTTGTTCGAATAGGTGCTTTAATTATTTCTTTATAATTTAAGAAACTACGTACGCTTTTATTTCTATTTTTTACACCCAAGTTATATAAATAAGCTAGCAACGTCATCGTGGGAATTATTGCCTCGTTTATTTACGATTATATATTTTAGAGCTGTCTTGAGAAAGCGTGGAAATTTTCAATTCATTTTTTTACCATTAAGCTACTTATTAAGCACTTCAGTACTACTACTACTATGAGAAAACAATTTAAGAAGATTACAAGGTTGTATTTGTTAAATTTTAATTGCAAATTTGATTGTTTCGTCATCACAATTTCTGTGTACCTACGTATATTTTTACTTCAAACCTGTATGGCAGTGAATATTAAAATTGAATCGATGAGTAGGTAAACTATAGGCGCATCAGACCAGTCAGTCGACGTGGACACGCTGTATAAGCTGTAGTTTTGACAGCTAAAACCTGTGTAACACCAGCAAATTGTCATAATTATGACAGTTTGACAGGTTTTAGCTGTCAAAACTACAGCTTATACAGCGTGTCCACGTCGACTGACTGGTCTGATGCGCCTATAGTTTACCTACTTCGATGAACAATAAATTTAGTTTAAGTTAGCTTATACATGTAATTTACTATCTAGACGTAATAATAGGTTTGTTCCAACAAAATATTGGCAACTAGTCGGCGATAAGTGTATGTATCGTTCTACTGCGCATGCTTGGTTGCAGACAAGTTTCGGATTAGGCGATTCAAAAGTACTTGTTGGAACGGTTGACAACACAGACTACCAACTATCTAGTCTGTGATGACAAAGCGCATGCGTTGCAATTGTACTACGTGGATTTGAGAAAAATCTTCAAATCGTTCTGATAGCCGGCAAACTGTCGTCAAATCAAAGAAAATTTGTTGGAATGTCTGACCTGCCGTACGTGATCTTTAGTTCGAAGTTGTTGGAACGCATTTCTTATATTACGCATGTGCTATTCGATCACCGACCTGTTTCCAACGTTGTAGGAACAAACCTAATGTAAACAGAATCAAAGAAGATTTTGAAGTTAGAATTTTAGCTGATATATCCTTGCATTCAAGTAACCATATACATGCCAACACCTTGTACTACGAAAGGCTATTGATAGGAGAGGGTGGTGGGAGTTAAAATTAAACGTATCCATTTTAGTATTGTCAACTTTTTATATGACAGGAATCCCAGTGGTTATGTCAGTTACTTAACGCAACCATCAAACTTTCTCCTAACTGTTATTAAAACGTTGCTGGTTGCTTATTTAGCTACTTATTAGTATATTATGACACTAGTGCATAATCAGTCTTTTAAAGCACGAGTAACGAGTTTAAAACCACGACGCGAAGCGGAGTGGCTTTAACGTTACGAGTGCTTTAAAAGCTAATTATGCACGAGTGTCATACGATACTTTTTAGTATAAATGCAACAATAATTTTAATTAGAAGAAATCAAATCAATAATTTCAATACATGACATGTACCTATATGTCATTTGACATTTCCTGACATTTCACTGGACTATTATACGCTTAGGATTGGCTGTTACCAAGCAACCTTTATACGCACGCCGTGCGATAAAGGCCCGATTATGCACGCTTATAAGTGTGTTTTAATTGGTTTATGATGCATGCATACTAAAATAGTATATTATGACACTAGTGCATAATCAAGCTTTTAAAGCACGAGTAACGTTACGAGTGCTTTAAAAGCTAATTATGCACGAGTGTCATACAATATTTTTTAGTATAAATGCAACAGTAATGTTAATTAGAAGAAATCAAATCGACAATTTCAATACATGACATGTACCTATATGTCGTTTGACATTTCCTGACATTTCACTGGACTATTAAACGCTTGGAATTGGCTGTTACCAAGCAACCTTTATACGCATGCCGTGCGAAAAAGGCCCGATTATGCACGCTTATGAGTGTGTTTTTATTGGTTTATGATGCATGCATACTAAAATAGTTATTTACGAACCAAGTGCGTGAAATCATATTTCGCGAATGAGTGACCAGTTTAAAGCGCGAGCCGTAAGGCGAGCGCTTTATGGACACGAATTCGCGAAATGTTTCACGCACGAAGTTTGTACAATATTTTTTGTACGAGAACTATAATAATAATATATATTGTTAAATACGTAATCGTGTATGACACACTACTAATCTCTTGATATTAACGGGTCGATGGCCGCAGTGGTTAGGCGGCTGACTATTGTCGTGAGAGGACGATAGGTGCCGGGGTTCAATTCTCTGGAGGGACGGTGACATTTTTTCAGAGAGTTTAATCCCGGATCGACTTGCCATTCGCTGTTGGGAGCAAAGTGATTAACAGCGCGGCATCATAAAAGGCGATATGATGCTGTCACAAAGCCATTTAAACACAACTTACACACACTAAACTACACCGCAAGAGTTGCAGTGATAGCCAGACAAGTAATACAGCTTACGGAGTCACTGCAACTAAGCACCCACCACACATTAAAAAACAAAAAAAAAAAATTAAAAAAATTTGAGTTGGCAGTATTGATTATTTGAAATGACATTTAATTTAAAATTATCAAATTCAAAATGGTAATTTATATAATATTTGTTGCTGTTCTGACATTGAATTACATACCTTCCAAATATATCGATTTCTATTTTATTTCCTTTTATTTTCATAGAAAAACAACGAACTGGGTAGCATAGTATTAAGGTTAGGAATTTATGATTTTAAAATGTCACTAAATTAATCAAGTTCCAGGCAGTACCAACTTTACTTTTACGCACTCGTGCTTAAAGTGACTTTTTACGCACGCAAATCGAATCGTGAAATGACAGGTTTTGATAAGCGAGTACAAAAAATATGTTTTTGAATATAAACGTGTAGAATGTGTTAAAGAAACCACTGTTTAATTTGCAGTTTTCCATTAATTGTTTATTCTATTAGGATAAAGTTTGATGGTTTGGTAAAGTATTTGACATAACCACTGACATTCCTGTCATATAAACAGTTGACAATACTAAAATTGATACATTTAATACCTCCCACTACCTTCTCCTATCAATAGGCTTTCGTAGTTCAAGTTGTTATCCTGTATGCTTGGACTATTAAGAGCACCCCAACGACTGCTATGGAGACCATGCTAAACCTACCTCGCCTCCATATTTTTATCATGGGAGAGGCTACAATGGGAGCTTAAAGACTGAGAAATACTAAGAACTGAAGAACCCACTATGGGTTGGAGCGCACCAGAATAACAACAACAAGTGCGAAATTCAATCTTTCATATGGGCAACGACATAGCAATCACCAGAATTTCCTACGTTTGAACATCCTATTTTTTTATCATTAAGTACCTACTACATATTCACGGCAAACAAAAGTAGTACAAATCATTTTATAATAGTTATACCAATTCTGGTTTGACTCATGACATTACTTTAGTATGTACTCAAAAAGTCTTGACGTCTGGGGTAGGCGGGTAGGCCTGGACTGTAAGACGGATGTTGTTTATAAATGTCATAAATTATAATAGACAACCTAGATTTCTCAAAAGTTAACAGGAATTAAACATTTTATAAAGGATTGAGATCGCTGGTAAATGAAACAGAAATTATATTTTTTTAAAGACTTGTGGTTTTCGAGATTTTTTGAGTTGAAAGATGTCCGAGGAAACCACGTGACCAAAACGCTGCGTGACGTAGAGGTTCTCTAAACGTTACCCCAGCAAACAGAAAAACGTGAAAAGCACATAATATTTTGGTAATATTGCAACCAAAAGACGTGTTTTTGGCACGTGTATATAACGAGATTTGTACGTTGAAATGTCACACTTTTAGGACGTGTTTTGAGGACGTGAATAAAACGTATCTTAAGACGGTCCTATTACGTTCTACCAGGACGGCATAAATACGTAATTCAAGACGTAAGGGCTGTTTCACACATATGCGGTTCTATTCGGTTCGATTCGTTTTCGATTCTTTTTCGGTCGCTGCCTGCAAGTGTGAAACGGTGCTTCGGTTTCTATTCGGTACCTAATAGAAACAGTAGATCACCGAACACTCCCTCGACAGGAAGAGGTTGCACCAGGTTTCTGAAAGGTATGGACACGTGTCCAGGGAACAGAAAGCAAATCAACGCGTTCACACACACGCGGCTCAGTTTCTGTCTTAACCTGATAGCGAGTGGATCTCTATTTTTTAGTTTTAGAAATGAACGGTTTGCCAGATGTTGATGTGGATCGGTTGATTTCTGCAGTGCAATCAAAACCAGTGTTGTGGGAAAAAACTTTCGAAAAATATAAGGATAAATTTAAGACGCACGAATCATGCCTGGCTAGACGTTTGTGTTGATGATGAATATAATGTAACTTGGCGTTGAAGACGGTCCTTTAACTTCACGTATAATTCATCAAATGATTTTGTTGACATCCTGAAGTACTTAATTAAAAAATTCTTCTTCTGTAGAATGCCCCATATTCCTTCCTTAAAGTGATTAGAGGGTGCTCCCAATAAATTCTAGTATTCCCCCTTCGTTTTTTAATTTTTCTATACAACAACATGGCAACAACTTGCGTTCTCTTCGTCATGACTACTGAGTGTACGGAAGAAAACACGAAACCTAATATGATCCGTATGATAACCGTGTATGTGTGAAGGAGTTTTATTCGTTTTGGGTTGCAACCGAACCGAGTGGAAACGCATATGTGTGAAACGAGCCTAATTAAAGCGAATATTAAAGCCTCATTTATATATGCTAGTCAACTCGGCCGAGTGATAGACTAGCAAGCCATTAGCACTCACATAATACGTGTAAACATTCACTGGTGCTAGCTTGAACTAGCACCAGTGAATGTTTACAAGTATTATTTGAGTGTTAGTGGCTTGCTAGTCAATCACCTCGGCCGAGTTGACTAGCATGTATAAATGAGCCTTAACAGCATGTTTATTATACCGTATTACTGGGACCTAATACCTACTGTTGCTTTAATAAATTATGCAAGTTAATAAAGTACATATCTATTTTAAAAAACTGGAAAACCTATGTATATATATACTAGTTTTCCGGCCATCTTGTTATGTTTATGATATTTCAACAGAACGAGCGGGTTACTATTAGATGTTATGAAAACCAACCCTCATATATCTAATCCCAAACAAATCTAAGAATGTTCTTTGGGTCATATTTATAGTCCGTGCTTGCGCGCGCGATTTTGACATAAATGCATTAGAAATCTGTCAAAATCGCGTATTCAAGCATCGGGACAACCTCAAGCACGAACTATAAATGACCCTTAATAAACTGCCAATACATAGTATACATACACACAGAGAAAAATGTTCTTGAATTAAGAAAATAAACTGTTTTACCCAAATATGGTTAATGCTAGAATATTTCTGTTTTGATTCAAACACATTTTCTTGGAATAAGTAAATGCGTTTAATACAATCTAGACTATATTTGTTGTAAAATACGTATTTGATGTGAATAACTTCTGTCGAAGCTCTCGACACTTGATTTAAAAAAGGCGCCATTGCGCATGGTCACAAAAGATAGTAAGAAGAGAATGAATCTTTTTTGTAGATATAGTAGTAGTTGTTGTTGTGTTATAATATATGTTAGAAACAAAACGAAATCTTTCATTAAAAGCTACCTTAAGAACCAAACATATTTTGGTCACATCGAGCCGAATTAGAAATCGGTAACCTGTGAAGTGTACAGTTGATTTACATAAAGCTATTGAAGAATATCGAAAAAACAAAGCGTCATTGCGACCGTTACAGCGTCATTACGACCACATTTAGGTTAGGTAGTCAATGCGACTGTCTACAGCGTCTGCTGGACCACCTGAAATCACGAAAATAGAAAAAACAGCGACAACTCCAACAGCAACCGGTAAGTGGCTTCTCAATTATCCCAACTTATATCCTGAACATATTCAACTGAGAACCGTTTCTATCGGAAAGCATACATTCAAAATATAATAATTCAAGAATGCCGGACGAGCAGGATGCGAATTTAGCCGGTTTAATTGCGAAACGGGGTATTATTAAGAGTCAATTAACAAAATTGTCAACGTTTGTCACAAACTTTAAAACCGATGATGATATTAATCAAATTAAAGTACGTGTTAGTCGTTTACATAAATTTTATGACGATTTTTCCAATATTCAAATGGAGATTGAAATGATTGACTCTAATGTTAAGAAAAATGAAGCGGAAAGAGATACGGTAGACAAACAATATTTTGGCACTTTAAGTACCATAAATAGCATTTTAGACAAACAAGCAGATATAAATAAGCAAGAAAAGGCCCCAAATAATTCGAATTCTAATGAAAGTCGACAAACAAACTTATCATTGCCAGTAATAAAATTACCTTCGTTCAAGGGAACATTTGCGACTTGGAGCGCATTTTATAACAGTTTTAAACCTCTAATACACGATAATACAAAATTATCAGATGTTGAAAAATTCCATTATTTAAAATCTTGTCTTTTAGATGAGGCAGCAAGAACAATTGAATCTCTTTCAGTGACTCAAGATAATTATACAATCGCGTTCGAAACTTTAGAAAAAAGATACAATAATAAGCGACTTATTGTCCAGGAACATGTTTGTTTTATAATTAATCTTACGCCAATTACAAAGGCTTCGCATGCCTGTTTACAAAAACTATTAGACGATCTGAAAGTAAACATTCAAGCGCTAAAAACCTTAGAGATCCCTGTTGATCAATGGGACGCAATAATAGTACCTATTATAACCTCAAAACTAGATTTCTTTACAAAAAAGAATTCGAGTCAAATTTGACTTCCGATATTACAAAATTAAGCGATTTATTAACCTTTCTGGAAAAGAAATGTCAAATTTTAGAATCACTAGATGTAATGAATAATATATCATTAAATTCTAATAATAAACGCTACAATAAATCCGAAAATTCAACGTCTAATATGCCACATAGTAACAAACGTTTTACTACCTTAGTCAATACTTGTAACAATAATCAGTCATCGCAACAATGTGTCATCTGTAAACTTGTAGGGCATGCAATTTATCAATGCGACAAACTTGTAGGGCAATCAATAACGGATAGATTTAATACTGTTAAACAATTTAAATTATGTACCAATTGTCTTCGGGCTAATCACCACGTGCAGAATTGTAGATCAACCATGAGATGTAGACAATGTCAGAAGCAACATCACACTCTTCTGCATAAAGATAATTGTAATCCTCCATCGATTATTAATAAAGATGATAGTGTGAAAGATGCAGAGAAGATTACTGCACAAACAATGGTGCATCACGTACTGCAAAAGAACACTCAAATTCTGTTATCTACCGCAGTAATTAATATTCCAGACAAATTAGGCAATTTAATTAAATGCAGGGCACTTTTAGACAATGCATCTCAAAGTTCATTTATTTCAACAGCTCTATGCAAGAGATTAGGCACTCCACTAAAGGAAACAAACATTCCTGTTGAAGGAGTCAACCAAACATTAAGCAACATCACAAGAAAGGCCGAGATTTCTATTTATAATGGTAATAAAAATATGGTGTCTCATGTGAGGTGTTTAGTTGTTGACAAAATTACGCAAAATTTACCTTTATTTAGTTTTTCCATATCTAATTTCAAATTGCCTCAAGAAATTATACTAGCTGATCCGGATTTTAACATATCAGCGCCTGTAGATGTCTTATTGGGAGCAGATGTCTACTGGGGAATAATGCGCGGAGGTTTTGTAAAGGGAAATCAAAATCACCCTACCTTAGTACAAACTGAGTTGGGCTGGATTCTTGGTGGTGCTTTTACTCCAAATTACTATAATTCCGTAGAAAATACAGGCACTTTATGTAACTTATCAATCAATTTGGAAAGAACAATGGAAAAATTTTGGAACATAGAAAATATTGCGAACACTAATTTAAAAACGAATGAAGAAATTGCTTGTGAAGCATTTTATAGGAAAACGACTCGCAGAGAAATTGATGGGCGATTTGTAGTGAAACTACCATTCAAAGATAATAAAAATGAATTAGGGTGCTCAAAACCTCTTGCAATTAAACGATTCCAAAATCTAGAAAACAGATTACAAAGGAATTCCACTTTAAAGTTAGAGTATTCTAATTTTCTTTCCGAGTACTGTCGTCTGGGTCACATGGAATTGGTAACAAATCCCGATTCTATAGCATCCAATCAATCATTTTATTTACCAACACATGCGGTATTTAAAGAATCGGAAACAACTAAGATTCGTGTGGTATTTGACGGGAGTATGAAATCAACGAGTGGATTAAGCCTCAATGACATTTTAATGACAGGACCGAACTTACAACAAGATCTATTTTCTATTTTGTGTAGGTTCCGTACGTATAAATATGTAATAAACGCAGACATTGCTAAAATGTATCGCCAAATTAAAATAGACAGCCCAGATACAAATTATCAATTGATATTATGGCGTGAGAATCAACATGAACCTCTTCAAACATACAGACTAACTACCGTAACATATGGAACTAATTGTGCACCATTTTTAGCGATAAAAACTTTGCAGCAATTAGCGGAGGAGGAGAAACAGAACTTTCCTGAAGCTTATTCAGTTATAATGAGAGATTTTTATATGGATGACTGTTTGACGGGAGCGGATACCATATATAAAGCAAAGGTCCTTCGAGAACAATTAACAAAAATCATGTTGAGAGGGGGTTTTGAATTGCGCAAATGGGTTGCAAATGCACCAGAAATTCTTGACGATGTGGAAAATCGCGGCGATCCATTTGTACTATTGGACCCTGCTAGTGTGACAAAAACTTTAGGCGTATATTGGAATGCGCAACGAGATACGCTGGAATATCGCGTTAATACTAATCCCAGCTTAAATCCAGTAACAAAACGAACCGTACTTTCGACCATCGGTCGCATCTATGATCCTTTAGGTTTATTACAACCAATAATAATCAAACTAAAGATTCTAATGCAGAAGGTGTGGATATCCAAGATTAATTGGGATGATATTATTCCAGGTGAATTACTAAATATTTGGAGTCGGTGTGTTACCCAGCTTCACGTTATAAATAACATTAAACTTTCAAGATGCACATTTCCTAATGATCCATCAAAAAATATAGAATTACATGGCTTTTGTGACGCTTCCGCGGAAGCATATGGATGTTGTATTTATGTCAGATCACAGGATAAATTCGGCAATTATCATACGCAACTTTTGTGCGCGAAATCTAGGGTTGCACCATTGAAAGTGTTGTCCATACCACGTTTAGAACTATGTGGGGCGGTACTTTTAGCTGAATTAGTAACCAAGGTTTTGAATTGCTTAAGTTTATCTGATGTAAGGCTATTTTTGTGGACCGATTCGACAATTGTCTTAGCCTGGTTGTCGAGTCCTGCAGGCAACTGGAACACGTTCGTTGCTAATAGAGTGTCAATTATTCAAACACTAACGAACCCAAGCGATTGGCATCATGTAGATACAAAGGAGAATCCAGCTGACGTTGTGTCCAGAGGATTACACCCTGAACAGTTACTAACCTGCAATTTATGGTGGTCTGGTTCAGAGTTTCTAAATTCTCCAGAGGAATCCTGGTCGAAATATAGTAATACAGATAATAACTCTCTTCAAGCACACAGTATACCTGAAAAACGGAAGACGTGCTTGTTGAATATTGCCAATAATGATATTTCTTTAAAATTCTTAGAAAATTACTCCACCTTTACGAAACTGCAACGCATTACAGCTTTGATACTTAGATTTATCCATAATTGCAAAAATCCAATTGAAAGAAGAACAGGTTTTATAATGACTTGCGAAATTGAAGAGGCTACAATAAAATTATTAAATTTAATTCAAATTAGTTGTTTTCCCATGGAGCACAAACTTTTAAACCAAAAAACAGAAATTCTTAAGACAAGCCCATTATTACCACTTAATCCTTTTATGGATAAAAATGGCTTAATTAGAGTAGGTGGCCGTATAAAACTTTCGAACGCAACATTTGATGCAAAATATCCAATTATTATTCCAAAAAATCATCACGTCACAGAAATAATTATAAGACATTATCACATTAAACAATTGCATGCAGGAACACAAGGTACATTGGCAGCCATACGTCAGAACTTCTGGCTAATAGGGGCCGTAGTATTGTCAGGAAAATAATTCACAAATGTATAAACTGTTTTAAAAATAATCCTGTCGCGTATAATCAACTAATGGGAGATCTGCCAGAGGAAAGAGTCAAACCTGCTAGACCGTTTGTAAAGGTAGGTGTAGATTATGCTGGTCCAATTATAATTAAATCCAGTTTAACACGATCAAAAGTTCAAATCAAGGCCTACATATGCGTTTTTGTATGCTTGGTAACTAAAGCTGTTCATTTGGATTTAGCGACTAGTTTGTCCACCGAATCTTTTTTAAGCGTATTCAAACGTTTCATTTCTCGACGCGGAAATGTTACTGACATTTTTTCGGATAACGCTACTAACTTCAAAGGTGCTAATAAAGAATTAAAGTACTTGTTTGAATATTGTAAATCTCAAGAATTCGAAACTAAAGTTATTGACAGCCTTCGTCAAAATAAAATTAATTGGCACTTTATACCAGCAAAAAGTCCGAATTTTGGCGGTTTGTGGGAGGCTGCGGTTAAATCCACAAAATTTCATCTTAAGCGGGTTATTGGTGAAACAATTTTAAATTATGAGGAATTGTATACCTTATTAAGTATGATAGAGGCGGTTCTAAATTCCCGACCACTTTTGCCTCTTACGCAAGACCCAAACGACCTAGAAATCCTAACTCCTGCCCACTTTCTTATTGGGAGCCACTGACTGCACCGCCAGGGCCAGAACTTCAAGAGGTTCCTGTTAACCGTTTGCGGAGGTTTCATCATCTCGAAAGGATGAAGCAGCATTTTTGGAAACGTTTTTCTTTGGAGTACCTCACAGAACTACAACGGCGATCAAAGTGGCAACAACGCAGTCCAAATTTGACGCCGGGCACGTTGGTTCTGCTAAAAGAAAGGTCACCACCCCTACGCTGGCAACGAGGGCGCATCACCGAGTTGCACCCAGGTAGTGATGGTATTGTGCGCGTAGTGTCCGTGCGATTATGCGATGGAAATATATACAAAAGAGCTATACGAAACTTGTGTCCATTGCCAATAGACAACTAAATGAGCAACTAAAGTGTACATACGTATTTGCTTTAAACAATTTTTGTAATTGTGTTTTCATATTTTCAATGTATCAATGGGGTCTCAAGCACCAAATGTAGTTTGTAACAGAATACTTATTTTGTACCCTAAAGCGGTCCAAGGGGGGCGGCTATGTCGAAGCTCTCGACACTTGATTTAAAAAAGGCGCCATTGCGCATGGTCACAAAAGATAGTAAGAAGAGAATGAATCTTTTTTGTAGATATAGTAGTAGTTGTTGTTGTGTTATAATATATGTTAGAAACAAAACGAAATCTTTCATTAAAAGCTACCTTAAGAACCAAACAACTTCCCTATTTGTGAAATAGCTGAATTGCAAATTTCGAGCAGCTGCATTCGAGATTATATGTGTACACGAAGCGTTTATACGTGCATTTTTATCTGCGTGCACGATTTTGCAAGAATTAGATACGTAGGTATAAGTTTTTTTATAGTTAAGGCGTGGACATTTGCAGTAATAAAAGTACATATTAAACGTTGTACTTGAAGTAAATCCATTGGCTAAACTTCCGAATGTCGACCACTGAATTGGCAATTTATAAGCAATTTAACGGAAAGTACAGGTTTTACTGAGTCCAAAACAGACCCCCGTTTCTTGCGGAGATCAGTCTAAGATACCTAAAAATCGTTCTAAAAAGTGTTATTCCTAGGTTATGTTTCGCTAGTGTTTTGACATTTCTGCGCGGATTTTCACACTAGCGAAACATAACCTAGAAATAACACTTTTTAGAACGATTTTTAGGTATCTTAGACTAATCTCCGCAAGAAAAGGGGGGCCGTTTTGGACTCTGTAAAACCTGTACTTTCCGTTAAATTGCCTATAAATTGTCAATTCAGTGGTCGACATACGGAAGTCTTACAAATACATTATATTCTTACATCAAAACAATGTTGTTTTGCGTCAAAACAGTATTCTTAGAAAATAATATTCTTGTGATAACACAATATAGTTTTGCGGATATACAAATACGGGATTGTTTTGAACTGAAACAGTCTGTTTTAACTCAAGATTATTTCTTTGCGTGTACATATGTATGTATTTGTTACATATACACAATATTAATACTGTACTTAACATCTACATTCTTTAATTCACAGCACTTCCAAATTACAGCAATCACGTCTAAAGATAAACTGATGAGATAACTGACAGTAAAAGAGAAATGGCCGGTGGCCCGTATATGACTCGAGCGATGGCGCGTAATTCAATTTCATATTCTATGCAATATTACATCACTGTTTATCAACAGTTCCAGATTTATTAAAATAAACTCATGAAGCATGATTAAATTATTTAAAGAGTAGTAGGTGTCGTAGAACACAAATAATAAAAATTTTAAAGTGTATATTTCTATTTGGGAGCTTTTTGGGTTAAATTTGACGTATAGAAGACGTCCTTTTAGTACCTAAGTTGACATATATATATGTATGTTGTATGTAAAATTGTTGTTTTATATATCTCAGTTTCGAATTTAAAAATCTTTAATTCTCCTCAATAATTTTAGTTTGCGTAAAAGTTATTGAAAATATGTTCTCTACATCAAATACTTTATATATTCATCAAGTCATCCAAAAACTCGTTATAATAAACCAAAATACAACGTGAATAACACGAGCTCGTTTCAGTTCTGTTTGCTGGGACCGGTCTAATTTGTACGTTATATCCACCATAGATCGTTGATTGAAGAAATACATAAAGATGCGCTACCTATGACAGATGGAGATTTGCATTTGGCATTATATAGGATCTGAAATTTCTGTCAACTGACATATCAGAACAGCATACGTCACAATTTTAGTTCACGTAAACGCCGCGTTTTGGGAGAGCGCTGTAATCCTGCTTCTTTCTTCCCCGATTTCTAGGTAAAAAAATATTTTTTCGTCTGGGAATAAAAGGAATGGCTATTTCTAATGATTATCTTTGAATTTAATAATTACAAAGTACATATGTTGTCTATTTACGTGACAGAAGTTTGATTGGAATTAAAATACTTTGGCATTTCATTTATCAATAGCAATCAATGGTTTATATTAATAATTTAAGCACATACATGCGTTTACGTAAAGACTATGACATATTTTTGACCAGGCACAATCAACTCATTAAAATTTTCTCTATATTTTGGGTTGCGTATAAGGTGTAGTACTTTTTTGTCGCAAGTTGTATATTAGATATACTGTGCTGAAAAAGAGTAATAAGTTTCAATTCTTTGAATCATACCTAGTTACTATTATGGCACATGTACATATACAGTGCTATTATTTTACTATGCAACATATCCATATGTTGCATTTTAAAATAATCGAGTCAAAGCATTATACGTTATGCAACCCATTATACATACTACCCTAACGTCAAGAATAATTAATGTTTAGTGTCAATTGAAATACATCAAATATTATTATCATTATTTTCCCTATTGTGCCATTATCTAAGTTACAACACTTTCACAAATGTATTCCAAAGAGGAAAAAATGTAAATGTGCTTATGGTATCAAAACCATCAAAGTCTACAAATGATGAGCGACTTATTTTCTGTAGAATTTCCCCATAGACCAATACACGTTCGACAAATTTAAGAGTGTATAATAGATTTAAAACAGAAGTATGTGTCGCTGACCATAAAAAAAGAATAGAACGAAAACAGTGTTAACGAGAGAAATGAAATTAAACATTTTGGTTTTCGTAGAAGAGAAATCCTTTTAAATCGTTAAATTTTATCCCGTCAGAGTTTAATATATCACCCTCAAGTGTGCGCAATGTAGTTAAAATTGAAAAATGTCGGTGTTACAAATTGCAAAACCATCAATAGCTATTTGTAAACCTCTTTGACGAAACCTCTCGAACTGAGTTTTGCGAAGATATGTTTGATTTACTAAACCAAAATGAAGATTTGTTATTAACAACACAGGAATTGAAAACCAGGATTACAGAAGAATGCAATAGTCTCAGAGCATCACCAAATAAAATATCCAATTCTATACGAAATTTTTATTATCGTTTAGGTTATTGTTTAGAACAAGAAGCGGGTCATTTTGAAAAATACTTATAATAAAAACATTTAAACATTTAATTCCTTGTGTATATTAATAAATGACCTATTCTTTGTTTGGTTTTAGAGTTTAAACACATTTGCGTTTTTCCCTTAGAACACAATACAGAAGAGTATTAAAAAAGTAAGTACTACAAATTAGTTTGAAACGCGAAAGAATATTTGACGTAAGTATTTCAATTATGAATAATGGGTTGCCTATCGTATAATGCTTTGACTCGATTATTTTAAAATGCAACATAGGGATATGTTGCATAGTAAAATAATAGCACTGTACGTTACATAAATAACGTATGTAATAAACAACATTGAAAAATATAGTTTTAGCATTTCCCCCTATGAGGTAATTTCATAACGAAGTGAACGCTGTCGCTTACAGTTTTCTGTAAGTGTCAGTTATTTGTAGTTTACGCTCTAGCAACTGGCGCGACATGTGATCAATATATAAAATTACTACAAACCTACAAACTTGACTGCATCGTATTTTATTAGTTTCTTCTTTTATCGAAGGTCGTTTAAAATGACTAGCGTAATGTATTAGCAATATGTTGTCTAATTTTGGTGGTGCTATATGGTGCTACAAAACACCAAGTGCGCTCGGTGTTTGCTTTTGTAAACATGACGTGTTTTACTTAATTCGGAAAATTGTGACAGTAACCGTAGCCGAAAAATTAACCTCACGTTGATATTTGACATATTTCGTTAACTTTTGGAATCTATTGAAATTTTGCAGAAACACAAATATGCCACTTGTTTTCTTGGACCGAATACCTCTTCCAACGCTGCAGGCTTATACGTGTGTCAGTGTCGTTGCCTTAAGTGCATGTGTTTATGTTGCTGTACAAACTATTAAAGACCCAAATTGGAATAGTGTTCAAAATGTAGAACAAGTTCATCATAATAACACGATATCCCTGGGTCAATTTATGTACCAAATCTTTTCCGTTATGATAAGGGAACCGATTTCTGTATGGGTATGTAGTTTTTGTAAACAGCTGTTTATTTGAAAAGTAGGGTTAGAAAACTGTCAAATGCGCTTAAATTATCCCGTTCACTCCCGTTGTATAATATTGCCTCTGTAGTAGGTACTTTGTCGATATCAAAATATTTTAACCAAAATATAAATAGAAAACGTAAAGTGTACTTGTTAAAGTTCTAGAGGTATATTTTTTAATTTTTGGTGCACACTGCATTTTTTTTAGTTGACTCATGCATTCACTGTCTTCATAATTTCAGGAAAAAACAAATTTGAAATACGTTTGGTTTGCAACATTATCGGTTGAAAATAATTCGCTAATAATGAAAAGCAATTTTTTTTTTGTGTAATTCGTGAATTCATTGGTAGAACTACTATGGGCCTTCACTTCGACTTTCTTTGCATTCAGCGCGTACCTGGGTATCTCAAATCTTTCAATATTTCTTTAATCGTATTTAGTTATGTAATAACTTTCTTTCAAATGAAAAAAAAAATGTTTCCACGCATTCTCTACTTTCGATTTATACTCGCACTAATTTAAAGTAAAGCCGTGCTCGCATTTGGTAGAATATTTCAACAACCAGTAGGTACTGAGAATGAGGTTTGAAATGTCGGGGGACTCAGTTTGCCTGATACGGTTGATAAAGGTATTTGATAAGACATGGATTACTACTGCATTAGTGTGTAGCCAATAATATGAAAGTAAATAACTGCAGACACCACGCCTGATCGTCTAGTCACATCCAAAGTAGCCGATCATGTATCAGAAGCGATGAGATACAGCTATTAATCGTTTTTGATCAAGCTATTTCGACACTTCTCACGGTTTGTACAATACCTAAATTTAATGTAAATTGTACGTATTGGTGCATTTCACGAGAACAAAATATAGTACAGACCTTATAATATATAATATGTAGATAATGAAACGTTGCGCTTTTGCATTTTGATTTTGGGATCTTAATAATAATTTACGTTGCAATGAAAGAAACTTTCCTACTTGCTCTTTCATACACTTATTTCATTTATTTCAACTGGATATTCTGAGAATGCGTGTCTGCAAAATAATAGTTAAATCGGATTAAGTAAGTGTTTTTAAAGAGATAGCAGTCTTACCGAAGTTACGTCAGAGCCGATCTATAAAGTAGATGTCTAAAGTCTATGAATTCAGTTATCGGTTATTTAGTTCTATGCCTAATGTTTTTTACATTATGATCTTAGCAATGCCGCGTGGTAAGTTTATATGACCAAAACTAAAATTTTTCATTGTATGTCCATAGGCCTCTGAATATAACAATCTCCTCAACAAATAAGGCTCTGTAAGACACCTTAAGAATAAAAGAAAGCTTATGGAAACGTTTTCCATAAAATTGTGTTTTGACTTTTTTGTCGTTCAGTAAAAGGTCCCCGGCGATGTATCGGAGTCCCATTATTGGTAACAAGTAATAAACTTAACACAAATTTCTGAATAGTTTTTGCTGCCATGGTATAGGCACTGTCGTAGCCAAACTGTTGTACAAAATACTTGAAATTTATTCGATCGTGTTACACTGTCGTTGGTTCATATTTTTCTCAAATTTGTATTCTTGAATTAGCTTTTATTCGGAAAAAACCTTGCATATGCAATCAGTACTTACTAGGCTGTACCTATTTCCTTATAATCTTTGGGACTATTTTATAACTATAGATCTTAAATTTGATCGATCTTTTTCCTATTATTTACAGGTTCTTATAAGAAAAAGAGAAAAGTAAAAAAAAGATTTTATGATGATTACAAGAGAAATTCCATTTTATCACAAAGCAAATATTGTGCCAACCAATATAAAGTTCTGACATTTTAGACAGTACAAATACTGATTGTATTAGTATTTGTACTGTCTAAAATGTCAGAACTTTAAATTGGTGTATGATCCTGTTGGCAAAGTTTATTAAATTTATATACCGTTTTATTTGGTAAATGTAACACTAAATTTATCTTTATTAATTCATAATAATTCTTCAGCTACTCCAGATTAATTTTGTATATCAGTAGCGTTTTGTATCTGTATAGAAATAGTTAATGTGTGAACTCGTGGTGCAGCTAAATTGCACACTGTCGAAAGAATAGAGGTTGTAGATTCGTGTTTTACAGTAGATGCAAAGCTTTTTAATTTGTATTTATAGATATTGTTGTTCGTATAATAGTTTTAAACATTTTATTAGAAAATAATAAAGAAACATCTAATTTTTCTATACCTATAATGGTGAAATACACGGAGATAATGTAATTTTCAAATATCTATTCAATAAATAGTGTCTTTTATACCAGTACAACCAAAAATATACTAAATAATATCAATAATCAATTTACTTTTATAAAAAGCACTACTTTTCAAGAAAATACGAAGCACGTATGTACTTACATACAAAATTAAAACCGAAAGCAGTAGTCATATGTTAAAACTTTACACATACACATTTATTATAACTGAATTGTGAAACCACATGGACTGATTATTTCAAACTTTTCCTAATGTTGTGGTATGTCACCCTTCCATTTATATACGCTCTATGAAATAAATCGTTAAATTGTGGCCACAAAATATATCTATAAATTTTCCAAAATCTTACAACTTATAATACAGAAGAGCACAACGTATCGTTTACGTTTGACGTTGGTGAAAGCTTTAGTCGAGGTTTTAGTATTAATAAAATTACCGTTAAGTTAATAGTAGCCTTTTCAGTTATTTAACGACTATGTAACGGTTAATTGTCTTAATTCGTGGCTATGGAATTGTGGACATATTTTACAATCACTTTATAGATCTTTTACTTAAAACTCGTTATATTTTTTATTTGAAGTTTAATGTTTTTAAAACTGGGATTGATGTGCATTGATTTTAAAATATCGAGTGTTTTTGATGTACTTACTATACTATATACAGCAGAGAATTTTTATGTAATTTATCTAGCTATGAAACAATAATGAATAGCAGAGATTTTTAAACGTCCAGTAGTGGTTGCGGCATCTATCTATACCGTCTCGTCTGTTCGTTCTCAAAGTCGGACATAGGAATTTTTATTATGTGCTAACGTTTCCTAGTACCACCAACAAAATAGCTGATCTATCAATTAAATAATTTAAATTTCAAAGCAGTACGTCAAGTTTGACAGTTCATTCATTCAATTCTGTGTTTTACTGTTTGTTTATTTATAAAACTACCATTTCGAACTTCATTCGCGGTTCAATGAGTAATTTAAAAACGAAGAGTTTTTATGGTGAAAACATATAGCACAATTAAGTAACATACCTATAACAATTAAGGTTTTATTACAACTTTTATAAGTAATGATACGTGTCTAGGAACGAAAGAAGATCTATCTTTATTTCAACTTTATAGAAGAACTTAATTTTATTAAGTAAACAAAAAAAATGAAATGGCAGGTAAAGCTGTAGTTTAATTTGTGCAGGAAACTGAAAATTTAAATATGTAAATAAATTTTAGAAAAGGAGGTCCGTAAATAAATCATGACCGTAACAACGAATGAAAACTGGCCAGGAAGTATTTCACCAAAGCTTCTACAAATCAATTAACACACTTCGATCGCAAAACTCCGACAAAACAATGAAAAATAACATTTTGATGCAAGCTTGTCATATATATTCCAAAATGAGAACCAAACAGTAAATGAGCCTTCTTCTTAATCTTCAACATTTAAAATGATAATCTCTAGCCCCGTTCAAAAGCGTATTGTTTTGGCTTGAACCGAAACCAAATATTAAAAAAAATGGAAAAGTGGAAAAATTTCCGCAATTGTTTCTTCTCTTCACTGATCAACATACCATAAAGACAACATAAACAAGAAAATTGCTTTGATGGAAAATAAGAAGAAGACAGATGAGAGAGAAGAAAAGAACTTAATGAAAAAATTAAGAAGTAAAAGCTTGTTGTTAGGGGAAATAAAACTAAATTACTATGAAAAACGGATTGACTATACCAATGATGTACGTACTGACGAAGAATATGAGGATTCAGACGATAATATTGACGATATAGATTATGAACCGCACGATATTAATGAAGTTGAAAAAAGGTGATTATGCGCTTAGTAACTTCCAGGGAAAAAGTATTACACGTATGTTTGTATTAGGTACAAATAACATTAAAAGAATGATCTTGAAGTTACGGCAATGATTTGTTGTGATGGTATGAAAATCCTTTTAAGATAATATAAAAATATTGGCTATTGAAAATTATAAAAAAATATTGTTTTTAGAAATGATATATTAACAATAATAGTATTATGTTTTGCAAAGAGTCTGATGATGTGGGTAGAATGAAAATAATAAATGGAACTGTCAATCTTGCCAAGTATCAGCAAATTTTAAATCGCAGCGTCTTTCCTAGTGTAGCAAAGCTCTATCCAGATAAAATTTCATATTTCAAAATGATGGCGCATCCTGCCATACAGACAAGTCAACTAAACTAGTTTGCCGATCATAACATAAAAGTTCTATCATGGCTTTTCAGCAACCCAGACTGTAGTATTCGGGTCGGCGTTCACCCTATAGCGTCGACCCTTAAAACTCTGCGGCTGCACTACCCCATCCCTGGTTTCATAGTTCCAGGGTAACGGGCGTGGCGGGAGTAGACTTCGTATATAGGGGAGGATTCTTGGGCGTAAGCATGGGCATACGCTCCGGCAGTCCGGCCGCTAACCGTCGGAATATACGGTGGGTAAGTGAGGCACCCTACGGCGCTTACCTAGAGAACTCTGCAGCTGCACTACCCCATCCTTGGTGGCCACACTCAGGGAAACGGGCGTGGCGAGAGAATTTGGCGAAGATAGTAGGGGAGGATAAAAGGCGGTTCGCCGAGGAGTAGTCCGACCGCTGGTTGTCTGGTTGGGGAAACCTTTGGTTTCATCCTAAAACAACTCGGTGACTCTGGGACCCTACGGTTTCACTGTAGCTGCCGCGGATACTTGATCGCCGGAGGGGCGAAAGGGTTGGCGCGGTTGGCATTTTGGGGTAGGGCTTTTGCCCGGCCGTCCCCGTAGTTCAGGCTTAATTCACGGGCGGGCTGGTTGTACCTCACGGCCAGATTCCGTTTCCCACGCTTGGCCGATAGTAGCCATCCGCAAGGAGGCCTAGGCCCCGTAGGGTTAGATGTGAGGTAGGAGTTCGCTAAAGCGTCTCCAACGGTGACCCGTCCAACGTTGACAAGAAAACTTGTCTAACATGGGTAGCACGGGAGAGAGGAGCCCACCGGTTCGCCGGGCCTCTCTGAGAGGTGTCGGTCTCGTACGGGCAACTGGTTTCGTGCCTCTTTGTCCTGAGGAGTGTGTGCACTTTCCCTGTTTTGCCGCATACCTAACGGTCGGTCGGCAGCTAGTGCCCCTTTGGGGTCCAGCAACCACTTTTTTTTTTTTTTTTTTATGTGTGGTGGGTGCTTAGTTGCAGTGACTCCGTAAGCTGTATTACTTGTCTGGCTATCACTGCAACTCTTGCGGTGTAGTTTAGTGTGTGTAAGTTGTGTTTAAATGGCTTTGTGACAGCATCATATCGCCTTTTATGATGCCGCGCTGTTAATCACTTTGCTCCCAACAGCGAATGGCAAGTCGATCCGGGATTAAACTCTCTGAAAAAATGTCACCGTCCCTCCAGAGAATTGAACCCCGGCACCTATCGTCCTCTCACAACAATAGTCATCCGCCTAACCACTGCGGCCATCGACCCGTTCGTGTAGTATTAGTCACACTTTGTGGTATTGCACGAAAAACTACATGAGAAATGGCTATAAATGCTTTGCAGACAAAATTAACAGATATATGGTAGATATTTACGTCAGATGAATTGTTGAAAACCATGTCAAATCGAATTAAAGCTGTTGTTAAGGCTAACGGTGACGTAATTCTGTAGTAAATTTTATACTTAATTATCGTCTGAACGGTAAGTTGGCAATACTTTTTACTTTGTTTACATTTTTTTCGTTTCCGTGGAAATAAAATATACATTCTGCTGTAAATGTGGTTCTTAATGTTATGTATACCCAATGCCTTGCCTACAATAAGGAATTAATACTTGAACATCTACGAATCGTAAATATCTATCAAAAATCTTATCGTGATAATCTTACGTCGCAAGGGGTCGCACAAGTGAATCTCAGTACTATGCGAATGATTTCTTATTTATTAATACTATTCTTAATAACATTTTCGTAAACAAACATTGTCTGTTTCAAGTTTTCCTCCAGTGAGTCATAGTTGAGTCTGCAATTTTCCAATCGAGCTAATTATTTCCAGACAAATTATTATACATTGTGGAATAAAAAATACCAACATGACCATATGTATAAATATATACATCAGTATCATTGTTATACAATATTTATACATAATTTTTATCGTTTCTTATCTCAGCGGATTAACATTAATTTATTGCACGTAACGGCGATATCGTGGATGTTTAATTTTGGCTATGCATATAATAAAATAATGCTGATAAATTCTTATAATTAATGAAAACCGCAGTTCGTTTACTGATTCCTTAAAACGTCAATAGATTTACAGATTCACAAAAAGCGCACGGTGCGTGGTATGAAAGTGATTATTATATAGGTATTTATAATACTTATTACAATGGTGAAAAAAGTATTCGTACACTAAGTTACTTGCACATTTGAAGTATTTTATAGAAGTGACAAATAGATACAGTATTATTATATCAGTAGGTATCGTCAAACCTGTACCAAATCAAGTAGGCTATCCACTAAGATCAATTTGCTTCCAAAAGAAAAACCACAAAAAAAGAACAAGAAATTTCGAAATATACAGTGTGTTTCATTCCAAATGGTAATGCTTCGGTATTTTTTCTATTGTTTTGTGTATTAGAAAACCTTTTTTTTCTGTATGGGAAGCCTTTGACGGTTTATTACATGAGTAGACTACATTTTAGCAAAAATATATTTTTTTAAAGAAAAGTTGGTTGGAATCACATTAAACCCTCAACTCCTAAGTTTGATCAAAAAGAGTACTACACCCTAACAAAATAGCGGCTATAACATTAAACGATTATTATCATTGTTTGATTGTGAAAATATGCGCTTGAATTGGAAATTCATGTACATATTTCCAAAAAGAAGAGCCTGAATATTCCATCAGCTTTCCACACCACAGATACATTTTTTGATAATACTCTCTTTTGCAATTAATAACGTAATGTGAATTTCTGCAGGCCAGTGGTGGCAATTTTATGATTTTTGTCGTCTGCATATTCTTAAGAAATATTGTTAAGAAAATTCCTCTTATTTAAATAATTTTCTGCATTCACAAGCAATATTCAGAGTTCATATTCTAACGTTTAGTCATTGTCATCTTGTTTTCCTCCATCGGGCTTTCCTGTATGACATTTAAAGTGACGTGGTCGTATGGATATATTTGAACGGATCTTGGTCTTGGTTTGGTTACATTTTTAGTATTTTAAAGAGTTGGGTTACTTTATAGATACTTTTATTAATTATGTAGGAACCGTGATACCTTATATTGAATTCACGCGTAACTTCTCTTGTTGAACATACATTATCACTCTGTTATCATCAATAAGTCTTACAGTTTTCACTTTTTCCGTTGTAATAAGCATAACTGCAGCCCTAATCCAATTATTTAAACCATCCCGACCAATTTCTTTACTGAACATTTTTTTTAAATCGTAGTGTTTTTCAAAATTTTTGCGTTATCTTTTGAGATCAGGTTAGTTTTTGCTAAGCTCAAAATGTAGATTACTTACTTCATACAGATTCAGAAACTTCACATATAGGAAAACGTTTTTTAAATCTAGCAAGAAATTCGAAAATTATTTGAAGCGAATTACATTGTCTGGAAACGGTATAGCATCGGTTATGAAACATCCTAGTTCTGTAAATAAGAGCGAAACTAACGATTCAGAGACGCAATACCTGCTGAAAATTGACGCAATCATAAGTCGAAATTACCTATGTCACAGAACAGTAGTAAGTTAAAAACAATCTAAATTTATAAAATAAAATATATTTTGGAAGATTGCGTGTATTATTACCAAAAAAGATGCAACACCAAATGGTTTTTGGCCATGCCAATGAATTACATGCTGTGAGTTAAGGAACATGTCTAAAACACAGACACCCATTAATTAATTCTGTAAACTTGTTTCAATGATTGCCAAAACATAGTCTAATAATCATATGTATGTATGGGGAGCGTTGTTTTGAAGGAACTCTTATAATTCCAGTTCTGTTGAACCAAATTTTGCAAACTTAGTATCGTTGGAAACAGCATTACTCTAATGCTTACAAATGCAAACCAATCTAATAAGTAACGTGGAT
Organism: Holotrichia oblita; assembly: GCA_023690525.1. Taxonomy (NCBI): domain Eukaryota; kingdom Metazoa; phylum Arthropoda; class Insecta; order Coleoptera; family Scarabaeidae; genus Holotrichia; species Holotrichia oblita. The sequence goes on along the minus strand of CM043016.1, from coordinate 93,798,869 downwards.
CCTAAAGGGCGCTGTTTAATTTTTCAGAAATTTTGTTTTTATCGAAAGTATTAAATGGAATCATACATTTTTGACTACAGATTAAAAAAGGCTAAATTACCAACAAATTAGTGAAAACTGGGTATCGCTATCTTTTACCTATTCGAAGATATCTTGAGAAACGTGTGTTGCTTTCAAAAATGACAAAATATAACATATTTAATTTCTTTAACGCTCTGTATTGGTGATGGACAAAATGATAGTAAATAGTTTGAATCACTAAATGTAAACCAAGGAAAATTCTTTCTAATAAGACCAAAATTTGCTAAATTTCGTTCAGGGGAAGGAGGATAATTTAAATTTATTGAAGAATTTCTTACCATTCACACCTTTCTCAAGATATCTTGGGATAGGTAGCGACACGCGGCTTTCACTGATTCGTTGATAATTTAGCCTAGATTTCTAATCTAATTTTCAGAAGATTCCGATTTTCATATTTGTGATAGACCTTAAGTTGGTAAATTTTATATAAAGTAAGAATTAAAATTTTTCGTGTACAGTTACGCCATCTAGCGGTCGTCCTAGACTTCCCTAAATAATTTCCAGATGTTTCTTGGGGCCACTGTAGTCAGTGATATTTTTTCCCGAAGCTGTACTACAAACCGTTCCTGAGATATGGCTGAGCGCCATTCTTAATTGGCCATTGGAGTCGTACACAAGCACACTGTTGTTCAAGTCAAGTTAAGCATGTCTCGTTCGTATTGTACACAGGCGAGTTCGGAGTGAGCGAGAAATTTTGTTCACAAATATACACATATTCAGGAAAGCTTGCGGTCCTCAATGCATTTTACATATTACTTACTATGGCAATTAAAATGGCTTAATATATTTCTATTGTATGTAGAACTGGGTCACATACTTTCTGAAAAGCTTTTAGAAGTATTTTACTACTGCATGCAGTTTCATTTAAATATAATCGGCTTTGGCAAAACTTCAATATCACAGTTGTGCTTTCTTTTTACGTCAAGTTTACTTCATCTTTAAACTACATGCGTATGTGATGTAAATGGAATATCAATGTCTAGATTTAGGCCAAATCTATAAAGGAGCTATTTTTATGTATCGATCTAATTCCTGAAAATGGGTAATTAAAACTTAGATCGTAATTCGTCTAATTATAGCTTGCTTAGTAATTTACAACATAGTTGTAGCTTATGCTACATAATAACACATAACACAGAATAAACAGAAAGGACAAGTTTGTTAGAACTTTTGATGTTTTAATGGCGATTCTGAGTGACCTTGAGGCTATTGATGCCATTTTAAAAATATGTCCAAGAATGTTGCCAATATTTAATTATGCTTTTCTATAATTAGAATAGTTGCCAACATACATAAACCAAGTAGGTAAAACGTACACATCACAAAATCACTAAACTCACAACTAAAAACTAACCCCCAAACACCTTCAAACAAACAATAAACATGTAAACAACATTCCAGGAATATTTGGACATATCTGCCAGTCATGCGCACAATGCGCCAATTTTAAGGCTTTTGCCCTTTCTGTTTATTCTGTGATAATAATGAGAAACTCAAGTATTTTCGTTAAAACATATAAATTCAGTAATTTTACTACTGCTAGAAGTTATAAAACGGATAAAATTATGCTACATAATATAAAGCAAATTCACACCATATGTAATATCTCCGTTTGCAGTTTTTATCACATCCTATGTGTATATATGTATGTAATTTTCGAAAATGATCAAAAATAAGACTAAATTATATCAATATTCCAGACATATACGGGGTCCACTCGCTGAGAATGTTTCAAGATGACAGGCGATTCAGACATGAGTGAGTTTGTTAGTGACAGTAAAAAGTTTTCATGCTGTAAAACAAAGCAATGAATAAGTATACTGTGTATACTTGTAGAAGTATATTTCATAAGTGATACATTGAAAGAGATTTTACTGATGTGTTGAGATGCTAGGATAAAATGCAAAATTTCAAACAGAAATTAAATTACTGTTAGATCTTGTGAAAGATATGCAAGAAAAATGCACAGCGATAGGAATAACAACTTTCTTGTTGGATTATTATGGAAAAATAATGAATCGCTTGAAGAAAAAGTAGATAGGCTGAAAGAGTAAAACCGTAAAGAGAATACCAGGTAAAATACAAAACTTCGACAAATCTGCAAATAAAGAGGCTTTTGCAAGTACACCTTAAGCGGAAATGAATCTCTAAAACTTGACACTCAGTGACCATAACGGGACAATAATGAAAATGAAAAATCGCTGGGGCGGTTTTTTTTTGTCATTCCGTCAGTTTAGCGATTCAAAGTAGAGGTCCACGAAGTTGGCATCACAAAGTGGTCAAAAATCAGCAAAAATGACAGAAAGGATTGACCATTTATTGACCACTATTGACCATCAGCGATTTTGATTGACCACTTGTCGCCTAGGCTATGGCCACTATGTCTATATTTTAGGGTCTCATAGCAAAATACAAAAAATTGAAATATAGAAATTTTATTCATCGAATACGATTGACCATCGTTTGACCACTAAATATTTTTTCTGAAAACTTAATAATCGCAAAAAATTTAAAGGAAACGATTAATTTCCGACTAAATTTCTAATGTGCATATTCAGTACCCACAATTCCTGGTGTATTTTTGTCCGCTATACCTATTTGTTTATGTTGTAGGCGTCTTAGTGTTTTCCTGCTATTTATTCGTCACTTTGAGTTGCTATCCTAATATTAAATCAAAACGAAATTATGACTTCAAACAAAATAGACAGGTTCAAAGAAATCCAGATCAACAAAATATAGGTATAGTAACAAGAAATATGCTACATGCTGCATCAACTACAACTTGCTTCAAAAATACATATATACATACTGGCAGGTGATATTTTTCGGTCGAAGCTGCTAAGAAAACGTTTAAAATATGTAAACAGGAACGACACTGAGGCCTGTGAGCAGAAACTTGACATGATTTTGACTCTCTCTCTTTTTCTCTGTCCCCTCTCTTTCTCTCATTCACTCATTTTCAATATGTGCTTTGAAGGAGATTACAGTGAAGCAAAAAAATTATAAACTTTTAATCAGAGACAAGATACAAGCATACGACAACAGTATCAACACATCTAATAATAAATCTCAAGCCAAGGGCCAAAACAGACACTAGAACGAACACTTGCCTGGGATAGTTCCGCAACTATTACAACAGCTAACAAATTCTACACTTCACTGCAACACATGCATATAAAATAACCAATCAGTGTTTCTAACATCAGCACGTTACGAGTACTACATGAATGCTCCAAGAACATGAAAATAAATATGTGCATATAGTGATGGGAATTGCGGGGAATATCGTCAAGATTTGAGTAGACGTGTTCTATTATGTTATAAACAATTCTTTGAAGGATGGTATCTCCCTGATGAAAGGAAAATAGCCCTTTGTTTCTTAGTTTGTCTAAGCACTTTGAAACTGTTCTTTGTACTAGGATGGCGAACTTTATGACCAATTAGTTTACTCATGAGTATATAGTATGGTTACATTAAAAGTCTGCCCAAAACTGCTACAGTGTATCAGTCTATACAGAAGATTTTGGAATTTTTGGAGGAAGGGAATTTTGCATTAGGTATGTTTCTTTGGATCACATACTCATTACTTAAAAATTAGACTAATATGAGATAAAGGCGAAACTGAATGATTGGAGTAGATCGTACGTCACTAATAGGCAGCAAAAGGTTATTATTATAGAAGATAGTATTATCGTTAATTCTAATGTTAATCATTTTCGACGAATATTTTGGTAATATACCTAAATGTCATAAACGTTTGAAATGGAGCTCTTGTAACAAATTGTGCCGACGATTGCAACGGTAGTGACCAAAACAGTGTTGATTTTAAACCAAGTAAATATTTGATTTTTAAATATCAGATGCATGTACAATGAGTTAATAATTAATACATTTAATGTGTGTGATCATTAAGTTACTAAAATTTGTCATATACATTGCATTCGCTTTAAGGCAATGTCTTTTCTAATAAATCCAAGTTCTGGTACTATCAATTTTAATAATATTTATTTCGGTACAGTTTAGATCAAGTGTGGGCAACCTTTGACATCTTATGGGCCAAATTTTAGTGTGCAAATACCTTCGCGGGCCGCATTTAAAAGTAGTGCGTTTTAAAGTGATGTTCATAATTTTTAGCGATAGATATCAGACATGAATGGGTTTTTCAAAATGTCTCGGGGGCCGGATCAAATCATAGCGGGCCGGTTGTTGCCCACATATGGTTTACATTCTCTGTTTTATATAGTATTGTACTTAAATACATATGAGTAAAAGCATCTTTCCAAGAGATAAGCACAAACGTGCACCCGTATACTAGATTCCGAGGTGCAACTACATATTTGAAATATGTCTTTTGTCAAAATTTACTAAACATATTTTTTAAATTATTTGTTCATTGACAACTGTACAAATACTTATGACATAAGTATATACATACATACAGAATATGTAATATGTATAAGTATATATTTGTAGTTGAAAAATTTAACAATATACATACTTATTTTTAAAAACATAAGCTAAATACAAATTGATCGTTAATGGACTACATAAAATATTTACATTGAGATTTGTATTCGAGTACAGCACGCGGAGACGAAACCACAGCTGTTCACTAATCTATTGCATAAATAAAACTACTCATAGGTCAACTGATGATGCGTATAGGTACCTAATTTCTGACGTGGTTAACTTAGATTCAGTGAAATAGGTAGAACAAACTTGTTCGCACTAAATATAACTACGGTTTTGTTTCAGGTTTTTTCTAATACATATATCTGCAGATTATTTTGTCTATTACATACCCCTTCTCCTGCGCCACATATAATAATAATAATAATAATAGCGGTTTATTAGCACAAGAAATACATTACATCTTAACATAATATAAAGCAATGATGTGCTATTATTATTGGTGCTATTATGTATTGGTAATATAAAACTAGCGCATCTGCAATTTATTAATTAAGAGTACCTACCTTCGATTACAAACACATGTTGTGGTTTGGGTAGTTTATAATTAAATAAAAGACTGAATTTTTGTTTCTTTGCACTTTATTACTCTTAATACCTCAAGCTTGTATTTGAAGTTAGTCAACGTTAAAAAGAGGTTCCGAAAGAAGTCTGCTGTCGTTGTAGACCAATCTTTTAATTCCTGATCTATTTCTACTTCTAGGTCAATAAAACAACGAATAATTAAATACCAATTTATTCCATAACATATAATAATATGTTTTCGTTAAATAACTTCTTCAGTGGAAGAAATTGACATATAATATGTGTCAAATTACTAATAATATTAATATAAATTGCCATGCCTATCAACGAAATTATCTAAAAAACAAAAAATTCATTGATATATCGAATTTTAATTATATTCTACTATTCTTCTACGTACTAATTAAGGATATATTGATTTAATACAACTATAAAAATTGAAATGATTTGAATTATTCGTATATCAATCTATTTTTTGTCAAGCTCTAACAATTCTGTTCAAGGATTAGGGAAAAACATTAAATATAGTTAAATATTGTTTGGTTTCTCCGATATATTATAACATTTGTTACAATCTTTGCAATCTAATTTATAAACGACATTACTTTGATTATCATGTTTAATGGGTGTTTTTAAATTTACGAATAAATGTCTATTGTTGGTAGGTATGAAAGATATGTGAATGTCTGATTTTTTTAATTCGTGTTTTATTGTGTCGCTTAAATTGTTTATATATGGTATAGTGTGGTACCTATATGATATTATTTGATTTTGTACATGTGTTATGTATTTTCTTTATTCTTTTTGTGATTAATTTATTATAAAACTCTTTAGGATAACTATTTTTTTCTAGTATTTTTTTAACTTTGCTTAAATTTTCTTTTCTAAATTCAGGGTGAGCTAATTTAATAGCCTGATCTCTATAAATTAGATATATACTTATATATATAATATATTATTAGTAATTTGACACATATTAAATGTCAATTTCTTCCACTGAAGAAGTTATTTAACGAAAACATATTATTATATGTTATAGAATAAATTGATATTTAAATATTCGTTTTATTGACCTAGAAGTGGAAATAGATCAGGAATTAAAAGATAAGTACATAAAAATCAGAATATATATATATTAGTTGTAGACCAATTGTATGTTAGAATCGATTGTCGAGAGAAAAGTACAGTTTATAAAGAACTTTAGGGGTAGAGTATCTTGAAAATTATCCAATCATTGCATCACATATCATGTAATGTTTACGAATGGAATTGTAATGGACCGGCCCTAGATTGTGCGCTATGTTGTATGTATTAGGACGGTTGCTTTCCCGGTATTATTTTGTGCAAATTTGCGTTTCGAATATTGGGCGCCTCGGTATATGAACAAATTCCCGCGTAAACCCACGACCTTTGATTATACATAACTAGATTGACCAGTCCCGCAAGAAAAGATGAGTTGCGCTTTAAAGTCGACCTTTTGATGCGGCCACCAGAGGCCCGCCACTTGTACTTTTGCATCAAAACATTTTCGTATAGTTAGGCGGCAAACCGATATCTCACTGAATAGCCTGATGTATTTATACTTGTACTTAATAGGTGATTTTATTGCGATTGATAGAATTTTGATAGAAAAACGTAATAACTTCTTAGACTGTGATATGTATACGTAAAATATTCATCACCGACATTTAACGTACATTAGAGAGAAATGTCAAGATGACATATGAGTCGATTCATACTGACATTACTCATGACGTAACGGATAAGATCCAAAAATTCGACTGTTTATATTACATATACAGTACGGTCGACCATCCTAGGGTCAGTCGATGTCATCCGAAAGCGTATACAATAAACTACAGACGCGTTCAGTAAGAAACGTAGTGACATGATGCAATCATATAAATTGCAATTCTTATGGAAATAAAAACAATTTTAAAAAGATAAATATTGTCAAGCTACTCTTAACAGTATGAAAATACTACTAAATATATTCCTTTCAAAAAGAAAAGTTCTTCCACAAATAATATAAATTGCTTTAAAAAAGTCAGATTTATTGTTTAAAATATAAAAAAACAAGGTCCTATGGAAAAACAGGATAAAGGGAGACAAGACAATAAATTCTCAAAACGATCTCCAAGCTGAAATGAACAATTCAGAACAACAATATATATAGTAGTAGAGTAAATACATACAAAGGAGCAATACTGTCAAATTGACAGCAAGAAACTGAATCTGTCTGTGAACGCATCTGTGGTGTTTGGCATACCCGTTCGGATAACATCGACTGATTCTAGGACGGTCGACCGTACTGTATATATTATAACATGTAATCTGTCTTTTATTTGTCGCTTTCTAGGTGAACATCCACTCATTGCAAGCAAAGTAAGAATATATCGATTTCCTATTTCCTGGTATTTTATTTGAAAAATTACTTTGGGATGATTTTTAGAATTAAGAATTAATATTTAACACTTTCTATTACTTTTCATTTGTAGATTATATACAGACATATATGAGTTATAATGAAAGAAATGAAAAAAAATGGACAGTAAATATATAAAACAAAATTAATGTTAGTATTAATCTACATCTACAGAAATAATTCAAAATAAAAATAAAAGAAATAATTCAGCCCCCTCTTATTAAGCAAATATACTATAGAGAAATGGCAAATTATGCTGTAGATATTAAGTAATTGTTGTGAAGTACCTATTTTGTTTTGGATTATATTAACTTATGTACAGCTCCTACCACAAAAAGTTAATAATCTACGCAAAAATGTCTGCGGCGAGCGTATTTAAACTACTCAAAAATGAATAGGGAATTAGAATTTCTTTTAACAGATCTAATTAATTCGATTAAATTTAACGTATTTTCTCAAACTATAAATAAATTAGAAGGCCCACAGTAGTTTGTGGACATTTTATTTGGTAAATGTCTTTTCTTTGTGATAAATTATTGATTGTATTTTAACCTTAAATTAATTTAGAATACAAAATTATAAAAATAGCATTTTTTGACAAATATTATTCATTTTAAACGTCATTTCACATTTTCACGATGCCAAGACGTCATTTAAATAAAGAAACTTTTGATTTAATTGCGTTATTGCATCAGCGAGTGCAATCTGGAGCAGAAATTGCCGCAATTTTTAATGTGTCTCCAAGTGTTGTTAGTAGGGCTCTAACAAGATTTCAACAGACAGGATCTGCAAGGAGAAGATCCGGTAGTGGATCTGAGAGGAAAACAAATCAGAGACAAGACCGCTACATACGAATTCAGACAAGGATGAATCCGTTCAGCAATATGTGGTCGACTTCCGTAAGGCTGAGGATGAAAACATGGGTTTTATTGATGATAATGCATGACCTCATCATGCACAAATTGTAATGCGAGCAATAGATGACCTCCATATTAACCATCTACCTTTACGACCAACGTCTCTCGACTTGAATCCAATTGAGCACATTTGGGACAGACTTCAAGAACAGCTCAACGAACATAATCCACCCCCAATTAACATGCAACACTTGCGGGAAATTTTACCGCTGTGTTGGAGAAGAGTGTCACAAGAATACATTAATAATTGCATTATGAGTATGCCCCGAAGCTGTACAGCTGTGAGAGATGTCCGTGGCTATTATACATATATTATATTAATTATATTAGTATTAATTGTTACAGAAAAATGTTTATTTTAGCTATTGATAAAAAAGTTGCTTATTTCATAATTGATTATTTCTTAGTAATCTAACGATTTTTCTGAATAAATATACTTGAAAATTTTAAATTGTGTACAATTATGTATCTAATATAATACACTATTACAAATATTTACCCATATTTTCTAAAAAATACAAAAAAGTAAAAATTCCTCATTCATTTTTGAGTAGTTTAGGACGGACTGTAGCTTTTACTATTACTACTACGGCTTATCATCGTAAACAGATGTTATACAGGGTGTTTCATAATATATGCGCAGGACTTCAGGATGTGATAGTTTGTCCAAAAGTTTTAAAAAAGGTTTCTATCAAGTTACATTCTAAAATGCACCATTTTCGAGATATAGGGTGTTGAAATTTAATTTAAAAAAATCGTTTTTTGGAAGTATCTCCGGAACCATTTATCGTAAAGAAAACGGCTTTTGTAACCATTTTCTACTTATAATAAGCTAAGTTGTGTGCGAGAAAAAAAAATTGAAGTCATAATTCGTGAAGATTTTGAAGGGGTAGTGGTTGTTTTTCTCCCCAACTTCTACGCCACTGGAAAAAGTACGGTTTTGAGACGCTCATTTGAACCGCCAATGTTTTCTACACAAAAAAGGTACTGTTGATCAGTAAGAAATAAGTCTTAAACAGGCATTAAACAAGGCGCTTTCATTGTATATCAGAAAATACACAAATATGTTTTAGGCACTGCGTATCAGACCTGTACGCGTTACATATAAAAAGTAATTACGTTACATCGTTGATTGTTACATTTAAACTTGCTTTTTTGCACAGCTGTTTTTATATAATATCATTAGAAAATAAAAGCGAGTGAATAACTGTAACTGTAACTAGATACTTTACGCACAGCTCTCTTGTGTATACACAAAAAAGTTTAAACAATCTAGAAAAGCAGTACATATTCATTAATGATGTATTGTTTTGTTTTTCATAATATAAAAATAAATCGTTACTCCGTTGTGCTGTTACAATCTCAAACAGAAAATGAGTTTTTTGTAAAACAATAAAAATAAATTGTTAAGAAATAGTCGTAGAAATCGTAATATGCACGTGCATTATATTAAAGTAATGGAAATTTAATTACACATATTGCCCTTAAGTATTTCCAAATATTGCTGACGTTTTTAGAACATGTTTACGAATAACTTCTTATCTATACCACACCAACCAGCTAGCAATAGACTACCACTATGGCCAAACTAGCGTCACTAATATGAAAATATCCTTGCTATGTGAAAAATACGTTCGGTATAATTGCTTAAGTATGCCACCGAGACAGAATTTTCACAGCCCACACAATTTCGAAAGATTATGGAGCACGAAACTGAAGAGCACTACATTAAATATATTTATTATCATTAAGCATGGCATATGCTTACCACATGCAATGCGGACGATATTTCGAGCATTATCAGGTTTGCCATCGGCCAGCGTAGGGCCAAAGAATAACAACCTTGAATTGAAAATTAGTATGCAGTCGTGCCGTATATAAATATGTCAAAATCGGTGAGCTCGCTTAACCGTCTAATGGTTAATACAGTGCGTAATTTTTTCTTACTATTTAAATTAAATGCAAAATTGCATGCGTAAGCCGCTGGCATGTGTAGCAAATTGACCAAGTTTAATTATCATAGTAAGTTACGCTCTTACTGTAAAAATAATGTGAAATTTCCTAAATCTCATTTGACTATGATTATTATTAAATTACCAGATCATCATTTTCAAGAGGTACATAGTTGTGAACTAAAAAATCACAAAATATAAATAAAAAAGATTTTTTTTTGTTTTAGAATTGTTCTTAAAATAAATTGCAGGCAAATTTTACAAAAAATTCTAATAATAAGTGATAATAAATCAGAACTGCTCTCCCATTGTTATTCTGCCACTCCCTTTGTACAAATTACCAAAGTTTTAAACCATAAATGACATGTTTCTATAATTATTTTAACTGTATTTTCATTATGTTTTTATTTATATGACTATGTATACGTTGGCGCAGGCGAAACATCCATACATGGTCCAGTACTCGATACCATAATGAATCTCAACTGAACCCAGTACTCAGAATTGATACCGCGCACGGAATCTATACAACTGTAAGTAAGTAAAATCGCCCAGCTCTACGTGGCGTTACGGTTTCTTAAAAAAAAATTGGCTGTTCTTTTCTGTTTATAATTTCATGCAAGATGTATTTTCCCAGTGGCAAGTTAAGCACTTGCGAGCCCTAAGCGCATTTCAATTTTGAGATTCCCGTTTAAATATTCTCGTTTCCGCTACAGTGTGCATTCTATGCATTTGTTACAGATTTTAGACCTCCTCGATTTGAAAAGATTCAAGCACGTCTCCCGTGCTTGTACAGTGGTTCACCAATTAAATTACCCACAACACTTCAATGCTAAGGGGCCATTGTTGTAGTTTATTGCTATAAAGCATGCCTTCAGTTACTACAATAAATCTTTATATTTTAATTCAACAGCTTGGAGCCAAGACCGGGCAATTTAATTTTTGATTGCATGTACTTTTTATAGGAAAACGTTATAAAGCATTTAGAATTACTCTAGTTGACATTTTGAACTAAACACTAGACAGTTCTTACTCTTTTTCTTTCTACATCTGCAGTTGCTCGCTGTTTAAACCAAATTCTTCAAACTTAGATACGGTATTTTCAATCATCTAGAATAAATTACAACTTGCAATAAATGGAGTAGGCATTCACATACGGACATTTTTTTGATAATAAACGAGGAATCACCTGTGGAATGTTTATAAATTACACTTACATTCCTGTATAGCTTGTCTTAAAATACAATTATAATATACAGGGTGGTTCATTTAAAGTGTAACACTGTAATATCTTCAAAACAATTAGTGTTATGAAGAAAAGTATTTGAGAAAAGTTTAACTATATGAAGGGGCTCATTCGATGGCGCTACTGTTGTCACTATAAAGAAAGACACAAAGGTCGTAGCAAGGTCGACTCAATTTTTTTCAAATAGCATATGGTATTCAAATTCTAAAAGAGCAATAAGTTGTGAATAGAAAAATAGTAAACGACATACCACCTCAAATTAATATTAATCGAGATATTTCGAAAAAATGAGGACATAATAAAAGTCAGTGCAGCAATGTTTTTCCTTCATAAGGTAAATAGTGGAAGAACGCAGACGGCTATCGAATTAGATATAAAATATATCGAGTTTATGCAGTTCAGTTAATCGGTAGACGTAGGTACTTGTAGTTAATTGCATAGTATCTCGATGTTTATGAATATGCCTCGAGGTAAGTCGCGAACTATTCCAAACCGGACAAGGATACTCGCGCTATATACAGGACATTGGATCCACACAATAACCGAGAAATTGAAAATTAAAAAATCTACAGTGCCTCTTATGTAGCGTCGCCAAGAGTTGACTGGTAGTCTTAAAAACCGTGATCGTCTTGAGCCATGATGAGTAACGTCTAGAGCAGATGATCCACACATTAGATTAATAAGCAAACAATGTAGACGATTAACAGCACCCTAAACTGCGGCTAAATTTATTCGGGGAAGCATCTTCGAGACCTACATTTCTTTTATGACGTTTCTACACGTTAAGAGAGTAAATTATGGGTATGGACGCTGTTTTCTTCAGAAATACTGGATCTGTGAAAGCTGGCAAGTTAAAAAGACAAAAAACTGTTATACACGCCTGCTTGAGGTTCTTCGAGAACTCAAAAATAACGGCTTGATGCTACACAATGCTTTGCCGCGTATGGCTAGTGCCACTGCAACTTTTTTAGGAGAAAACAAAATCAAGCGCGCTTTCTGGTTATTTTAATCTTAAGAAGAATTTATGTGGTCTTTGCTTTTCATTAATAGACGAGATTAACTTCGCCATCCACAAATGTTTTCAATCACTTCTGAAAAACGCCTGATGGCAGGCTTTCGAACTTGAAAAACTCGTCTACAAAAGTGTTTAGATAATAAAAGAGAATACTTTGAACAAAAATAGTTATGTATACATATTTATATCCTGTTATCATAGTTTGAATATGATTACTTAGGTGACAAATGAAAAAACCGACCTTTAGTAATCGCATTCGGTATATATCATAACTTTCAGGAATCTGTTATATTGGTGGTTATATTGTGGTTACTATTTGTGAATTACCGTATCTAGTCTAAAGCGATATAAAGATTTAAAATCAGATGTACAGACGTGTGCAAAAGAAATGGGACAACTCTTATGAATATAAATCATAAGTTTTTATTTGTGTAAACGGATTTGCCGACATACACCATATTAAGATTGTCACTAATAGATTTCATAGATTTTATGTGAAATTTAATATGTCAAATTACAACATTCTGTGGGCATTCCTACAAAGACGAACCAAAGTTGACAAGACTATAACTAGTCTATGGGTGTATAGGGATTTTATAGGGCTCGCCGTGTAGATATATTTTGTAATAACTACATAATGTTAAAATTTATTGAGGGGTAGTATCGACCGTACTCGTACTAACTTATGTACTACCTATGCGATTATAATCAAATGTTTAAATTCTCAAGCTTTCGTTCTTTATTGAGAACTTCTTCAGGAGAAAAAAAAAACGTGAGTAAACTAAAGTTGGAGAGCCTCAACTAGATTGACCATATCAACGGTAAACAGGCTAACACTAAATTTAATTAAAAAAAAGTAAAAATGAAGGGCTAAAATGACGTCATTTTGGTCACTAAGTTTTATCTTGCTCCAGTAGTTTATTAACATCTCGATTGCTGTTGTTGCCTATTAAGTAATATTGTAGTTACAAGAAAATTCGAATGATCGATGGCATATCTTAGCAAATTCAAAGGACTCAATTCCAACAATTTCAAACAATTATATCTCGCTTATTTCAAATACAACTCTCTGTATATTATATCAAATTTCAATTCCTGTCTTCATTCTCGTTTAATTGATACTAGCATTCCCTATACCCAAATCTGACCGGTTTTGAGATATTTTATTATTTTACTTAACAATAACGAAACTTAGTATTTCAACATTAATAAAGCGTAGGCCGTGGCTGTCAAAAATGTGACAACTTAATAGTAAATTGTCTATGTATGCATTAGATATGCTTTCACACTTTTCTTCAAAAGTTCATGTTTTATAGCAAGCAATGGCAAATTCAGCTTACAAATGACGATTTTTTAAATCTTATCATTATTTACGGCGAGTGTAATATTAAGCGGACGTGTCGTATTTTTACAGAAAGGTACCCAGAAAAACAAAAGGTAACTAATGATGCCACGGCCTACGCTTTATTAATGTTTAAATATTAAGTTAAGTAAAATAATAAAATATCTCGGTTAGATTTAGGTAAAGGGAATGCTGGTATCAATTAAATGAGAATAAAGATACGAATTGAAATCTGATATAATATACAGGGTGTTGTATTTGAAATAAAGGAGTTATAATTGTTTGAAATTCTTGGAATTGAGTGGTATGTGGAATACATCCTGTATAAAAAAATTCACATTTCAAAGGACGAGGCACTTGGGTAATGTCTTGCAATTCGCCATGTCAAATTTTAAGTCAATAGCGTGTTTGTTTGCAGCAATATCGTTTTCTAGAAAAATTAAAAAAATTTGAAATATCTCAAAAACTATTCATTTTTAGTATAGGATATGGTACATGAAATTTACTCAGAATTTGACAGAGAATTGAAAATAGAATAAAAAATACCATGTTCTATTTAAAATAAGCGAGTTGGTATGTACTTCCGGTGTACCGGAAGTAGATCATTCATGAAAATTTTATTTTTAATATCAACATTATCGATAGTGTAATCTGATAAAATTTTACATTTCGCCTATTACTGCATCCCCAAAAACTTCTAATCAAAACTCTTCGAGCCACACCCTGTAGGTAATTCAAAAATAGGTTGTTTTGTACTATGGAGCTATAGCTAATGGGCAAGATGAAACAATTTTTGTGCCATTGTGCCACTATCCTCCCAATGTTTTTTTAACTTTAAATGCAGTATTTTTGTTTAAATTTAAATTTTGAATAATTGCTCGAATTGACCAACTATTTTCATATTTGATACCTAATAATCCTAATCTTCATTATTGTATCTAATTGAGCTAACATTTTGGCGAGATTATCACAAGAGTTTCGATGATTTTGACGCTTTCAATCTTGACATTAATGTAGTTAATCCAATATGTCTCCAATACTTAGAAGTGGATGTCCACACAGTAATGGTTTAGTTGTCCCATTTGTTGCACAAGTCTATATCCGTTATCTATACTTTAGAGCTTCAATCAAACGAATTAACAATGAGGACACTCTCCTTTTAACAATTAATATGCCTTAGCTGAAATACATTACTGTAGATATTATTAGTCATTACAAATGCAGAACATTTTACCTAGTAAATATATGTACTAAAAATAAATAACCCTTGCAGTATCATCGATTCATTCATAAATAATAATAATAATAAATTAATACATATTAAACTGTCTTTTGTTTCAGACAATGATAAACATGGCATTTTGTTGGCTAATTCTGCTAGGAAGGTGTATTCAACGATTCGTTTTCGGCGAACTTCGAGTTTCTGAACAACAGCATTTAAAAGACAAATTTTGGAATTTTGTTTTCTATAAATTTATTTTCGTATTTGGAGTAATTAATGTCCAGTACATCGACGAAGTATTACTCTGGTGTTCTTGGTTTGCTTTACTTGGATTTCTACATTTGCTCTCCCAATTAAGTAAAGATCGATTTGAATACGTAAGTAGATAAGTAAATATTGCTATACATTCAAATTTATGTCTTACATCACTTATACTAATATTTACAGCAAATATAAAATAATATGCACATGATTATTCAAGTATGTGAATAAAATTAATATGTACATACTGTTACAGTTATCGTTTTCACCAACGACACCAGTTTGGAGCCATGTCAAACTTTTGGGATTATTAGCTTGTATCTTCGCATTATCTGGCTTTCTATTTCTTGTATCAGCTTTTGTAGGATTCTTTGGAGGATTTAATACCTATGCTTTTATGACGGCAGAGGTGAGTTAGAATTTATATAAAGGAACAAAATGTTATAAGCTCGGTCATAGGACCTAGCATTAACCCTCTATTGCACATCATTTTTGTTTTGCCTCATTTTTTTTTAATATCATGTCTTTTGCATGCTTATCGCGTAAAAAATAGTGAAATTTTTTTTTACTTATAATTGTCCTATGTGGAAACATTGTGCACACAAGACATGAACACAAAAAAAAATTGTACTTCAAAAAATTATATTTGCTATACTTATACATTGTGATATGTAAAAAACAGTTTTTTTTCCTCATACAAGCATAAATATACTTTGCATTTCAAACAATACAGCCTACTTTTTCCTATGCAATTTTCCAATCTGCAACGATTACGTTTGTTCGAATGAATCACCCAATGACCTATCCCATCTAATTTTGTTTGTAATGCAGGGTGTTGTCTCCTAGGCTTCTTTTGCATAGTCTCTGGGAGTGGATCCTTGCTAGGCCTTCCGCGTTTCGCCCTATTTTGTATGGAATTGTGGTCTCCCAAAGTAGTCAATACTTTTGCTAATTCAGTTCTGAACTGCAAAAGGGAGATGTTCACCTTGTTCTGAGGTTGGTCTTGACTGTGGTGTTCGGCAATTCTTCTATACAGCAACCATGCGTTGCATGTAATAACATCTAGCATGTGAAAGAACAATCGATAGTACCATTTTTTAGATCGGATGTGAATTCGGTACAATCCAAGTATCTAATCGAGAAGATCAATTCCTTCCATATGCTTATTGTATACCTGCACATTATTTGGGCAGTTAATCTCTTTCCTGGTCTCAGTCTTGACAAACCGCTGAACTTTATGTAGTGGCTGGCTGCCAGCGAATGTGGAAAGCAATGTCACCACTTTATTGTCATACCACTGTACACACCTCAAGTGCGCTGGTTTTCGTGGGTTCCTACTTGTTCCAGATAGGAACCTCTTCCTTTCCGTTTCCATTCTTTTTCTGTGGGAAAACTGCACCCCATTAGTCGATTTATCCTCACCGTGCCCACACAATCAATGTCGTTATGTGCCAAATAACAACAGAGGAATGCCTGTGAAATAGTTGTCACAATATAGTTTGTGGTGCACATTTTTTGACACGTTGCGATTCATGCGGTAAACCACATTACTTGCAGAACCGAAATCATCTTCTCCATCTACTGCAACTATGTTCCCACTGAACAATTCAAAGTCATAAGAAAAGCCACTAATTCCAGAAAGTACCCATATTTTGTAACCCCACTTGTGAGGCTTTTTCGGATTATATGTTTTTATAGAAATCCTGCCTTTAAACGCCACTATTTGCTCATCACAAACCAAATGTTCCTCCATTGGAATGTTGAATGAATGAAGATTTCTTTTTAGTATCTGAAATCGATTAACAGTCATAGCATCTGCAACCTGAGCAATTCGAGTATCTGCTGACCAGTAGTTCCTAGTGGTAGACGATTTGATGATCGACATCTACAGTAAGACTCCTACAAATTTTTGTATTTCCTTGGTTGATGTGATCAAAGAACGATTGTTTTTTTGCACAGAATGCAGCACGCTCATATCTACTATGACCTGTAGAAATTCTTCAGTGACAAAATGTTTGTAAACAGCATATGGCGTGGTAAGGTTCAAAATTTTATTAAAGTATCGTTACCACTAAATTTTATGCTTTCGTCGTTTTTTGTGGTAGTCTGTTCTTTTTTCCAATGGATTTTCTGACGTTTCGATTGAGGCTGAGATTTAGAAGTAGATGGAGCAACAAAATTGCTCAACGGGAGCTCGTCTTCTGAACTGAAACGTTCTAGATCCTGTTGGTGATTTTCAACAAAGTCGTCCTGAAAGTCGGGAATTTCATCTTCATCTAATAAAAGAGAATCCTCACTGTCGCTAGCAATATCTCTGATTTCATAAACATCGCTTTTGTTTCCATAAAATGATTTAGAAGGAATAGGTGAAGTTTTCTTCCATCGTAAGTTGGCCAGCACGTGCCCATGCACGGTGTTCCCGAACGGTACCAGTTACCTGAGTTCACATGTATAGGTAAATATATACAAAATACCAAAAACCAAATCATTAAGGGGTCGATGGCCGCAGTGGTTAGGCGGCTGACTATTGTTGTGAGAGGACGATAGGTGCCGGGGTTCAATTCTCTGGAGGGACGGTGACATTTTTTCAGAGAGTTTAATCCCGGATCGACTTGCCATTCGCTGTTGGGAGCAAAGTGATTAACAGCGCGGCATCATAAAAGCCGATATGATGCTGTCACAAAGCCATTTGAACACAACTTACACACACCAAACTACACCGCTAGAGTTGCAGTGATAGCCAGACAAGCGATACAGTTTACGGAGTCACTGCAACTAAGCACCCACCACATTAAAAAAAAATTAATATCTTCAGCAGGCTTTAATGCACCTCACAGTATTTTTTGGACAAAAAAGCACTCTTTAAAACCACAGTAAACAATTCGCAAAGTCATGAAATATCCTAACCACAAAATTGCTCAGGCGCTCGCATAGTCTATTTATATTTCATAACTGCAATGAGCTGCCACCTTGTGTGTTACATTCTAACTTAAAGAGGAATGTTCCCGAATGGTGACAATGCGTAAATAAATGTGGTATTTTTGAAGTTAAGAAAGTTAGAAACGCATGGTGTTCCCGAATGGACACAAGATGCAATAGAGGGTTTTAAACTTGTGCGCATTGGTGTCCTTATTTCTCTGACGACAATATAAGTTAACATTTGTTTCATGGCACAGCAATCAAAACTGTTATGACATAGGGTACAACTATTATGTAGCGTATTTCATTGGACAGCACTAAGGCGCACTCAAGTTGGGAGTTGAAAATGTTGTATCAAGGTACCAATAAAATATAAAATTTTTGGGTCGAGCGGTCACAACTTTCATTTTATTGACAAAACAGGAAGTATGCATATAAAGCCGTGTTAGATTTATATGTATCGTTGGATCTATAGATCTGTAATTAATCGATATTATTATAATAGAATGACGTAACATTTAAAGGATACACGTATGTGGATAAAACTTACTACCTCGAAATTCGTTAATAATTGAAGGATACTGTAAATGCAGCGTCAAAGTTATCAAATTTGTAAATAAGCCTCTACATCAGACATGTTAAGTACTACATTTTGAATATAATTCTTAGGCAGGCACTTTTATTTTTATTTTAGAAAGCTCTTCATACAATTCGGCATCGCTAGATGACGAGCTTAATAATTCAGGTAAATCAAGTGTCAGCTAATTTATCCTTTCTTTATGAACCAGTTTGTAAGTATCAGCCCAATTACTCTAAATCTGACTTGCTCCTCTAGCAGAAGCGAAGAAGATTGCTTCAAGGGTAACGGTGACTGCTCTAAGTTTACTAATAAAACGTGTATTATTGTTCCAAGATGTCCAATGGAATGTGCAGTAAGTGCTCTAGAGGTACCTAAAAAAACGCTATTAAAAGGGGAAAAAACCCTTATTTTGTTGTTTGCTTAATGTATTTTTTGAAAAGATGTTGAGCATGCCCTAGCATGTGGTAAATACATTTCACTGGTTGATGCTGGGCATGGAATGTTTGCAATAGTATTATGACCTCCTAAATATGACAAGGGTTACTTAAAGGAGCAACCGTTTAGCATACAGCAAATTATTATAACCTGAACAATATAGCTCGCACCTACCTTATTGGCGACGCCGCACAGTGGTCCGGATTACAAATCTAGCTGTACTTTATATAAAATATTCAGCAGCAAGAATAGTCTATATTGTTATTGAAATATAATATTCAATAATGCCTTATCTCAGATTAATACTTTGCGCGTCGCCTGGGCCATCCCCGTTCCCGTCAGTCGAGATAAAAAACAGGTTTTCCTTCGCGCCTTGCGATAACCGAGCGCGCCGCGTATTAGTCGCCGTCTTGTCTTCAGTGATTGAGTATGTTTCGTTATTGTGAATGATTGTCGCAGTATGGAAGCTTTACCTTGGGGTAAGTACTTTAATTTCTCAAGTTAATTGATGCTTAGATTGTTATGGTGTTGGAATTAACTACGATTTAATATACAGTTATTTTTTCATAGTAATTGATAAAACCTAAAATGTTTTAGACTGGGAAAACCTGTATTGATAACCATTGGTTCTGATTATCATTTCAGTGTGTAGATTGGACATATGAGTATTCATTTGTAAAAAATAAAAGCCATATACAGCCATAAAAAACATTTATGTTTGTTTTAGTGATCGCAAGTGGTATACCGCGAAATGAGGTGTTTCGTGTATGGCGAAGAGAAGACATCTTAGAGCGAAGAAACGATTACGTATCGAACTACTTGGACAATAATAGTGATATTAATGACTATGATGATAGCAGCAAGAAGATAATAAAAGTGTGTTTACGTAACTTTTGTGCACAGCTGAAGAAAAAGTGGATAAGCTCTCATTATGTTCTGAACAATTTTCTATCTAAAAACGAACAATGGTTAGGAGGGAAAGTTTCTTTTGATAACGTATCTAAAAATCGTGATCAACCGTCTGCGCGCGCCAGCTGTAGTGATACACCTGCCGGTCGCCCTAAGAAGCCGTTTGAAGAGTGCGATGATAGAGTCAAAAGAAGAAAAAGTTATGCCACTTTTAACTATGGCAAGTGGAAAAGAACTTGCTCTTGCAACGCAAATTAGTTTGCGAGCACAAGGAAGAAGAGATGCTGCGGAGATGGTGAAACAGGTTTCTGAATGTTCACCCAAAAGAGCTACAAGGATAAAAAAATCGTTTTTGTCTCCTACGAAAATGCCCACAAAAATACCAGTCGACGAAGCTCTGGCTCTGTATATCGACCAGAAAATGACGAAATCCCAGTACCTGGCAATCAGACAAACATGTAAACTCCACAATGCTGATATATGTCCTAGTTACCACGAGTTACTTGAAGCTAAAAGACGGTGTTATCCAGAAGACGTTATAATCGGCGAGGCTGTAGGACAGATAAAACTTCAATCTTTAATAGATCACACTGTCAAGAGGTTGGTGTCTGCTCAGCACGAAGTCATTAATCAGGTTAAGATTAATGAAGACACCGAAGTTAAAATAATATTTAAATGGGGTGCGATGGCGCTTCGTCACAAAGCCAGTACAAACAGCGTTTTACTGCAAATGAAAATGAGCTCAGCGACGATGCTTTTTTGTTCACGGTATCACTGGTCCCACTACAAATGATTGCTATCTCAATGAACAATGAAAGTGATAGGACAGAACTGTGGCGAAATAATCGTTCATCCTCCACTCAATATTGCCGGCCGATAAAAATAATGTTCAAAAAGAAACTTCCCAACTAATCCGCGAAGAAGTAGCAAAAATTGAACAAGAAATCAGCAATTTGACCAAAACTATTGTTGAAGTCGGTGGGCGTCAAATATTAATTGGGGCAAACCTAAATCTCACTATGATCGACGGTAAAACATGTAGTGCCTTAGCCGAACAAGCAAATCAAAATTGTTACATTTGTGGAGCTACCCCTAAACAAATGAATGACTTGACAACCGCACGAGAACGACAGGTCAATGAATCCGTGTTACGCTTAGGTATTTCCAGCCTACATGCCTGGATAAAAACATTTGAATGTCTACTACATATATCTTACAGACTAGAGATAAAATCCTGGCAAGTCAAGAAAGCTGACAAGGCAAGTGTAGATGCAAGAAAAAGAAGTATTCAAGAGAGGTTTAGACAAGAGATGGGATTGCTGATCGACATTCCAAAACAAGGGTTCGGTACAACCAATGATGGTAATACTGCCCGCCGATTCTTCGCTGATCCTGCACTATCTTCTGACATCACCGGAATCGATGTGGATCTCATAAAGAGGTTTGACATCATCCTAAGGACGATCGCTTGTGGGTTGGAAGTCGATAGCCAATTATTTGAAGCATACTGTCAAGATACAGCCGTATTATATGTAGATAAATATGCGTGGTACTATATGCCTCAAAGCGTGCATAAAATTTTAATGCATGGAGGCATTATTATAAGGTCAGCAGTCTTACCCATTGGGCTTCTCTCGGAGGAGGCGCAGGAGGCCAGGAACAAGGACAGTAAAAGGTATAGAGAGTACCATACAAGGAAATGCTCGAGAACGGAAACCATGGAAGATATAGTCCATATGCTCCTCTTGTCTTCCGATCCAGTTATAAGTAGTCTTCGTATGAAGAGACCACAAAGGTCCGACAAGTCTCTGCCGGCAGGAGTACTTAGGTTGCTGAAAGCTCCTACTGTACTAAACGAAAGCAGCCAGGAAGATTCAGAAGAAGGCGAAGGAGAAGTTTAATTTTATTTTAAGTAGCTTATAAGTACCATGTATATTGTCAATACCTTATTAAATGCATATATAATTGATATACTTGTGCAAATGATTGACTTCAACATGTCACATAATAAAGTACAGTTAGATTTGTAATCCGGACCACTGTGCGCCGGCGCCGTAAGATTAGTTGACAGCGTATTACCGAACACAATGATAGTTAGTTCGACGTGGTCAATGAGAACATACATGTCTAAGCACCAATAAATAGTACATACACATAACTCTAATAATACAATTATATCGAATGTACAACGAGCTAGAGAGCGACCGAAAGTACACTGCTCTGCTTAAAAATATTAAAAATAAACTTACACAAAACAAAATAATAATAGAATAACAATAGAAAAATTATTTGGAGTATTTAATAAAAACGGATCTGTGTACAATCTATTTACCAAAAATTATTTTAATGATGCATAAACATATTTTTATAAATGTAATTGTTATGTTGACAGGTGGTATTATTGAGTATTCGAACATTACATATAATACTACGCTACAGTTTACACCTGTACGATATGCGACAAGAAGGTTCTGGAACAGTAACTTCCACTGATGCTACAAAAATATGGGAAAAACGAGGTCCTGTAATCTACTACATCGAATTGGGATTTGAATTAACAGCTCTAATAATAGACTTTGTACATCATCTCCACATGCTACTTTGGAGCAATATATTTCTATCAATGGCTAGTTTGGTAATATGTATGCAACTTAGATATCTCTTTCAAGAAATCCAAGACAGATACAAAAAGCACAGAAATTACGTGTTAGTTAGAAATCATCTAGAGCAAAAGTAAAATAACCATATCCACTATACAAATTATAATAACTCATGTAATTTTAGTTATCCGATGGCTTCACCAGATGAATTAGCGGAAAACTCAGATAATTGTGCTATTTGTTGGGAAAAGATGGAATCGGCAAGGAAATTGCCGTGTACACACTTGTTCCATAAGTAAGACATTTTATGATATGCTGGGATAATTTGTAATTTATCTTGTCATAGTGCTTGCCTACAGTCATGGTTGGAACAACACACGTCATGTCCAACATGTCGTACAACGCTAAGTATCCATTCTTCTATGGCTGCTCAAACGAATCCGCCGGATATACCAGATACCATTCAGCCAACAAGAAGGCAGTTGAATCATTTTTTTCATTTCGACGGTAAGTATATGCATGTACATACAGGGTGAGTCGTGAGAAATCGACCAAACTCTGGGAGTGTATTCTATAGGTGAAAATAATGTTAAAAAAGTAAAATGTTGTTATCCGATTTTTATTTGTTTTCGAGTTATAGTATAATTGAAAATGTAGATTTAGTATATCATGTTTATGTATGTATGCGTCTAATGTCACCTCTGGTTCACTGTTGATATAGTGAGGGCACTGCCATCATAAAAAGTGTTTCCTATACGTATATGTAGGTGAAGAAGACGCAACTACCAGCTCACGGAGAATTAGTATTCAATTGCGCATTCCACAAACAAGGGTAATAAAAACACTCCACGAGCAAGGCTTACGTCCGCACCATGTACAAAGAGTACAGCACCTACAACCAAATGATTATCGTAGACGTATGGAATTTTGTCGATGAATAAATGATAATCCTCGTTCTGTATCGCGTATACTTTTTACGCATGAAGCAACATAAGAATCGCCTCACGGGAGACACCTATTTACATTTTTTAGAAAATGAAGTGCACAGACTGCTAGAGGATGTTCCCATAAACATCAGAATCCAAATGTTCTACCAGCACTATGGAGCGCCTGCACATTACGCTCGTGCTGTGAAACAACATTTGGATGAAAGTTTTCCATGGAGTTGGATTGGTCATGGTAGTCACATTGTTTGGCCTCTTAGGTCTCTAGATCTCGCGCCAAGCAATTATTGTTTATGGGACTGAGTAAAAAATGAAGTGTATCAAGTAAAAGTGGATACTCGTGATGCACTAATTCAACGGATTAGGAATGCAGCTGGTAATATCAAACATCAACCCGACGCAATCAGGAACGCAACCAGCGCTCTTGCTAGACGATGCAGAAAATGTTTACAAATGAATGGCGGTATTTTTGGAAATATACTATAAAGAACGATAATACAAATAGAATACCAAAACTTTAATGTTTAATTTATTTATTACGCT
Organism: Holotrichia oblita; assembly: GCA_023690525.1. NCBI lineage: Eukaryota > Metazoa > Arthropoda > Insecta > Coleoptera > Scarabaeidae > Holotrichia > Holotrichia oblita. The sequence goes on along the minus strand of CM043016.1, from coordinate 93,774,483 downwards.
TTTATTTATTTTATTTTTAATTACCCAGACAGCACAAAGACATCTTATAGATGTCCATAAGATGTCCGATATTCGAGACGTGTTAGGGATGTCTGCTTACGCCCGAAGGACGTCCATGAGATGTCGTATAGATATCCGATGTTACAAATGTCAACGTTTATAAGACATCGTTTTACAACGTCTTATGGATATCTGTTTTGGACATATGACAGACATAATTGTCTAGGCTTTCGATGTATTCAAAATAATACGCTAGATAACGCCTGTTTAAGCCAACAGTATTGATACATATGCCTACCACAATCGTCTTTCGAATGACTTGCTATTTAAATTCCTTGTAAACTAACTAAAACTGTGAAAATAACTAAATGAAACCAGAATTAAACTCAAACGCTGTCAAATCAAATAGTCAAACTGAATCGATCGCCATTAAAATTATCGTATAGTTTCGAAGACCACGTGAGTTGGCGCTGATGTATGGATATATTAAAGTAAACGCTGATTGGTTGAATATACGGGGAACATTAAATCACCTATTAAATTGTATTAATAAAACAATAAATTGAAAGCTATCAATGGTCGCATCATATTCTTTCGAAACATGAACACAATCTCAAATACACTATTTCACATTTTGTCGAATTTGTTATATAAAACGTCTAACATGTGGTTTTTAGACTTTTGAGAAACGTCTTATGCATGCCATAAATGAACATCCGAGAGACGTCTTTAAAACTACGTCCATAAGATGTCTTTTTTATATCTTTAGGCGTTCAGACATAATACAGGCCTAAATAAGACATCCATAAGATGCATTGTGCTGTCTGAGTACGCTGTAACTCGAAAACAAATAGAAATCGAATAACAACATTCTCTCTAGAGTCTGCATAGATGACGTGGAACACTCTAGCTATATAATGGAACATAATTTTCGAATATGAAAAGTATGAGTTTGCGCCATTTTTTTATTACTCTAATAACTTAAACTATGAACTGCGTCTTAAATAGACTTTTGTTAGACATCTACTTTTCCACTATTGATGAATAGAAATAAAAATGTCACGTGCTATTGACACTGAATTCAATGAATAAATTGTAATTTACAAGTAATTTTGTTACTTAAATATATATTACGTATTATATTTCCTCGGGAATCAGTAAGTAAAAATACGTTTTACATAAAGGTATTCAAAAAACTTTGTTTTTTTTTAACATTTTCATTTCCTCTTAGTCATCAGCTATAAATATAAACATATAATCAACAACATTAATATTTACTTACTACAATTATGTTATGTCCACTCTCGTGTATAGTGCTCACTATTCCTACATTTCCTAAGAAATGCCAACGATATCGTACCGTAGTAACTGGTACTGTCGAACGTCGCCGTGTAATAAGTACGATTGTAGTCATTTCCTGCGAAATGTAGTAAAAGTAAACACTACTGTCCAAGCACTAGACCTTTGATTATACATAACGAGATTGACCAAGTCCATTGCGTATTACAATAACTACAAAAGTTACAAAGAGATGTCGCATACATAACAAAATTGCTCATTAATATATATTTCAGCTTAGCACACAACCGATATACCTCACCTATTAACAAGTGCCCATAACTAACAACAGTAATATTGCAGAAAGTGATTTTCATGCATGTTAAAAAATCACAGTAGACCACCACACGATTGGGCTCCGTAAAGTTAGCCCCTCACTATAAGTGATTATAATAAATCTTATTTTTATTCGTTTGTAGGTGTTTGATAGCAAATTTCCAACGTTTAATAGTCAATAGTTTGTTAGCAAACAATGAAACAAATTCTTCGGAAAACCTATGTGATGTTAGCCCCTCATGTCGTCATTTTGCCACCAAATTCACTTTTATTTAAGCAGAATCCTTTGTAGGTTGTTTGTAGGTGCCTGATAGCAAATTTCCAAAGCTTGATAGTTGATAGTTTATTAATACATAATAAAAGAAATCTAGTAGAATATTAGGCAGACAACCAAAATGACATCAGAAAAGCGTCCTATCGGGAACATAATGTAATTGTAACTCATCCCGGCCACATTTTCCATCGAATTTAAATTTCTTTGAGAAAAATCGTTTATGCGTCGTTTATAGGTGCTTAATAACAAATTTCCAATGTTTGATATTTAATCAATTACATATTATACATATTCCCGGTAGGACGCTTTTCTGATGTAATTTTGGTTGCCTGCCCAATATTCTACTACATTTGTTTTGTTATTTATTAATAAACTATCAACTATTCAGCTTTGGAAATTTGCTATCAGGCCGCCTAACCACTGCGGCCATCAACCCGTTACATATAAGTAACTAATATATTAAAACTTGAACATAACAAAATTCTTTACAAATGCATAACTTTTTTGAGTTTCTTTCCTGTTAAATATCAAGTATGTAAAGCAATGATTTAATAGTAGCACGCGATGAGAATTGCAATCTTCACTACTAAAGGCACAATGTAAGGGATCTTCATAGCTCTATGTGCAATGCGTTGCCTTAACTTCTTTTTATGTTTAATGCAATCAAAGCAGTCTTGAAAAGTTTTAATCAAAATAGAAACAGCGTTATTAAGTAAATCTGTAGGCTGTAGGTGTCAATAATGTACTATGTTCATAAGATGTAGCATATAATTTATGTAGAATTAGCAATTCTTCGGTATTTTTTTTAAGTGGAAGCTCTATCCACAAAGGCGGTTTGACACAGTTTGCATTTAGGGTCCACTGTGCCAAATATTCTATATGTCTTCTGTAACCGGCAAGGTGGACGGAATACAAATCGGTACGGTTTGTTATATTTATGAAAATATGCTTATTGATAAAATTGAATAGCTATGTGTGTATGTATGTTAATATAATTCAAAACAAAATACAGCAGTGGCCAGATGTATTCGCCACTCATGATTTTTACTAGGTTTCAAAAATATGTTAGAAATAAATGAAAATGCACATTAGGATATAGTAGTAGCTTTATTTTAATAACAAATTGTTAATACTTGGTTGATCCACCATGAGCTTTTAGTAAAGCACGCACTCTTCGTCCCATACTCTCCACTAGCCTGCGGCATTCTTCAGGCGTAATTTTATGCCACTCTTCGTAAATAATTTTTTTTAAGCTCGCCTTTGTTGCACAGGTATGTTTTGCGATCCTCTGCTTCAAAACGTGCCACAAATGTTCGATCGGCGACATGTCTGGTGATTGGGCGGGCCATTCGAGTAGACGCACGTTGTTTTCGTGGAACCAACGTAATACTTCTCGTGACTTGTGGCATGGAGCGTTGTCCTGTTGGAAGACGAATTCAGGTTCATCACTGTCGAAAAGTTTCACAACCGAAGGTTCTAACACCTCTTCCAACATATCCATGTATCGTCGTCCATTCATGCGACCTTCGCATATAAAAAGCTCTCCAACCCCTGCCGCAGACATACACCCCCAAACCATTATGCTGCCCCCACCAAATTTGACCGTATGCACTATACATGCGGGATGATATGCCTCCCCACGTCTACGTCGCACATACTGCGTTCCAGGTTTCCCGAAAAGCTACAAACGTAAAGACGATTGTTACGATATGTTACTTTATTTATTCATTATGAAACTACAAGAGATGAATGAAATTGAAGGGCATGGGCAATAAATACAAATATTATCTCATAATTACCTCAATATTGGATTCGTCAGTCCACAGCACTTGCGCCCAATCATCAGCGGTCCAATTTCTATGATTTTTAGCCCATTGAAGTCTCGCTTTCGTTTGTGCTACAGACAAGCGCGGTTTATGTCGGGCTCTGTATCCGCCCAAGCCGCGTTCTACAAGACGTCTCCTTACTGTCCGAGCCGAAACACTGACATTGTGTGATCTGAACAGTTCACTAGAAAGTTGTTTCGAGCCTTTTCTGCGATCTCGCAGAGCAGCGCGTTCTAAAATACGCTCATCTCTTGCCGTGGTCTTTCGTTTACGGCCAATTTTACGTCGATTTGTATAAGAGCCAGTCTCATCGTAACGCCTAATCGTCTCTCGGACCGTAGATCTTGCACAGTGTACTTGTCGACTAATAGCAGACACTGACATACCCTGCTTCTTCAAAATAACTACTTGTCCACGTTCTACCTCTGTTAATTCACGCGTTTTCGGCATTTTAACATTCAACAACCACAAACACAGTAAAATAAAAATTGCACGCACAATCTCTACACTGCGGTGTTCACTACCCGACTATTTAGAAGGTACTAACGTAACGAGGTATATTTACGGTCCGTTTTCCAGGTACCTGCTTTCTAATCCCTTAACAATAATACATTACTGCATTAAAATGTAATTATTTACCACTTTATGACCCTTCTTTACAATCTATTTCATTGGAAATTCAATAATAGTTATAATAACGTATTTGTGCAGGGGTGGCGAATACATCTGGCCACTGCTGTATATCGTCTGTTAATTATATATAATATCTACAGCATAATTTGTCATTTCTCCAGTATATTTTCTTAATAAAAGGGGGCTGAATTATTTCTTTTATTTTTATTTTGAATTATTTCTGTAGATTAAGAGGGTCGTCTACCAGCCGATTATTTTACAGCGGTGCCATATCTACATAATTCTATAAATCGTTTGCTTGATTTTATTTCAATATAATTTGAAAATTGGGCTTCTTTATACACATATTTCTACAAATGTTTTACATCTACATATACAATTTTGTCTATTAATATTGGGTATTACCTTCACAGTCTCTTTTCCCGTGACAGGCCGTTATCTTGATACGGGAATCGAGATTACTCTATTCATTTTTAGATTTAATTACTGAAATTTGCTATGAGTATTCAAAATATGTCTACACATGTGTGTATGAAGCCCGATTTTAAAATACGTTTTAAATAAATTATAAAAACATAATATTATGAAAAAAATGAACTGTAGCAACATTGCCAGCTGTCAAAGAGTAGTCGGGCCTCTTAATACTAACATTAATTTTGTTTTCTAACTATAATGTATTTAGTGTGCATTTTTCTTATTATAACTCATATCTACAAATGAAAAGTAATAGAAAGTGTTAAATATGAATTCTAAAAATTATCCCAAAGCAATTTTCAAATAAAATACCACGACATAGGAAATCGATATATTTTTACTTTGCTTGCAATTTTTATGAGCAGATGTTCGCCTAGAAAGCGGCAAATAAAAGATATATAGTTTCTATATTAAGTAATGTCTCCCCTTTCAAGAGCATATCATACTTTCTACCGCTCACGCCAATTTGGTCATTTTCGTTCGGCCGAAATATTCTTAATAACCAACTATACATCTCCAGGTGTATTTACGGAAACGACCGAACGGGCATGAGCGGAAGAAAGTTTGATAAGCGCTTCAAAGGGGAAGACATTACTTAATATACAAGCTGTACAGGTATTATATTACTAATACGAATTTATTATATTTTTCTGTCATTTCTATCAATCGCAATAACGCCACCTATTAACTAAAAGTATAAATACATCAAGCTATTCAGTGAGATGTCGGTTTGCCGTCTAACTATACGAAAATGTTTTGATGCAAAGTACAAGTGACACGTGTACAAGCTCGACTTTAAAGCGCAACTCTTTTCTTATGGAAATGGTCAATCTAGTTATGTATGTATAGTCAAAGCACTGTACAAACCAAGTGTATGTATTAGGAAAATAATAAATATTCTTAATAAATATTTATTAACACATTAACTATGTGATTAATAATTAATTAAAGGCAAATAATATTTTTGAGATGTTTTAGCTTTAATTCAATTATTGAATTTTATTATTAAGGGTCAAGATATGTTTCCTGGCTGCCAAGTTTTTCTGTGGAAGTATCGCATGCTCAATCATTAAGAACAGATACAAACGCTACAAATTCGCAGTTAGATGCGAATGCACGACAGGTAAAATATGTTGTAATCATATTCTCTATTTCTATACTTACATAATGTATGTATTACAGGTTCAACAACTATTCCCGCATATCCCAATTTCACTGATATTGGAAGATTTGCGGATTACTAGATCCGTCGAGCTTACTGTTGAAAACATTATTGAAGGGCGACTAGTACCTCCGCCCATCTATAGAGAACCAATGCCTCTTCCTCAACCAACAGATAGCAGCAATTTATTGTTGCAAAATTCGTTAGAGCCAGGGACGTCATCTCAGGTGAAAAACTGGGACGATATGTGTTCAGATAATATTGACGCGTAAGTACATACTCATATTTTTTAATGTCATCAAGAACATTTGTTTGAAAGAGAAGGTATTCGATTTTACAAATAATTTTGAATTTTACATACAAAATTAGAGCAGTTTTCGTAAAGGAATTCTATACCAACTATTACAATTTTAATTTTGTGATATTTTAGAAAAAGTTGTTTAATTTAGGCATAAATTAATTTAAAAATTCATGGTAATCTGATATAATTACCCAATTGATTATTGTATTTAGTACTTTTGAATAATTTACAGAGTGTTCAGAATATTATGTTATTTGCTGAGGGCACGCATTCCATTGACTTGCTTATTTTAAATGAAATACTTTATATGTTACGTTAGTTGTAGTGACTTCGTAAGCTGTATCGCTTATAGAAGTATCACTATACCTCTTGCGGTGTAGTTTTTGTGTACGTATAAATGTGTCCAAATGGCTTTGTGGCAGTGTTAGACCGCCTTCTATAATGCCGCGCTGTTAATCAATTTGCTTCCAAACAGCGAATGGTAGGTCGATCGGATTTCAATTCTCCGAGAAAAATGTTACCGTCTCTGAGAATTGAAACCCGGCTTTGATCGTTGGCTATCGCGGCTATTGACCCGTTATTTTTGATATTGTCACTTTCATTCTCACCAAACTTAACATTTCTTCTACCTAACCGATACGATATTGATGGAATGTACAATTTGTTTTCAAATTTACAGTAATTTTCTAAAATCAGTATTTAATCAGAAATCAAGTAGCAACTAGCCTCTCCTATACATACATTTATTTAGAAACTGATTTTCTTAATTATTCAATGTATAAAAGGATGTGCGGTTTTGAACAGTATTCACTAAAGCTATATCAATTTAATATAGCATGGTGCTCTGTCACGTCCAAGCAATTTTGTTCAAACTGTATGTCACGTTCATTGCAATAACCCATAGTAATGTAATCTTTTACCAATTACTTGTTTCATTGAAATGATAATAAACACTGACTAAAATTTGTATCTAAAACTATTTCCATATTAATGAGCTCCTCCCTAATCGAGCTTGACCAGTGTATTTTCTAAATACATTCCAAAATGCGAAGGTGTAACTCCCAACTACTATGTCAAGAACAATTTGCTTGATCGTAAATGCGTATTAAGGAGCATAGGATTAAATATGGACAAAGCCGATGGTAAATCTTTAAGACTATAATATTATTGCATTGTATTATTCCATTGGACAACTAGCTTCATATGAATAATGGTTTTATTACTATTATCAACATTTTCGCTATTTGTAATTAAAAATATAAAATATCATACTAAATCGTCTTACGTAGTGTTTCTTTAATTTGTTCATTAATTTATCATATGGTAGTGTCAATTTCGTAAAAGGTTGCCTCGTAGCCGTGAGCACTTGACAGGTCTTAGGTGCCAATCATTTTCAGGCTTCGCTTTAAATAATATGCATTTTGCTGGTACCTTAAAGATTTAAACACACCTGGATTTCAAAGAGTCCAGGTGCGCCCTAGGGTTGATCCATCAACAGATAACTACTATTTGGAGTTATTATAGATAGATGCACAAATGATCGCTAATGATAATCCTGACGCGCTGAAGCTCCTTATATAGAAAAATACCGCATTCGTCGACAACCATGTAATCACACATTTTGTGATTAGAAACTAGCAATTTCTTAACAATATTGGAAACCTCTAGTTGCGAATCTGACAATAATTAAGAAAAATATAAATAATATAAAGTAATAAAAATCACCAGCTTTCATTAATTTTGTTTATTGATGGTTAATGGTAAAGGACAACTGCTAATATTATACGAAAATTGTTACAAACATGATTTTTTTAATGTTAAGTAGTCCTCAAAGACCGAATAATGTAACATACCGTCAAATTAAAATAAGACTTGAAGGTTAGTAGGTCATGTGCGTTTACTAACAAATATATGATAATCCTCCATAAATTTCTTAATAAAATTTAAGTTTCACAAATTGCTTTTATTTCAGGCAATTATGATTTTAGGTTTGTTTTTCCTCTACGTTTGAATCGATTCTGAACCATTTCGACTTTGAACTGAAACATTGCAATTAGAACTCATTCCGGCACGAACATAGAGAACAATCTATAGTTATTTTCCAAGAAATATCATTTCTACAGCACCGTAATATTTCAGTGTTATATTATTAGGCACTTATATACCTAACAATTATATATTCCACACAAACCTGATCAATGGAATAAATGAAACTATTAAGCCTATTTATTGAGAGCAGCCACTATATTCATTGATCAAAATAAACATCAGTAACTCCTATTTTCAGTCCTTAGGCAATAAAGATCCATCAAAGCTATAACAATTAGTACAAATTGCTTTTTTTGGAATATATTGTAGGCAGTCTAATTGATCGAAAATTTTCCATTCCAACAAAAGCATCACGTAACATGTCCAACAACGCTCACAAAAATGTAATACATCTGTTCAGTGAAATTGAAAAGTAAATAAACTTGATTAAATCATGGATTTCCATGATAGAATAGAACAGGTTTTGTAGCGTTATTAAATTTAAATTCAATTTAAGCGAAATTTGATCATTGAACTTTAGCAAAATACTAGTATTGATGAGGTATTACTTACATAATTTGTGCTGTCATTTATGTCCATCCATTAGGACTGATATTGGATATATGTTTTTTGTTTTACTTTATAGATCTTAGCTTAATAAAAATGGTATTACTTTTTTATACTTGTAGAGAGGAAACTAGCAGTTTTGCTGGGCGGTTTTCAAAGTCACCATCCGAACGTGAAAGAATATTGCACAAACGGAAAGAACATATGATTCAGCTAGCAAGAAAAAGGTATATTGAAAAACAGAAACATACAACATCGCTGCAGGAGAAGACCGAAAGTTGAAATAATACAAGATATTTGATTTGATCAAATTAACATTGTACAATGTTCTGTTTACACAAATCAGAAAAATTATAAAACCGAGTTTACGTTTTAACTACATAATTGAATGTTTTATTGACTTTTAAAACTATAGATAAACATTGTATGTTTAAGTAAATATATTGGTAGCGTTTTCAAAATGGATATATAACTGTTAATTGCATTTTTTAATGGGACTATTGAGTTGACTAGTTCCTGATTATACGTGCATACAACTGCTACTGCATTTCTGAATACTGTTTCTATTTAAATTGCTTGTTATTTGCTTATTGTCGAATAAATTGTCCCATGTTTTATTCAAATTGTTGGAGTATAAACTGGATTGAATTCTAAGACGAAATAACTACTTCTAACATTCTTGGACAAAACTTCTACTAACTTCTACTTCTAGAAACGTATCGTACTCGAGGAGGATCTATCTGATGTGTAATAAACTGATGTCACTTCATTAATCTATGAACTGCGGTACGTTTTTTGTTTTGTAAAGTAGAATCGCTTCGTTGCACATTAATTATAATTTAATTTATCCGAGTAAGCAATTTGCGAAAATTTTCTACTTAGGTTGATTTAATACATTCACGTAAATTCGTCGTTTGTCATTGGTACTTAAGCGTGGCCTGAGCACGTTGATAATTTTGATCTCAAGAAGTACTCTCATATTTAGAGAAACGTTGATATCAACTGGTAAAATATATTAATCAGATGAACGAATAACGATGACAGGAGTGAATTGTGTTGTTAAAAGTTAGACTTGAGTTTATATAGCTTCTCTTCCAAAAATTTGAGTAAAAGTAATCTGGGACATTTGTATTGTTGGTAATTGTGATTTAAAGTTATTAATTCTTAGATTAATTTAAAATATTATGTATATCTTTGTAGCTTAAATGCATATTCAACGTAAAAGTAATTTTACCTAAACAAAAAAAAACGTAGTTTGTGTTTTCATAACAAATTATTTGTTATATGTGTGGATTAATAATTTAAACCGAACTACTAATTTGTAAATACGAGATCTGTAATAGTTTCAGATCTTAAATACGACGTGCAAAGTTTAATAAAATTGAAGAACTTACGTATCGTGTATAGGTTCCGCGTTAGTTTAACGATTACAGTTTTCAGGTGTAAATAATTTTTGAAATCCTTTAATATCTGGCGTGTGTAGTCATTAGCGATTTCCACGTAGAAAAATTCAAATCTATATTAATTATGAAACAAATAATTTGTGAACGCTTCATGAAATTATATATCCTTATAACTGAAACCATTTGAATAGCAAACGAATTTAACATATTAAAGCACAAAAAGATTCCACTTACAGAATTTAAGATCCATTCGACAAATATGAACAAGGCTACGTGGAAAACGCTATATCATACATCACATTGTAATGAGATTTTATGTTTGTAAATGACAAGACTGAATATTGGTGACCTTGGGTGTGATACGTCGAGTTGAGATAAAATGAATTTGAAGGATATTGTATTAAGGATATACATATTTCTATATTTCTGACAACAAAGTATCAAAAATTATCCATTTTATTTCATTATTTATATATTTCAGGTTTAGATACGTTTTGCTTCCTTTTGAGTCAAAAAATAGTTATTATAGGATTGCATTATATAACGCTTTAGCTTTTTAAAAGTATTGTGTAGTTCAGTCACATTCTGTGCTGGCATATGTATAATGATTAAAAGCTAAACTTTAACAGCAAATGTGTAAAATTAGACATATATATATTCCACAAGATGAATGATGTTATAAATTTCATTAATCCATAATAACTATTTGTCATATATTTATATACATATTGTATAAAGTTAGAGTTATGTTGTTGAGTTTTAAATATTTAAAAATATATATGTTGCACAGATAATTGAAGTCAAGTAAGATAAGTATAATTGAATATTGTTTGTGAAACAATTGGTCGCTGTTTTTTTCAGAGAACTACTATAAATTTTCTTCATCTTAAGCTAAGCTAACAAATTTTCACTTGTTGTAGTGTTATGTAACTAGCAATATAAATTAATTGACGGGTAAAATATTACTGATTTCTTAATATCGCAGTTATATTTACTTGATATTATTTTTTTTTAATAAAAAAAACTGAGCTAATAGTAATATTTTTATAATCACTTTTAACTAACAGATATGTTAAATGTTGTTAAGAAGTTAAACATGCTCAAAGTGGTAAAAATATCGTTTGAGATTTTGTCGCGGTGGACTTAGTAATATAGTTAATACCTAGTTTTCTAACCACTATCCTGTTGATTAAATCTCAACGACAGTTTCAAACCAAATTGCGTAGATACATTTCGATATAGGAAATATGTAATTGCCATGCAATTAATGTACTCCGTGTGCCACAAATACACACGCCCAAGTATATATTTAATGTGATTGTACTTAGGCTCGTACTTTCAATCACCCTCAACCCTGAAAATACATGTTGTGCTTAGTATGCTGATAATAAATAAATATTCTTAAACAATTTGCGTGTTTTATTGTGTAGTATTTAGGAAAATCATTAAATAATGCCACTATATTTATAATAAAATTAATTCTGTTGGGTATTTGTACATGTGTCTGTACATCAGTATTTAAATTACTATTTTGGTGAAAACAAGTTTAGACATACGATATACAATATTATAAACAATATAAAACTAATTTGCAAAATTTCCGCGATTATTTGATTCACAGTAATAGTCCAATTTGAGTTACTTGATTTATAAATTACTAGATTCGTTATGAAGCAAATACGTACAGAATACATTTGCGTGTATAGGGTACAAATATACATATACATAAAGTTGACGGCATACGTTCCGATTGCATCGATATACGACCTACGCTTACATAATGAGCACGGTTACCCAAGCAAAAGCGCCGTATATGTATGCCATATATCGAAGGAATCCCGTCACAAACCTAAATGTCACATCATCTACTTGTGACGTAGAATTTTACATTTTACAAATACACCATTTCTAAATGTAGGTACAATTCATTGAATATTTGTTAATAACAAATAATAAGATTTCTGTTTTAATGGTTAGAATTGCATATTCCGAAATGCTCTTATAAAACAGTAGATTAAATGCGAAATATTCTTCAAAAATGGGTAACTCCCAACAAATAAAAAAAGCCTATGTATGTACAGTGCGCGTCAACCAAAATGTCATGTCTCTCGCAGTACGTCGTACAGTCTATGTACGTTAAAACTTCTGCTGTAGTCGGCATATACAAGGTCATCGCATGTCTTAAACACCGCTTTGATGTTTAAATAAAACTTGTGAAATATGTATATATTTAGGGTGATAGTACTACGTGAGAATAAATACACCGCTTGGTATCCAACCAGTACGCTCACGTTAGGCAGACTATCGTGTATTTGTATGATTTTATCAATGCAAAAAATGCAATGTTATTAGAAAATATTATAAAGAATAGTTAGAAATAATTGCGCACTTCAATTATTTGCTCCTGGATATTCTTCTTTTTTTGCACAGTCGTAATGTTCTGCCACATATAAATAATATATTTGTAATATAATTTATTCAAAAATATACACAAGACAAAGAAAAATTGACTAAATAAATATAAAAAGATATAAATAAATTCACATCACATTAAATATTCATAGAATACACATGTTCAAATTATAATATTTGATTTCGTTCGTATTTGTTGCAATGTTAATCAGTCCAAATTAAAACTAGTTAAACAGCACCAATTAAACATGGCAACCTATATAATATTAATTAATTAATATTTTTTCCTATTCGTGACCTCATTCAAAATTAAAAATAAAACAAGCCCCTTATTTTTCAGATACATTCAAAAAATATAAATTACAGCAAGTCGTAGAAAAATCCATTACCGCCTTACAATCAGTGAACGTTGGTCGCGTTTAATTAGCACCTCAGTAAGTCACCGATAGGTACCGATAAGTGAAGTAGCGCACTAAATGCCTACCACGTCTATAGTAAAATAGTGGTATCCGGTACGCAACTGCATTGATCGGTAGCTACCGGGAACACGACCATTATCATTTTAAATTTCACATTACTGATACCCTTGTTGATTTAATTTATAGTTGGTCAATCGTTTTCAGATATGCATAAATGGTTGGTAACATGTATTCAAAGTCTTTACGTCTGGGGTAGCTATAGATTGTAAGAAGCATGTCACTACTAATTTAATAATAAATATCAAGAATAATAATTTATTTGACAGAAGTTTCACTACAGTTAATTGAACTAATGGTATGATAACTAATTTATGCCCGTTCATAAAATAAATAGCGTCAAAATATTTTATCGAAGAAGAAAAGAGATGCCCCCGCTATATCTTAAATAATATTTAAGATTATAATACCAACCCCCATGTGTAACGTGTATAGCACATATTTGGATAATTGTACACGTGTAGCTGATGGTACTCTATTTTGGAAAGGGTTTGATGGCGTTATAACTGGCCAAAGCATCCACGTTTCATCCAAAAATCCCACAGCATGCCTGTGTATCCGGTAACGGTGCGCTATATAGGCTTCGTTCATTTAGAGATGATGTGTGTAGTTTAAGATTACGTGATTGGCTATTGTTTCTCAATATTTAAAAGTAAAAATCCAAAATATAGCATCAAATGTGAATCATTTACTAAAAATATTAAACTACACATTTTTATCCATATTTTACATTTCTTCATGACAATAGTAGCAAATTCTCTCACCAGAAACCGGTACGATAATCCTAATTAAAGTACTGTAATAAACCGAGACTGGTATATAAATACGCAAACAATTGTTTTTCCAAAACCATAATAAATTTGTGTATACATAGTTATTTTACCCAATAAATGATACATTTTAAGAACTGTATAAAAATGTTAAATTTTACACTAATCCACAAGGTTTTTACAACTATAATACTTTGCATTTTGAACACTTTATTTTTAGTGTAAAAGTATAGTGTTGATAATATCTTCTGCTTTTAGCTTATAAATTTAAGTCACTAAAGTATGCATGGGACATTGCATCATCGGCCGACATTCTTTGTGTTGGATTGCAGACTAGTAGTTTTTGTAAAAGGTCTCTTCCTCTGTTTCCCAACTTTGGTACCACCTAATAAATACATGAATCTATATATTAGTCAATGTTTGTAAACCAAAATCACAATAAACTAGTTTAAGTGCAATAGCAAGAAGTATGTACTTTATAAAAATCTATAGTCTGTCAAAACTTTTTGGAATGTATGTGATGCTTTTCTGAATTATGTCTCATGCCAGCTAAAACTATGGTCTTTAAAATTCAAATCTCAAACCCAAAAATATCACTTTAAGTCAAATAAATGTTCAACACTGTTGATGCAAAAGTGCATAAAATGGTCGGTACTGATTAATTATATTGAATTGAATTTTATCAATGCATGATATTTCCAAAATTCAATCCCTTTCTCCTGAAACTTGACGTATTACACATCTTACCAAAGATAGACTCATATTTGGCTGGTATAATGGAAATGGCTTGTAGTCTGGTAATGTTGCCATTCCACTCCATGTTTCTTCAGTTGGCGTACCCAGTAGTTTAAAAATTCTTCTTAATTGATCATCCACATCAGAACCAGGAAATAATGGCCGACCTAACAGACAATACAAAAATAAATAGATAGTAAAATTTGAAGGTAAAAACAAATGTATCATCTTCAAAATTGCTTGTCTACATCAATATTTTCATTTACACATAATTATACTAAAACAATTATTTAGAATCTACTACAATTATTTTGATATTCTGGTAAATACTAAACAATAAGAATATATTTCAGCTAACTATTGCTTATTACCAAAACATTCTGAAACATTTACTGTATTGGATAATGGTATGGTTTGGATATAGACAGCTCAGATATACATTCTTCATTCGATAGCAATGAATAACTACTTTACACAGATATATGTACCTGCATTTGCTAGTTCTGCAAATATACAACCAGCTGACCACATATCAATTGATGTTGTGTATAATTTTGCTCCAAATAATACATCGGGAGGTCTGTACCATAATGTCACAACTTCCGCAGAATAACATTTCACTGGAATACCAAAAGCTCGAGCTAATCCAAAGTCAGCCAATTTTAATTCACCATTCTTGTTAATCAACAAATTTTGAGGTTTCAAATCTCTATGTAATACATTATGTGAATGACAAAATGCAAGTCCTCGCAATAGTTGGTACATGAAAGATTTTACAATATCTAAATCTATATCACCATTTAAACTATCAAAGTATTTCTTCAGGTCCTGATCACAATGTTCAAATACAAGTGTTAGCTTTTTATCACTATGTAATACATCATATAATCGTACAATATTTTTATGTTTCAATTCCTTCAATAAACAAATTTCCCTTAAAGCTGAGGATGGCACACCTTCATCATCATCATCAAGTCTTACACGTTTTAATGCAACTATTTCATGAGATTCTCTGTTCTTAGCTTTGAACACGGTGCCATATGTACCTTCACCAATCTTTTCTAGCTTCTCGTATTTTTGCATGATAGCAAGTTATTACAAGATCTAAGAGAAATTATAGGTATATATCTTACAAGTAGTAATATTTTAATGCGAAAGGTAGCGTCGATATAATCTACCTCTACTCACAAAAATAATAAATCATACGTAATTCATTTATCTCTCAAACAAAAATTTTCTTTACATATCAATACATCCATATTTTCTATTACTTTAAGCAAAATCGAGCAATGTAGGAAATATTCTAAATCATTTTTTAACAATTGTTATATTAATTTTTCGATAATATATATGTGTTTAAGTTCTAGCTTTAATTTGGTCTTCAAATATATTTTGCTCACAAGATAACATGGCGTATATATTCATGGTATAATAGAAATTAATTCAAATTAACTTTTTACATACTTCTATTTATATGACGTTAACCAATAAACCAATATTTGACAGATTAAAACTGACATTTCTGCTTTATCTTGTGTCTAATATCAGAATAGTGAGTCCAATGGGTTCGTTCTGCATTTGTTCTTTTCCGCTTAAAACTGTGACAAGTGAAAAACATAAACATTTTCGAAATTTAATCACAAATAAGCTCAAAAAGTTGAAATAATGCATTGCAACACGGAACTGACGTGGTCCTGATAAAAACAAACATACAATTACTATACTACAAAAAAAACGAATAAAATATGATAAATGTGCAACTTACCAAATTATAAGACATCACTAAAGTGTCTCGTCTTTTAAAATATTCAAGTTTTTATACAGAGCGTTTTACACGTATCTACCACTCAATTCCAATACTTTCAAACAATTATAATTCGTTTATATCAAATACAACACCCTATATTTTATATTAGTTTGCCCAGTTCTATTTTTATTTTTATTCAATTAATACTAGAGCGCTCCCTATACCTAAACTTAACCAATTTCGAGATATTGCATTATTTTATTTATAAACTAATGAAACTTAATTTTTAAACATTAATAGAGCGTGTGCCATGACTGTCAAAGATGTGACAACTTGGACAATGGCAAATTTAGGATTTACAAATGGTGATTTTTAAAATTTTATCATTATCTACATTTCTTAAAAACTGCTCTCAGTTTGGTCAATTTAAGGCAAGAGTTAATAAAAATAACTCAGTAGTTGACGTTGAAATTAATATTTGGAATATTTATCTAAATATTATACCTCCAATAGAAATTGCGCAAGGGACCTGATTTTGTCCACAAGAACAATTAATCCCATTAAAAAAACACATTGTAACATTTTAGAAGAAGTCATACGACAGACGTAACATATTCTTACAGATAAAGAGGCGGTATCAGTTTGATATAATCAGACTGGAGCACCTCCTAGAATTTTAAACTTGTTAATTCTACATTTTTATGATACGTATTACGCGCTCTCCTGACTTGGTTTTTTTTTTTTTAATTCAGTAGCACTCGATCATATTTTAGGAGTCGTAACTTAATGAAAAGAATAGAGAACCTATGTACTTTGTAATTATTTTTTAAATTTAAAGATAATCATGAGAAAAAGCCATTTCTTTTATTCCCAGACGAAAAAATATATTTTTTCACCTACAAATCGGGGAAGAAAGAAGCACGATTACAGCGCTCTCCCAAAAAGCGGCGTTTACGTGAACTACAACGTGTGACGTATGAAGCCTTGTTTATGTTATCGAAATCACGGGCTTGACTACTTGTGCCTTGTATTCGGACGATTTCTTTTACTTAAAAAAAAATGGTTCACTGCCATGAGGAGAGATGTACCTTTGGCAGAGAAGACTACAGGGTATTGTTGTTCTGATCATTTTGATGTAAGTACAAGTACCTAACCTATACGAGTAGCATATGGTATTAAAATTAGTGATATTCTACAAGTACATACGTTACAATAATATGCTGTATTATCATGCATGTACACAAAGTACTAATTCTATGTATTATTGGTTAAAAAAGGATCTTACATTTGTGCTACCATATTAGTAATGTCATAATCCTACAATCTGACTTACAGGGTTTCTACATCAGCTTGCGTTTGGGTCACGCGACTTCCTCGGGCATCTTTCAACTCAAAAAATCTCGAAAACCACAAGTCTTTGAAAAAAATAATTTCTGTTTCATTTACCGGCGATCTCAATCCTTTATAAAATGTTTAATTCCTGTTAACTTTTGAGAAATCTAGGTTGTCTATTAATAAACGTTTAGAAGTGTTTGTATTTGTTTAATATTATGTTTAGTTATTTATAATGTGGGAAATCCATAATGTAATTCAGTTGATATCTTAATTAGCTAGTAAAGACTTTTATTGATAACCAAAATTAATAACCCTTTCAGGCTATTGGTTACTTTCAGAATAAATAACTTCAGGAATAATAAACAAAATGTCAACTTAAATACTGAAAACCATAACCATTTGTAAATTCTAAATTTGCTATTACTTGGTGTACAAATTTTTACAGAGAACTGTCGAAACATACCTAATGCATACATAAATAACTTACTACCAAATTGTCACATCTTTGACAGTCATGGTTGACGCTTTATTATGTTCGAAAAAAAGTACCTAAATGGTTAAGTTTAGGTTTAGGCAATGCTAATATCAAATGAATGACAATAAAAATAGAAATGAAATAAACGAGTTATAATTGTTTCAAATTGTTAGAATTGAGTGGTAAGTGTAAAACGCTCGGTCTTAGTTATTATAAATCGTAAATTTCTCGATAATTGTTGAGTTTAGGTTTTGGACATCGTACATAAGACATACTTAGATTTCGATAAAGAATTCAAAAATACAATAAAAATAGGTCATTCCATTTGAAAAAATGAATTTGATGGTCGTAACTTATTTTTTGGGACACCCTGTATATATACATTTACCACAAAAAAATCCGTATTCAAAAATAAAAATCGCCATGTCCAAGCACTTTTCGCAAAAATTGTCATCTGATTGTTTATCGAATTTGTTCCAGTTAAAGTCCCCACCCCGTATATGTGTGTGTGTGTGTATTTATAACAAGATAATAAATGTTTAGTTTAGTTTCAAGCGATTTATTTTTATTTATATCGAATCTAAAAAGACGTACGATAATTTTGTCAAACATACCTTTTCCTATGTTGGTACGATAGGTTAATGTACCCAAGCTGGCAACGCTGGTTTGCATATTTACTAGAAGTTTGTATTGCTACTTCCGAGTCATTTCCGAGTGCTTTCTAAGTTAACGTTTATTGTGTTCGTTTTTGATTTTTGATTTTACTATAATATAGTGATTTGTTATTTATCGTTATTTATTTGTTGTAGTATATGGTTAACCTTATAATTTGTTATTATCATTATTAGTTTTGCAAAGTTAAAAACGTTCAGTGATCATAACCTGTTTTATTTTCGATAACATTAATCGTGTAGAATCTAACGATCACTTTATATTATTATTTGTACATTTCAGTAGAAAGCTGTTTTCTTCAAAAGAATTACATTTAGTTAAAATTAAAAGAAATTGTATTAATTTAAGGGTACTGTAGTTTTGATATTAATTTAATTTATAAACAATTGATATTAATTTCAAGTAATTGTTTTAATTTTAAGTAAATATTATTCTAGATAGATAGAAGACGATAGCTGCCATTGCCATTGAAACAAAAAACATTATACAAGCCGGTAAAGTAAGCTTTACCTAAGCTGGTAACATTAAGCACAATTTAAGTTTGTCACTAAATAAGAAAGTTGGAATAAAGCATAATACACACTTACTAGTATAGTTGGAGCTGGAAAAACAAGCTTAATTCAACCATTCTGCAAGTTTATCATGAGCTTGCAAAGCAAGTATACACTTGTCACGTGTAAAGTAGGATGCTTAATTCAAATTGGATACAAGCTTGCAGCTTTCCGTGACAAGCTGGAAGTAAGCTGTCACCGTTGTTATGGCAACTTTTATTCCAGCTTGATTCAAACTATTTTTGCTATCTGGGAGGTTTATATTACACAAAGTGTTCACATTTCATATCGGAATTTATAAATAAATATTATAAATGATTGTTTATTCCTTGTTACTTTTTTGTTTTTGTTCATACCATACAATTATTATATTTTCAAAATATTTATCATTATTAACAATTACGTTGTCTGCGTTTTAAATACATTGGGTTTGAACAAAGTTCAAAATAAAGTTTATAAAAAACATGTTCCATATGTTTATTAGGAAATGCGTATACTTAACTAACAATATTGTTTAACGAATTTGAAAATTAGATTATAAAAAATTCTTCGTGACTATGTAGGAAAATTATACTTAGAATTTGAGTGGATACCTACACAAATAGTACAATATACATAGTAATACAATACAGCTTTAGATTTAGATTTAATTGAGGATGATATTGTACTGTGACCTATTGATCTATTATGCTCCTTTGCATAAGCTATAAGGTGCTGAGGTTTGCCCACTCTTAAAGCTTCCCATTCAGTCTAAGAGCTTTAATAAACTGCAACACTGTGATGGTTTCAGAGAAGGTATATCTTCTTCGTCTGTAACGTCTCCAATATAGCTTTGAAAGTATATAAAACGGTTTGTACAATTAAGTCCTAACTGTATAAAATTCCAGGAAGGCGAAATAATTCAGAACGTAAAATTAGTATCAACATTCAAATAATCGGAGATGTAAAGGGAAATAGGATAAACACTAGAATTCAAAGAATGTGTGCTTAGTCACAATTACCAGATGTAATAAATACGTCATTGGCCACCGGCACATTCCCTAATGAATGGAAGAAGCATTGTACTACCAGTACCAAAAATAAATGGAACTACCAATAAAAGTAGATGTGGGTATTTAAGCTCTAGGTTCTCAAGAACACGAATTTCGTTTAAATTATTTAGCGGAAATGTAATTAGCTCATGCTATATACAAATGTCTAGAAAATATATCGGTTCAAACATTTTCAATTAATCACAATATTTTCGCTAAATATTTAAGCGAAGTTCGGGTACATGAGAACTTAGTTTTATTCTACAATTTTTGCTGTCTGGGATGTCATCTTTTCCTTCAAGATTCATCAAGGCAACATCTTATTCGCTGGAATGCACGCTTTATATGTAATATAGCTCAATTGTCGCTTTATTTCCACATTCTTCCAATTTATATTACTGTTACCATTCAAGTATCTAGATATACTCCAATATTTGTTAGCTTACTTTAAAAAAATTATTTATTTTTTTCACGTAACAGCAAGTAAATTAAGTCAAAAAGATTGTTTCGTAATCCGAATTAATTTTGGTTTGAGTTAGACTACTGTACTTGCAAAAGAAAACGAATATCAGAGATTTACGTAACCATACTTTTGAATTTACATTATTATAAAAGTATCCACAGTCATTATTTATAGTTCCTGATTTAAGCATCCGGCAACGTAACAGTTGTATAGAAAGTATATTGAAACTATGTAGTTTAATTATTTGACGATTATTATAACGTTTTTTTCCAATTTTAAATACACGCCAACGAAATAAAAACTGAATTCAAAATTATTTGAACAATCAAATGTGCCCGTCGTGAGACATCGTGTAACGATTAAATACATTACATTACCGGTTTGTATGCAATACAGTTAAAGAAAACAAATGAACAGCTAGAAAAGAAAGCGGAAAAGCTGTCCTAATATATCGTAAGCAAAATAGGTATACAGATACAGTGCAATGTGTTCATATTGATCTATAATAATTTAACAGAAATAGGATTGTCCAGTTCGAGAAGGAACTATGTTAGTCCCGTTAGAACGCAATCGACTGCTACTTCTTAGTTCTGGGGTAGCCAAAAGAAGTGCGCAACTTATAATGTAGTATGTTCTTGGCTAGTTGCTACTCCACTTCGTTAAATTCAAATAGTCCACGGATCGTTGCCTTCGAATCCAACTGACCGTCTTTGACTTACATATTTTGTACCGTAACTTCGAAGCAACCGCAACATATTATGTTCGTATTGTGAGGTTTATTGTTGTTAAAGTTGGTTAAGTGTTAAAAAGGAAGTAATCGGAGTAAGTTACGTGAATTGCAGCGAATAGTATCATGAAATTCTTAATATTCGTAAGTATATTTATTTAATGCTATTTCTATCTGTTGTTGGTTTTGTTTAAGTAATTTTATTTAAATGATTTGTTAATAAATTAAAAATTATGGAATTATTTAAATAGTAAATTGATTTCTAGTAAACAAAGAAGCAAAGATATTCTGTTAAATGTACTAGTTTAGTTTATAATGGTCACTGTTTATGTAGTCATGTAGATGTTTTATGTATGTACAACTAACAAGAAGTCGCACAGAAATGTATTAACAGGAGAAACACTAAGTAGAAATTATAAATCACCAAAATAAAGCGCAAAATTTTGTATGTACATAATATATAAACTATGCTATTAAAAATTTGTATATGGGACTGACATTTTTATATGTAGCGATAATGATTTGCAAAAATTTCACAATTGCAGTTAATAATTTTACTAAAACAGAATATTTTAAATATTCGCGGGCAGTTATAACTAGCTCCAAAATTATAACACATTTCGTTGAAGTCTTTTGGGTATTTTTGCGTAGGTAAGTTTGCAAACTTATCTACGGAAGACTTGAACGCAGTAAACGACAGTCGTGAAAACCTACGCTCACCATGTACAAACTTTAACAGTTCAAAATTAATATCTCTGCAAGTTATAAGTAACACGTTTTGATACAAATTCGGTTCAGATTTTGCGTAACAACAACGTTTGTCAGGACGTCTCTTCAATTTGCTAGGGCAGTTGCAACGGCAACATTATATGTTGCCGCGCTGATTTTCTAATGGATATCATCTTATTGACACACAGTTATTGCAACTGACATCGCTTTCTCGTCCCATGACTACCGAGAGGTCTTTATTGTAATGAGAATTCATTCTAAAAATCTATAAATAAATACAGTCAATTCCACTTAATCGGGACACATCGGGACCAGAACATTTTGGCCCAATTAAGGGGCTGTCCTAACGAAGTTCTACAGAAAGGTGTTTTTTTCCTGTGTAATTTCACATTGAATAAAAACACATTTTTGCTAGGATGTCTGGGAATATAATAAGAATATAAATAAACATTTAAATAGAGGCAATAACTAAAATAAATACACCTTTTTTACATGTAAAAACAACTAAACTTTAATTATTAAAGAATTCATGAAGTGTGGTTTGCCTTTTGTGTTTGTGTGACTGTTTTTACACAAAATCAGCACAGGTATCCAGTGCGAACATAGGACTTTCATCATTTCCTTCCTGTATAAAAACACGTTGCAGCATATGGTGATGCATTTTCTTACTTCTTGGTTAGTAACTGGCACCGGTAGATTTTCATCATCAGAGTCACTGTCCTCATCTAATATTTGACGTTTTGATTGAATACCTTGAATAGTTGCATTCTCATAGTTTTCAGTTTCATCATAACATTGTAAATTGTTATCTATCGTTAAAAATTCTTGATAATTACCAATGGTCACTTGTGTACTAAGGTCGTTTTCTGCTTCGTCCAAATTTTGTAAGGCATGTACAAGACTAAAGCGAGAAACAGCAAAGCAGTTTTGTATGGTTTTAATTTTTATAGCTCGCCAACTATCAGTGAGAAACTGTATGTATTGCCTGCAAAAGGTTAATTTTTGCACTAATATATCTGGCAGTCGAGGAACTTGTTAATAAATTGTCATCAAATAGACTCCACTATGTAATTTACCAATTTCCCACGGTACAAGGTCTTGAGATTTTTTATTATTCCCATGTCCAACGGTTGCACTAATGATGTGGTGTTAGGAGGTAGAAATTCAAGTTTTATATTTTATAAGTTGTCCAAATGAGGATGTGCTGCACAGTTGTCAATAGGCAACATAATCTTTCTTTGTTGAACTTGTAATTCTGCATCCCAACTAGTCAGCCACTTAAGAAAAATTTCAGAAGTCGTCCACGCGTTTTTATTTCCATGGTATTCTAATGGTAAATTTTCTATTCTAATTCCCTTAAAACCTCAAGGTTTAGCACTTTTCCCTATGACGAGAAGTTTGCGTTTGTCAGTACCTGACATATTTGCACAACATAGCATTCTAATGCAATCCATTTTTGTATTCCGACAGTTCAACGTGTTTATAACATAAGGACCCAGCTGGTGTGGCACGGTAGTAGAGATCGGTTTCATCGGCATTGTATATGTCATCTGCACAAAAATTGTCGAGGAAAGTAGCAATTTTCGTGTTTTTCCACTTTTCGGCCATTACTATATCGGCACCGCCCTTTTCACCGTTCCATTCGTTATGCAGTTGATTTTCTTGTTGAATGAGACGTGATATGGTAGATTTTGGTATATGTATACCAGTTAACTCAGCGAGTTTACGTTGACTTGTGTGAGCAGGCTGATTTTTAATTTTATCCAGTATGGCAATTTTACTCTGTAGTGTTAAATGTTTTCTTGGTATCTTAACAAAATTTTTAATTAATCTCAAATGTATTAAAAAATCACGTTTACGCATACGTTTCAGATGCAAGTTCGTGTAACACTGTTCATTTCTTTGCCTACTGCATACATACATATGTAAATCACTATCAACGTGTGCTTCCCCGTTGAAGTTAAATTGAAAACAACGGTGATTCCTCGAGATTGAAAACAACGGTACATATAACACGGCCATCAAGTGCTCTTATGCACTGCCATATTCACAATTGGATGTTTAGATTTTTTGTTATAAAATTTTGCGAATATGAAGTTGAATATGTACATACTACATATTAAAAATTGCGATCTTGAATTTTTTTGTCCCGATTAAGCGGAATATTGTCCCAAATATCCGATATAAATTAACGTTTTCGTGATAGTTCGGATTCTGTTTTTTAAGATTTGTCCCAAATAAACGGCTGCCCCGAATAACCGCTGGCCCAATTAAGCGGAATTCACTGTATACGTATCGGTATATATGTATTTATTACATATATACATAACTAAATACGTAAATGGTAGAGAACCTAGTATATTATACTATCTTTGCTTTTTTGAATATTTGAATTTAGCCGCGACTTACAGTAATTAAGTAACTTATAATCATTTTGGTTTAAGTATATAGACGTTCTGACGGTTCTCTGCTCTTATTCGGCAGACTTTCGTACGCGTATAGTGCTTAATAACTTATAATTATGAAAACACGAAAAGAAAAGAGAATAGTAACGTTAAACATTCTGACTTCGTCTAGCGTTATAAATATTACTCACATATTTATTAATTGAAATACGTATAATTTTCGCAATTCAACAGTATACATATATTTATGTAGTCAGTGGCTTTCTCTGGTGTAACTTTATTAATTTCTTTGTACAAGGCCATTACGATTTAAAATATCAGACGGATTAGAACAGTTTTTTGCTCTTATTTTAAATATAACGATAACATATAAATAATATAACAGCTTTTTATATTTTCTTATATTCAAGTAAAAAGTCCGGTGTACTAAAACATAATAATCATAATCATATATCGTTTGGTAGTCGTACATTGTAGATTTAATCTCATAAATTTAATAATTTAAAATTGTTTGTTACCACATAAAGGTGGTATACCTTTATGGAGTAAATCTTACACCTATGGTCGGAGCTCGGTTTAATCACGAACAAAATTAGTTCCAGAACTCGGAACTATAACACTGAGAACAGTGCTCTTCCAGACTTTTTTGTAGAAAATTTCATGCTGTACAAGAAAGGTGTTACAAGTTTTTTGATATCTTTTGTCGTTGAACCTACGTCTGCAAAGAAAGGGAAATTAGGGTTATTTTTGCGATATTTTTCCTTTTTTTTTCAAATCCAGCTTTAATCGCATAAGATATCAAAAAAACTAGTATGGCCTTTTTTGTAAAGCATACATTTTCTACAAAAAATCTGCTTTAATATAGTATTGTTTTTCCACTACTAGCGTTAGAAGACGTCATTATTTGGTATGTTTTCGGGCCGAGAAGATGAATTTCTCTCCTAGTAGTCAATAATAAAAATTATCTCCTACTAGTAAATAATAAAAACAATTGACAGTGATAATAGTAATTATATACCAAGGGAGAGAAGACATTTTTCTCAGCCGAGTAGCATTATTTCCCGAGACGCGAAGCGTCGAGGGAAATAATGGCTAAGAGGCTGAGAAACATCTTCTCTGCCGTGGTTTATATATTATTTTTTCCACTACTAGAATATTTAACCGCTTTCTCAATAATAATGTAATATAATAAGCCGTTCCGATAAATGTTTAATTTAAGATATCCATAGAAAACATGTTAGTCTGTAAAAACAAATGAATACACTGGCTTGCATTCGGCACCCTCTTTGAATATTCCAAAAAAGTTATTCGAATTTCTAGCTAATTTAGAACCTTATAATATAAATGAATTTTATTATTTGTAATACTTACGTCATTATGTATTTTGACGACTTCATGTGCACTTTGTGTCATATGAAATAAACATTACTATTATTACGAAAAAACTAACATTGCATGTACTGAGTGCACGCGTATTCCAGAAAAATTTCCAATGGATGTTATACATAACTATGGTTTACTTATTATCAGATTTTTATGAGAGACTACGTATAGGAGCATGAATTATATTTTTGTTACATATGTATAATTCATGAGAATTGTACCATTTATATCTTTTGATTTTTATAAAAGAAAATTTTCTAACGATTAGTAGATCATGAGTGTAAGTTGTTATCAATCATACATCTACAGCGTTAAACTTACTAATTACCTACTTATTTGTTGTCAGTCTCAATAATAAAAAACAAACTTTACCAAGGACAACAGTAAGAAAAAATTACTTAGAAATATGAAAAAAAAATCTTTGTTGTTTTATTTAAATGTATTGTAATAGTTTAGGGTATTAAATATAAAATTTATTTATTTAAAAAATGGGAAAGGTGTTATGTCATCTTGTGATATTGAACTGTCGTAGGAGAGAATGTAACGCGGAGTTGTCTTGGGGAAGCGGTTGATTGAAAATTAAAAATAAAGGATTGTATTAAAATAAAAAAATAAAGACGTTTACTTAAGAGAATATTAAGTGTTGTAATTTTTGGATACATATATGTACAAGCGGTTATAATAATAATAAGTTTATTGCCCAACAGAAACAATTTCCATTAACAGGACAATTCAGATAATACAAAAAGTATAAAAAAAAAAAATAAATACAAACGAGCAGTAACAATCAAATGGGGAAAACAGTATATAAAAAAGCATTACTTATTCTCAACATAAATCAGAAAACAGAAATATATAAGAATGATTGTATAAGAATGATTATATAAGAATGATTATTTGAGCAGCTATATTATAAAGTTTTTTTTTTTTTTTTTTTGGAACTTGTGAGTTAAACAAAGTTGTTATACATATTAGCAGTTACGTTTCTAATTACGCCCAAGGAAGAGTGATATATATCACAGTGCACGGAAATAAAGTTAAAATTTGAGCATATGGTGTAAAGGGGAGACTTTTTCAAGACATTGGTTCGAGGAAATGGGATACAGAAGGTGTTAGACTGACGAGCCCCGAGTCGAGGAATGTGAAACTGAAGTTGTTGCAGCAGCATGGGACAGTCGATGTTATTATGGCATAGTTTATATAGGAAAGATATACCGGAAAGTATGCGTCGAAAGTTGAGTGATGGTAGATCAATCCGCGATAATAGTTGAGTCTGATCCATGTTCCTTTCTGGATAGCGTCTATCTATACGAAACCAAATAAATTTAGCAAATCTACGCTGCACCATCTCTAACTGCCTCTTGTGTACTAAGTAATAGGGATTCCAGACTATAGCAGCATATTCTAAGCGAGATCTCACGAAGGTGTAATACATGGCCATCAAAGCGGTAATATTAGAAAAGATCCACAGGTACGTATTATGAATCCAAGTAATTTCCTGGCAGTAGCGGTAATATAAGCAACATGTTGCGCAAATGTGAGTCCCGCATCGAACAATACACCCAAATCCTTAATTAGTTCTACACGCTCCAGGATGGCTTCTCTTAAGCTGTAGTCAAAAATGACCGGAGCTGACACACGTGTAAAAGTAATCATTTTGCATTTCCGGGCATTGAGTGCTAGGTTGTTGTCCTCACACCATTGAGAAACTCTTTCCAAATCGGCCTGAAGAAGTTCGCAGTCCTCCAAGCTCGAAACCTCGCGGAACAGTTTCAAATCGTCAGCAAACATTAAGGCTTCGGAAGTTATAGATGTTAAAATATCATTAATGAAAATGATAAATAATAACGGTCCGAGATTAGACCCTGAGGAACGCCGGAGGAAGCAAAGTACTCATCGGAAGTGTAGCCATTGTAAAACACTGACTGACGCCTGTTGTAGAGATAGGATTCAAAAAAAGTGACAAGGGACGTGCTAAAACCAAAAGAACTTAATTTAATAGGAATAATAGAATGATCAAGGCGATCAAAGGCCTTGGAAAAGTCCAGGTATAAGGCGTCAACTTGACACCGTGAATCTAAGGCGCGTGACAAGAACTGGGTGAACTGGCATAAGTTGGTTACCGTAGAGCGCTTTTCGGTAAAACCATGCTGAGCAGGAACAATAAACGACTTGACGGCAGGGTAAATTGCAGAATAAAGACATTGCTCAAATATCTTTGCGAAGTTCGATAAAATTGCGATTGGACGGTAGTTAGTTATGTCACAGGAATCGTCGGACTTGAATATTGGCACAATACGGGCCATTTTCCATACATCAGGAAAAGATGATGTGCTTAAAGCTAATTCGAACAGCTTAGCCAAAGGATATGCCAGAACACGGTTGCAATCCTTAATAAAGAAAACTGGAATTTGATCGTGACCAGAACTACAACTATCTTTAAGTCGGATTATCGACTTCACGATCTCATCCTCAGAAAAAACGGTAATATTAAGGCAGGTATTCACGTTGTGATGATTCTGATGGTTAGGTGCAAGGGACGGTTGCGTAAACACACTACCAAAGTATCTCCCAAATCCATTAACAATCATTTGCGGATCATCCAGACTCTCACCGTCCAACACCATACGTCCAGGAATTCTACTCTTCTGTCGTTTGTCCCGGACAAAGGACCAAAATCGGTACGGATTGGTGGAGATGTTATTTTGTACATCATTTAGGTAATTTGAGTACGCTTCAGCTATCTGTCTTTTCACAAGCGAACGTAGTCTTCTAAATTGCTGAAGTGCGTTAAAGCAGCGAAATCTACGGTAACTAGAGAAATATTTATATTTAAGCTTAACGTTTCTTATAATTTCAGGCGTGTACCATTTTGGAAAATTGCGCCTACGAGGAAGAAACCTGGGCACATAAATGTCAAGCAAAGAGTATAACTTTTTGTAGAAAAGTTCACAGGCTGCATTCACATCGTCACAAGCATCCAAAAAGGACCAATCAGTATCATGTACTGCTTGATATAAGTTTGGAAAGTCAGCTCTTCGGAAGTTATATGCACGGGCATCATTTTTTGGAAAATCGGGTGTCGTAGTGAAACTAGACGAGAACTCGATCAGGAGAGCGGGATGATGTACATCTTCACGCATAAAAAAGGA
Source organism: Holotrichia oblita (assembly GCA_023690525.1). Classification (NCBI taxonomy): domain Eukaryota; kingdom Metazoa; phylum Arthropoda; class Insecta; order Coleoptera; family Scarabaeidae; genus Holotrichia; species Holotrichia oblita. The sequence continues at coordinate 93,745,138 of CM043016.1, read as the reverse complement.
AGGACTGCAAAAAGGAAAAAACGATAGAGAAGATCAGATTGGGTTGCCGGACTACAGAATATTTGGATTGAACATATAAGAGATGAAAACGTCGACAAATGCCAATATAAAAAACCAAAGAAATGCCTGTGATAGGCGCTCATGGTATATTGTTGGAATTCACCCTGCGGGCGAATGCAATGAAAATAGATCAAGCACTAGAAGCGGACTACTTGGTTTCGACCTCCCAGGTCTGTATGGAGTATCATACACATAAGTGAAGATGCGAAAGGCGGTGAAATTAGATTTTACATTCGGAGTAGCGCTGATGAGACCTGGACGGTCGAAACCACTATTATAGGCATCTCTTTGATATAAGAAGAGAGGTTCACTTGACGGTACGAAAGGATTTGCAGATTAGAATATAGTGCAGCGAGGTAGGGATGTTATAATAATTTGGATAGTGTGCGAACTAAAGAAAAAAAAGAATACCCTGAGATTAAGGATATTGTGGAAAATTGTCAATTTTATCAAGAACCCCAATTGCTCAGATTCTATAGCAATATCAGGGTGTTAGTAAATAAGTGCGACAAACTTCAGGGGGTGATTCTGCATGCAAAAATAATGACAGTTTATATATAAACTGTCATTCAAAGGTTTCTAACATATTTAAGATTTGATTGATTGGAACGCTAGGGAACCTAGCTAGAAACCTTTTTAATCTCTCACTCAGTCCCCGCAACAATAGTCAAAGAATACATCTCCTTAACGAAATTATGCATGGATCAAAACGCGTTTCTCTTCAATAATAAATATTATCGCCAAACATTCGGTACTGCAATGGGAAATCCTCTTTCTCCTTTCCTAGCAAATTTGTTCCTGAACACCCTCGAACAAGAGATACAAACATCATCAACGAACTTTCCCAAAATTTGGCAGATATGTGGACGACATATTCGCTGTTGTTGAAAAGGACTTTGATTTAGAGAGTTTCCTCCAGCTAATAAATAACAAATACTCCTCTATCAATTTCACGTATGAACTTGAAGTAAATAAATCACTACCATTTTTAGATCTCTTAATTACCAACAATAAAGGACAATTCGTTTTAGATATCTATAGAAAGGACACCCACACTAACAACTATATCCAAGAATCCTCATGCACATATTATAAAACACTAAACACTTTAACCCACTGAACACCAAACAAGTTTTAACTATCGCCTTGATAATGACAGCATTGCTGTTGAAACGCGTCGGTGTTTTAGTTAAAACTTGTTTGGTGTTCAGTGGGTTAAAGTGTTTAGTGTTCTACTTCTGCACCAAGAGATCCAGTGAAGAACTTCACATATTATAAATATAAAAATTCCGCTTTCAATAGCTTATTTAACAGATTATTTAAAATTCCTTTATCGAAAGAAAACTTTGAAAAGGAACTCGATTACATTTACCAAATAGGTTCAGTGAATGGCTACAGTAAACCGTACATTAACAAGATGTACAAAAAATTTAAAAGTAAACATCACCTCAAAATTATTACAAATTTGAATCCGATTCGGCAAACACAAGAAACCAAGTATGTTAAATTAACTTATCGCCCGTCTTGGCATTTAAAATTTTCAAAATTATTGAAACAGTTCAAATTAACTCCTGTCTTTTCCAACAATAATTCATTAAAGAATATCTTAAACAAAAATATTAATATGATACCAAGAACGAAGAAATCCGGAATTTATAAAATTGAATGTACATCCTGTGATAAGGTTTACATCGGCCAAACACAAAGGAACCTAGAAATAAGATTTAGGGAGCACCGCAATCATTTGAAAAACAGGGACATAGAGAAATCCGCGATCGCCAGACATTACTTAGACACCGGCCACAAAAATCATAATGCTACATTATTAAAAAATAGTTCTAGTTATAATTTAGACATGTTGGAGGCAATACATATGCAAAAATACAGAAATGTGTTAATGAATAATGACCTGTCACCTCTTATTCAAAACAGCATTCTCTTAAGTGTTATTTAGGATACTTTACGAACCGCCGTGTGTGTTCGAACGTACTTATATATTTTCTACACCCTCATATAGTATTACACAACACAGATACCCACTGAAATATGTACCGTATATTTAAGAAAAGAAATGTTTTGGTTTAAGTTAGTCATGCTGAAGATGTTACGTAGTATGTAACGAAATGGCCATTCAATTAAATACATATTCAAGTGAAGTTGGGTTTTATAATTTTTTATATTCAACTGTATAATGACAGTTTGCTATATAAACGTCCGTCCGCAAATTCTTAGTTTCAGAGTTATTTATTTTCAATAAAAGAAAAATTAATTACTTATTAACAATAATTTTACAGCTAACTAAAAGCTTAATAATGATAAGTTGCTATTTTGACACTTCGTTAAAATATTTGTATTCAACAATGCATTGATATTGAATGTTGACAGTAGCCTACTAGATAATGTATTAAAGAAATGAAAAATACACGTTAAGATGTTTTATTTTTTTGCATAAAAACGGCGCCTCACACGAAAAAAAGGCAAGAGAGGTTTTTTTTATCACAAATTGAATGGCAAATTCAAAAATGATTTTTAATTTGAAATATCTCAGTGGCGTACCATTTTTTTTCTTTAAAAAATTAAGATAATTACCCGTATGCACGCCAATGATGAATATAAAATTCTTGGTTGGATGTCAAGAAATGCGCAATAACCATCTCTTAAAACCCACCAAATTTCATTTGCCTATCTCGACCGGTTTCAGAGTAATAAATAAATCGTCAGTTTTTAAGAAAAACTTTAACACCCTATAACTCTGAAAATAAGCATTTGCGGATGGACGTTTATATAGCAAACTGTCATTAGTTTTGCATGCAGAATCACCCGCTGAAGTTTGTCGCACTTATTTACTAACACCCGGTATATGTCAAAGCCACTTTTTCCACATTTCCATCGTTTAATCTTCCAGGCATAGTAATACGACAGATCATTTGGAAGAGAATACAAAAACGTCGCCTAGAGGTACACGTCTCATACAAGGCAATGAGATCTGTATAATGTTTTATGGACGCACATAAAACGCAATTGCCTATTAATTCTTTACATACTCAAAAATTATAATAAAAGCTATAGCTGTAGTATTGACAAGCAGTTTAAAAAGTCGCTATAGCTGCATTTATCACAAAATCAATGAACTTATTGATCTTAAGTCTAAGAAAGTCTTACTTGTTTCAATAACAATTAACAATTGAGAGCTTAAATATTGGCTATACAAACCGGTGTTCTTTCTCTTTTCTCCATTATATTAAATGGAACTTAAGTCCGTTGTTGCACCATTTAAATACTTTAAATCGTGTAATATTGATGCTATTGCCTAAACATCAATGTTGGATAATAAGCTGCTCCTTTAAATTAGGTTGCTTTCCTGACTTACTTAAGCAAATAGTTGTTATGCTCGTCTATAAAAAAGGTTGCCCTAATGACGTTAACAACTATAGCCGCATAAAAGTTGGTTCGGAATTCAGAATGGTTCTAGAGTTGTTGCGCACGCGCATTTACAGTTTAGCGTTTTGGTTATTTAAGAACGCGAACCGAATTTTTAGTCCGATGTTTTGGTTACTGACAGAATCGATTCAGAATGATTCTGGAACCGTTCAAACAGTTCTTGCACTTCCATGAGTACCGATTCTGAATTATTAGTTCGAAATTACGTCATCGGTGCATGTGTTCAGAAATTCGAGTTATTTCGATACGTTCGTCATCAATGACATTAGAGACTTATAGCAGAGCCAAACACTTATCCGTAAATGTATAACACATCTGAAACGACAGATACGTATGTTGCAAGAAAAGCTTGAGAAACACAGTTATAGCATAGTTATGATACACGTATAGATAGTTTGATGATGTTTGTCGTACTGCAAATAACCTTACCAAGGCGGTTGTTTTGGTTGTATTGTATGAAGGGAAAAATAATAGGTAGTTAGGACAATATCAATAATTTTATAATAGAAGAAATTCCTATGATAGATACGTTAAACGATAATGACAATGAAGATATTAATTATGCTTTTATACTTCATATTTTACATAATGAGGAACAACTAGGTAATAGAGCTGCTTTATATGGTCGTTTCAATTTGGAGTCATTTGTTGTCATTTCTATTTTACAAATTTGTTTTAATCGGGCTATGTCGACTTTCTTCGCACATTTCGTTCGACTCAATACGTACGTTTACTGTCTACGTGAGAGGCCGTAATTTTACGTATGCCGTATTTCGACATACGTACGCAAAGGAAAAATATTGCACGTATGCATGCGTTCCAGTCAGTTTTGACGGATACGGATACGTGTTTGGCTCTGCTATAAGTCTCTATTGATATTTACGTTGTCTTTTAAAGTTTGAGATTTTTTTCCGTTTGTATTTGAATTTTTTTTGTGAATTACTGTCCTGGGAATAAAATTTATGGAAAGTGAGTGGTATTCTAAGACAGAGACAGGATTTGAAAGATTTTAGCGCAGAACATTCGCTATTGATATTTTGTTGGTTTGTATTTTAGTCTGTATCTAAAAGATGGCAGTAACAGGCTCCTAAAATGTGTTTTGGTTATTAAAAGTTCGGAACCATTCTGGAATTATAATGTTGTGCGCTTATGTTCTGCGCAGTTCTGTTACTAATCCTGAATACCGAACCAAAACAAAGCTACTGAAAACAACTAACGTTAGCGCCTGAGAACTGTGGTAATCGGGGTCTTTAACAAGGCCTTCCAACCAATTCTTATGTTTGGAATCAGTTTGTATGTCCAGCGACCAAAAATGCCTTCGCTCCATGCAATCTGCCATCTTCTGACTAACTCGTCTCTCGCTTCTTGCTTCGGTGTCTCTGAATATACAACGAATCGTTCCCAGGCGGTGGTAAGTTCGATTGGGGCGAGCCTGGCGATTACTGCTACCCTCTCTGTTGAGATATTCCAGCACTGAAGAGAGAGAACCATGATATATGTTTGTAAAACAAACTTGACAACTCGTTCCAACAATAGTCAATACTGCGTAACGTTAAGCTAGTCTACAAATGAATAATATTTTAGCCATTGATTTATATACGGATAGATCATTAGCTGGAGTGAAAAGCAATCATATTACGATCATTTCCATGACGACGCTGTTCAGTTAAAATAATTATTTTAAAATGTTAATCTATGTAGAAGTAGCTTGCAAAGGTTCGTTGGATAGTATCTATTATTCTTAACAGTGTGTACAATATAAATTATAAAGCGGTTGATTAGTTATTTATGCAGTTGACAATTGTAATCGATTTATTTATTTTTATTATTTGATATTTCGACCAATTTCGATTACCAAACCAATAAGTTTTTATTAAACATAATGCTTTTGTAGGTGAACTGTAAAATATGATCGACTCACGATTAATCGAATCAATTGATCATTTAGTTGAAAATCGATTTGGTGAATACAGTGGGTGTTCGTAAAAACTAGGATGTTTTTTTATCAATTTTTAAGGATTTATATTATACCTATCGAGTATCTGTTACACCTCAAATGGCAAAGGTGACTTAGATGATTACTAGATTGCATGAGCGAAATAGAAAGACATGTATGTATGTTAGTAATATCTATAGTTGTTTTGTTAAATGTGAATAATATAGGTTCATTCATCCACTTTCATTTTTCTTCCGTACTTCTTGAAGTGGAAAATCATTTACGTAATACTAATAGGAATTAAGGTAGATACAGGAAATGATTTAGGTGAAATCACTTGAACAGTGGCTAGTCGTTTAAGTATAATATAATACTGTGTCTTCTTTTTGCAACTGTCTAATCTTAACACAAATTGTGTATACATGAATATGAACTGTAAAGCACTTCGTATTACGATATTAATTGAAATGCTTGATGAAAAATATGTATGTACATATGTATATTGAATTTGTTGCGAAATGAAGAAAATAACACAGCATGAAATTAAAGAGATATGACACCTATGATAAGTTTTATTTTCACTGTTTGAAACTTTGCGTAACAGTAGTGGTGTTAAGTAAGTAACCGTTTCTCTCTTTTTATCTAAGTGAGAAAGAAAATCCACAGAATTTGATAATAATTTCAACAATTAAGAAGCAATCATACAAAACATGTTACGCTTTTAGACTTTTTTGATACAACATACACATATAAATTGCTTCTACAATTATGTTAATAGTCGTAAAGGAAATGACGTAGCACAAATGTATAGAATAGGTAATATTCTTTTAACTTTCTCTCTCAAGCACCTAATCCCTCATTTTAGTAAAAGTTCAAGTCAATTATCTCTATAACATAGGGATTAGAATTAGGATATAACTCATTGTTACTTTAGGTTGTATGTATGTACCTACATACATATACAGTCTGGTTGATTTTACGTGTCCAAGCTTAGTTAGTTAAGAGATAGAAGAAAAGTATAATAATCAAAAATACTCTACATGTAATTATTAACTATGTTACATAATCAAAAATACAAATTACACAAAAACAAAAGCGCATCACAAAACAGTTTTTCTAGATATTCTTAAAGAGCTTGAAATTCTCTTTACAATAATACCAAAAAAATTATCATTATCTTGAAAATTGTAGTCACCACAGTGATATTAAATTTAATTTTTTTTAATTTTTGTCAAACGTTACAATTTATTAGCAACCTTAGAAAACAAATACAAACAAAAGAAAACAAAAGACGGATAGTTATTTATTTGCATTGCAATAGGTATTATTATTACACTGAATAACAGTGGAGATACAGGCCAATTCCTAACCGCCTTGCTCACCTGTTTTTGAATATTAAGATGTAAATATTGTTTTTGTTATTGTTGTCTATTTTAACTCCTTATTGCAATAATGTATTGGCATATATAACGCGTAATTATTAATTCACAAGCATCAAACGACGAAGTGTGATTTTGACGTTAGACTTTGACAATAAATCTTTGAGAACGTTTACCTATTTTTCATGCCACACTGGATAAGTTCGATGAGTTATGTGTGCATCTTTCAAAAAATCTAATTATCTCCTAAACTATTAATTTTAGGGATAGTACATGTGGAATATGAAAGATGTAGAATTGCACGCCGAAAACGATTAACAATAAGTAATAAAATATGCGGGGTGCCAGTTGAAAAAATGAATTTATGGTTCTTCGAAATTTCGAAGAATTAGCGTGCCATAGTAAAGCAACCACGCAATGTAGACAGCTGTTCTCGGCGCTAAAATATACTCCAACATGTTGTTTAAGTATATTATGAATTTTAAATTGATGTATGAAAAATCTAGTGTTCTCTGATTTTTTGAATAAATGTCTGTTATAGCAATTTTTTTCAGAAAAAAAGCGCACAACTACAAAACTTACCAATAAAACTGCAAAAAGTGAAGATATTCATAAAGCTTATAAACAGAGGAATCCAAATATGTAAAAATATACAGGGTGTTTCATTAAAAATAATAAAGTATATGGCGATCTCCGGTATAGCCGGAAGCGCTAGAAATCAAATAATAATATTTTCATTGAAGAGAATATGATCGACTATATATCATTATAAATTTTCAAATTTATATTTTGACCAGAATGCCATAAACTTCTAATGAACGGTCTCGTTGAGACACCCTGTATATAATTCCATTTTATTATTTATTACTAGAGATATAGATATTTCTGAAAGTGATACGTTGACATGTGATGCACACATTGTTTATTTGTTTTTGCCAAAAAACTTCTTCTAGGTTAAGTTGAACAAAAATTTGACGTAATTCAACAACCAAAACATCCGTCCACAGCACTCCGCAAACGATCTCTTCAAAACGATACTATTGGCATCATCAATGTAGAGCATTTTTTGAATGAAAAACCATTTTAGGTGTGGTGGATAGCCAAAGGAAATGATGCCGTTGCTAATCGACCGTTATATCCGGTGAACCCCATTCACTGGATCTAACACACGGGGAACTTTAAAATAAATCGTATACAATACGCCTGTAAATATCGAGATATGAAAAATTGTGTGAACGATACTGTTGATGTATATATTAGATGCTGAGAAAAGTCTGATATGACAAAACATATCGAAATACCTAAAAAGAAAATAATGTTAAAAAATGTTTGAACATAAAAGATCATTTTTATGTTTATTATTTAAGAAATGATTCTATGTATTTTTTATACAGACCCAATCTAAACGCCGAAAATTAGCTCTTTAATAACTTTCACATATGTATCTTAAAAACAGTTCTCAGGGTGACACCTTTGATTATAAATAAACTTGGTCAATTTGTTATACATACAAGTGGCGTACGCATGCAATTTTGCATTTAATTTAAATTACAAGAAAAAATTTACGCACTACATTCACCATTGGACGGTTAAGTAAGCTCATCGATTGTGACATATTTATATACGACAGGACTGCATACTAATTTGCAATTCAAGCTTGTTATTCTTCGGCCGTACACTGTCCGTCCGCAAAGTCCCTAACTCTCCTACATTGCATGTGGTACGCGTGAGCCATGTTTAGTTATAAAATATGCCAGATGGATTAGTTATAAATTTAATATTCTGAAGTAGACAAAATTTATGTCGTTTTAAATGAATGGAAAGTACCATAGGTGGTGTTCTATACAATGTAAAGCAAAAGTAAGAGCAATTTTCAATTTCTCGTCTCCTACAACCTTCCAATATGAAACTTTGTACAAATATTATAAATTATGATAATTAAAACGGATATATAAGAAAAACTAAAATAAACTATATTACTCTGTACCTTGAAGGCCATCAACTTTTAGACTAAGACAAAACATTACATTAGAATGGTCCAAATGCGAATCATTCATTATCGGGTAGAAAAGTGTGAAACATTACATCAAACTAGGATTAATGAAAAATTTCGTCATAGCTATGGACAATACTTCTGGTTTCATTTTACGTAGAACACAAGTTTCCTAGAATTAGTAATGCAAAAATGAAAGGAAGATTTGTGGGGCAACAAATATGATCACCAATGCACGATCAAAAGTTTGAGGGATTATTGAATCCAGTGAAGAAAGTAGCTTGGTGATCATTCAGAAATGTTTTTTGTTGTCAGTGTTTTGGGAAATAGAGGGATGTGAAGTTACTATGATATTGTCAACGGTTTTATAACACATCATAAAAATTTGGGTTGTAATACGTCCTTAAAAGTACCCTTTGTACATTTGTATCTAGATTTAGAAAATTGTGGCGTAGAGAGCAACGAGCACAGACAACATTTTCATTAGGAGTCTTCGTGAAATGTATCGAAGAACCCGTTTCAAGCAAGTTTTATGCGATATTCTGAAAGATATGGTTTCTTTCTAACTTTGCATCGTTTCAAGCCTGCGTCTGTAAGTATTTTTCTTACTGTTTGAATACGAACCGCTTTCCCGATGTCTTTCAATAGGGCAACAACGAGCGAGATTTTACATTGTCCATCAAAGACTCGCGCAAGAGTTTCCTGTTCTGTAGCTATGCGTTTTTCGCTTATTCTTATTTTATTTTCGTGAAAGCCAGTCTCCGTAAATTGTGTGTATGCAGAATACACTGCCCAATGCGAACACGAACATTTCACTAACTTTGCGATTTAAACTCGTTAATTTTAAGAAAATGTCTAGTTCACTAAGAAATCACACATGAAAGCTTCATTATACTATCAGTATCAAGTGAAGACGGGTAAAATATTTTAGTATTAAAAAAAACCATTTTTTTGGGTTTTGCATGTCAAATTTTTTATTGATTTTTTCCTAAAAGGTGATCTATTGTTGTAATTGAGGTTTGATCACATTAACATTACATTTTGACGTTTTTTGACTACTTTACAAATTACTTATGTTTCTAGCGGTACTTATAACTTTTGGTGAAGGCTACGCACACTTGCTTGTTTGTAATAACTACCGTCACTATTTACTAAGTTATTGTGGTGGATGTAGCTGCTGGTGGCATATTTACTATTCTTTTCATGCTGTTACATAATAAATAGTCTCACGTAGCAAAAAGCGCACCAATTAATATAAATTTCTGTTCCTTACAATTCTTCCTACAATATCGCATATAAAAAGCGCAAAACAAGACCACACCCTCCTAAAAATGAATTAGGTTTACCGGTGGCGGCTGATCATTATGAAAAATTGATTTTAGAGCTAACCGAAACTGGTGATTATTATAATGTAATATATGTAGATTTGTTTACAGTAGTACCCCGTTATCCGCTGAATCCGTATCCGCGGTTTCAGTCATCCGCGATTTACCTATCATGTGCAGAAAATGCGTTATATCAATAAGTATAGAAACGAATAGAGACATTCGAGCCTTATTAAAAATTATAAGAGCATTTGTCGATATATCGTCGTATATATGCGTCATCCCCCCAATTCAGCGCTCTCATGATGTGTTAAACAAGTTGGAACGGGCTTAAGGTGCCACTCGCTATTACTTGTATAAACGCTTCTGTTAACTATGAGTTTAGTACTATTCGAATTGTCAGACAAGACAGTGCTTGCAATAGCTTTTAAATAAAGCAAGTAAATTTGAAAATCATTTTAAAATGGCTTCTAAACCAAAAAGAAAACGTGAAATGCTCACTATTAGTGAAAAAATAAAAATCATTAATATGATTGAAATAGAAAAAAAACCTGTTGCAACTGTTGCTAAAATATACAATAAAAACGAATCTTCGATACGAGAAGTGTTAAAAAACAAAGATAAGATTCGAGCAAGTTTTTCTAGTGCACCCGAAACTGCAAAAGTTGCAACCACAATACGCAATAAAGTGTTACTTAAGGTAGAAAATGCCTTAAATTTATGGGTGGAAGATATGACGAGAAAACACATTCCTATCGATGGCAAAGTGCTACAACAAAAGGCGTTGGTTTTATATGAAGATATGCAGACCCAAGATTATACTGAAGAGAAAGGAAAATCATTCACCGCAAGTAGGGGGTGGCTGCATAGATTTAAAACTCGGTTTAATCTAAAAAATATAAAAATGACGGGGGAATCTGCGTCTGCTGATCATGTAGCTGCTGCCTCGTTTCCAGAAAAATTTAAACAAATTATTGCAGAAAGGAATTATCATCCTAAGCAAGTTTTTAACTGCGATGAGACTGGTCTTATGTGGAAAAAATGCCTCAACGGACTTACATTCATAAAACTGCAAAGAGTGCACCAGGCTTTAAAGCAATTAAGGATAGACTTACCTTGATATTTTGTACAAATGCAGCTGGTCATATGATTAAACCTGGACTTGTTTACCGATCGCAGAATCCACGTGCTCTTAAAAACAAGGATAAAGCTTGCCTGCCTGTGTTTTGGCAATCTAATCGAAAGGCGTGGGTTACGGCTGTTCTATTTACACAATGGTTTCATCAATGCTTTATTCCGGAAGTGAAAAGATATTTGGAAAAGGAAGAATTACCATTTAAAGTGCTGCTGATACTAGACAATGCTCCTGGGCATCCTGTCTCACTAAGCACAGAAGATAAAAATGTTGAAGTGGTTTTTCTACCACCTAACACGACCTCATTGCTTCAGCCGCTTGATCAAGGTGTCATTAGATGCTTTAAAGCCATATATATTCGACAGGTTTTCGAAATGCTGTACACAATGGCTAACGAATGCTCTGATATCGGGCTCATGGAATGCTGGAAGGCGTTTACAATTGCTGACGCAATTCTATTTATCAAAGGAGCGATAGAGGAATTAAAGTCAGAAATGATAATAGCATGTTGGAAAAATCTGTGGAATGACATCGTTCTTAGTTCTGAAGACACACATAATATTAATTCACAGCTAACAACAATATTTAACATAGCGCAGAAAATAGATGGAGAAGGATTTAATGATATAACCAAAGAGGAACTCAGTGATTACATAAACGAAGAGGATCAAGTATTCACCAACGAGGAATTGAAAGACCTTGTGAAATCTTCTCCAGAAGTGAGTGACGATGAGGATGAGGGTCAACAAGAACCGCCAGCATTGACGCTTGAAAAATTGTCTGCGATATTTCGAACTGCTCAAACATTAAAAGAACAGATAGTAGAATATGATCCAATAATGGAACGCAGTATAAAAATTACTCGCACTATAACAGAAGCTTTGAAACCTTTGGAGGATTTGTTTATTGAAATGAAAAGACAAAAACGACAACTACCAATAACAATGTTCTTTGAAAAGGTCAACAAAACTATCGATAATGCACAGCCATCACCATCGTTTGCTTCGGATCTAAGTAAACAATCGACTGCTAACTTGGAATTAGAGGAAGATGAATGAATATGTAGCTAACGATGATAAAGTTTTTCTTGTTGTATACTTTCTTGTTGTGTATGTAAATGCATACGTACTATATGTACTAAAAATGTATGTACAAATTTAAATAAATGTACATATTTATTAAACTTAAATTCTATTTGTGCCACAGCACAAGAATATTTATTTATTTATTTATTGTTTATTTATTTTAAATAAATATTATATAACTTATTTCTTCTTGTTTCATTGTTTTAACTTTGCTTCATATTTCATGTTGTACTCGAAAATAAAGCGTTCGCTACTATCCGCGGTTTTCAGTATCCGCGGAGGCCCACAGAACCAAACCCCCGCGGATATGGGGGTACTACTGTAATTTATACCTTTTACTATTTTTATTTTATAATTTCATGTATTTGCGTTACAAACAAATTAATGTGATAATTTTAGGACAAACAAAAACAAATAAAATAGCTGTAGTGTATCGGACAATAAATAAAAATAAACAAAAGAAAAATTTAACAAACCTAAAAAGTAACATTAAGAACAGTACCATTATAGATTTACTGGTTTTTGAAATTCAGCAGTTTTTCGTTAATATTCGCTAGATTCTCATTTGACGAAACACAATTAATATATGTATTTTTTGACCTTTGTGTACTTATCTTTTAATTCCTGATTTATTCCCACTTAGAGGTCAATAAAACAATAAATAATTAAATACCAATTTATTCCATAACATATAATAATATGTTTTCGTTAAATAACTTCTTCAGTGGAAGAAATTGACATTTAATATGTGTCAAATTACTAATAATATAAATATAAATTGCCATGCCTATCAACAAAATTATCTAAAAAACAAACAATTCATTGATATATCGAATTTTAATTATATTCACAAGTAATAATGAAGGAATAGTGATTTAATACAACATTAGAAATTGAAATGATTTGAATTATTCGTATATCAATCTATTTTTTGTCAAGCTCTAACAATTCTGTTCAAGGACTAGGGAAAAACATGGCAAAAAAAACCTAGTCAAGAGCTTAAAATTAATAAAATTCAGGCGTGAATTAAATTGTTATATATAACGCTTAAATTATCAATATCCGTTCTAAAATTTACCGCGTTTTCATCTTTTTTAATGTATATCATTTCGTAAATTAATCTTTTTTTTATTATTATTTTTTTTTTCAAAACACTAAAATTTTAAAGATTTGACGAAACGTAAACGTTAAGCTGCGTATTGACTTGAGCAAATTTACGCGCACGAACGCTGTGCGCACACAAATCCTTTGATAAAGGTGAAGAAACCGACAAGCGATGGATAGCGTTCGTGCGCATATTGGGTGTTCGTGCGCGTAAATTTGCTCAAGTCAGTACGCAGCTTTAAGGTTAATCGCCATAATTTTTGACAGCTGAACGTGCTTTAATTGCACTGGTAGGAATTATTGCTTTGTATTATCGTCAAAATACAGATATTGCCTAATTTTTCATTTAATTACATAGTAGGTCAGATAATACTCATCATGTAAAACACAATAACTGAGAATAAACTGTTGTGTTAAAATATTTATCCTGTAATCGTAACCTATCTAAAAAAGGAAACCTACTCTACTTTTACTTACGCGTCTATTAAGTTCTGTATCTTACAACAGAAATAGGAAATTTTACCTAGTAATAATTTATCGAAAACCTCCTACTTAACTAGCATTTAGAAAATATTCAAATATCAGAATTCAATGCGTAATACTTTATATAAGCTGTACTTCCGTGTGGTTTCGTTGCGATCAATTACAATAAATGTAAAGATACTATATTGCATATTTAACATACTTAAATCTAATCATGTTTCTTTAGCTTTGTTTAGAAAAGACAACATGGCACCTGCTGACTATAATTTATTATTGTACGCAAATATAAATTCCTTTCATGTGATTTGGTGAAATTTATGAATAATTTCTAACTGTACGTTACTCAAAAAGCAACCGTAGAGCATGACCAACGTGATGTCAATAATACGAACTATTTCTTGCTCGAGGTACACTGACCTATTGAAACAAATTCTTGTCTATAACGTACTGTTTCAATATCAACGTTATTTAACCTTGAATTTATGCTCAAGAAAGGACGTTATACCACTTTGAGGTTCTACAGCAGTAGGGAAATATTCGATTAACTGCAGATAATAAATTCTTATAGGTATCGAGTACTAAACGTACGCTTAAGGTGCGGTTAAAATATAGTAGATTCCTCGGTCGGTAACTGAATTAAACTTTTATAGCTTTTGGCCGATTTAGAAACAATTAATTGTATATTTTGTATTAAACATGACGATATGATGCCTCCGGAGGGACTAAGCTATTTTGTTTGTAAAAATAACGTCAAAATTTATTTCAAACAACGAGTAAATAGCAATGAATTGAAATAATTTTGCATTTAGAATATAAGGAAAAAATCGTAGATGAATGCCAAATTGCGAAAATTGTAAATAAAGCATTCGTTTTTGCAAAAGCTATGTCAGTAGCTACAACAAGTTATATGATTAATATCTGTCAAATTAACTTTGGCACTTGTCTGTAAGATGTCGATAATTGATTGTGCGTATTAGGTTGCCTAATTTGATAAATTTAAGAAATAAGACAAAGAAAATATTTTAGAAATCGCTGCCAAAAACAAAGTTTATAAGGGTAAGTTGAAAAAAATCATAACTATGTAACGTTAATGTAGGTATGGACGTATGGAGATATAGACAGGGATTACAACAAATGTTTTCCGAATACATAGGTGTTTCAATGTTTGCAAGTTATCAAATTGTACGTTTTCTATTTAGTGCAAACAAAATCTTATGAGAAAACACAAAAAGATTAAATCCAAAATTGTTTACATAATTTTATGCAAGGTTGTGTATATATGTATTTGAAAGTTTACCTGTACTAAAAATAATTTATTTCGTTCTGCATAAATTATACATATAGTAAGAAATAAATATCAAATACAACAAACTTTTAAATGTATTATGGATGAAATAGAAAATTTGTTCATTTTTAAAAAACAAACGTTACAAAGAAATGAAAATGTTTGTGCAGTTCGTTGAAAAATATATTTTTTTGTAGAAAAATAAGACAAGTTTGATACACTATTATGTTTATTGAAACCAGGAAATATGCTGCAGATGTTAAGCAGTGAGGTAGCGTTCAAAATACCTTACACCCGCTACACCGAAGAATTGTATTATTATATGGGTACTTGATCTTCACAATATCCGAAATCAAACCGTGATAGCACTATATGCAGCTGCATATCTATATCTTTGTCTATATCTTCGAGTATACCAAGGCTTCAATGCGCACGCGTCACCTTTCTTTCCAGATTTCTTGTTTACAAAAATGGTTTTTGACATGAATCCACCTTGATTTTTTACAGTATTTAGAATAAATATGTGAAAACGTGTGTATTTATTTTTTACCTTGGCTAAACTTCCGTATGTCGACCACTGAATTGACAATTTATATGCAGTTTAACGGAAAGTACACGTTTTACTGAGTTCAAAATGACCCCCTTTTTTGCGGAGATCAGTCTAGGAAAAAGCGATCTAAAAAGTGCTATTTCTAAGTTATGTTTCACTAGTGTTTTGACATTTCTGCGAGGATTTTCAGCTGATCCAGTCAGAATTATGAAAGATCGAGCGGCAATTTAAAATGTCGTTCGGGAATGAAAAAATAGTCATTTATATTTTGTAGTATATCTTTTAATACTGAAAGATTTCAGCAACTAAAAAACATATCTCTTCGTGTATTCTATTAAATTTAGTGAAAATACATTATATAAAATAGGAACGTATCTAAAGAATTAGTTTAGTTTTAATGGACCGGTTGCAATTAGGAAAAAATCGCTAATCGACATTTGCGGCGCGAACTAAATCACGCCCATTTTTTCAAATATTTAGTTGCTTATCCAGTGCGTGAACTACGAAAGTTCCCCATGTCCGCGTTGTTCCCAATACGTTGATAACTTGTTAAAATTGAAGTTTTTTAACTTCCTCAAATCTTTCGTCCACATTTTAAATAAGAGAAACGTTCGAAGATGATGACAAGTTCCAACAACCGCATGCGATATTCACATTTGATTCACATCGTCCGTGTCCAGACTGCTACCAACATTGTAACTTCAAATAATCTAGGTGCATAACAGTCACAGTCACCATGGTTACCGGGCATAAGCAAAGAACATTTTATAAATGAAATCGATGCATTGCAATTAATAACAATTAAGAGACATTTGACAAAATGTAAAATCTAATATTAAAAATATCTTCAAATTTAGCCAAAATAGTATGTAAATATTCATAATTTTTTTCTTAATATTAACTTACACATTTAATTGTGTATATGATACGTAAATAATTATTTTAAAAATAAATTTTATGCCTTAACATCAAATTTCGCTGTTTAAATTTAATAAAACACAAAAGAAGAAATGTTTTTAGTCACTGAAATATACTTATTAATTGTATTTAAAGATACTGCAAAATCAAAAATGATTATTATTTTTATATTCCTTAACGACGTTTTTTAAAATTGGCGCTCGATATTTCGTAATTCTGACTGAATCAACTGAAAATACTCACAGAAATGTCAAAACACTAGCGAAACAAAACCTAGAAATAGCACTTTTTAGATCGATTTTTAGGTATCTTAGACTGATTTTCGCAAAAAAGGGGTTCGTATTGAACTCAGTAAAACGTCTACATTCCGCTAAAGTGCATATAAATTGCCAATTCAGTGGTCCACATACGGAAGTTATGGGCTGTGCCACCACTCAAGATATCAAAGAAAAGTACGTTGAAAGTTTATTTTACATACGTATGTGTTCGTCATTGTATGCCAGACTGACATATGTATATCCAATGTATGCTATGTAAATATAAAATAATAAATAAAATTTAATTTGGCAGAGTTATTTATTTTGTTCCTAATAAAAAAGTTTGTATTTATCGCGAATATCATACCCGTCTGCCCGTATCCGCGTACATTTGCTTTAGTAGGTACATTGAGAGAAAGACAATACAGAATGTTGTATTTTCCTTCCTTTGATACTTTCGGTAAATTTTAACATAGGTGAAATATAAAATTATCCATATACCTATTTAGTAGTATTAGATATGTACTTTATGTACTTACATACATAGTATATGCATAATACACATTTCTTGTAAAACGTAGTCTAAACTAGATATTTGCATTTTTTTGCTGGAAGTACAAAACCGATCATTTCTTACAGCTTGGGAATAGTTTATATTCTACACTTTCGTATAGATCCATGTAATGAAAATCTGAAATACAAATATTGTAAAATAAAAGAAATAATACTTTACTTTGTTAATTTAATTAAATTAAATGCTTTAACTAAATACAAATAAACGGCTAAAACCGTCGATTATATTGTAGATATTTATAATTAATTGCAACAAGTTTATGGTAGCAACATTTTCTATTACCTGATAAATACGCAACCGTGGAAGCAGAGATGTATATTTCGAAACTGATTTTAGCTAATTTAATATATTTGTTGAGATTGATATTAGTAGAGTCCTCTATATACTGCTAGATGTTTTAAATCGGCCATTTTTTTACGTGATCATCTGTTACGAATCGTCTATGGTATTGTGCCCACCTTAAAAACGTGATTTCAACAATATAGTGATCCAGCATTTTACTGCATGTTAGAATTATTTCCAACATTATTCCAGTACCTAACCAGGGCTGCACTAAAAGAAAATACACAATTTCCATAAAAATACGAATATTTATATACAATATAATAATACATAGTTACAAAATTTTAATAAGTTGTCGTGAATGCTAGCTGGCGTTGCCCATTACAATAACACTCGTTGGAGGTAAAAAACGCAGCAGTTTATTACTAAATCAATTTTCAAACAGGTCCGCAGTTTTCAGAAAGTAGTGATTCACGAATCTAACTGTTTTCAGATTCAACACGTGCAATAATTATGCGTTTGCGTCTGGTAACAGGAACATGAATTTGACAAGTTTAAAACTCATTATTCCGATCTTTTTTAACAATATCATGGCTATCGTACTAAATTTCGTCTAAATAGCAAATAAAACGTTTTTCTTCTCGGAACGTTTTTAATTTCGTTAAATATTTGTTTCTAAGTAGCTGTATCCTTAAAGATCCCATAATTCTTCTTCGTTTGTCAATAGTATTGAATTTAAAACTATTTTGCTTTAGAATTTGCGAGAATATAGTCATGTACTATAGTCCTTCATTTGCCGATAGCAATTTTTCGTAAGCGTTGAAAATTAATTAAATTTTTCGACTTTATATGCAAAATTACTTTGTCAGCAATTTTAGCTATAGTTCCATAAGGTACTCCACTTAATTTGGATGCCCTTCCAATAGCGATATTTTTACTTTTAAAATCTTCATTATTTAAATTATTATATAGGGTAAACACTATAGTAATTGGACACTACACAGTTATTGGACAGTCGAGATATAAAATTCTGTATTAACTACAAATATTAGAATAGTTTGATTTTCTTTCGAGAGATGACACTGCTGTACTTATTTCAATCACATGAGCCGTCCCATTTGCGCTAAATACGCATGCCTCGTAGTACATGTGCTAACTTTGTTTATGGATACACAAACGTGCTTTTTCGTGAAGTATTTTGTTAAGAACCGATACATTTTCTAACTATAATAAAATCAAGTTTGTAGAGAATATTGTGTTTTGTGTCATCTCATGTGAAAGCTAAGATACTGATAAGTATTATTGTTGATACACAGTTGCTTTAAATAGGATTGTAAAGGCATAACTAACTGTGTCCAACAACTGATTATAAAAAGGTAAGATTTTGTGTTATTGGACACTCTGTCCAATTACTGATTTAGCGCATGTATACTTCCAGACAGTAATTGGTCAACAGCAGTATTACATACACACTATAGGTATAGGTAGACACAGTATTTGCAATGCCAAAACAACCTAAGTATAATTCAGCTCAAATGGAAATGGCACTCACAGATATGCAGGAAAATGGTTTATCTGTGAGAACCATTGCAAGAAAATACGGCATTCCAAAATCATCGATTCATTTTAAATTAAAGCAGCCAAATCGCAAAAATACTTTCGGACCTTCTCCAGTCTTAACCCGTGAGGAAGAACAACGCTTGGTTTGTTGGATTTCAGATTTAACAAAAAAAGGTTTTCCGAGAAAAATTGAAGATCTAATTTCTAGTGTCCAGAAGTTTTTAGAAGCAAATCCAAGACCGAATCCATTTAGAAATAATCGCCCAGGTATTGGATGGCTACAAGCCTTCCTTAAACGAAATCCTCGAATTACTAACAGACAAAGTGAAGCAGTTTCATCAGCCAGTGCATGCGTGACTGAAGCTGATATCCGAAAATGGTTTTCTGAAGTTAGTGAATATTTTGCAGAAAAGAATTTGACTGAAGTACTAGAAGATCCAACCCGAGTTTTTAACGGAGATGAGACAGGTTTTCAGATCTGTCCATCTACCGGTCGAGTGTTAGCAGAGAAAGGATCAAAGAATGTATACACCATTGAACAAGGATCATCAAAAGAAACCATTACAGTCATGTTCACTTTTTCTGCCATTGGAAACATTTGTCCACCAATGATTATCTACCCGTACAAGAGGATTCCGGAGAAGATTATTCAGTCAGTACCAGAGCATTACGGGATTGGGAAAAGTGACAACGGCTAGATGACCGCTGAAGTATTTTACGAATACATCGCTAATGTCTTTCACCCGTATTTGCTAAGGGAAAAAGTTACTTTTCCTGTAATTCTTTTTGTAGACGGTCATAAGTCCCATATAACATATGACTTGAGCATTCTGTGCAACTCACTGCAGATAGAGCTTATAGCTTTATATCCTAATGCTACAAGGATACTGCAGCCTGCAGACGTGGCTGCATTTAGTCCTATTAAGTCAACATGGCGTAAAATTGTAAGGCAGTTTCATATGGAAAATCCAGGAGAAACTATAAATAAAGCTAATATTGCCCCGATACTACTCAAAATTGTGGGTAGTGTTAAATCATCGACTTTAATTAATGGATTTAGACTATGTGGGCTATGTCCGTTTAATGCAGATAGTGTGGATTACACCAAGTGCCTTGGTTCAGTAACTACTAATGTAAATCCACAACGAAACCAAATCGAGAACAGACTAGTAGATATGAATGAAAGAACAATAAACTATAACACATTTGTTGAAATTGTTGGGGCAGATCTCATTAAGAAATTCGAAGGAATCGAACACATTAATGGAGATGGTAATCTAAAGAAAATATATTACATTTGGAGACATTTTCAACAAACACAAGAGAGTATAGTAAACAATTCTGAACAAGACGTCAGTAATCTTACGGTAAGTGAAACATTGGATTCTAAAGCGACAACGCACGGCATTGAGAATGAAACACTACTTGAAGATGAACAAAACGTTACTGATCGCATGGAAACATCGACTCCAATACCATCCTGCAGTACAACTCGTGTAGCATCGATAGCCGAGGAACCTCAATATATTCCCTCTAGTAGCACCTCGACGCAAAATATCTCACCACTTATAAAAGAAATTACTTGTGGCACTTCATCACAAAGCTTAAACATCTCGTCACTATCACCTTTCTTAATGTGGCCACACTCACCGAAACGTAAAAATAAACGTCAAACGGAGAGAACGCCATATGCGTTGACTTCAGAGAAATATAGAAAAATTTTTGAAGCTAAACGGGCCTTAGAGTTCGAAAAGGCAAAGCAGAAGGAAGAAAAAAGAAGGAACATGAAGAGAAGAAACAAGAAGTATTAGCAAAAAAAACGGCAAAATTGATGAAAAATAAGGAAAAAGTATTATGTGGAAAGTGTGGGAAATCAATCATGATGAAAGCAGTATCTTGCTCTAATTGTCCGAGAAGTTTCCATCTTTCTTGTATTCCTCTAAATCATCGACAGCATATACCGCCAGATGACGACGATGAGTATTTATGCCATTTTTGCTATAAAGTCGACTCCGACAATAACTTAAGTGAAATGCCAAGTGAAAGCGATAGCGAAGACAATATCGACAAACTCTACGCACAATATAACACAGAAATGAAGAAATACGCATATTAAAACTTTTATTTTTATTTTTGTTTTACTTATTTATTTTTATTCAACAATTATTGTTGCTCATCCTCTCAAAGGTAGCTAGAATTAAATCGCAATTGTAACTGGATTAAATAAAATGATAGTAAATACTCATGTCCAATAACTGTGATTCAGTTGTCCAGCTACTGTAAAAATGTGTCCAATAACTATGTTTTTTACAATTTGAAATTCAAATGCCAAAAATTTATTTTACAAACCTATGTTCCGATTTAGAAATCATTCAGAATAAATGTCATATTGTCTGCTTTATTTTAATGGCGTTATTTACTCTTCATCTTCAAAAACAAAGTTTGTACGAATTTTTAAATAAAACTTTACTCTTAACTGTCCAATTACTGTAGTGTTTACCCTACATCTAGAACTATTTGCTGAACTTACAGAGTTAAACACGTTCTTACCGACGTTATATATTTTTTCTGATATGATATGATACAATCTTCAATTTCCACAAGGTTTTTGTTCGGTGCTGTATCATCTTCACGTTCTTCGTTCGTATTTCACAGTCTTAAATCTTATTCATTAGATTCTTCACTTTTAACCTCAATTAATCTCAAGACTTCTGAAGAAGCCTAGGATTTTTTTGGGGGCTATTGTTCTAATATTAGCCGGTTCTACGTGCAACTGTTATGCCTTGTACGCACCTCAAGCTGCAACATGTAATGCAACGTGTAACGTAACGTGTAATGCAACGTGGACGGTTTTAATTTTACAGTGCAACAAAGACCGCGCATCTGCAACTTTTATACTTTTACAAGAATTAGTTACCGTTGGGTTCTATATTTGTTTTTTTCTTCATAGAGCCGTATTAGCAAAGGTGTCTTTTCCTCGTCCCAATCTTCCATAATTATTTACTGTATTGGCAATAAATTAAGAGATTATTTGGTTACACAGAATTACTTTTTACTCCAAGCGCACCAGTAGAACATCACGCAGTTCTACTGGTGACCGTGAACGTTTAAACCCTTCAAATTTCTTTTCCTAAACAAACAATATATATAAATCCAAACAGTCTATGCGACTATAGAATTTATAAAGTATTATTAATGACAGTGCTAAGTGGAAGAAAATAAACGAATAAATTTAAATGCCAGATAACATTTGTGCGCGTTCGTACGTACACACTATACGTCTAGCAAAATTTCCGTCCACACTGCAACCGAACATTCCTTTGATGGCGCGCTAAAAACCGATATCGCGCGGATCGTCAGCGCGCGTTCGGTGCAACACCAACTGCAACGCGCAACATCCATCCACACTTGTTACATTACGCGTTGCGTTACACGTTGCATTACATGTTGCAGCTCAAGTGTGTACGAGACATTAGAGGGAATGGAGCCTCCGCCGAACCTCCGCCGAACCTCCGCCTCGCAGTTACACATAACAAACTTAACTAACATAATGTTTCGTCATCGCTGTACATAATCGGCATTTATCACAGTCTACCTTGCCCATCTTCTTTAGGTGGTACTTAAGAGGGTCGTGGCCAGTGAGTAAAACCGTGATGGTGCTGAGATCTCTTCTATTGAGCTCCAGGAGAGATTTAGCCCTGATGGCTGAAAAGCAAGTATCCGCACCATTGCCAGTTACTATTTTACGAAATCACATTGTATTATATTAATACCTGAAAATAATATCAGTGACATTGCTCCATTTCTAAAGCTTGCATACAAGAAATTTTTATATACTTATTTGAGGATTCGCATCAGCTCAAGATTTGAACTGTTCGCGGATTATTGGTATAGACAAATGAATTCAAATAATCCGAATGAAAGAAATTCAGAGATGTCAAATCACCTTGTTTTAGACGACTATGTGACTGATTTAAGATCGTTTTGCCAGGAAAGTATTCATACAAACTAGCTATTGTTTCACAACTTGTATGATGTTGTCACGTTTAAAAATCTATACTTCTAATCATTTTGCCCAAAGAGGTCGGAAAACATGTTCCTACGTACACTCTTTATTGTTGGGTGGAAGTACGGCTGTACCAGTTAGAGTTGAGGAGAATTTGAACGGGAAAGCAGCCAGTGTGGAAATAAGAACTTCTTTACATGTACATTCAAGCTTTCGCAATAATTTATTGCTTCTTCAGGAATACACTACAGATAACAAGCAACATTACAATAAAAACGTGTAATCATAAATGTGATAAAAGTTACTTACTTATTGAAGTATAGAAACTGCTAAACTAATAGGAAGAAAACTCCTTGTATTAATTGACATTCCAATGGATCTCTATACAGTTTGAATGAATTAACAAATGAAAATTTGTATATAATTAACCGAGGAACCAGCGTTTAAAATTAAATGTGTCAATGCAATGAGAAGCAACAGGTTAAAAGCACATGGCTAGCACGGTAAAGAAGTACTCTTTATTGTATTTATTACCATGGCTATTGTGCCTAAAATGTACTTCATTCAGTTCATTTTTTACTCGAAATTTGAATTAGCTTTGAGCTGTTTAAGTAACTCAAACGCATTGCACAATCAACATTCATGACTTGAGGGCTTACGTTTATAATTTTGTTTGCGGTCATAAAGTAGGAACGTAGGTTCTTGTACAGAATTCATTGAAACGGCGAAATGTGGTGTTTGTCGAGCTATGCGGGAACTTGTTGGTCGTACACAGAGATACCTGATTCAAATGTTAACTATAAGGTACAATAAGGTATGTGCCATATATGTTTCACTCTGCCCGTGGTGCACACGAATTACACACACAAATTTTTATAACATGTATAAACCGCACAATGATTAATTGTAAAAGAACACTGTTCGTTTATATGAAATCGATAGTTGTCGTAAAAACATTTTAAAGTGCAGACACATGATTTGAAAAAAGGGAATTATTTTCATAATTTCAATGCAAGTAAAACCATATCCAAGAATTTCTGCTTTTTAATTAGACGTGATAACTTTGTTTTCAAGTTGTTATATTGTATTCATTTGTAAATCATTACTGATTATTATTTGGGTAAGAATGGTATTGAAAATGTACACCTTTTAATTGGGAAGTGATATTACTGATGATACAGATATGATTATTAGATTAATTATTATCAATGTAAAGTCAGCAAATCACGAAAATAACGCGGATTAAAGATGATGCCTTATTTTGCAACATAGTATCGAGTCAACTTGATTTTCTAAGGAAATTTAATTAGAAACTTGTAATTGTAGACAAAATATATGCAGGCCTCTTAGACATTTATCAATAAAATTTTGTTTTGTTTTTGTTTATCTATAATGCATGTTACATGTGCGGATATCCTTTACCTAAATCCATTAATTGTGTAAGGTTAACAATAGCATTTCGTGAGTTAGTTGTGTTTGTATCGTTGTTGTTTCCCATATTTGTGTTATTGGCACGTATATCTTTTGTTTATGTAACTATATTATTTATTATTTCATTACCATTTTATCTGCCATGGATACATTATTGTAACAAGTCATACGCAGTGTACGCAACCTACCAGAGAAATGGTACAAGTTTGAGTAATGGTACAACAATTATTTTATTATTTTACTTACTGCTTACTTTAGTCTCAAACGAAAACACCTACATATAAGTGGCCAAATAAAACCAGAACTGTAATTGTATATGTCATATTAAAAACAGAATATGTAGGTATTAGATATACAAAAATCTTTACACATTGCTGGGCGGTAAATGATGTAAATAAGAAAAAATTCGAATAAAGTTAATGCTCACTTGTTTTCAAGATATGACAATAAAACAACTTTGCATATGTAAGTACAGAATTGATAAACTTAATTTAAGTTTTCTTAATTGGCGACAGACGTGTACAATTCTCTACTGAAACTCATCTTCTAAACTGCAGTGGTGTATACAAGACCTTTCAAGTATTTCCAAAGAAAAGTTGGAAGAATGGATATGTATAGTTTAGTGACTATGTAACTATGTTCGCGATCATGCAGTTATTGCCGAGTCGTTTATTTAAGCAGTTTGTGAATATATGCGAAAAGTAAAGTATAAATTTTCGCATACAAAATTTAGACGTATCGATTTGGAACACGAAATACTAGTACAAAATAATTAGTCACATGTTTGTCCAAACATTTATACAAAATTCAAATTGATTTTTTTAAAGCTAATTCCATTGAGCCGTTTACAGTTTTTTGTCAGTTTGGGATTAGTTTGTAATAGTTAATAATTTTATGATGCATTATTACCCAACAGATGTTACAAACAATATAATGAACGAAGCAAACAAAATAATCATTAATAGATAAAAATAACTAGGTAGATACAATACAATTAATGAAATAAAAGTATAATTATAAATAACTCAGTATAATACCGTAGTTTTAGCTTTAGTGTATTTTATTGAATATGAATTAGAGCTTATGTCACATCGTCGCGACATAAGATTATACCTTATTACTGTTAGATAATTCGATAAAGAATACCGGAACGCATAGGATGCATGAATCTAGCAGTTTGTCTTGCATAAAGCGTCGAATGGAAAACGGAAGTCGTGATTGTAGGTTAATTATGTTTTATTCCTAGATATATTTCCGCTTGCAGGTCAAATAAAACAGCAATTAATTAAATACCAATTTATTCCAGAACTTAAATTATTATGTTTACGTTTACAATACTTCTTCAGTGGAAGATTGACATTTAATATATGTCAAATACTATTAAAACATATAACCATTTCCAACAACAAAAATATCTAGAAAACAAAGAAATCGTTGACATAATTTATTATATGATACTAACTTAAAATCGTTTCGCACGAAAACATCTTTTAAACCAGATTAACTGTACATTGATAATATAAATAACAAAACATGGAAATTGTACTAAGTTATAATTTGGTGATTCATAATATAATAGTACTGGCAACAGCGGTTGACGAGGACGTGAGGTAGGTACTCACCTACTTAAAATAATTTATATATACATGTCAAGCAACATTATAACATTTTAACAATCTGTGTGTACACATAAAGGACATTCAAACCCCTGACTTTGATTGTTTTTAAAGTAGATTAATGTTACAGCAAAACATAATCTAGATTTAGTTATATGCTACAGTATATGTTATATGTACAAGTTGTACGCATCATGTCTATAAAAGACAATTATTTTTAGAAAACACGAATGAGGATAATTAAACTAAATAAATCGTCATTTCATCGAACAAGTCTATATACTTTTATAACCCGGTAATCTAGTCTGACACTATGCGATATGTTATTATACAATATATTAGGGAAAGTTCTTCATTGTTGTGTGTTATCTTATAAATAGTGGCAATCAATTTTGGTTATGTAAAGATTATTCAAAATTTATCTTGTACATTCTTGCCATCAATTTGATGAAGTTATTAAACTTTAAACCGTATGTTCCGACACTACGTTCTAGCGGTTTTATAATGCTTGGATATGTCTCTGTGAGTATTTATGTAAATTGGTGTCAGTATCAAGAATCTTCTTACCGTTAGCGCCGCTATAACTGTTTGTTTATCAGATCAGATAAGTGGTATTGCAGGAGTGTATTGAAGGAACTGATGAACTGCACAGGGTGATAAAAAATACAAGCGGCATCTTAGATGATTAATTTATGTTAACATTTCGAAAGTAATAGACACAGAGATATTTGGGTTAGTAATCATGTGGCGGAGGCGAGCGGATTTACAAATATCAATTTATTTAATACAAATATATAACCTGTATGTATGTAGTTCATATAAGTAAAAGTCTTGTTATATAAACATGGTATATTGCTCTAAGTAAAGCAACTTATTGCAAACATTAAGAAATTACATTTATATTAAAAAAAACACTAAGATTGTGTGTATTTTGTTGTTACATTCTTGTTTTAAAAAAGCTATGCAATGAAGGCATACTTAATTCGTCGAATTTTCAAAGCGGGTTTCAAACAAATAGTGTTTCTCAGTTTGATGTTATCATTGATAGAAACAATGTTAATATATCAAGATAATTAAAATATTTCGAATGCAATTTGAAACATCTTAAACTTACATACACCCTTCATACTTACAGGGAGGAATCTGACAGTTAGCTAGTGACGTATTTGTTTATTAACTGTTATTAATAACTAGAGTCGGCAAAGAAGGGCAAGTTTCAGTGAAGTGCGGAGAGGAACGTAGAGAGGAGAAGCGCGTAGCACGGAAACTCGAGCGTCCGTATCAAAGCACACTTGTTCAGTATTATTCCACTGGTCGTTGTGAGTGCTTATCACTACACACATACTTAGAAAATGTTGCATTTAGATACGTTTCGAAGACGGCGTATTTCGGAGAAACTAGGAAACGTAATAGCGAGTATGCCGGATTTAGAATAGGAAGACGGTAGAATTAAATGTGTAAGGTGCGACAATTATTTGACGTGTACCAGCGCCACCTAAAGTGTATAGAAAACTATTCTGCAATCAATGGCAAACGATACAGCGACCAATTAATATTTGATATACATGTTTGTTTTATTCTATGTAATCTACCGTTCACTTTACTACACCAAGAAACATTTGTCTCCTTCTGGAGCAAGTATTTGGATTATACATTACCAAGTCGGACATCGACACGAAACGTTATGCCATCTCATATGATTTCATTATTTTATGTGTAAACATTCATGCGTCTATATCGCCTATGCTCACTCATGAAAGTCACGAACATAAACGAAGCGACTACGTAAACTTTTCTGAACGTTCATCTTGATGCGGGCGCTCAACCCCTCCACGTTCTCCACACTGCACTGAAACTTGCCCCTCTTTGCCGAGCTTATTAATAACGTTAATGCAATGCCTGTTGATCGTGCGGAATACGGTTTTGGTAACTCCAGCAATTTGTACGTGGAAATAATTTCTATACATATATGGATATTTTTTTTTGATTAAATACTTACACATTTTTCTCTTAAATAAAGCTACATCAGGCTTTCAGTGGAAAAATAGTTTGCTATTAATACGCCCAATACCTTACAATTCGGGCATTGTTTTTAAATTCGAACTCTTACGAATTTGTTTTGTTGTATTAAGAAAAGACGTATAAAACTACCACTAAAATTGGGAAATTCATAAGTCTGTTGAGAGCATCTTTTAAAATTATATGAAACCTACATGGTGGTACATATAATGGTGTGTCTATTATTGCAATTTCAATGGGGGCGACGAAACTCAGGTAAAGATATTCTCATTTGTCTTATACTTAAAGCAAACCATTTTTTAAATGTTTAAAAATTGTGGAAAATGTAGATTCAGACTTTTAGAGTGGTTAAAATAAAGATGTTATCTCAAAAATTAGGTATACAGTGTCGGCGAAAACTTTAATTTTAGTTATCGTCAAACTCTATCACGACAGCTTTTGGTTAATGTACAACATTGTTCGATTGTCATATTATCTTGTAAATTTTTTGTATAGGTATCTGATAAGAAATCAGACTTTATTAGGTCTGACGACTTTGCTGGTGTCAGTTGTTTACGTTACACTTTCAAAGATAGTTCAATATGGTAAAAAGTGGTACAACAAATGTAACAATAACCTGCTTTTATTTAGTACAATGGAAATATGGAATATAAGTACATGGTATTCCATTTAAATTTTGACAGCTATGATGCGTGTAATTTTTTTGAGCTACCTAATCTGTAACCTGTACCTAATGAATCTATATATCCTCAAATAAGATTTTAAAGATAATTTGTGATTACTGTACTATATACATGAGCAACTAACTGGCATCTTCTCTTTTTAAGCTGTTGGGAGTATGTTCACGGACTTTGATAGCAGACGAAAGAAATACCATAAATGACAGTAGTAATGATGAGCCACCGGAAGGATATTATGCTTTCATAGAAGCTCCAAATGCAGAACCGCCAAGAGTGAGACCTCCGCCGTATAGTTTCGCTCCTATTGAATGCCGGGAAGACGGTGTCAAATCACCACATGCATCACCATTTAATCTGTGCGGAGATCTAAACAAAGGTGTTATTCCGAGAAATCCTATGGGCCAAAATGTGTTGGGATCACCATATCCTTTGTAAGCTAATATTTTATTTTAAAATCGTTCTCGAATGATTTGGTTAATGTGACGAAGCAATTGTGTCCATTCGATCAAATCATGTTATTGTTGAATGTTCATTTATTTCTTCAAGTTCTTCAAATTTACATTAACAAATTAGTTCAATTAGGTGAAATGAGTCTACTTTTAGTCATTTGGGGGATGTGACTAATTATCACTGTATTAATTTAGCCTTTTATTTACTTTAGGTCAATAAATTAATTGTATTGTTGCAGTGAATTGATACGTAATATGACCTTAAAATATCTAAGTAGGACGTTACCAATTCTCAAAGCAGATGAAACTATGCCGAAAGTTGCGCAACTTCAAGACGAGTCTTTATCCCAAAATACGTAAGTATTGTTTGCGTTTATATATTCAGATCTAACATAAAGTAACATTTCATTGATTTAAATAGGAATTTTGAAATAAGTTTTAGGTTAAATAATAATTAGGTATATGCGTGATGTTCGATTGATTTCAGAACTAACCCGTATTTCATATTTGAAAAAAAAGTTTTTTAACGAGATTTAGTGTGAAATTTCTTATCTCTGACAGTTAATCTTTGTGTATAGACAAAGCATAAGTAATTATTAGAGCCTTATACCATTGAGTGTGTGGAGAAAACATACTAAAAATCTCACAGTCAGAGAGTGGTACAGTATACAGGCTGATGTTAATAATGTCGAAGAGTAGCGGCCTTCCTTGCTGATAGGTTACCTTCTTTGTTGCTGCTGATTGCAGTGTCCTGGTACCTAGAATAGTACAACTCTGTTTTTTTTTTGTGTATGTTTAGTCTGCGAAGGCACTCTCAGACTAACTAACTTCCAGCTGATGGTGTTGGAACTCAGTGATTGACTATCAGAAAAAAATTTAATGCACATCTTTCAATTGCATTGATCTCCGCTTGAAAGACGCTAGTGTATATTCCTATCGCTTCTGAGTATTTGGTTCCTGACCCGAATACCCCTGCATCTGTTCCTTTGTGGGGTTTTGAATCATCCACATACCATCTAATGGTTTTTGCCTTTAGGGAGTTGGTGGATGATTTTCCCTTCTATTGCCTTTTATTACTTGGCAAGAAAGTCCTTTTCGAAACTACATTTTCTAATCATTTCATCGTTTAGTAGACTTAGAAGTCGGGCGAGTCCCGCTCGAGACGACCAAGTTGTCTGGTACGGAGTCTCGCTCCCTCCAGTCTCCACTCTGGTCTGTGCATTACCACAAAGGTCACTCCCTCCACCACTGCGTGCAGTGGTGTGAGGTCTAGGATGACCTCTACGGCCGCGGTTGGGCATGTTCTCATAACTCTGGTGATGTATACGCATGCTAACCGTTGCGCCTTCTCAAGAGGATTCTGGTTGTGACTTGTGTGGCCTTCGGAACCAGATTATCGCCCCGTATGTTGCCATAGGTTTTACTTAGCTGATGTACAACTATTGCAGTTACGAGAGAAGTATCTGAGATTAAATGCAATTTTGCCCTGGCGTGTAAGTGCCATTAAAAAACTTTGTGTAAGAATACCAATTAGGAGTATTATATTTCGTATATTTTCCGTAATTTTAATTAAATACGTATGTACAATATACTTATGTTTAATAGGTAATATAATAATTTCAGAATTACTCCGAATCATGCTAACGACCGCCTTAAACGATCTATTACCGAAAATAAAACACTTGACGATGAAAAATTTAAACCAACAAAGAAACAGGAGCCTGTGTTGCGTCAAGCAAGAAAATTTTGTGACCAGGGTGGCGTTTTCTGTATGTTATATAAAGCCATAAATGGTGAGCCAATTACTACTTCGTCACAATCGCCATCCCAATTACCACTGGAGAGAAGGGACGACACTCCTGCAAGATACGAAGGTCCTCCAACACCATGTCCTGCGAAAGTAGAATATGCAACGCCAGTATTTGCCAAAAATTACCAAGGCATTTGGCGATACGTAGTTCAAATACCTTATGAAGGATATTTTACACAAACTGTTGAAGTTACAAGGTAGAAGCACTGGTTTCACAGAATTTCCAGGTTTAAATCTAAAACTTGTATTCCATAGATGTTTACAGTCTAGATGTCATTATTTGGATGGTGGTTGTTTATCTTCTCCTAGATGGTCAAGTCTATTAGTTGCAGAAGTATATTATCCAGATACAGTACTATCTAATTCTGACTTGGGAAATCCACAAAGAAGTCCCGTTAGTGTTTCGCAACCGCCATCAGTACAAGATTTTCAGGTGAGTGGATCGTAAACGGAGTTATTTGTTTATGTAACAATAGCTTTTTTTATAGAATTATCAGCAATATTTACATAAGCGCGCAGGTCTTCAAGCAGCTCCAATAGATCAATCTTCAACACAAAAACCACCTCACTGTGATGGTGTTGATAACTTAGGATGCTTCCAAGTACGCCTTTATTATGACTGGTTTTTAATACCAGGATCTTGTAAATGTTGGCGACCAGATTACTTCAATAAATATGTTCGCCGAAAAAACGTTTCACCCGATCTCTAATATCATTCATAAAATCTAGGGTGTTTTATTTTTTCTCAATTAGGAAGACTGCGTTTACTTACCATTGTTAGTCATGGAACGATGTTTCAATTTACAGTTTATTGTAAATAATATATCGTGGATTTATTTAAGAATTATTATAAGCAGTTTGTATTTTTAGACAAATTTTTCATATTTATATTTTTATGTATCTTCTTATTTTTTACATCATCAGTAATTATAATTTAAGTAAAATATGATATTTTGTAGTATCAGCAATAATTGATTAGCTTAATTATACAAAGGTGACTAACACAGATTGTATATACGTATATATGTAGAAGAAAAACGTAATAAATTATATTTTTTTAGTACCTACCTTTAAGCTTCACGCAGGCCTTTTTATCAGAACCCAGCATCACGACAGGGCGCTCTAAATGTTTGATTGCATCTGCTATTAGCTCTGTTATTATAGGCCTGTTCGTTTGCGTTGCTGGAAGTGCTCAATATCACTTTTGTCAATTACCGTGTCTTCGTTTGAAATTTAGCTGCTGACAGGTGTTTTAGACACTCGTTCGTTTGCATCCAGCAAGTTGCTGTATGTCAGAAGTAGCAAGCTATATTTACTCACGGTTCAAGGTTCAATAAAGCTGATGAAATCAGATTCATCCGCTCAAACATCTAATTGCTGATTCGCTACACTTGCTATTTCTGGCAAAACTTACCAAAGTTAGCAATTCAAACGAACAGGCCTTATGTGTGATTATTCCATAAATTTATGCAAATTTGTTGAATACTTAATATATGTATATATTTTTGAATATATAAGAAAATGACTGAAATAGATAAAAATCTGTGGAATATTTTATGTAATATGTATTTAAGTCCTGTTGCTAAATCTCTCATTACAAGAAGCTTTCCTTAAGTCAATTAATATTAAAACATTATAGTGCTTTTCAAATTGCAAGAAACTAACTTTTAAATCCTTAATGCTTTTATTGCACCTCCGGTAGTAATACTCTTGAGAAGGGTACTGTTTACCTGCTTAATTACACTATACGAATCGCCGGGCCGTATTAAGTATGAATTACGGCCTCATTACGCAAATGATATATTGATATATATACTTCATCTAATTGTAATTATTGTTAATGGTACTTGGGGGTAGGTATATATACATGTAATATTTAGTTTACTTATCATTTGTAGTTAACATTTGTTGCTGTATACTTATTTGAATTTTCACGAACATGTGGCGACCTTTTGCTGAGTGTGTTAGTGATCGTGATGATGAAAGTGGAGCACGGAAGAGAAAATATTTATCACAAGATGCAAAGCAGATACTTCTCAATATCTATAAGACTCTGATGGAAGAAAATAACGAAGGACAAACCAAGAACATTCAACGAACCTCGCAATTAACCAAAGTGCCTATTGGAACAATATACAAGGCAATTAAAAATAACGCAGAGCCTCGAAAGCAAAGAAGTGACAAAGGAGCACCGAGGAAAATTAAAGAGTATGAAATTGATATTATTAGGCAACAGGTATATTGCATGTATAGAGAAAATGTTGTACCTACAATTGAGTTCTTACATAAAAAAGTTAATGATGAAACTATTGATATCCAATGTTCAAAAACAACCTTGTGGCGGACGTTAAAAAAGGCGGGTTTTAAATTTTGTACTATAGATAAACGCGCCACAATTATGGAAAGTTCGAGGTTGCAGAAAATGCGGTACGAATACTTGATGGCAATAAAAAAATATAGACAGGAAGGGCGATTTATATGTTATTTAGATGAAACGTGGTATGATACCCACGACACTATTTGCAAAGGTTGGGTAGACAATTCAGCCACGTGTCAGTTGGACGCGCCGGTTTCGAGAGGGAAGAGAATAATTATTCTCCACGCTGGGTCAGAGAAAGGGTGGATCGCGCAGCCGCTATTATCTGCAAAAAATGTAACATGCTCTAGCTTGGATTACCATGAGGACATGACTTCATCCTTATTTGAAGAATGGTTTTGTAATACTTTACTGCCAAATTTACCAGAAAGAAGTGTGATAGTAATGGACAACGCCTCGTATCATTCACGACAGCAAAATAAAGTTCCTACAAAATGTAATAATAAGAAAGATATTAAAGAATTTTTAGAAGCAAATAATTTATATTATGAGGAGCACTATACAAAACACCAATTATTAGAAGTGATGAATACAAAAGAATATTTGAAGGATTATTATGTGGATAATAGAGCCAAAGAAGCAGGACATACAATTTTACGTTTACCGCCGTACCATTGCATTTTCAATCCAATTGAATTGATATGGGCCCAACTTAAGAATACCATAAGGCGAACAAATCAAACGCCTAAATTTAGTGAAAGCACTATAACAC
This sequence comes from Holotrichia oblita, assembly GCA_023690525.1. NCBI lineage: Eukaryota > Metazoa > Arthropoda > Insecta > Coleoptera > Scarabaeidae > Holotrichia > Holotrichia oblita. The sequence goes on along the minus strand of CM043016.1, from coordinate 93,710,671 downwards.
ACATAAAAAATGCGATGGTACATATAACTGCTGATAATTGGAGAAATGCCGTTAAACACGCAATATCAAAAGAAAACGAATACATGGATATGTATAATATAGTACCACCTTTAATTATAAACTTGCAATACAATTCAGAGTCAGACTCAGATATCGATTTCCAAGACGACTCAATCACATCAGATGATGATTTGTGAAATACGGTGTATATTAAGTATTATATTGTATAATACTGCCACGGTCTACTTTTATATAAACATGACTTACAGTTTTATTGTGCATTACCAACTAATTGTTAAGCTTCATATATCCCACTTATTATTTTTTGTAAATAAACCTAATGTATATTATTTATTATATATATTTACAATTAAAATAGCGTTTTACTATTACCTTATAGTGCCGTAATTTATACTCAATCCGGCCCCTGCATTCATATGCTGCAAGCAGGTAAATAGTACCCTTCTCAAGAGTATTACTACCGGAGGTGCAATAAAAGCATTAAGGATTTAAAAGTTAGTTTCTTGCAATTTGAAAAGCACTATACCTAAGCATAACTAAAAATTTAGAAAATGTTTCTGATATCATTATTTTGCGAGCTCCATCCAATCAATTAACAATAGTTGTGACGGCCATGTTGACTAATATAATATATTCCCAGACTTAGTTTACTTTTAATTCAATTCAAACTAGTTACTATTCAGGACGTTTATTTTTAAATAACATTAACATACTACCTATCGATCAGGCAATTTATCTGTATGTTACAATATTGTAGACCTTCTTTCAATTGTCCATATTGTTAATTCATGAACTAAACTAAACAGATATATCTTCCTGGTATTGAGAAAGCTTATAAAATTATCAAACTAGTTTTAGAAAATGGTTTAGTGGCACTATAATTCTGTTTTAAGCGAGAGTACTTCTGTCGTGGATTCAGGTTTGAGCAGTATACTGGTAATACTGTGTCATCGTTTCCTGTTGGTTTCAAAATTACAATATTGTGGATTTTGAAGAACAAATTGGGACACACAGTTAATATATTCTTTTTGCTCTCACATATGTGAGTGAACAATATACATAGTTGCAAAAAATGTCTTTTTGACATAATAATCTTCTTGATTCGCAAAAATCACATAAAATTTGTATACGTTAATATGAACTTGTGACTTTCTAATATTACTTTATCTCTCCAATACCTGCAGTAGATTTTTTACGGTTTAATAACATGCATCTATAGTGTAGTGTTCGAGATCTACATATAAAAAAAAACTTAATTGTATAATCATCCACAATACAGCAGTACTATAGGGAACATTGAAGAATCCTATATTTACTCGTTAATAACAAGCTTTATATGTAATAGTTATATCCTGTTTCTCAGTGATTATGCAACACTAACTTGCAATTATTACATGCGGCGACCAATCCAAACGCTTCACTCGATTCTCATTATCATCTAACAAAGAGTGTTGTCCTGTTCAAAGTAATAATCATCTAAATCGATATTATAGCATTTTATTATTAATAATAATAATATTATCGATGTTTAAAGAACCGCTTCTGACACGTTAATATAGCGCACCCCATTCATACGCCTATGGCACGCATGAGTTTCTCCTATACCTTCTGCAGTCATACACCCCCAAAACTTCAGCCAGTTTGATTTTAACTTGTTAGTGAAACATACAAAAATGACTCCACCAAACTTCGGCAAATGTAATCGGATCTGGAAGGACTGTACATCAGCAGTAAAGAAACGAAGACCATACTTTTTTTGTATGAATTTCGGTGAAAGAAGCATTGAGATCTGTTATGCATGTTACAAAGATTATGGGATATTTTAAATACTTACGTTTATATTAGATTTTGCCAGTCATTTACCTTCCAGTGTTGATATTTCTTTGTCCATGTAAGGCTTGAAATGTAACTTGGTCAGCCTGCGTTTCCTTTTTCGGACAAGCAAATTAGATGCAATTAACCGTTTTTTAAGGGTACGTACACATATTAGCGTGCATCGTTGAGCGCAGAGTTCAATCTGCATAATAAAATTATCTGACTGCGTAAAACATCAGATAATAGTAGGCCTTTTGGCATATCCTATATGGACATACACAAAAACATACAAAAGAAAATTCGCACTACAAATAATTTTTTAAAACGACGAATAATCTCTTCTGCTCTGTGGATAGAATACTACCAAATGCAAATATTTGACATTTTGTCTTGCAGGTTACCTCATGCTACTTTAAGAATGACCTTGATAGACGTAGTAGACAAACATTTTTAGAATGAGGATTTAAATTAATTACGGCTAGACCAATTTTGTCAATAACCTTTCGCTATAAATTGTTATTTATTATTATTATTTGTGATCGTTGTAGATTTGCCTTAAAAAGAAAGAACAGTGCGCTATAAACGAGTGCTTCAAAAAGAAAGGAATAAGATTTATACTTTTATTATTACTGTAATTACTTAAATTACTTGCTATAAAAAACTACTAATATATGTAATTCATGTTGCTGGATAGTTGAAAGCAAAAAGGGTAACATACCTTAAACATCCAAATTAGTCAGTTTATACTATTTTGAAATTACTTACAGTGTCTAGTGTACACTAGCTAGTAGAACTTCAAAAATCATCGGCCAGAAGTAAGAAGCCAAATTCGGTGCGTGTGTTCATCTTATTTGCGATGTATATACGGTTCAAAAGCTTTGTTAGTATACAATGCTTGATATTTCAATTATAGCACGATAGAACAGATAACACGAAGCTATATCTCTTGCAAAATCATTGCCAATTACAATTGTTTAATTTTCGTTTAGAAATGTATTTGGTTCTCTAAGGAATGAATAAATCTCTGTTTAATTTTATGATTTTGTTTCTATGCTCACCGTAGCATCTTGGTATGCTATGTTAAGGGAGTTCTAAATTTTGCAAAAGTTGCCGACTATTGCTAGTGAGAAATACATATATTTCTGAATATCGTCTATTTTGTGTACTTATCTATTTTTTGTTATTAGTATGCTGTTTGATTTTCTGTTATTCATGCAACATTCCGTACCCTATCTTACCTCGATTATAATTAATAATTTATTATATTATTAGAAATTATATTGTAAAAATGTTATTAAGGGAAAAATTGAAAATTATTTATTACCCATATTAAACTGCCATTAATAAGAAAATGGTAAAAAGAATTAAAAAAGTTCCAATCAGTACTTGTACTTTCTTCATTTCATTCAATTAGACACTCAAACATGGCAGTTGATCAATTTCTTGCAAACGCACTTCTAAAAATGAAATACATAAGCTTATTCACTGCATTTACTGTTAATTATTCATTTCCACTGTAAGAAGAAAGGGACGGAAATAAGTAAAATTTAGTAATATACTTTTACATTTTTATTTAGATTATATTTCTTTTACATTTCCATATTTTAGAGGTAGTATAGAGGCGTTATAGAGTTGTACAGTACACCTTTAATTTATATGATTAAAGCGTAATTCATACAAATAGATAAAACTCGCCAAATAATATGTGCTCTTGTTATTTATTTTTTGTGTGCTAGGTGTAGCTGCAGTGACTATATCTATCTATTAATTCTAAGATATTTTATAATTCGAATAAAGTGAGATTCAGTCAATCGCAAGGAATAAATAAATCTCAAAGGTCATCTGTAAAATGACACCTTCAAGAACATAATGCAATCCATAAGTAACAAAAAATACATATAAAGTGGAATGTTAATCAAGAATTAAGTATTTTACATCAAGCTGCGTTCTACCAGTTCCTGCAAGTATAAATAGATATGCTTCAAAAACAGTTTTAAGAGCAATAGGTTAATATATGCAAGGAAAAAAATTGCAACATTATAGTAGAAAATATATGTAGATATACTGAAGATTTATAAAGTAAAACAAAAATCTTCGTTATCATGTCAGGTTATCATGTAGAAATACTGCTTTTATTATTAAACTCGAAATTTGGCGGCATTTTTATATATTCGGCAGTAAAAACAAATAAAAAATTACGTAATAGTAGTAGGCACCTATGACATTCACTTCTGTGATCTTTTTCAAAATTAAAATATCCAAAGAATATAAATTGACAGTATACCTAAAATACAATAGAATTTTTGTTTCCAATTGACAGAATGAACTACATCAGCATTTGCTACAAAATCTTCAGTCGTTTTATTTTTATTTATATTCTCGTAGCCAAATGTAATAATAAACTGCAACGTTGCCGGAAGGTTACGCGAAAAACTATGTTGCATTTTGCAGAAATTTGTTGAAAGATTAACTAAACTACATGCAAGGCAAAAAAACGTTCGAATAAGCAAGAATCTTGTCTTTTTAACTGTTGCAAAATAAAAAATATGAACGTAAACTTACTTTACTTTGCGAAATTTCCTTATCCCAATTCTTTTCGGCTATTTTTTGAACTGCAGCAGTGATAAGTTGCATGACTTTATCAACATTTTTTTTGAACATTTCTAGCACTTGATCATGCGAAACAGTATTATAATCTTCTTTCCAGCAATCATAATCAGTTGCTAAAGCAATTGCAGCATAAAGAATTCCAGCTTCTTTAGCTAATATTACCTACAAAAACTTTTTAGTAGTTAAATGTTTAGATAGTGAGTCAACTGATATTGTAGGACTTTAACACAGGAACAGGAAATGATTTGGTTTGGAGGGACTTATATAAAACATAGGTTAAATCACAAGACATGGTTAATAATTACATTGAAATTGAGTTTTGTAGGTTATTTTACATGAAAAAGGAAAAGTGGATCTTCTGGTCTAACAGTCTATGAGTTTAGAACAATTACGAATGGTCAATCGAGCAAATTGAGGTCTATTCACCTTAAAACGTATCTGTGTTGGCAGTTACATCATTAATTTTCATGCCAACGAATTAACTTCCAACTAACGTACTTGGCAAATGAGGTGTTCAAAATTAAATACTTAATTTAGACGTATTTTTAATTTAACATGACTGGTTGGAAAATTTACCTGTGCAACAAATTTTGTACACGTCAATAGTTTAGATTTCTAGGAAAATACAAAACCGCAGTTATTTATATTGATGACAAGTTCCTATAATACTTTTCCTGTAGGCCCTTCCTACAGAGATATGTATGTGTCCCTGAAGGCCGCCGTTGGAAATCGGCTTTTCTTTAAATTTTTTGAAAGTATTTAATACAATTTAATAAAAATTTAATGTGATGGACACTAGTAAGAACCTCTTAAAATATTTAGCTTTTGTAGTATACCAGGGGTGGGCTCATCTTGACAACTTAATGCCTGGTTTATAAAAATGAAAGTGCATACAATGTCCTTCCCTTTTTTAATATAAAATACAGGGTGTTCCATTTAAACAAGATGAGAAAATAATGCATTTGTATTTTTAAATCGCCCTGTACACAGTTTTCGCAATATTGACAAAATATAACTTTGCTATAAAACTGTAACAATATAAAAAAGTTAGTTTCGTGTGGAATACATAGGACGTTGAACACGCAATGATTTTCAACAAAATTAATCATAACTTCTGAAATACTCGGTATAATTCACTGAAACCTTATATCGAAGGAATGAATCTAAATTTGAAATAATATACAGTATTGGCCGAAAATATAGCAACTCTGTCTAAGTGATGGATAATTTAAGTAGATATAAGTACTTTGCGAGAGTATGTCTCATGAGCTACATAAATGACGTAACTAAATCATACATGAAAGTTTAATATAAATTTAAGCAACAGCACGGAAGATATTTATTGATTTGTAAAATACAGATGGACAAAATTATAGCAACTCGTAAAACATTTCTTATTCTTTATAATAATTACAAATGAAGCAGTCCTTAATTTCTATAGATATGTTAATATTTTGTGTGGTACCCCTTAGCAACTATTACAGCTCTACATCTCCGTGGCATAGATTCTATAAGTCTTTCTATTAATGTATGGTCAATTTGATACCAAGTAGTGCTTAACGCTTCGAAGAGTTCAAATTTTTATACGTCTGATTGCGAATTTTCCTATCCACAATTTCCCACAGATTCTCTATGGGGTTCAGGTCGGGGGACTGCGATGGCCACGCCATAACATCAATTTTGTTGGTTCTAAGCCATTCAGTTACAAATTTTGACTTGTGCTTAGGATCATTATCCTGTTGAAATTGATGCTTGAGTGGCATAACATCATAAGCATATGGCTCCATTTTGGTCTCCAAAATGTCCTTGTAAACATATTGATCCATTATGCCATGAATTCTATGTAATGGGCCCATTTTGAACGAAGAAAAGCAGCCCCAGACCATCACCGAACCACCGCCAACTGTGGCAATTGTGTATTTAGGGTTCAGTCTCTCACCTTTTGGACGCCTTACGTGACAAATACCGTCACTTTTTATTAAATTAAATTTAGATTCGTCACTGAAAATTACTCTACGCCAATGACAGTCCATGTAATATGCGATTTTGCAAAGTCTAATCGGGCATTGATATTCTTCTTGGATAGTAGCGGTCTTCTTGCAGGACGGCGACTCATTAAGCCGGCATGAAGTAATCTTTTTCTTATCGTGCGAAAACTAACAGGAACTTCACTATACTGCTTCAAAACAGCCGAAATTTGTGACGAAGAAAGAAAAGGGTTCTCGCGAGCAACTTTTATAATTTGTTTATCGAAATAACTACTAGTTTTCTTCGGCCTTCCAGGATTTCTAATTGCATCCGCGTCTCCCTTTTTCTTGTAGGCTTTAATAATCCGTGAAATTATCGATTTATTTAGACAAAAACTTCTTGAAATTTCTATCTGTGATTTACCTTCGCTGTACAGTCTTATTATTTGTTTTCTAACTTCATTTGCAATAGTTTTGCCACGACCCATTTTTATAAATTGTAGCGGTGTTATTGTATAAGGTGAACTGTTACATTTACAGCCAATCGCTTTGACCGCTTCTGCATAACTGACACGTTCAGACTCGAATACGTTTGCAGTTGCTATAATTGTGTCCAGGATCGAGACGATTCATAGCCTAAGAGTAGTTATCTGTTAAAACAAACAGCTTAGTAGACGTGAAATAAATTGAAGATTTAAATGAATATTGTTATATTATAGTCAAATAATGAGTAATGTACGTTGTATACAAGCATTCGAACCATAAATAGAAGTTGCTAAAATTGTGGCCAATACTGTATATCGATACAGCTTACGCAGTCACTGCAACTAAGCACCCACCACACATTAAAAAAAATATATATATAGTGTTTCCCATTTAAAAAAATATATGTTTGGTTCACCCTGGCGATATGAAACACCCTGTATATACACCGTGTCCGAAGTTATCGGTGCACTATTGCTATCTCCGTTATTTTAGCTACAGTTGTGGTCAAATTAATAAATTATTAGTGTTCTTAACGCTGATTAGTATGCAGTTAATGAAAAAGCAATTGAATTACGTATTTCTGAGATATTTAAAAATTTATAATTTTTTTAAATGGAACAGCCTGTATATTTGTACATATTAGAGAGATAATTTTATGTGTGATATAAAAGCTTCAATATGGACATGGACACGCTGTATATAAATTTGACTAAAATTTAGTCACGCACGAAATTACGAGCAGGAAAGCTAGTTTTAGAATAAGCAGTATTAGATGAAAATATGCACAAAGTACTGTAAAATTCCTCAATAAATACTGTACAGCTTAAAGGATAGTATATATACCTAAGTGATAAAATAAATTCTAACTTAGTATTTACATAGGTACTATCTGTTTTTAAAGTAATGTCTCCCCCTGCTGATTGATTCACTTCTTCGATTAAGAAAGAGGCCACATGGGATACAATACAGATCGAACGTGCATATAACGTGTATAATTATAATTTTAAATTTTATGCAGGTAAATATACATATTTACTTGCTAGCGGTAAAATATAGGCCTTTATTAAGAGGATCGTCTACCAGCTGATTATTTTACAGCGGTGCCATATCTACATAATTCTATAAATCGTTTGCTTGATTTTATTTCAATATAATTTGAAAATTGGGCTTCATACACATATTTCTACAAATGTTTTACATCTACATATACAATTTTGTCTATTAATATTCGGTATTAACTTCACAATCTCTTTTCCCGTTACAGGCCGTTATCTTGATATGGGAATCGAGATTACACTTTTAATTTTTAGATTTAATTACTGAAATTTTCTATGAGCATTCAAAATACGTCTACACATGTGTGTATGAAGCCCGATTTTAAAATACGTTTTAAATAAATAATAAAAACATTATATTATGAAAAAATTTAACTGTGGCAACATCGCCAACTGTCAAACGGTAGTCGGGCCTCTTAAGTCAAATCTGACAAATGTCATACACATTAACATGCGTTACGTAAAGTTGCTGTAAACTAAGCTTGAAACTTCGAAACCGCGTAATTTAAATAATCACATTTCATTCTTTGTTATTGCAAACACAGTTGGATAAAATATTTAATAAGTGATTGTGATGTGTTAGAAATACCATCTTCTTACAATACAGTGACAGAAAACATAAAGGTGCTATTTAATAAAACGTAAATTGATTTCGGCGTGACGTCATCATGAATATTATAAAATTTACATTGTTATTAAAATGTGCTCCTCATCGACCACTATAAGTTTACCTGGTCGGATTTTAAAACTTTTATTTAGTTTGGCCGTAATTTTAGTGCATCATTTTAAGTGGCCCACCCTGTATATTACGTTAGTAATATCAAATATATTATCTATGATTAGAAGTGTCCAATCTATAGAGAATGAAATGTATATATTATCTATGCCTTAGACTGATCTCTGCAAAAAAGGGAGGGCTGTGTTGAATTCAGTAAAACATGTACTTTCCATTAAACTACAAGTGAATAGTCAATTCGGTGGTAGACATACACAAGTCTTACCATTTAATATACAATATACAAGTCTTATTTTATATTATAGATATAAAAGTATAGTATTACTTACCTCAGGAACAGTAGACATGTTAACAAGATCACAGCCTAACATCTGATACATTTTTGATTCCGCTTTGGAAGAGAACCGAGGTCCTTCAATTGTCACTATTGTACCCCGTTCGTGACAGTGTATTCCGATTTCCTTTGCAGTGTCAATAAGCACTTTTCTTAGTGGTTCAGAAAATGGAGGATGAACTGGTAAATGAAAAACTCCTTTTAAGGAATCTGATTCACCATCATAAAAAGTTTGCTGCCTCTGATAAGTACTATAAAAAGAAAACATAAGTTCAGATATTATTTGTTATTAAAATTTACCGATCAAGGAAATCATCTGCGATAACTAAATCTCCTGGTTTAATTTCTTCTTTTAAAGATCCTGTAGCTGTTGAAGCTATAATATGTGTGCAGCCTATTTCTTTTAAAGCCCATATATTTCCTCTGTAATTCACCTTTGATGGTGTTACTGAATGACTTTTACCATGCCTCGAAAGTAATACACATGGAATCCCATGAATTTCCCCTTCAACTACAACACCATCTGAAGGATCACCAAAGCTTGTACTTATTTTTACTTCTTTGCGATTTTTTAATATATCTGGATTGTCTAATCCAGTACCACCTATTATTCCAATCTATTGGGCAATTTTAAAGTGTTGATATTAAATAAAAATTATATAAAATACAATTACCTTGATGTTAACCATATTTTTCGTGAACGGTATTCAATGTAATAATTCAAGTACTGTTAAATCTTTGGAATGCGCGATTATACTGATTATAAATTTATAAACGATGTATCAAATACATACGTATGTATAAGTACGTATTGGTACGTTTTATCTTATACTGCCTGATACCGGTATCACACAAATATAGCAGCCGCTTTTATCATCCTTTATTCAATCAATAAAGAATGCAAACCAATAACCCAACCCCACAGCTGATCGATGTCAGCCAGCGGCGCACAGATATGATATTATGCCTATAGTCGATACATTTTCTTTATCAGAGGATGAAAGTTCTCACATAGGACGCTCCTTCCTTATGATATAATTGTTATAATAATCTATTTATGGTGCCCTCATGGAACTTCCACAGTGAACAAAAAATCGATTAATTTCTTTTACACTTTTACCATATTGAAGGTAATAAGTACCTATTAGATATATTAAACTATAAGGTTTGTAAGAGATGATCTTTGGGCGCGAATTCGGGGCGTATAATGTAAAATTAAATCCGCATTTTTTACCATTTTTTCTATTTCGATTATTAAAATAAAGTTCTTAAATCTGGAAAAAATGGAGGTATTTAATTCGGACATTCGCCTTCTTACATATGCAGGCACATCTTCAACTTCAACATTGAGGATGTTAGAGTTCCCTAAACTCGACCATCTCCGGTGGTCGACCATGTTAGTAGGTAGATCTTTCGTAATAAATAGATGAATATATGTTGTATTGGAGCGCAGGTCTATTATTCAGTAGCTCGGACAGTTGCGGTGGCAAAATCGCAATTGGAACGATGGCGATAGCGGCTAACTGAAATTTTGTTTAAGTGTCAGTGAACCGCCATTTGATGAAGACTGACACGGTGGCATAGTTATCAATTTAGTGAGAAACAAGTGGAAGTGAAAAATGGATCGGAATTTGTTAATAAGCTCACTGCTTTGATAGCAGACGAAGAAGAAAACCAAAGTAGTCCATTGTTTATTTAATTTAGATTCTAATTTTTATTTTCATGCCTCAAAAGAAAAGTAAAAAGATGGACGCACCCAATTAACGTTAAGTCGGAAAGGCGAAGGTGAATTTCACAAATTGTATCCACAATTAAGTCGAAGAACGGAGAACGTTTTAATGCTTATTTTCGAATGAGCATTGAATTTTGATGAAATAAGAAAATCATCGAAAATGATATTATAAAAACAATTTACAAACTGCTTTATCATTTGACCTGAAGAACGGTTGCTTTACAAGATTTGTAAATATAATATTATCAATAAATTGTAGGTGGAACGCAAAGTTATGCAATAGTAATTTTATTAAACTAAACTAAAAACATAACATTCTTGGTTATTATTACATAGGTATATAATAAAAAACTACCTAATAAAAAATACTGTTATAAACTACGAATATTGAAAATTTTCATCAAGATGTAACCGTTAAGTTAGAATCTTGATTAGTTCGTTGGTGTCGTATTTGAAACCATAATCGACTGAAGAACTTGATAAAGATGTGCTAGATCGCGAATTAATTAACGTTTCGTTAAGTTGCTGTAATTCGATCTTCCATTAAAATTAGCTATTTTATATTTAATTGTTACTTGACGTTCACGATTCAATTTTCGATTACAGTTGCTGTTTTATCCGAAAAATATCAAATCATAAAGTTCATCTTTAGTTTGTCTGCTTTTATTTGCCGAGTCTAAATATGAAATATTTTTATCAACCCCAGAGAAAGAAGTTGAATGTTTACATTTTCTTTTTCTTTTATTTAAAACAATATTTCTGTTATCGTCTTGAGTATTTCATTAATTCATATTGACCTCCTTATTTTGAGATGCGTTGGATTTTCTGGCAGTTGAGCATTTTGCGGTTCTTCTATTTCTGTTTCCTCTTCAATTAGGTAACTAATATTGTTAGATGTGTTAAGAATTGATACGTTTGACGTAGTTTGTGCGAAATGAAATAGGACTTATAAAAACTGTATTTGTTGAGCCAAAACGGCCAAGTTCTGTAGCTCGATGAGCACTTTGCCGCTTGTCCATTTTAAGTCCTTTGGGATCTTAAATATTTTGCATAAATCTCGCACATTCTTCCACTTTTTCTTTATTTCGTCCCCTGAAAATTCAAAATTTTGATTTTAAAACAGATAGAATCAATATTCGTTAATATTTTCTGTTTAGGTATTTAGCATCTGGAGATTCGTACAAAACTATTGGTCACAGTTTTCGGATAGGATTCGCAGCACAGTTGGGGAAAGTGAAAGAGGTATGTGATGCTATTTGTAGAAGATTACAACCTGGTTTATATGCCGGAACCAACTCTTGAAATATTGAAATTTTCTTGGATTCCTTGCAGGAAATGGCAAAAATTGCATTGGGAGTATTGATGGCAAACATGTAACCATAAAATGTCCATCAAAAAAAGCGGATCACATTTTTTTTGTTATTTGAACAAATTTTCCATAGTTTTAATGGCCATTGTTGGTCCTGACTATGAATTTCTCTGTGTCGATATTGGAGGTTATGGAAAAAAATTGTGACGGAGGGATCTTTGAAGCCTCCAAAGTAGGCCAGAAATTTGAATGTGGAGATTTCATTTACCATCTCCTAAATGTTTACCAGGGCAAAATGAATGGAGGTGCCTTTCGTACTAGTTGGCGATGAGGATTCTAAAACTGAGTTCCTTACTTAATGCGACCATATCCATACAGGCTATCTCGAAATGATGTTAGAAAAGAAAAATGTAATAAAGAATTTCTTGTGCAAGGCCAGGCGTGTAGTAGAAAACGCATTTGGCATTTTAGCAACAAATGGCGTATTTTTTCAGACCGATGGAAGTAAAGATAGAAACATGTAAAACATTATTATGTCTTGTTGTTTATTACATAACTTTTTACGTTAAAAAAATGACGGCACATTGGAGCATCTGATACCGCCTGAAGGAGGCCCAAGTCAGGATTTCTTATATAATTTACCAAGGACCAGAAGAAGAGCCACAGAATATTCATTCCCAATAAGAGAAAAGTTTGTAGAATATTTTAATAGTGATAACTGCCATTATTTCAATTAAAATGTAATAATTACAATTATTGAAACGTTGTAAAAATAAAGTAATTTTCGTACTTACCATTTATTTTCATAATGTCTCCTATTTCATCCCAAATTTTGTTTTTGGCGCGATTATTTTTATAGTCAGGATGACTTAGGTCATATAATATATTATATTTTTTTACATATTCAATTAATTTTTCCGTTATATTTTCCATTTTTTACACCTTGCGATTGGCGATGAAATATAACCTGCTACGTTTCACCGCCACCGCAGACTTACTGGCGGTAGAACGTAGTTCAACAGCAAAAAAGTGACAACTTGTCTAATACAAGTGTGAGCAACTGTTACCGCCACCGCCACCGCGATCGCCACCGCAACCGTCCGAGTTTGTGTACCGCTTAAGGGCGCGCGACGAAACAATATGGCGGACATTTGTACCAATGTAATTTATAGTACCACCTATTCGGTTCTTTTTAAGAAAAAATACGCAATTATTTTGCGAAATTATAGGTGCAATGGAATCGTGAAACTATGGGTTTCGAAATGACAACGCCAAATCTAAAATAAAAGTATACTTAATAAGAAAAAAATAAAATTGTTTGAAGCAGTTAGGAATTTATTAGGAATTGCGGCTAATCTAGGAATAAATTCAAAAATCTGAGATAGTCAAATTGAAACTAGATATGTCTTCTATTAGATACAACATATAGTAGCGTATTTCATAGTTTAAATTTTGCGAAAAAGTTCACCGAATAAAAATTTTGCAATAAAATTTAGCCTAAGATACGATCCGTGTTAAGGAAGTCGTGGGTTTTCAGAAAATCAGGAAAACCTAATGTTCGGGCATTGCTACATAGATGTCGCTGCTAGCGCCCACAACTGTGACCGCATTTTCAGCTAAATGCTCAAAATAAAATCTTATTAAAAGCCGCGAAACGACAACATATACGAAATATTTATTATTATTAGTGAAGGATCAAAAAAAAACAGTGAACTTGATTTTTGTACCTCACTGAAAATCTTAGATGGAATTAGACATTGTAAACTAACGTGCAATGAAAAAAAAATTATTATTCATTTATGTAAATGTCTTTTTGGATCGTTATTTTGCCACTATCACATAAAACATTTATTACTTGACATTTTATTGTAACTTTAGTTTATATAAGTTTTATAACCTCAAATTAAATGTCAAGGAATAAATGTCATTATGTGAAATTTTCTAAAGTAACAACCCGATTCAAATATTGCCTTGCTAATTATGATTTTTTTTGATGTGTCTATATTTATGAATGACCTAAAACACTAACTTGTAATAACTTCAGATTGCACTATAAGTGGCCCCGTAAATTTTGAGAGGTCCAGTTCTTCGCACTCAAGGTCAAATGTAGTGACGCTCACATGTTGTCACTTCTACGTAAGCAGCACGAAATTTACCAGTGGAACACGTACGATTTTTGCTTGCAGCGAGTGCTAAGACCAGTGGAACAGCCAGCACCGAGTTAGTGCACTTTTAGTGCGCTCTAAATGTCCGAGTGGAAAACGCTATAAGATTACAGGTTGGTTTGCCATTGAAAAACTTTCTGTTGTTGCATGGTAATTGGCGCTATAATTTGAAATACCGTTACTTTTATGTACCAATAATCTGATAATGTACAACTCAGGGACGTGTATAAATATTTTGAAATAATTATGATGTTAATGTTATGTGTTAATATATTTATTTACTCCTACGGCCGCTGCTAAAGCAACGGCCGCGCAATTATAATTCGCGGAGTGTGTTGCATTCGCGAGTTGATAACTTCGCGACCGGTTGACCAAAAAAGTTATTTTACACTTCACGGGTCAAGTGAGCATGCTGATCGTGGCATATTGCTGCATGACGCAACTGCAGACTAATTTATAATTCAAGGCTTCTTTCATTCGCACGGCGAGCTACCGATCGCAAACCCGATAACGCTCGAAATATTTCCGGCTATGTATATGGCATCGAGAAGCCATCTCTACTTATATCTCAATACTTGTTTGTTCGTTTGCGAGGACGACTAGGTTTGTAATTCCGAACCATTTTTACTGCAAATATGTAGAATAAAGTAAGAATTAAAATTCAATTTACAGTTCTCACCCTACTTATTGTACTTGGAAAATGTATCTCCTTACAATTCAAAGTTTTTCCTCTTCAATCAGTAAGTAATTTAGAATTTACAAAGTTTTTCTGAAAAGTATTACATATATTAATTGAAAATTGGAATTAAATGAACGATATAGGTATATATTTCTCATTTCTTCGCTTTTATCAACTTTTAGTGAAAAGAGTAGGGTGAAGTTTCGATATATTATCTCAATACTGGTATCGATTATTTGATATCTGAGATAACGATGGTATATCGATTCTAAGATATAGGAATTTAGAAATGAATTCTAGAGGGTATCGATACATACGAACCGATGTCAAGAAATTCATTACAAAGTCCATTACATTTATGAATAAATCTAGTAGGTACTTCGTACATCAGTAAATTTTTAACAATGTATATATAAATTATCTGTTTTATGAAATAAACAGACTATATTACATATGGTAAGTTCGAAATCGTATAAAACTATGAATTATAATTACCGTACATACTGTAAATTGTTGATATCGATGCAAAATATGTCTTCAAAAAGACAATTTTTAATAAAAACAATATTATTATTGCAAACGAACCTCAAACGACAAAAAAAAACACCGATAAACTGTCGTCGGTGCTACTAAATAGGATAGTTGCTACCTGACATTCCCATTTGTGGTAATAGCATTGATAAATTGATATATCACTCTTATGGCAGGTTTTCGACCATCGTGTGTTTGGTTGCATAATCTGAAAAAAAGTATTTTATCAAGAAATGTTTGTTATGCCTCGCCTTCCTGAATATTCATTTGCGGTTAAACACGTAGTAGTAATTGCCGACGAAATACGTCAACGCCCTAAACACGACCACCTGCAGAATTATTTCCGAATGAATAGGACTATTTACGTGCTATTTACTACCAACATACAAAGAAAACACATATTTAATTTTTCCTTATATACATATACAAATATATAAGTAGCTCGAAATGTAAAAAAAAGCTGAGAATGATGATTTATTTCCTAGTATATTTAGTTTGATACTTTTTGTTTGTGCACATTGTTTCGATAAAAATTTGCATTTTTTAAATAACGTAACGTTTATAGTGTGATGGATCAGAAAATTGATGTGATTATTAGGCACATATACAGGGTGTCTCAGCGAGACAGTTTATTAGAAGTTTATGGAGTTCTAGCCAAAATATAAATTTGAAAATTCAGAATCGTATATAATTTATTGTGTTCTCTTCACTTAAAATATTTTTAGATTTCTAGCGCTTCCGGTTATACCGGAAGGCGCCGGCCGTCTACTTTATTTTTTATGAAACAGTCTGTATATTTTTACATATTTGGATTCGCCTACTTTTAGGCTTCATAAATGTATTTAGTTTTTTCAATGTGATTCCGGCGTTTTGTAGTTATTCAACTTTTTCCAAAAAAATTTACTATAGCGGTCATTTATTCAAAAAATCAGAGAACACTCGATTTTTTCGGATATCTATTTAGAATTCATAATATGCTTAAACAACATGTTGGAGTATATTTTAACGCCGAGAACACCTGTCTATATTGCGTTGTTCCTTTGCAGTGGCACGTTAACTTTTAGAAATTTTGAGGAACCATAACCTAATTTTTTCAAATAGCACCCCACATATTTTATTACTTAGTCATATTCGGCATCTCATTTTACATCTTTTACATTCCACATGTCCTATACCTGAAATTGATAGTTTACGAGATAATTAGGTTTTTTTGAAAACATGCACTCACAACTCATCCATATTTATTCAGGGTGCCATGGAAACTAAGCGTTCTAAAATTTTTTATTTAATATTTATTGTCAAAGTCTAACGTCAAAGTCATACATCGTCGTTTGATCCTTGCTAATAATTAAGTAGCATATTAAGTGTTTTTATATTATTGTTATAAAGAGTTAAAATGGATAACAATAACGAAAATAATGTTTACACATATTAAGAAATTCTTAATTTATTTTCTATTCACGCACTCAGAAAAATGCATGCATTGATTCAACAAAAAATGGTAAATCCAAGAACAATTTTCGTTTAAATACGGCGAAGAGGTTGAATGAACATTAAAATTAATGTTACGTTATTTCTGTTAGTTCAAAAATAAAATTAGCTTGAAGTAAATGTTCCATTTGGTTGTTAAGACAATTACAACGTAATTTTTATGTTGCAGCAATATTAAAATATTAACACAACTTGCATGTTGATTTAATAACTGAATATTTGTTGGAACCACTGAATATGTATTTGGTTCAAATAAAATAAAATAACAAAAAATGTTTTAAATCTTGGATCGAGTCGGTCTTTACTTGATGTAAATCCATTTTCAATGTGAAATAAAACACATGTTTTATTTCACATTAAGAAACGTTTTGTTAAATCAATGCATGAATTTTTCTGAGTGCAGAAAATGCGCCAAAATTCTTAGTAGAACTTGCAGAGTGTTTAATGAAAATTATTCACATTTACCTCCAATGACAAAAGGTAAATTTATGTAAAAATATATAAGGTGTTCCATTAAAAATAACAAAGTAGATGACCACTTCCGGTATAACCGGCAGCGCTAGAAATCTAAAAATATTTTAATGGAGAACATAATCGATTATATATGCGATTCTGAATTTTCAAATTTATATTTTGGCCAGAACTCCATAAACTTCTAATTAACGGTCTCGCTGAGACATCCTGTATGTTTTTACAAATTGCAAAGATGCTATAAATGCAAATATAAAGCCAAAATCAATCAACAATACCGATTTCCAAAATTTCCAAGTTCCAACGCCCTCCTAAACAGGTCAAATCTTTTTTCTCTACCAAAATGACTATAAAATATATACTATTTTATATATTATGTGTCAAGATTTTTTATTCATATATTATGTACTTATTAGATCGAAATTCAAACATGTAACAAGTGAAGTAAAGTAGATAATTTAATAATGCTTTCAACACAAATGCAATGAAAGACTGTAACTGTAAGAAAATATAAAACCTGGTATCTATATTTAAAATAGGACAGAATGAATAAATCATCAAAATAGCATATTTTGCACTTTAAGTTTATCAATGCATTAAGACTCCGCCTCATGCAATTTATCCCACTCTTTGATTTCCTTGTCTTGCACACTGATAGATTCGCTGGGCGCTCGTTCACGCGTGGGTAGTTAAAACGAGAGCCCAAAATCGGGTCGAAAAATATTACATTGAATGATATATCAATTTATCAATGGTAATAGACTCAACCAAGCAAAAATGTGTCGTCTGCGCAGCTATGACGAATGTAGCCTTTTCATTCTGTGCGAACTCTACACGTCATATGTGAATTAATTTTAAAAATTAAATAATTAAAATATGCTGTAGTTAATTGTATTTTAAAATATATCAGATTGTAAAAAATTCCATAAAATGCTACAATATATGGATAAATAAATAGTATCCTATCACTATTTATATTTTTCTATTTAGTTCTTACGTCTCCAGCGTGTAGGATTACACAAACACATGTATAAAGCATGATAAAGTATAAACAAAAAATTATTTGTGTACTAATAGAATAGATTTTCTCTATACTTATCCGATTCATCTCGAGCTAACAGTGTTGTACAGAACGTACGCGTTCTCAAATACGCATGTACCTATAAAAGCGAGATAAAAAATGTTGCACATACAAAACTAATAAGAATTTATTTGAAGTCCACGATATGCATATAGTCATAGTCCATCCATCAGAGTCCTCTATATGTGAAGATCAAAACTTAAGGTCTAATGTTATATATCTTACATTATAGATGGCAGCACATGCCGGATGTCCCCCACCATTCGTTACGTACCCCAAAATCTACCAATTGGAACAGAGGATAACGGTAACTGAAATTTTGATCAGTGTCAACGTGACGCAGGTAGAAGACGCATAGTTCTGTGATCTTTTAGTGAAAATTAGTTCAGTGTGTGTTTCTTGTCTTATTAATATAATTCTACGGAATCTGTTACAATAAACGTAAGTAGTCCATTTCTGATATCATAGAATAGTTTAGTAACATGTTTGAAAAACTTATGTAAAATAGATGAAGTACCTACGTTAATTTTTGGGGTGTCGACTTCTGGTTATACAAAAATTGTCTCAGTTTAGTGGTCGACATGGGCCTATCGACTACTGGTATAAGTGCTACTTCAAGCTTTAGGATCAATTTTTACTAAACTAAGAAAATCATCAGCTATATTTCTATAATAACCATTTATATATGCTTTGTTATTTTACCGATAGTCGACTGCTTTCCAAGATTTGAGATTGCTTCGTGTCGACTACTGGTTTTTAAATTTCCAGAAGCCGACCACCTCTTTTCTTATATTAATTTACGGAAGTAGGTACATACTAGTGCTGCGGAAATCGCCAAATATTACAAATCGATTAACCGACATTTCCTCAAACCGGTTTCATTAAAATCGATTAATCGTGTTGAGTCGAAACCGGTCTTTAAAATCGATTTTTTAAATCGATTTTTTATACCGATTTTAAAAATCGGTTCAAAACCGGTTTAAAATCGATTTTTAAATTGGCTTTAAAATGTGTTTTTTAAATGGGTACACTAAGTTTTTCGATTAGCATTTCTGTTTTGATGGCGATAAATCGTCAAACATAAATCCAGTTTAGCAATAACATTGATTTCCCAATATAAATATTTTTTTTCGAGCGGTAAGAAGTTGCAGCTACATTGTCTTTTTATAGTATATACGTTAGGATACTGATTGTTACTTGTTTTATTAAATTTCATTAATTCATATTACCGCTATTTATTTTTTCATCCACGTTAACCACAACATGCTTTATGCGGTATAGATAAATAACAGGTGTTGCTGTTTAGTATCTCAATTATAATAATATTTCAATTTATTAATATTTTGCATAACAAGCACAAATGAATGAAAGCATTATATTTTCGGTATTTTTTTACAAAACGCACTACATTCTCTATCTAGACATCATCGTGAATGTATTATAAATATTAATAAAACAATTGCAAACCCATACAGAGCGGATTCAAAAAAAAATTATCGATTTGAAACCGATTTTAAAATCGATTTCAAAACCGATTTTTCGATTACGATTTCCGTTTGATGGCGGTTAATCGCTTAACACAAAACCGGTTTGGTATAAGACCGATTACGATTCGCAGCACTAGTACATACGTCGCACCTAAGTAACTATACCTCACTGGTTTAAAGCAATAATGATTATTATTTGAAATTTTCTTTATTTTGCAGGAAATGGGAAAAATAAAGTAGTAAATAAAGTAGCTCAGTGCAGAACGAAAACATGAAAAGATGCATTAAACGTCCTATACATCAATATCCAGAGAAGTCTTTACAAGAGGCACTCTTGCAAATAAGAGAAAATCAACAAAGTGTGCGAAAAGCTAGTCATCCGGAAAAGAAAAATGGAAATTGAGGAAAGGAAAAAGGCAAAATACTAGCAAACAAAGTAAAAAAGATTAGTTCTACAAATGAAAATCGATCCAGAAAAATGAATGGACGTAAAAGGCAAACAATTGCCAAATACGATTTAAAAATCAGTTCCCTGGATAAAATGCTTATAAAATGCGGCTTATGTGATGTAGATCTTATAAGCCACACAGAAGATAATGATTTAAAGAATTTCTGGTGTGATAAGTGGACGCGGTGGTACCACTTGAAATGTTCTGTTTTCAGTTAATAATTTATATGAAGATATTTCTTAGAAAGATTTTGTGTCCTCAATGTAGTAACTTTTATTTTTCTGTTTTTATAACTACTTTATATTAGATTTAAAGATTAAGTTGTTTATAAATTTTTTATTGTTTATTTAGGTTTCAATAGGTGTATATTTCTTCTTTAACTAATAAAATACCTACAAAACCAGTTTAATATTATTTCAACAATTAGATACGTCGACTATTGGAGAATCGGTACGCAACTACTAGATTGTACCGGTCGACTACAAGTAAAATTGTAGTCGTTTTAAATCGTAGTTATCGTTTCTGTTGTAACAGCTTCTATCATCCAGTCCTATATTCATTGTCAAAGTATAGTATAAAGAGAACACGATGAAATCTATCACAGATGATTCCTGATAAACATTGGTGACGAAAAAACTAATAAAATTCAAATCCCCTAAAGTGGTCGACTAGTGGTGTCGCTACCCTACATTTATCCCAGAGCATAGCATTCGATTAAATGCCATCCGATAAGGAAATCCGAAAAAACTAAGACATAATAAAATGCATTAAATTGAAATTTGCATCAGATAAACTTTATTCAATTTCTTAAGTCTGTGAGCTTGAATTTGGTTATCATATCTAGTTGACATTGAATGCCAATATACCTAAATGCGATTGAAAATGACGTCAACACTTAACATGAACAGTGTTTCCTATGCTCAAGACGTTTGTGTATGCATGTGTAATTGTTAATACCTCTTTTATTCAATTACATGTAATTAAAGTAAAATAATTGAGAATTATTATTACAAACGCCCTTGGGATATCCTGTTTACAACGTTAATATCCTAATACAGGAAAATCCTTGAGGGACGTCCGGAAGACCATTGGATAGTCTACACTTAGGACATTTTATTATCCTATGTGCTTCCTATTTTGGGATATTCGAAGGACGTCTTGTAAGGATATACCGGGATATTATTTGCAACCTGTACCCAAGTAACAATTTGCAACCGAGGTTACAATAATGCGACCGAAGTTCATGTTGTAAAGTTTTTGTGCCGTAATATTATTATAGTCAATATGGTAACTCACGTCATACCTGATTGTTACAGTAATATAATAGTGTTTTCCACTGGGGGAACTCGTGTTGCACCGGCACTGCCCTAGAGTAGCGTCATATGACGTAATCACTGATTTTGCCCTCGCTCAGAGCTAGTGCAATACGTGTAATATAGATATGTCGATAAAACTGGTGTTAGTGCTTTAATGCTTTGTCGGGATGAACTGCTCAAAATAAAAATCTTTATAAAAGTAAATAGTCATACGTATGAAGTAAAAGTAGATGAAGAATTACACCAGAAACTATTACGTACAATGATTGTTTAATTATTATTCATTTCTGAAAATGGTCTTTTAGTGGACAAGATATTTTGTATAAAATACGCAAAAACGTATTTCATAGATGATGATTATGAACAATTCGTATCATTATCTGTATTTCAGAATAACATAAAGTAGTGTTTCAAAATTTAACAGTAATTTGCAGAATATTTTCGACCATAACGATTACCCGATGAAATATTGATTGTATATATTTATATACCCATTTGCCCATTGTATGCTTATCGAAAGTACAATAAACTGAATAACTTGTAATAACTTCAGATTGCACTACAAGTGGCCCCGTCAATTTTGAGAGGTCCAGTTTTTCGCACTCAAGGTCAAATATAGTGACGCTCACATGTCACTTCTACGTAGGCAGCACGAAATTTACCAGTGGAACACATATAATTTTTGCTTGCAGCGAGTGCTACGACCAGTGGAACAGCCAACACCGAGTTAGTGCGCTCTAAACGTCCGAGTGGAAAACGCTATAACTATCCAATAAATATCATTAATAATCAGTGCTATTTTAGTTACAGACGAGTTGCATTTGTAACTTCCGTTGTAGTAACATGTGACGGTACCGTGTCTGCAACGTTTGAATACCGGTTCAGAAAAAAAAGTGTCAAGTAGGGATCTTTGTCACCGGTTACAAAAATCCTGTAGCAAATACAGTTGCTGGCAAGTGTGAGAGTGGTGTAAGTAATGACTTACACCAAATTGCAACTAATCCGTTGCACAACCTAGGTTGTATTACCGCGATGGGACCGTATAGACACCAAAAATTGCTGCTTAGGTAGATTGCATACTGGTCTACTGGAAAAGGGGCGGACTTCAACTGTAACCATACATGCGCATGATTCGTCCCCTTCACCTCGCAGTAATACGGACGAGGAGTTCGTTGAATTGATTGAAATTGAAAAGATCGATGTGACGATAGCATTTTCTAGTAGTTAGACAAGGGTAAAGAACAGTGGTGGGTACTTGCTGTTAGACAGCGATAGCATACAACACACAATTGTCCAGCAGAATAGCATGCGTATTTATTGACTTTGTTAACACATAGAAATCATATTTTCATCCTTCTTTCACTCATATATAAAGAAGATCATCACATTAAGTTAGCTCTTGGCATAAAGGCTCTCCCGAAAGTCCGTCAATAGCGTGAACATAACCCTAATATGTATGTCCATAAGACAACCTTCTGGAATTTCCTTAGGACCTTTTTGGGTGTATAAATGAAAATTTCGAATAGTACCCAGATAGCACGTAAGCTTATAACAAGCTGCATTTTGATTCGATTTTCACTTGTTTATCCAGCTTAACGTGGTTAGTTTAAATCAAGCTTACTCTACGCTTGAAATTCTAGCATACTGTAATCGCTTACGCAGCAAAGATGAATCAAGTGTAATATAATCTTAAAGTTCGAGTCGGTAATGCGTAAAACGTTCGGCCCAAGTTTACCATGAGCTTGCAAAGCAAGTATTGTCATATGGCAACTTTTATTCCAGCTTAATTCAAACTATTTTTGCTATCGGGGATAGTTGCGCAGATAACACGTTAGCTTACAGCAAGCTGCATTTTGATTCGATTTTCACTTGTTTATCCACACGTGGTTAGTTTAAATCAAGTTTACTCTACGCTTGAAATTCTAGCATACTGCAATGGCTTACACAGCAAAGATGAGTCAAGCATATATGTATAAGCTTAAAGTTTAAACAAACCCATCTTCTTATTCGAGTCGGTAATGCGTAGAAGGTTCGGCATCGTTAGTTTTTACACAATTAATGTTATCGAAAATAAAATAGGTTATGATCACTGAACGTTTTTAACTATGCTAAATTAATAATAATAATAACAACTTATAAGGTTAACCATACTTAAACAAATAAGGCTGTCTTCCGTAAACCGTACATAAAATACCAAGGTCTTGGTTGTGGTTGGTTGCGGTACATTTCGGTGCTAAATATTTACGGGACGATGTTGGTACGACTTTGATCAATTGCATCAGCTGTTTAGACCAGGTTAGAGGTTACAATCAAGTTGAAATGGAAAATAAACCTATATTGTGTTCTAATGTTCGATGTTCTATAACAAAAAGCCAATAGTTAAATATAATCGATAAACGTAGTAGTTTATTCTGTTGTGCTTAACCTCCATATTGTTTTCGTATATCAAACAAAAACAAACCAACAGTAACCGTTATTGAACTGCGGTTCGTTTGGTAACAACTGAATTTACCAATTTCAGATAACCGAGTTCCGTAAATGTACGATTTTCAGGATTACCAAAACCACGGTTACAATATTAGATTTACGGACAAATTTACGACAAATAACAAATGATATTATAGTAAAAATCAAAAACGAACACAATAAACGATATAGAAAACACTCGGCAGTCAGAATACCTACGAACTTGTAGTAGTGTTTTCTTTTCATGCAGGCACTTTCTTTATCAATATTGCGTATTGCTGATGTGGTTTTAATAATTTTTTTCTGGTATTTTGGCATACGAATAGCAAAGCTAATTCAAAACAGCAATTAAACTCATCTTATTGAATCCTCAGCTCGTATAGAAAGTTGGTTCCTCTTGTATTAGTTGGTAGGGGATGCGAATAAATGATAAAGAGGTCATGTTCTCTGAGGAAGAACAAATGACACGGATTAGTCCAAGTTAAATCCGGACTCATCCAGTCAGGTTAATATATTATGTAATATTCCGTTAGGCCAATATTTGATGCAAGATTGTCAGAAAAAATCCAAGATTCTTATATAACACAACACAACACATAGTCTGCCTTTTTGTACACACAGTACAACAGCATTCGTGACACACAGTAAGCCTTTTGTACATACAGTATTGGTGTCTAGCAGTGTTGGTGACATAGAGTCTGTGTTAATAAACAAATTCAGTAATCAAATAGTTACTCAGTAATAGTTAAACTTGAAGGGTATTCTCAGCACCACACAAATAGGATATTTATAATATAACAGATAAGCTAGTCTAGTTTTCTACCTTATTTTTGATAGGAACCAGAAAAAGGTAGTAACAAAAATAATGTAGGTACATGTCGTAACTAAGTAACCACAGCAGTCCAATTGCATGTAGTAGCTCTTTCCTGATTCACTTTTCATATTTACATAAAAGAGAAGTCAGTAAGTTGAAACCTTGTTACACTTGTGACGTTTCCGACTTATTTATTTCACTTTTATGTACTGCTTGTATTTTTCTTATTTTTATACATGCTGATGATAAGGGATACATTAAGTGCATAAAAGTGTAATAGGTCGGAAACACTGTTATAATATTTTACAACTCTAAATTTATTTAAAAATTGCCGCCTTTTAAGTGCTATTTACATACTACACATGCGTTAAAAAAATTAAAAACTCAGCGCCAAGTCAGGGTAATATTAAGTATTATTATTGATTAGTAATTATTAATTTTAATTAAAATACTAGAGGTAGTTGTGAGGTAGTGGTGGATAGCTTTGGACTAATCATATTGCTATCTACCTTAAGGAAGGTTTTTAAAAGTAAGTTGTAAAATCATTTCGAGTGGCGGTCCGAACAGGCTCGCTGCGTGCGGACGTGCAAAGCGTGCACCGCACAAGGGCGGCATTTTCAAGGGGGCGGCATCGGCGACAAAATCATATCGAAAGGAAAACAAAACATTGCCATAATTTGTCTGTCTACAATTGTAGAAGGGGCGGAAAGACGGCATTTTCAAGGAGGCGGCATCGACGACAAAAACATGTCGAAAGGAAAACAAAACATTGTCATAATTTGCATGTCTACAATAATTGTACAAGGGGCGGTCTAATCGGTATTGTACGCGGGCGTTCAAACAGCTAGCGGCGGGACTGGGTACGAACATCACTAGTGTTTCTTAAATTTATATTTGAATTGAGGAAGTGTAAATCTGTGATTGATTGTTTATTTTTTTTTATTTTTCTTACGGTGGACGTAGCCAACCCGAAGGTTGGCAAATGGCCCACCTGAACCGCTCCTAGTACGAGTTTCCCTCATTGACCCCGGAATCGTCCTGGGAGACATTCGTCGGGATGTTGGGCTATCTTTTCTTCATACCATTACTTCCCTACATCTCCTTTACGACAAGGATTAGGAGTTCAGGAGAGTTGTATCACTTGCTTGTCGCTTCGCTCTCTTTGCGTTTCATTATGTTTCTAAACATATTATGTATTGTTCTCCATTTTCGTTCTGTGGATGTCATAACAAGTACTTATTAAGTTTTCAGGCGTTACGTCTGTGATAATCTCTGCATAGGTTTCCTGTCGTATCTGGTGCCACCTGCAGTACTGGAACGCTGTGTGCTTCACCGTATCCTCCGCACCGCAGTAGGTACATGCAGTTAGCAGTAGTATCGTTTCCAAATCTTAGGGCATACGCTCTCGGAATACACCATGGCCCGTAAGCACTTGCGTCAGATAATAGTCCACTATTCTGAATTTACAGTCTAACCACCATATTTAGGATTAACCGTTTTGTCCATTGTGTCCTAGTACTGGTCTCCTCCCATCAATGTTCCCATTTGTTGAGGATGATGTTTCTCGCAGCCACTCTATACCCTGCTCCTCCATTCGTATGTATGCATTTGCGCTCATATGCAAGGAGGTCTATTGGAAATATTCCGGTCACAACCTGGAACGCCACCGTGGAGATCGTGCTGAAGGCCGATACCACTCTAATTAACGTTTTCCTCTGCAGCTTCTCTGCAATGTTTTGATATACTATCTTTTCCAGTGCGCTCTGCCAGATGGATGCTCCGTATAATACATACTATGGAATGTACCACCTCGCTTAGGACCTTGCGCTTTGCACTGCTGGGCCCATTGATATTTGGCATTATGCGTGCCAGCATTGTCGCCCTTTCTTCCGCTTTTTTGTTGCATACTGCACATGATCCCCGAAGTATAGTCGTTGGTCCAAGACAACACCGAGGTATTTGACGTTTCTTTGAGGCGTTATGATGGTATTCCCTATTTTAAATATCACATGCTCTCTATCTCGGGTGCCTCTGAAAATAACAGTTTCCGATTTTTCTGGTGTGAGCTGCAGCTTATTTAGTTCCAACCAATTATTCAGCCTATTCAGGCATTCGTTACCATTTTCCATTAAAACATGGGCGTTTGTCGCCTTAATGCGAGATCGTCTGCGTATCCCACAATGTTAGCGCCTGTCGTCAGTTCAATCCGGAAGATGCCATCGAAGAAAACGTTCCAATGTACCATCTCGCTTAGGACCTTGCGCTTTGCACTGCTGGGCCCATTGATATTTGGCATTATGCGTGCCAGCATTGTCGCCCTTTCTTCCGCTTTTTTGTTGCATACTGCACATGATCCCCGAAGTATAGTCGTTGGTCCAAGACAACACCGAGGTATTTGACGTTTCTTTGAGGCGTTATGATGGTATTCCCTATTTTATATATCACATGCTCTCTGTCTCGGGTGCCTCTGAAAATAACAGTTTCCGATTTTTCTGGTGTGAGCTGCAGCTTATTTAGTTCCAACCAATTATTCAGCCTATTCAGGCATTCGTTACCATTTTCCATTAAAACATGGGCGTTTGTCGCCTTAATGCGAGATCGTCTGCGTATCCCACAATGTTAGCGCCTGTCGTCAGTTCAATCCGGAAGATGCCATCGAAGAAAACGTTCCAAAGAGTAGGACCCAGTAGGGACCCCTGTGGCACTCTTGCTTCCACCCTGATACGTTCCTTTCCCTCCTGTAGCTGTCTATCATTGAGGTAGTCGCCGATCACGTTCAACAGCTAATCTGGGATTCCCCTCCATGCAAGATTTTCAATTATAACGTCCCAGTTAACGTAGTTGAAAGCATTTCGCACGTCAAGAGTGATTAATGCACACCACTTTTCCTGACAGTTTTCAACGTTGTGATTGATTGTTTATCTGTGTTAATATAATCCAAATAAAATCCAACTGCAGCAAAGTATTTCAAAGAAAATATCAACGAATATTGAGTTTTTATATGCAAGTTCGGGCATCAAGTAGGTATTACAGCTATATATTTTATTGCATTGCTTAGTAAACATAACGTAATTGTTGATTGTGCGTTATTTAAAAATTTTGATTTTGATCGTCTTTAAACTTCTCTTATACTGTGATTCAAGAAATATTCTTCTATCTTACACTCACGCATCAAAATATACCAAGCAATTTTGTATTCAGGGGTGTTGTCAAAAAACGTTACATTGGTTATTTTTATGTTCATAAAAATATATACAGGTGTCCCGGATTTTATTTACAGGCTGTAACGTCACACATATTTACGATTAAATATTTCAAATAAAAGTTGCTTTACCTCTTAAAGTCTACGAAATAACAGAGTCTGTTTTACATTTGCTTATCGTCTTGAAGGTCGTTTGAAGGTCAACTTTTGTTTTGTTTTAATGGAAACCTATATTTTTGAATGCAGCGTTATATCACTTATATTAACCAGAAAAATACAAATAGCTTTTGTCTGAAGAATTTTCCTGTTACGTTTACCATTATTGAGAAAATAATGTTAATTGTGTGATTTATTGCCAAATAGTAAAATACCTTTCGTTCAAAAAACGTTTCTCAGTAGTACTCAGACAAGTTTCTCAGTATTTATTTAAAAAACTGCAAATGTAATTAAAAAACTATTCAGGTTCTCTCTCTGGTTAATATAACGCTGCATTCAAAAATATAGGTTTGCATTAAAAAAACAAAAGTTGACCTTCAAACGGTCTTCAAGGCGATAAGGAAATGTAAAACTGATTCTGTCATTTCGTAGACTTTAAGAGGTGAAGCAACTTTTATTTGAAGTATTTAATCGTAAATATACCGGGTGTGGAGTTACAGCCTGTAAAATAAAATTCCGAACACCCTGTATATTTATACAAGGTGATTCGTGAGAATGGCCTATTAAAAGTATTCTACAATCGGAACGGAATTTTAAAACACAATTTTGCAGTTGGATATGGTTGAATATGAACTATTACATGAAAATATTTTTGAATAAATATCACTTCCGGTTAACCGGAAGTGGGCTGGGAAATTCAATTTTTTAAATAGCATGCTATAAAATAAATTACAAATTCAGCTTCTATAATAAATTTTACACATATTTCATGTATCATACTGTATACCTAAATACCATTCCTTCTGGTTATTCGCAATTAAAGAAAAAAAGTGACTGATACCGATCTTACTTTATAGTGATTGAAATTTTGCATACGCACAGCTGATATTGTGTAGTTACACAACATTTGAAGTTCTTCGCTGTAACATTATACAGGATGTTTAAAAACTTAGATGCTTATAAATAAGTTCAACCCACGGAAAGTAGATTTTTTTAAATGGAAAGGTAATATTTTCTTAGTTATTCTGACTCCACAAAATATTCTCTTTCAATCTGTATTAGCTGTTCCTCTAACTAAAATGTAAGGTGAAAGAGTTAAAACGATTTAATTAGCCCCCGTCCCTAGAATGCTCATATATGTCAATTTACTGAAGTAAGGGTGCTTAGCTCATTTGTTTTACATACTTACTTGCCACTTATTTTGACGTCTGTCATATTGTTAATCGTATTTTCGTAAATTCTTCCCATTAAATTATGGAAATAAAGGATCCTTTAGGCAAACAACACCAGATGCTATTCGAAGAGCAACAATTATAGGAATACGTCTCCGAATATATAATGCCTCATCAATAGAAACGGTTGCCATATCGAACCGTTTAGATAACTTATTTGTTTATGTTATTATTATTGTTGTTCTTATGATTTTTCTGCTATACCTTTTATATTCTCTTTTTTACTATTTTAACTTTACCTAATTTGTTATTACTAATTATTTAGACCTTTGATGTAAATTTATGTTGATTATTCAAATACCCTTTCTTGGGAGTATGTAGGAGAATTCTTAGATACCTAATCTAAATTTTTTACTGATATTGTTCTTCGCCATTGTTCTACGAACATGTCGGTTGCTACTTTATATATCTAAAAAATTCTTAGAAATTTTTGCTGATTATTGGTAGTTATTGGATACTAACATTTACAATGTCAGTATCTTTCACTAAATATTCGATATTTTTATTTTACTATTTGATTACATTCACTTTGCATAATAAATAAATTCATGATTATTTGCTTTGGTCTATTCTCCATGATAACACATTTTTTGAGAAAAATGTATTGTTCAGAAACGAAAACAGTGTTATTACAGGTAAAATAAAAAATGAAAAACAATATCTACTGAGATTACAATATGTTTTGTAACAAATACAATAATTTTTTGTTGTTTTAAAGTACCTATATTCTCCCATTGTTTACCCTAATTGTTGTACTGGTGCAGATCTATTTCTCTCAGTGTTAGCGAGAATAATTTCTGACATATAATGTTTAGATCAGGGGGGTTATTCTCGAAACAGTGGAAAAATAGCACTCCCAGGGAGTAACTTTCACCGCTCACTCCTCGATACTACTCGTTACGAAAAAGTGAGAAAGTCAACTCCAGAATAAGAACTATTGAAATTGTAGGAATTTTTTGACAATTCTCTTGAAATTTCCATTCCCTCAGATTCGAGAATAACCCCCCAGTTCTGACTTTCATACTTAACTCCTTTAGTTTTTAAATCTACTATTAACAGCATTCTTGCAAATGTATATCCTCAAATAATAGATTGCTGCGTTCCGGTCATATAAATATCCTATATAACCATAGTTGTTTCTAGTGATGTAGAAATACATAGATGTAGAATTCTATTTAATAAAAATCAATATACTTATACTGATCAAAGGTGTATGTTTTAGTAAGGCGTTTTTATTTTATAGCACAATTGACCTCAACTTTTATGTCAAAAGAGTTGGAAAAATACTTCTACAAATGATATGTATGTACAGTCTATTCCAAAATTAATGTCACCCCCTGTGCCGAAAAACACATTATAACTGCTAATGCAAATTAGATACAAGAAGTTTAATCGATATTTGGCTTGCACCGCATTTACAAGATTAGTATTCACTAAGGAAAAATCGTATTGGATTATGGGAAACATCATTTTTATGGGTTTGTTTAGCCTTGGGAGCGACATTAATTTTGGAACAGACAGTCTGTTCCAATAAAATCATGAATGAAAAAAAATATATATTGACTTTTATTACATAGAATTGAATTATCTCTACATCAATATAATATTAAGTTTTTTTATGATAGACTATAAAATTATATATATACATTTACTTAACATCTTAACACGTGATTTAAACTACTTACTATTCGTTTATTACTTACAATATCGCGCTAATGATTTCTAGTTTATAAAGATACCAAAGCTATTGTAAGAAAATAATGCTTTATTTCAAATTTCCTATTAATAAATTGTTGTAGGATATTAAACACATGTTTTATTAAATTATATGTGATATAAAAAAGAGACACTTTAAACGGGCCTCAGACAATCAATAAAGTTTGCCAATAAAATATTGACAATCATGTCAATAAATATTAACGAACTGAGTTTACTTTACATGATAAATATTTATTGACAATACATTTAGTTTATCACTAAATCATTTTATCTATATATTTTTATATATGTATATTTGTGTATTCTCTTCAGGAAATATGATGTCTCTAGCTCTGTTTCTTAGAAACTGAAGTATTGTCAATACTTTCACACCTTTGCATTAAATAGGATTCAGCTTAGGGCAGTAACATGTCTATTAACAGAACATGGCTGTCTAAGAGGTCATCTGTTATAAAGATCTATAAAGATGAACACCCATATAGACTCTGTAATGAGGAGGAGGAAACAGCCGCTCATATCATCTTTGAATGCGTAGTACCAGGTAGTACTAAGTCAACGTAGGATTGCTATGCAAAGGGCGTTTGATTTACCAGTGGAAAAAGATTTACCAAACAGGCCTCTAAACCTGATCGACGGAACTAATCTGTTTGAGTAAAATGAAATCAACACAAACATAACACAATAGACCCAGTAGGCCGCAGTGTTAGAGATAACTAAAGACTGCCGTGCCCTGATAGTAATCAATCAATCACACCTTCAATAATATTAGCAATACAATTGACAATTGTATTGACAATATTTATTGATCGTATGAGGCCCGCTGAAGAGGTTGCAAATATCGTACGCATTGTTAGACAGCTTGCAGACTTCATCCTTGTGCTGTTTCAGAATGTTAGTTAGAGTCTGTAGTACAGTCCGAGCTTCATATGTACAATACTATTACTATACAATACGAGACGAAATATAAGCTTCTGTACTTCTATATTGGTGTACAGAAAGTAGATAAAATAAATTAATAACACTATGGAGGTGGAGATATGATTTATTATAAAACAATTATTATATAATGCTTTGTATTGTTGATTACTTTTTGCAGATGCATTTGCTTGAACCTTGGGAAGTTTCTTTCTAGAATAAAAATTCATTGATTAGTAAGAGATTACATGCAGATAATATATTGTAACGTTTACGGGGTTTAAATAAATATTCAGGCGATATTTCGTAAAAACAACGATTTATTTCTAATAATAATAATAACGTAGTAAAAAATAAAACAATAACGATGGACTAACAATAAAAGATTATTTATGTCCGCGCACTATTTACTTTTACAATATTTATTTATATTTGTCGATGTTCGGTAATAGACTGTTCCTTCGGTCCAGCCTCGACCCCTTTTTATATGTCTTGGGGTACCCGAACATTCTATACTCGAATAATCTAGAACTTTTCTAGAGGTTTTCTAGTATTCGAAGTTCTCCCGAATAATCATAAGCGTACGGCCGTAACAATATTAATGTGTAGTTGTAAGAGGTTCGTAGAGGTCAAAGAATACTTAAAGTTAAATTTGTGATTATTATCAATCTATAAAAAAAAGGCTAATTCGTAAACACGAACTATCTACTAATTTTTCTGTTAAATAACAAAACAGATGTGTGATGTAAAAAGTTAGGGGTAGCTATCTTAGACAATGGTGCTATGCATACACTACCCTCCCTTCCTTCTTCTGTCAAGTATTAAGGATAAAATTCACATATACGGTATGTTAGCTGATGTTGCATTACAATTTAATGCAACATGATCCATTTAAAATATGGACGTTAATGCCTATTTCTCGTATAAAGAAAAATTATCGACAGCTGCAAATACTTTAATTGAAATTACGTCAATAAATTGTCGTACGTAGAGATATTTAAACAGCATATAGGAGTTGCAAGCAAAGCCGATTCGAATGTTACCGATGCCGATTGATCGTCTTGTGTATGTTTAGCTTGTTAGATGCCTCTCATATATCTTACGATGTATGCTCTTTTGACATTGCCATACTTTCATTTGCAGCTCACGCGTGCTGTCTAAATATCCGCACTTGATTTAGCCGGTAGGAGGCGCCAACTTTGTTATTAAATTCATGCAAGACTTCCCACATCTTCTAAAGTAAACTGAATAACATAACAAAATCCTATATTATAATAAAGGTAAGACCTAGAAGAATCGTAAACAGTAAAAATATACAGGGTGTTCTATTTAAAATAAAATAAGTTTAGTTTACCCTGTCTTTATCTGACACTCTGTATAGTTAAAAATATTTTTAGGTTATAGCCCCCTATGCGCTTCAACTTTTATCTTAGTAACATTTTCTCGTTTCTCTTATAATACGGAAGTAATTGGACTTCCTCGCACTAATGCCCCACCCTGTATGTAGAGAAATGCTGAATATATCCAGATTATTACAGAAATATCACTTGAAAAAATTATATGCGGAAAATTAATATCTATTATGTCCAATCTGCTTATCAATATGAAATTAGAATTTAATTTATTTTTAGAAAATAAAATTATATATATGTATATATGATAAAAAATCCTCTTGTGCCCGTTAGGTGACAAGGGTCCTATGTTTTTTAGAATCTTGTAAAAGTTTTCCATTCTCTTCTATAACTTGCCTTTTCTTGCGCTGTTCTATCGGGTATCTCTCTCTTTGCCGGGCTTGCTTGGTTGGTGTCATTTCTGTTGGTTGGTCTCTTCTGAGGTCTCTGTTTCTTCTGCCAGGTATTTTCATTCACGATATTCGTTTTGTACTTGGTCCTGTAACCCTACAAGATGGCCAAATCATTGAAGTTGTTTTGCTTCCATTATCTGTGCCACAGACGTCACGCAGTTTTCTTCGGATGTATTCACTTCTCACTCTATCTATTTTACTCCTTTGATCTTTCTCAAACCTTTCATTTCAAATGCTTGTACCTTGCTGGCTTGTTATGTATTTATTACCAACGTTTTGCTTCCATACAAAAACTGAGGTAGTGTTATACATAGTCTTGTATACTACTATTTCCGTTTTAGTTCGTTTCGTTTGTTTACATAAAAAATTGTGATCGCGCAGTAAATAATGAATATAATCCTCTAAAAGAATAGTATTTTTTAGTAGTTTTTATTGTACACAAAATTATGTGCTGTATGTAACGCGGGTTTTATTTTAGAATTCCGGACCGTGTGATAAAAAAAAAGAAAACGGTAGAGAAAGTATGTGTAACCGTTTATTTTTATATTCTAAAAATCTACTCAGTGCAACGTACATTATTATCAATGATGACAATATTTATCGATTGAACTCTAGCCTCATAGCAGTTATCACATTATTTAACATTTTTGCCGTAGACGCAGATTATCCCACCCAGGCCTCCCATACTTACTTCCAATGCATATAAAAATACATATGTACATATGTATGTATATGATATACATATAAACTGACAATAATCAGTAAGTTATAAATTTTCTTTATGTTTATACAAATCTAGTTTTATGATATCATTTGTGTATATATTACAAATTATGCAATAGAAAATAATTCTTTCGTTAATAGTCCAACATCGTTATTAATAAAACGATATGTCTAGAATTAACTTTAATAATTTATACTATTTGAGGCTTGAACCTTTTACTTAAATTCTTTGGACCCTAATTAAATTGTATGTATTGTACAGTATCCTTTAAAGATATTCGGACACCTATAGAAAAAGAAATACGTCGCAGACGGTCGCAGTCAATAGTTTATTTTAAGTATCCTCGCCTACCAAATACTCTCCACTCATCAGTGGAAGAAATTGTCGTGCGCCTAAAGTCAATGACAGGTGTATGTATACATCTGTATCAATTGTTGTGAAATAAAAGAATTTTAGTTTTTCTCATTTGAATTTTTGTGGTAAACGACAATATGTGATAAATAGATATAAATTTGCAAAGCAATTTTAAGAGAACAAAATTTAAACACGTACCTAAATAGTCGCCAGTCATGTCTGGATGAATTGAATTATTTTTAAGCGGCAGACAGTCAAAACGAGACATTGATAAATGTAGGTAGCAGTTTTTAAAACAAACTATAAAAATTATTATTATTAAAAGAAAAAGTAGTTTTGATAGCAAGTGAAAATGATGTGGTAGTCGAAAATACAGTTTTTCTGGTTTATTTTTGTTTGTAATATGTACGGTGTAAGATTTTATAATAAATTATTTTGCTGTATTTAATTCTTTGTTTTTATTTTCCAATATCATTTCATGTTTTGTAATTAACATTCATGACTTGGTGAAGCCATATGTAGCACTAATACGCAATATGTATTTTATAAGAAAAAAATTTTTTTAAATATTTAATCTCTTATTGACTTAATCCAAAGTTCTGTTAAGTCTAAAAGACAATTGAGTATAAACCCGGGCACTCACTACGCGATCCTTGTCAAGTACTTGACAAGCAGCAAGTAGTGTGTATGAAACTTTGCACAGACTCGCCGAAGTACTTGTACTTCCCGTCGTGTGTCGGAAAACGTTCCCAAGTCAAAGGCGGCGAGTAGATTATTGCGATACTTTATGATGATGATACGTTATGATCGCGGTACACTACCCGGCATTCGTTAGTGCGAGTAGTTGCAAGTTAGTTCTTGTTTACAGTGCTTGTAGTCAAAATTGTGCAAGTAAATCTTATTTAAAGATGTTACCCACCATCTTCTGCGTATACATTTCCTTTTTGAGTAAAAGATAACCACAACTTAATGTTATAAAAGCAGCTAAAGCTGCCATATCATTATTTTCCTCCATTTTTAAAAACTACTTGTCTTCTGACTTGCACTTCCCGAATGTAACTTTTAAAGTAGGCACGTAATGTAGACAATTCGGAGAAGGACTTGCCAAGTTTATTTCAAGTCAAGTAACTCGGAAAGTACCGCGTAGTGAATGGCCGGCTTAAGAGAGGACAAAACCGGATATGTATTTTATAAAATATAATTGAAACTATAAATTAAATAGTCTTCAAAGTATAGATTATAGTATCATTGGCTGTGCTCAGTCAGCTTTTCGATAGACTACCGATCAGTGACCGGTGATTTGATACTGGTAGGTAAAACTGAATAAACAGAGAAGTATGTAACATATGTATCATCTGTCAGATGATTTGATAGGTTGCGATAACCGGTAAATACTCACCGGTGGCTAACCGTATTTTAAATGCGGAGAGAAAAATGGCGACCGGTGGAACTAATCAGTAAATAACCGCAAGCATTCAGCATGCTATTTCACTCACCGGTACCTATCGGTAACTTACCAATTTGCTAACTGAACAGGGTCATTGTTAAAAATTATATCTAGTTTTTTTTCTATTTATGCAAACTAGGCGATTTGTTGCTGCAGAATCTTACGAAATAGTAATGCAAAGAATATCTATACGTAATCTTATACATACGTATACATATTATGTATGTAGTAATATTTAGACAGTTACGACACATTTATTTCAATAAGGGCCATTATAGTGGTTGGATCTAATAAGCACGTATGATAGGTGGCGATATTCGGAAGAAATTGAATGCGACATATTTTTCTGTTGAAAGGTGACCAGTTATCTTTAAGGGATACAATATTTTATTGTTAATATTACTATACGCAGAAAATTCGTATTATTATAAAATATATTATAAATAACATACAGGGCGTGGCATGAAGAGTTTTGATTAGAAGTTTTTAGGGATGTTCGTAAAAATTTATCATATTACATTCTAGATAATGCTGATTTTAAATGTAATATTTTCACGAATAATCTTTGTACTTCCGATACACCGGAAGTAGATAACAACATGCTTATTTTAATAAATAATTTAATAAATAGAACATAGTATTTTTTATTTTATTTTTAAATTCTCCATTAAATTTTGAATAAATTTCATTTACTATGTCCTATGCCAAAAATTAATAGTTTTTGAGATATTTTAATTTTTTTAATTTTGCGGAAAGTTCCAAATAAATCACGATATTGCTGCAAACAAAAATGCTCTTGACTTAAAATTTGGCACAGCAAATTATAAAAGACAATCAAAAAAATTGATAGAGCAGATAGGTATCCAAGCAGATGATTATCACAACAAATTTGAAGAAATATGACAAGAAATTTCCAAAATAGGGTTGTTATGTTGAGAAAAGAACGCTGAACATTTCTAACAATCTTTGTAATTTTGTTTTTAACCTTTAATCGCCTAAAAAAATATTCGGGTTTAATACGATTTCACACCAAATAATAATGCAAAGATGTTTCAGCGTTTGTAGAAACAAGCCTACTACAATCAAAGAATTACTGCAAAATATGTAGATGGAGATAGTATACATACATAAGAACCTAATGATAATAAAACTTGTTATTTTTCGAACAGTGAACATTTCGAACAATTTTATTAATTGTATTTTTTAATTTTTGAAGCTGTTCATTTTTTTAATGGAGTAAGTTTGAAGTGATGCATAAATTTATTCACTTTTTACTGAAATACTGCATTTTTGCCTACAGTGTTGAACTTAAGTATAGGGAATGCTATAGCAAAGTTGTAGAATATTTAATTCTACCTTTTACTGATCAATAATATACAGAGTGTTTCATTTGAACTAACGGAGATATATATACATACATATTTTTCTTCGCCAAATTCGACAACATTTTCTGGACATCCCTTATACTATAGGCCAGTTTCTGACATAGTGCTGAACCATTGTTGCCTAACATTTGATCAAAAAATAGTTTTTCTGTTAATTAGCTAACCACAAAATTTGCGATATTATGATTGACGAAAATTTATCAGAAAAACATAGTAACCCAAATATCTCAAAGACCGTCAGTTGTTTCATATGAATACCATACATAAAGTCCCTTTTATTTTTTATGTATATGCAAAATAAATGATAAAAAATATAGGTTTGTATTTAAAAAAACAAAGTTGCTTTCTCAGGGTGTCCCGTTTCAACGTGGATCTTAGATATCTGCATATGAAAATAGACAAAAAAGTTATAAAGAAAAGTTATCCCAATTTATGTTCTGCATAACCTAAAAATATTTTTAACTATACAGAGTGTCTCAAAAGTAGGTAAACACATACTTGCTCCGTTATTTTAAATGGGACACCCTATATATTTTGGCATTTTTGAATAGCACGCTAAAAAATGTTCCCACTTTATATAAACCACCCTACCCCTATTCCTAATAGTTACGGAGATATTTTACGTTTTTGTAAAAACTATCCCGATTCGGTGTTTTTCGTATGCCGCGATAGCTTGATCCTGAAAATAGTTATCGAAATGAACTCAAGAATATGTAAACTATATAGTCCAGTATAGACAATGACATCAACAGAAGATGAATACCTACTTCCGGTTGTCAGAAATAATTCAACGCATTTCCGGAAATTCGTCTCCAGATAACTTCATTTTTTTAAATAGCACCCTATATATTTTGTTAGATCGATAGATTCCTCATTCCAATACCTTTCCATTCATGTATATAAAGTACCATGTTTTCTTTTATACTTTTCAAGATATTTCATAGTTTTTACGCAAGCTACAAAAATGTTGTCTCCAATTTTGAGGTAACCATGAAAATATTTCAAAAACAAAAAAGTATGCATACAAAATGTTTATCAATCATTAGAAACAAAAAGAAATTATAATAAATGTTAAAAATTATGCCTTTCTCTCTTACCGAAATATTAATTTTTCTTTGAAAATTGATTTTAACTCTCCTCGACATTTCAGGAGTTATTGATGTAAAAGCTTATACATTCTTTCTCGCATATTTTGTTCGATACTAGGTGGCGTTCGGTGTACTGTCTTTCATGTATGCCCATAAGAAGAAATGATATTTCTTTACGTTAGGTGGTCTAGTTGGATACCTCCCTTCATATCCTCCCTTCGTACCCTTTCTTCCCTAACTTCGTACCTAGATAACTTAATTTTTTCATATGACACTGTATATATATATACTATTAGATGGATAAATTCCTCATTTTAATACCTTTCCATTTATGTATATATATTAAGCATTATGTTTTATCTTAAATTTTCCAATAGATGTAGTGCTTTTGACATAAGCTACAAAAATTTTGTATGCAACTTGAGTTTGGATACTGTAAATAAATATCTCAACGGCTATATTTATTTATCGATACCAACTGATG
The DNA here is from genome assembly GCA_023690525.1 of Holotrichia oblita. Taxonomy (NCBI): domain Eukaryota; kingdom Metazoa; phylum Arthropoda; class Insecta; order Coleoptera; family Scarabaeidae; genus Holotrichia; species Holotrichia oblita. The sequence goes on along the minus strand of CM043016.1, from coordinate 93,671,146 downwards.
CAGATTGTCAAAGAATAATTCTGTCTTAAACGCAATTAACAAAAGGATCGTTATGAGATATTCAAACGAGAAATTAACTTATATCATTTATTTAATTAATCGGTAGTCTAAGTTCCTCATATACATACATACATATACTTGTGCATATTAATGTTAGGTGAATTTAGAAGAAACTATTTACTTGCTTCTCGTTTATACAGATAGGCAAAGTCCTAGACCAACCTAGGCAACATTATCTGCATTGTCTTATACCAATCCTTGTATAAACATTTTTGTACAACACCGATGTAAGTAGCCAATGGGGAAGTATGGGAAAGTGTTCTAGGACAGTACGTTATTGGACCAGTTTTCTACGAAAGCTATTTAAATAATGACAGAAACAGTATTTTTTTTACGACAGAAGCTATTTCGTTAATTGGAAGATTTATCAATAGAAGTACCAATGCACATGTGGTTCCTTCATAATGGAGCTCTTGGAGGAAAGATGCATTGATTGGTCAGAGAGGTATAATAGAATGGCCAACTAGATCACCGAAACTTGAAGAAATATCATTTCTTCTTATGGGCATACATGAGAGAGTTGGTGCACTGAACACCACCGAATATTGAACAAAATATGCGAGAAAGAATTGTATAAGCTTTTACACCAATAACTCCTGAAATGTCGAGAAGAGTTAAAATCAATTTTCAAAGAAAAATTAATATTTCGGTAAGAGAAAAAGGCATAATTTTTAACATTTATTATAATTTTTTTTGTTTTTAATAATTGATGAACATTATGTTTGCATACTCATTTGTTTTTGAAATATTTTCAAGGTTACCTCGAAATTGAAGACAACATTTTTGTAGCTTGCGTAAAAACTATAAAATATCTTGAAAAGTATAAAAGAAAACATAGTACTTTATATACATGAATGGAAAGGTATTAGAATGAGGAATCTATCGATCTAACAAAATATATAGGGTGCCATTAAAAAAAATGAAGTTATCTGGGGGGTTATTCTCGAATCTGAGGGAATGGAAATTTCAAGAGAATTATCAAAAAATTCCTACAATTTCAATAGTTCCTATTCTGGAGTTGACTTTCTCACTTTTTTGTAATAAGTAGTAACGAGGAGTGAGCGGTGAAAGTTACTCCCTGGGAGTGCTATTTTTCCACTGTTTCGAGAATAACCCCCCTGGAAACGAAGTTCCGGAAATGCGTTGAATCATTTCTAACAACCGGAAGTAGGTTTTCATCTCCTGTTGATGTCATTGTCTATACCGGACTATATAGTTTACATATTCTTGATTTCATTTCGATAACTATTTTCAGGATCAAGCTATCGCGGCATACGAAAAACACCGAATCGGGATATAGTTTTTACGAAAACGTAAAATATCTCCGTAACTATTAGGAATAGGGGTAGGTGGTTTATATAAAGTGGGAATATTTTTTAGCGTACTATTCCAAAATGCCAAAATATATAGGGTGTCCCATTTAAAATAACGGAGCAAGTATGTGTTTATCTACTTTTGAGACACTCTGTATAGTTAAAAATATTTTGAGGTTATGCAGAACATAAATTGAGATAACTTGTCTTTATAACTTTTTTGTCTATTTTGACAAGTATGGCAGATATCTAAGATCCACGTTGAAACTGGACACCCTGTACAGAGGAAATGGAATACGCTGTATAATCGGCATTATTTTAGGTTTGTAGATCTTGAAAATAGTAGACACATGAAATAAATAGCGATGTTGAGATGAAACTATATTCATTGGTCGAAGACAGCAAAATTAAACGAAAAATTATTTTGAAAGGAGAAACGACAATTTAAATAGGATCTTATTAACGAAAAGTTAATTTAATTTATATTATAGCAACGATCAATTGTAACATTCTTTAATCTTTTATTTCAGAATTGATTTACAATAAAAGAATAACAAAAATATAATATTTCCCTAATTTGATGGTGTTATATTTAACAGGTAAAGTATTATATTTATTTTGTAGTATATAATGATTTAAATAACTGATGCATTCATCATTTAGGTATTTACCGTGATTTTTTGTAAAACTTATCTGTGCCCGATGTTAGGAATAGTTATTTGTATTACAAGATACGAAAGTTTGTTTTTCGACGTGGAAAAGTGTTTCAAAAGCCCAGGCGAAGCCAAGCCAATTTTAAAATATGTACAGTGAGTTTCAAAGATATCCGGACACGTCTAGATGAAGAAATATTCTGCGCTCAATACTTTATTCCAAAGAGCCGCAGGGCAGCTTACTACCTGCTGAGTGTAACCGTAGTTTGTCGCTCTTACAATAACATTGCAATATACAAATGCGTATAATACGTATGTATATACATACATACACTTATATGGATATAGCATAAATTAAAATATGGGAATTTAAGCTTCTGCAGTGTCAAGTAGATGATATTATTATTCCTTATGGGAGCATTACATAAGTATAGAAATGAATATCGCGACTATTATTTGACTTGTTAGTTTTAACAAAAATTAGTCAATATCTAAAATACTCGTATACCTACATATGATTCCTTTAGTGGATAATAAATCACTCAGCTTACGTAATAGAAGTTATAATGGAAACTAAATTGTTAGTGCTTCGTAAAGGTACTAATATAGAGATAATTCAATTCTGTTTAATAATAACTAATGTATTTATATTTTTTTATATTATTGAACATGTACATAGTTAGTGTTCTTATTTATGTTTCTATATATGATTTAGTTGTATGAGTTTTAGGTCAGTTGAAAGGTAAAGTAGAAAACAACTTACTAAAAGTGTTTTGACAGATTCACACCTTTTAACTCAATTACATAGTGAGAATAAAAATATTTCATTTATAATATAATTAGTATAAATAGTAGAAAAATATAGTTTAAAATTATAAAAGCGATCTGGAGCCGATCGCATACTGAAAATATATAAACCCTCATATCAGCACAAAATTCGAAACAAAATTTCTCAATAACTATAGCCAGTTCCACATAATAATGATGTAGTAATTAAAATTACATCTTCAACATATACTTGGCGACGCGTATTGGCGAATTACGTGTAAAACCAAATGTGCCCGTATAGCAATATAATAATTTTAGTAATACCGTACCTAGTTTTAAAAACAGTTTTTATCTAACTATGATTCACTTAATACAAGGGTGGGTAACAATTATTTAATTAGAAATTTAATTTAAATACTTCTTAGTATTACTATAACCGAAATACATACATAATTATATGAAGAAAAACGCAAAAAGGGATTAAAGATGTGTGTATGTTATGAGTGTTTGTCGAGTTTATAGGTGCTTATAATTGGATACTTAATTCTAATTTCTTAATTCAGTTCGAGATTTGTAGCCTTTATAGTTTATAGTTTGTAGCCTTTATAGTAGTCTATTGTAAATTGTAAATTATTACAAGAAAATAAAATCGTCTTACTTAGCAACTATATACATAAATTAATATACATTTTTTATGAAGTTTTACTGATCTTTTATTCCCTATCATTAATTACAAATTAAATTAATTCTAGTTTACATCATCGATTACAACTTTACCGTCATCTTCTCTTTGAAAGGTAAATGACAAATAATATCAAAATTTACAGACATGCCTGTTAAAACTATTTATAACCAAATAAATCATTGATATATTGAGCCATGAATGAACACTAACTTAATGTTAAAAAATTGTTAATATAAATAAAGTGATTTTCACTAAACAGAATTAAATGACCTCAACACCATTAGCTTTGTTAAGGCCTAACAATTTACTTTCTATTATAACCTCTATTGTATTATAACTTCACAAAATATTTTATTAGTTTACAATATAAATAATCAGGTACACCAAAGAAAGGTAAAGAAATTTGATAATTTATTTTTTCGTGAACGCTTCATTACTTGCATCTTATAACAAAAGGCACCTGATAGCTTTTCACCTGGTCAAGATATATAATGTGAACATACATATAATATATTACTATTTTGTATCGGAGGACAACAATCTTTTTTTGGTGTGCATATTTGCAAAGATGCTATTCCTCTTAATAGTAGGTTGAATGATAACAATTCAATAAGGGAGTCATATATTTATTAATTTTTAGTAAAACGGACAACTCGGCAAATATCCGTGATATAGAACAACCATTTTACTTACTTGATTGAATTCCTAAATTCTAACATTTTAATTTATATATGTCTACATATATGCGTTTATATAATACAATGTTATTGTACGAGTGAGAAACTACGGTCCCACCCAGCAGGTAGCAAGCTGCCCTGCGGCTCTTTGGAATAAAGTATTGAGCGCAGGGTATTGCTCTATATAGACGTGTCCGGATATCTTTGCAGTCACTGTACCTATAAACTCACAGTAGGTCGGATATAACTTTTCCTACTTTAGTTGTATTGTGCCAATGGTATTATACATATAGTGACCGTTACAATAATGAGGTTTATTTAAAAGTATACATGGAAACGAATTAAATAGAATTTTAAAAGTTTGTACACTGATGTTTTACTTTCAGGTCAGTTGAATTAAAATATTTAAGATTACTGATAGTTTTTGTTTACATCGGAAGTGAACATCAACGTCTATAATACAAATACAACATCGTCCCATTATTATTTCATAATCGCATTTTGCATTAAATTTGGGGGCAACTTCTGTTAACATACCATGTATGTATCAATAATTAAATTAATTTAATTATTGATTAATTAATTAATTAATTTTCTCTTAATGCTGTACTAAAATTTATAAGACAGCTGTAAGACTTTACAAGTTTTCTAAAAACATGCTATACTCGTAAAATATATGTAGGGATAAATAGCAAATTAATTCGATTACAAACTTAATTATGCAAACTTCATTTATATATTATTATAATTACACATACCTACATATGCATACGTGTGTTGAAACACAAAAAACCGTTTTTGAAATAATAATATTGCTCCTAGGCCTCTTTTATTCATACGATTCTCATCATTTTTCCGCCAATGACAAATGACACAACATACTTAGGGAAAACACAGTGACCTTTTGTCACTTATGTTGTAAAGACCGTGATATAATGACCATTTAGACATCTCGACTTGTAAAACATGCTCACACTGGGCGAATACTCTTTTCCTAAGTGTACTCGAGAGTTTTATTTGGCATTTTGTGTTTCAAGAACTTATATTTAATATTATTACATTATATTTGAAGCAATACCTTAAGATTTTCAATGTCTTTATCCCAATCTGCTTCTCCGATTTGTTTTACTATGTCTGCAATGAGTTTTTGAAGGTTTTCTCTGTTGGTACTTTTCATTTTTTTAATATTTTTCATAGTGACTTTTGTATCATCTTTCCAACTATCATAATTAGCTATTAGAACAATACCAGAATACAGCATTGTTGCTTCCTTAGATAATATGGCCTATAAATATTATGCGCAATGTTATTAAGTTTTTGATCGTTTCTATTCAAGTACTTACATCCGATGAGAAAGCCATGTTGACAAAGTCACCTCCAATCATTTGATACATCTTGCACTCTGCCTTAGTGGCAAATCGAGGACCATTTATTGTAATTCCAACTCCACCATTTTTACATTGAACACCCGTCTTCGCAGCAACATCCACAATTAATTTTCGTAGCGATTCGCAAACTGGCGAAGTCATTGGACATAATAATACACCTGATGGTGATCCTGGTTGACCATCAAAAAATGTGTGGCTTCTTCCATTAGTACTAAAGTAATCAGAAAGTTGAGTAAATTAAGTTCTCGATTTAAAAAATCACATACAAATCTATAAAATTGCTAGGAATTACAAACATTCCGGGTTTTATTTCTTCTTTAAGAGATCCTGCTGTTAGTATGTCAATAACATGTGTACAACCAGCTTCTTTTAATGCCCATATATTTGCTCTATAGTTTATAAGATTCGGTGGTAAGGTGGGAGACACCGAGTTCCGAGGCATGATTGCGCATTCTACTCCTTGTATTCTGCATTCTATCAGTGAGCTGGATGGATTGCCGAAGATTGTTGTTACTGGCCTTGGCATGGGATTTGTCATAATATCCATGTCGTCTAAACCATATCCTACGATTATACCCACCTGAAAATCAATATTTATATATGAACAGTTTGTGTATTAAGAAATGTTTTCCCCTTTGAAGAGCATATCAAACATTCTTCTGTTCACGGCGATTCGGTCGTTTTCATTCGGTGGAGATATTCTTAATACATCTCAAGGGGCATTTACGAAAACGACCGAACGGGCATGTGCGAAAGAAAGTTTGATAAAAGCTTCGAAGGAGGAAGACATTAATTAATACACAAATTGTACATAAAGATAGACATTATATTCATATTTATCATTTTCAAGTCGCTGTCGCCTATTACCTTATATTTTGAAGTCATATTATGAAACTGTTTCGATTTTAAAGTCCAATGAAGAAATGTACTTTTATTAGCGCTACTAGAAATTTTGATACTATGAAATGGATGACAAATGTATTTGTCAAAATGACATATTAGATATAATGGAACTCCCCGTTGTGTTAATGTAAATTATGACCAACTAAATTTGTGTCCTATGTAGGCCATGAACGACTAGAATGGACACGTTAGATATAATGTACGTCGCATAACGTGGACATAGTCACGTTTGAGCTTAGATAAAAGGGTTCTTGCAGATTTTGTAAACTATATGTATAATTATAAAACATACTAATATAACCATAGTCAAAATAAATTAGATTCTAAACGTCACTATTAAGCTATTATTAGTTCCTATTATTATAAATAATTAAAAATGACCAAACGTAAATATCCACCAAATCATAAATTTTTCGTCTATTGTGACACTTTACATGTTCAACACGACAGTGGGAGTAACTTTATAAATTTGACGTGGTTTAATCATTAACGATCACCCAATATTTATTTTTAACTCTATAATGGGATGCTACAATTAAAACATGTCATTATCAATATGTATAGTATCTGTACTAGGATCAAAACCCCGGAAACATGGGTTAAAATTTATCAAGCGAAAAATATTTGAAATTTTCATGACAAAGTTGATGTAAGTTTTATTTCATTATATTTATTATAAAATTAATTCATTATTTCACTTAGAGAATTATATGGCAAGTTATGCACGGTTTAAGTTGCAAGGTGATGGTATTCAATTGCAATAAAATGAGGTACCATATGGATTTACATATCAAAGTGACAGAGCAAAATAAATCGCACCTGTTAAAAAAAAAAGTTGCATGCAATAGTTGCGGAACTTGAAGCATCAATGGTGGGAATATATGTGATGCAGATTCTTCAACAAACATGTTACCAAAAGAAAAAATAATACGATTTGCAGAATTAAGCAGTTACAGAATATCTAACAAATATGTGGGAATTCAAGTAGGATAACATTATCGTTTTAAAATCAGTCAAGGATGTTTACCTTTCAAAGCTGAAGTATTTCACATTGATCCTGTTTCAATCTCCTAAATAACTGAAAATTTAAATATGTATATCAAGTAGTGAAGATTACTATGTTTCTGAAACAAAAGAAATTTCAGAAGGTATAAACTAAAACATTAAAGTTGTACTTAAATATTAAAAAAAATCAGTAAGACAACAATGAGATTACTTCCCAGAAAAAGCAGAACATATCATGGTCTGCCTAAAGACTGCTATTATGTTGTATACATATTTGTTAGTGACACATGCTAAAAACCTTAGCATGTTAATAAACCGTTAATTGACATGAATATGATGACATTGATACATTTCGAAGTAGTAAGTAGAGAAATTAGATTTAGCCTTTATTTTTAGTTGCATTCGTTTACCTACTCATTTTATCGGTTCTTTTAGTTCTGTTCTATATCGTATCGTTTCATTATTTCGGTGTAAATTTGACAATCGCTCAAAAATGTGTTAAAACATGTTGAATGTGTTATTGGCAAAATTATTTTCATTTTTGTATCACTTTCGGTTTACCGGAAACTTTAAATAGCATAGTATATTTTTTATGAATTTTTAAAATATCAGATGCAATTCCGTATCAAAACAAATCAGCTGTTTTTGAGTTATTCATTTTGTTTTAATACGGCCAACTGCAATGCTATGTTAAAAACTCTGTATTGCGGGAACCATGCAGGTGAAGACTTCGTATTTGACATGTTACTAGCTGAAATAAAAAAAATAAAATCTACGCTTCCAAAATTATGTCTATATCTACAAGGCCGTCCAAAGTTAACTCTCATTTCAATTAAGTTCACATCGGTGAAAGTCAGTTTTTTTTAAAATGGAATACCCTATATATTACTGCATTTCTAAATACACTTAACAATTCTTTATATTACTGGATTTCTAAATACACTTAACAATTCTTTATAATTTCTTATTAGACATACTAGCTTGTATTTTTTACGGTTTCCGAGTTATAAGTGCTTTTCTGGCGAAGGTACGAAAAATACGCCTTTTAATGCATTTAAAATCTTAGTAATCCTTGAATGTCAAAATAATTGATATTGTATTTGTACTATACACATTTGTGTATAGTAATTAATGCCAAGCAAATTAGCAAATGAAATAGATTACAGAAAAGAAGCGATATTTTAGATATTTTTTTCATTCATCGGGAATGTAGATAGAATAGTACATGTCGACTATTTAACGACAGATATCCGAATTTATACAAAATGACCTAAAGAAATATCAATACAAAAACTCAAACAAGAAAATTCAACAAAAAGGCAAAGGATTAAGTTAAATATGATCAGGTCGGGATGAAAGCCATATAAAACATACTTAACTTATTCATTTGTTCCTTATTTTTTGCTTAACATTCTTTTTTAGCTTCTTGTATTGATATTCTAAACTTAACACTCCCCTTTTTCGAAATTCGAGAGTTGGCAAAATTTTATTTTTGTTCAATCTTTTCAATGCTTAACCAATATACCACTAAAATGTGTTCATGTGGTTAATCCACATGAACGTATGCGTATTTGAATGAAAGTGCATTTTAAATTAACAGCAATATACAGTGAGGTTGTAAAGTATGGAATAAGATTTATAAAACGGAAGATGTTCTTTCGTAAAAATGCTCGAACACGTACAAAGATTTTATGTGGTAGAGTACCTACACCTTAGCGGTAGATGCTACCTAAATTCGTAGTCATTCCTGTATATTTCTTAATAGCTACCTGTACCTATATTATTTTTTTCTATTTGAGAAGAGAATTCCGTTACGTATTCAATAACTACAAACAGTAATATGTTATATTAAACAGTTTCTGTGAAAAACGTTGTTTCTTCTTCAGTCACAATTATGACTTTTTTGACAGGTAAATGTGGGTCAGTTTCCAGTTTTCCTTGGGTTTTTAAGAAAATATAAAAATTGTCTTGTCCGTTACGTCATTAACAGCGTAATTAAACACAGATGTACAAAATATTTATCACAGACATTTAACGTACATTAGAGAGAAATGTCAACATGACATATGAGTCGATTCATACTAACATTACTCATGGCGTAACGGACAAGATCCAAAAATCGACTGTATGTACCTAATTGTATGACTTTTTAGGCAGTTAGTATTGGTAGGTATGTATTCCCATCAACGGTAAAACATAGATGCAATTTTTTTTGAAAGACATTGCAGCTTTTGTGATCAGGTTGTAAGATTCGATTCCTTTTGAAATGTACAATTAAAAAAAAGATAAATATTGACTTTAATAATAGGAAGAATACTAATTATCAACGTGTGTTGATGGTAAAAGCAAATAAAAATTTCTATACAATCTTAAAATTTTTCGACATATAAAATCAGACGGTATTGATACTATTGATTGTGCGGGAAAGGATACAATTACTTTGCAGAATATATATAACACGGTCAATTTCATAACGTTCCCTTCCGTTTTGTTCGACCTATCTATATAGGATTCTGACAAATACTCTTTGGCGGGATTTGATACCTTGCAGTAGTTCCGGACCCACATTTAGATCCTTCATTAAAGATAGGGTAGAGCTTTAGTGTTAAGCCTTGATTCACATTCTGTGAAGTAGTAAATATATCTTGTCTACTGGTTCTATGTTCACACTGTTATTGTTGCTAAAATTTATTTTCGCACTATTTGAATATAATAATATCGAGTTTTATAAGCCTAGTTCAAATTAGATTTTTATATTTTTTGTCCGACGTTTCGTTTTTGAGAAACCATCATCAAGTTCTTTTTTTATATGGACGGAGGAAAAAGTACAGTTAAGTATCTGATGGCATTTTTCGTTACGAATTCAATGATCCATCACACATTATACATATTTTGTAAATTTATTTATTTTTAGATTCTGTTATAGTAAGCCTAGTAATAATAATGCAGTATGACAGGTAGCATAGGCTCGATAGTGTATTATGGGTCGTCGCTGGAAAACCATTTATTTTACAACGATTTGGTGGTTGTATTTGTAACCTACTTGTAACTTCTTCCAAAAAAACGTTTCTGTGTGTCGTTATTATTGTTTTTATTGTTCCTTATTACTTTTGTTGTTCGCTGTTATTTATTGTTAATTGTTGTTTGTTGTTTGTTGCATGCCGTTTTACCGAAATGTTCATACGATATAATTTACTTTTAAACGTGGAGGGAGAGCGATTTAGCAATGAAGAAAAATATGATATGCTAACATGCTATATTCTGTGCCATAAAAATTCTGTGAATGCCTAGGCAATGTACTTTAGAACATTTCTAAAGAGAAGACAACCAAGGGTATCCACTAACTAATAAAAATCGGTATATGAGACCTTAATACGAATCGATGTAGAATTTCTTGCTGAATTAAGTGCTGCAATAAAAATTATGTGCCATTTGAAAAACAAAAAAAAAATTGGTTGCTAATTTCTGCACCCCTGCATATATTTTGTTGAAAGTTATGACAGTTCTCAGTATCTATGTCCCTTTACTTTCGTTTGCAGAAGTTTGGTACCTTACGCTTCAAAGGGCTTTACAATATTAATTTTATTTTAAGATGGTGCAATAGGAAAATATTACGGAAAATTGTAGGTAAATATCTTCGAAACAGTTGAATTTAGGTATAGGGAACCCTAATACAAAATATTTGCAAATAATGCGTAGAATCGATTGCATTGAAAAAAATTATACCATTGTATTTAAAATAACAAAGTTGTATTTTGTTCAGTGAAAATGGAACATTCTGTATAAGTGAAAGTAATTTTGGAACATGTGCCATATCATTTCAAGTATCTTCCGTGTAATTGTTTTTCCGAAAAAAATATTTACAAGGGGAGATATTGTACTTGGATGTACTAGAGAGACATTCTGTATATTGTTTATGTAACTGATTTATAGAAAGGTGTTCGTTGACAATAGTTTGACCCGAAATCACAATGAATGCCTCTAATTTTATGCAAATTTATATTCTTTGTCTAGAAACGCACACCACTTAAATCAAGTAATAAAGTTATCCGCCGAGGGGCCCTACATGTCGGGGTTACGTACTTCCCTTTAGCTGTTCTTTATTTCTGGAAGCGATAAGGATAATTCAATCTTTGATGTCTCACCAGTTTTGATATAACAAATTGATAAATCTGATCAATCAATACGACCTTACTGAGGATCAGAGACAAATCGTGCTAACGTTTACGTCACAATAGCAGTTGAATTTCTGCGTCATTTGTCAAGACAAGCAATTTAATCTTTTATATTCTCTTAGTCGTTATACATCAATATACAATTTCAACTAATGTTTTCAAATAGTAGATATCAATGGATTTATTAATTTTAGATTATGCAGACGTAGTATAATAATCGTTGTTCGTACTGTTTTATAAAATTTGACATACGCGTGTAAAGGAAGCGCATCTGGAAGAAAGTTCATCAGAATTGGACATACGTGTTTGCAGAAAAACGTTCCAGCATGTATTGCCCAATTGTTATTTTATAGTATTGTTTTGTTTTGCTTAAAGTAACAACAATCATATACAAACTAATACGTGTCGTAGACATTACACCATGTACACTCTATTTGTAAAGTAATGTCTCTCCCTCCCAATGGATTCATATCAATAACACTTTCCACTTAGCGTATTGTGTTCATCGGACATCTTCGGCATTACTTTACAAAATACACGTTATATACACGTTCGATCTGTATTGTATCTCCTGTGGCCTCTTTCTTAGCCGAAGATGTCCGATGAACACAATACGGTAAGTGGAAAGTGTTATTGATATGAATCCATTTACTTTAAAAACAAAGTGTACAGGGTCCTTCACGAACGCTGTTAGTTAGAAGGTTTAGGGAATCTACTATTGGTAGAATTCTGAAATTTGTATTTGTAGTAGCGATTTTATTGTTTTAAAATATTTTAAACTAAATCTGATTACCGGACGTAAATAGCAAGTGTGTTATTTTAAACAAAATGGTATAATTTTTTTTGATGTAGTCGATTCTACCCGTTATTTTAAATATTGGAGTACTCTATCCCTAAATTTAACTGTTTCTAGGATCCTTACAATTTTCTCCAATATTTTGCTAATGACGACCGTTTAATTTATTTTGAAGAAGTTTGGCATCTTACGGTTCAAAGAACTTCATAATATTAATTTTTCTTTAAGATGATGCAATAACAAAATGTCACAGACATGTCATGACATTTTTGAAATCTACAGGAGATCTTAAAAACGTTTAGTTTTTCTAGAAATCATTGTACAAAATAGTTATTTATTAGTAATATTGTCCATGAGCTGGTCTCCCCTGGTTCTACAAGAAACGCAATACTGCGATGGTGATCTCCTTACCATAGCAAGCCTTAATTTCTCAACACTGAAAGTTTACTGTCTAATACCATTGAATGCTTCGCAATGGTCCAGTACGTTACGAAGTACTTCATTATCTTCCAGCAACCTTGGCAAGTGGGATCAAATACGCAAGTGCCTTTTCAGAAGGTAGTATCCGGTTATTACTCCGGTAACTTGCCTCTGACTTTTCCTACTATAATAAGCAAATTTCTAGTTTTAGTCCTCCTAGAAAAGCCTTAGGAATTATCTATCCGGTGATCCTTCACCAGTAGTCGTCTTAAAACATGTCTATCTCCTGATTAAGAACTTTTCGCGTTACGTCACAGGTTGGCTCTGGTTCTATAAAGGATATAGGTATTTAAGGTATTTTTGGCTCGTTTATTGGCTTTCTTGTTTCCTTTTATGTTAGAATGCCCAAGAGTTCAATCCACTGTTTTTATACTCAGCTATTTCACTAGTCTGACACACTTAAAAATGAGTTCTGAAGTGCTGGAATACTGCTCCACCTCGGAGGATCCCTTGCCCGTTGACTATACTCCAAAATCATATACATATATTTTCAAGGAGAGATCCGTTTGTATAAGCACACAGAACAATATTATGGGATAAACGGCGTAAAATTTACGCTTAAACGGAGTATAACTTCTTCATAATGAACTATGTAACAGTATACACATTAATACGCAATACTGTGTCCGGTACGTAGAGGTTTCATTTTTATTCATTCTTAAGGAGTTACGACTGTATTAACAGCGCAGAGGTGAAATTTTTGATGGCAATAGAAGGATTATTTCCTTCTTAAGGGAAAATTAACATCGCTGGGTAGCTAAGGTTTACGGAAACGGCGTTAAAATTCACTAAAAAGCAGAGAAACTTTGATGAGAACAGTTATTGCAAAATGAAGAATGTTTTCACTTTACAGAAAAGTGTTTTCACCGTTTATTCCGTGACGGGATAGAATTTCACCGCATTAATTTTAATTCCGTCAATTTTGGAAACTATCTGACGGAGTTAAAACAGAGTTAGATATAACATAGCGTTTTTATCTGTGTACTACTGCACTCCTCAATCTTTGCTTGAAAGCCTCAACTATGTCACTTCTTCTTACTTGGAAGCAGAAGGGTTTGTTTATTCAGTTCTATCAGTTATCATATTTAGCATGGGCTAACGAGAGGTACACTAGGAACACTTTGTATTTGTACACCATGTTGCTCAACATTCGTAGGATGAATATAGACAGAAACAAAACATTGCCCGCGTCAAAATATGTAAACACAGATGCGATTTCTGTGTCTATTTTAAAAACGCTGTAGCTGCATTTATGAATGTAAGAAAAAAGCATCTATTATTTGACGTATTTGAGTAGGAAGAAATTTGTTTGATGTTTCAAGTATTTCGAATAAAATAACTAGTCTTATTAAATTGTTTTGAGAGGTAATTTCTTCTACTTCTACTTTCTTTAGTTTTTACGGTGAACTTTATATGGTTGAACTAAGAAGATCTAAACCAAAAAATGTTTATTATACAATAAATAACAATATCAAAGGTTTACCACTTTTATTTATTTAAAACATAACGAAATAATCCTAAGTATATACTTATGTTGAAATGCATGATGATGCTTATCAATGAATAAATGTGCGGTTTTTGTGTCTGTTTTAAAAACGCTGTAGTTGCATTTATGAATTTAAATGTATCCATTTTTGCATCTATTTATTTGGTCAGCGAAGACATAGTTAGGTCAAATTATTAAAAAAACATATTCTGTATTTCTGGAATCTTTATTTATGTGAATATAGGACAGTTTGCTTATTGATAAGTATTCATAGACAAGTCATCAAGTTGTTAGTCTGTATAGGTCAGATAAATGTCGAAAATATGCTTTCTCGAATGATGAGTCATGTTAGACACTGACGTATATAAAAACAAGCAGACACCACAATAATATTCAGTTCTTTATACAGCATTAGGAACAGTTAAATGCATACGTGTCGAACAATATGATGTCAATAGAAGACAGGATGCGTGCAATAACAATGTTGGAAAACGGATGGAGTCTACGTGCTGTAGCGTGTGAATTTGGTGTTAATCCCATTACAATTTTTTGCATTTAAAAAGAAAATGGCAAATATCACATTCAGTTGCAAATGAACCAAAAACTTCAAAACGAAAAATATCCACTGCTTATCAAGATACCATGTTAAGTTCTGCAATTTTACGCAGAGCATCCATTCACAAGTTGCAAGCAAGCCATTGCAGCTACCGCCTTTCCCGGTTCCGTAACGACGGCAAGAAAAAGGTTGAGGGCAAGTGGCCTCAAAAGCTATCGTGCTGCTATTAAAACAGGACTTTCTGAGCGCAATCGTCAAGACAGAATAAATTTTGCACTATATATCAGAATATGCCCATAGATTTTTGGAAAACGGTAACCTTCAGCGACGAGTCGACGTTTCAAAGCACCCCAAACACCCACACGCGCCTAGTTACCCGTCCTCGTAACTTTAGGCTTGCACCACAATATGTTCATCCGAAAAATAGAAGTGGACGGCTTTTGTAGCAGTGTGGGGTTGGATGTCATACGCAGGACCTGGTACTATTTGGGATATTAATGGACACTTGACAGCGTTACAATATAGTTTATATTTTGGAGAATGTAATGTTGCCATAGGTAACATCTCTTTATGATCAGTTTACATTCCAATATGACAACTCACCCATTCATACGGCTAATGTTGTCCAACAATGGATTACAGACAATAATTTGAGATTATTAAATTGGCCGGCACGAAGCCCGGATCTGAACCCCATAGAAAACCTATGGGGTTATATAAAAAAAAAAGAATGAGGGAAAACCCTACAGAACGAGGAGACAGAAATTTGTTGTGGCAAAAAATTGTGCAGGAATGGGAAGAAGTTACTGACGACCATTGCCATAAATTAATAGAGTCCATACCGTCAAGATTGGAAGAAGTTATACAAAATAACAGCGGATGGACTTCTTATTGATTTCAGCATTAGTGTATACGTATAATTATTTCGTTAGATTATGTTTTAAATAAATAAAAGTAGTAAACCTTTGATATTGTTATTTATTGTATAATAAATATGCTTTTGGTTTAGATCTTATCCTAGTTCAACGACAAAAAAGGTTCACCGCAAAAAGTAATGAAATTACCTTTCAAAACAATTTAATAAGATTACAGTATTATTTTATTCGAAATACTTGAAACATCAAACAAATTTCTTTCTACTCAAATACGTCAAAGAATAGATGCTTTTTCCACATTTATAAATGCAGCTACAGCGTTTTTAAAATAGACCCGCAAATCGCATCTGTGTTTACATATTTTGACGAGCGCAATGAATTCAATATTGTCTGAAGTAAGTGAATGCAATACTGTCTACTATCCATCCTACGTATGTGCAGTGGCAGGTCGTCCAACCAAAAAGAATTCTTAGTGTACATTCTAGAAGCAGCAGTATCTCTGTAGAAGCATTTGGTGTTGTCCTCATTGCTCCCGGTATATCCAAGCAGAAACAAAATCATTATCTTATATATCCAATGAATTGTCCAGTGGCTTGCATTAAGAGTTTTTACCAGATATTTTATATCCGATGTAAGCGTTAGTTTCGTCCCAAAGAAGTACAGGTTAAACCCTTTATGAGGTCTGTGTTAATATCGAATAAATTGTACCAGGTAGTATTAGTTCATACTATGAAGCTGTATAAAGAAGGCAATAAAATGTAGGTAGCAACAAGAGAACTACAATATTAGCCAACAACAAAAGAGGTATGTACCTCTTTTGTTGTATGAGGGCCTGTTCAAAAGTATACAGACTGACAACTTGAACTACGAAAGCCTATTGATAGGAGAAGGTAGTGGGAGGTAAAATTAAATGTATCCATTTTAAGTATTGTCAACTGTTTATATGAAAGGAATGTCAGTGGTTATGTCAAATTATTATAAAACCACGTTATAATTTGCAATTTTTCATTAATTGTGTATTCCATTAGGATAGTTTGATGGTTCGGTAAAGTATTTGACATAAACTCTGACATTCCTGTCATATAATAAGTTGACAATAGTAAATTGGGTACATTTAATTTTTAACCCCACCACCCTCTCCTATCAATAGGCTTTCGTAGTTCAAGTTGTTAGTCTGTATATCGAATGAGGTCGAGCTAGAGGGTAACGTTATGATGTCATTACATATGTATACTGGCTTGCAATAAAATCTCATACACCTAGTTTTACCTATATTGTTTACACCTGAAAATGACATTTCTAATTTGACGTTTCATTTTCAAAGGTATACTACCAAATACTATGTAAATATACATACGTTCAAAGAATACTTTTTTAAGTGAAGTATAGATGTCGCCGATAGTAGAACGTTAAGGATGCATGTGACCAGACAAATATTGGCTGTCGATTGTGGCCGTCAATTAATTTCAAATTGACAAGACATTTGACCATTCATCTGACAGGTGTCATAGAAGCAATAATTTGTCTGGTCCGCTGCTTGTTTACGAAAGTCCCTTGCCCCTTACTTGGAAACATTACAGTTCTGAATATACTATGGCGCGTTCTCTGTTTCAGTAATGGAACTAACACATCTCTGACCATATTAAACTAGTATTATATTTACACATCCAAAAAAATCATAATTAGAGTAGGCTATGTGAATATTGTTCTTTAGCCACTTTCACATTATGACATTTATTCCTATTGATATTTAATTTGAGGCTATAAAAATATAAACGTTTGTTACAAAAAATGTCAAGTAATAAATGAACGTTATGTGATAGTATGGATTATAAAGCAATGATCAAAAACGTTTACACTTACATAGCCTTATAGTCTACCATAACCTCTAAGCACGTGCCATCGAAAAGAAACATAGTTAGAGTAGGCTATGTAAATGTGTTTGATCGTTGCTTTAGCCACTACCACATAATGATATTTACTATTTGACATTTTATGTAACCAAAGTTTATATCCTAAAAAAATGATACTGCAATATAAACAGAAATAAATAATTCATTTAATATTGACAAGATAGTAGGACAGATTGACTTTTAATATTAATTAAAGCAACAATCCATTTACATAGTCTAATTTGAAGTTTATTTTTTCGATGTGTCTAAATTACGTCTGTCAAATCTAAAGTTAGCTAAGGTGTACGAGATTTTATTGCAAGCCAGTGTATGTACGTACAACGTATTATATGCTAACTAAAAGAAAGGTATACGTATAGGTAGTCAAAAGAAGAAAGAGTTATGTAAAAAATTAAGCCGCTCACTTGAATACCACATGAGTCCTCTTTTGTGTTACTAATTACTTGTACGACGCGACGGACTTGTAGTTAATTGTTTCAGTTTTTCTTTGATTTTTGCCATTTTTGAATATGTAACATCGTAACACTCAAAGATATAATTAACGGGTTTAAAAACAATTGATAAAATATATTACACAGATAGCGTTGTTAATATCTTAGTTAATAACAAATTTTAATATAATACGAAGATCTACCTATACTGTTTGCATTAGTATAGGAAATACACATATACATATGTTCAAAAATAGGAGCTACACCTAAATGAAAACTATTTATTTTCAAAGGTTCAAAATTTTTATAAAGTTAGAATCTTATAAAACTTTCCAAACTTGATTGATATTGATAGTGTTAATACATACTATGAAGTGTTCTTGTATCTTTCTCAATTTAAGTGGTATTATTTGTTTAATAGTTTTAAGTAACGCTGTTGATTGTAACACTCGCGGCAGAATGTATTATTAACTATGTCTGTAAACAATATAAAAAAAACTTCATTACTTGTAACTTACGTAAATAACATTTATTACGTTTTTCGGAAGGTAATTACAAACAAATCAAATATATATATAATATAATCACGTACGAATTCTAAGTTTAATTCGTAATATTTATGCATTTTTATATATAATTATTAAGATGGATAATAAAAACAGTTACCTACATTAAATATATTCCATTATAAATTACATCACAGTTTCAGCATTCACATCTACAAAAATAACTTCAGTGGTAATTTCTCCAGACGAGCACCCGGATGCGGCTCCGTGTTCGAGGCCGTTTCCGGGAAAGTTGTTTCATGTAGTTGTCGTAACTATCCAGCGTCTTGCGTTGCAGTTAATGTACTGACGGTTGTTCCGTCCTAGACATTTATTAGGTTTCGTGTTGTTACACATCGACCATCGTGAGAAGGGTTTGAGCGAAGTAGTATCCGCACCGCCAGACGAGTTACTTGTACTGTTACCTGCCATCAAACAAAAACGCCTTGTTAGTAAATTATTCACTTGAATTACATGCACATTTATATATTGTGACTTAAGTGTTATACTCCCCATTGCTATTAAAGGAAAACTAACAACATTTTCATTGAAACATTCATTATGCAAAGTTATATTATGTTTTGTTTTGCGTTTTTCCTTTAAAAGTAAGTGAGAGTAAAACTCTTTAGTAAAATATGTTATTATCGATAATTCGGTTTACTTGAGAAACGCAAAGAGTCAATAACGTCAAGATTAATCTGTAATTATGGCATATTTATATCACATGTATGGCCGGAGATATTTCGAGTGTTATTAGGTTTGTCATCGGCCAACTGACCGTCCGAATGAAAGCAACCTTGAATTGCAAATTAGTTTGCAGTCGTGTCGTTTATAAATATACTATGATCGGTGCGCTCGCTTAATCGTCCAACGTGGGTTCTTTTTAATTTATAATTTGTACCTGTATGTATACGTTGTTGGAATGTGTATGGAATTTGTCATGTCTATTAATCTGCGTTAAATACTGTAAACGTTTATAAAACTTTTTGTACGATAGAGATGTGAAAGCAACTTCGTCTGTTTTGCAACTGTTAAAAAAAATTAAGGATATTAATTTATTTAATAATTTATTTTTCGAGTTCGTTGTAATATTTACTATTAACTTAGTTGTTAGTTTGGAGATTTATAGAATGGATAGAGATTTATGGAGCCTAAATGTTGTCTCGAATCATATTCTACACATTTTAAGATTAGCGTCAGTAATAGCGGACTTCCGGTTGTTCTGGCAGTAGATACCAACTTTATCATTTTAAACGGTACACCCTGTCTGTTATTGCACTTTTTGATTCCTTGTTAAAGTTAAATGGCACTTTGTTAAGCATACATTGGATCTAAGTTGTACCGTTTCCGAGTTACACGATGTTTTTAGAAAAAAAATGACATTTGCAGCGTCTTCAGTGTTTGGAAATATATCCGAAACCGCCAAAGTTAGAAAGATGCGGTTTTCAGTTTTGACTTAAGCATGAAAGAGGGCATGTCATTTATTAGAAAATTGTTGCATTTATATTACTGCGTTATTAAGTAGGATTTGGTTATTGTATCTAGTTTCTAACAGTTTTGGATATTATTACGTAGAGTGAAAGTGTCTAGTTGATTTAAGCAACAGATCAAGTAATTATGGCCGTGTTGTTGGGCATATGTTCGGCATGATAAAAGTTTAATAATAATTGCGTGGCTAATAAACAATTTATTTGGTTGTCTTCATGTAAACTGAAACACACTGTATATAGGATCAATATGATACTAAAGTTAAGTAGTCAGAAAGTTAGACAGATATGGAAGTATTAACAAACGGGAATTAGATTAAGTTGTTTGACTCAGATGTCGAACATTTGTAAGTTTGTTATTAATTGTAAATTTGTTATTAAGTTAATTTTGTGTTTACTGATTTAGCATACGTTTACATGTTTGTTAATAAATGCGTATCTTATTGGAAACTAGAGCTGTCGAAACCCGTCGTTTTCAGAAACCGGGTACCCGTCCAGAGTACTACCCGGTTCCGGGTTACCCGGGTACCCGGTTGCACAATTGAGTATCCGGTTCTACTCGATTTCGGGTAATACCCGGTTAATACCCGATTTCGGGTGTCCGGATTTCGAACATCCGCTTTTGAGTTTACATACCGGTAATTAGATAAATACCAATCACCACCCATTGTTGTTACAGAGTTAGGTAACAATGTAACAATAATGGGTAGTGATTGGTATTTAAGTAACTGCGATGTAAACTTGAAAACGCATGCTTGAAATCCGGTTATCCGAAATGTGGTATCTGAAACCGAATACCCGAAATCGGGTATCTGAAATCGAGTAGAACCGGGTATTACCCGAAACCGGGCGGAACCGTTGTTAACAATATCGAGTACTCGGGTACCCGTTACCCGAAACCGTGTACCCGGTTTCGACCAACAGCCTTACTGGAAACCGAAGCCACTTGCAAACACTGGGAGCTGTTTTCTGACCTATTATACTAGGCAATTAAACATGGTGAAAAAATATCAGTTGGTAGGAGAATCGCGAGAAACGGCAACTAACAAATTGCAATATTTTTGCAGTGATCAAAAAAGTTTTGGGCAAGCACGCCAAACAATGTCTGTTACCAAAGATGGCCTGATGTGGCCGAAATATTTGTATAAAGAAATAATCTTGCCGCCCGAATTAGAATTAATTCCATTCTTCCGTAAACAAACACACCATTTAATTCTTTGACAAACTATGTAGGTTAATCGAACAAAGTAGAACGAATGGGGTAACTTTGACACACCGGATTTGACTTTTTCACAAAATTATCTATTTTGTAAATGGTAATCGATTAAGCAACTTAATTTTGCAATATTAGCTTTGTTTCCAGGTTTTATATAGTTAATAGTGATGTGAGATTGCAAAACATTATAAAAACTGTCGTAATTGATGGTAGGTATTGCAAATTTTATGAATGTATTGTACTCGTATATATTTTAAAAAAAGTTGATGCGTTGTATATTGTTTGTAGGGTGTTACAGTTTGGTTGGTTAAAGATCATTTTTTTTGTATTGGTTTCTAATAGGCAATCATAGAATAAGCGAAGTAAAGTTTTTCTATTAATTAGAAACAGCCAAATTAATTATTGTAGTTCTCTCGTATTCAATATATAGATGGAAATAAATATAGTATCTCTTGTTTACATGTTAAAATTTCATTGTGTCTTAATTTATAATAATTTTCTCAGTTTGGCATATACAGTTACGCCATAGTTAGAAAGACAAAAGGTGCTATTTTTGGTCATACTTACTTCTCTAGCTTCGTTTTTTTGAGTATCAGAGCGTGTTAAATATATATTTATAACTGGTACCTGTGTAAAAGAAAGCAAGAAAATTATGAACGTAGGTACTCTGATTAAGTGCTTAGTCTATTTTTTTGTTGTTATTGAGTTGAGAGATTGGGCGCCGTAAGCTCTTAATCTTTTTAGGGTGGGTTTTTCAATGCGAGGATAAAAGTGTTAGGTAAGTAACTGACAGATATTGCTAACTGGCAGATAAAATTTAGGAACTACAATGCTTTATCTTGCAGATAACTTCTATTTGACACTCATAAACGTTTCATTGTAATTATCTTACGAATAAAATTTTATCTGCAAATTAATTTATTTATCCTCACATTGATAAACCCACGCTTTGTCGGGGAGTCAGTACGTAGGATTGCTGTTAATCTAATCTGTAATAGTTCTTTCTGATTGCGTCCTTGTTGCCATGTGCTTTGATTATATATAACTAGATTCACCATTCCCATAAGAAAAGAGTTGCGCTTTAAAGTCGAGCTTTTGATGCGGCCACCAGGAGCCCGCCACTTGTACTTTACATCAAAACATTTTCGTCTAGTTAGGCGGCAAACCGATATCTCACTGAATAGCTTGATGTATTTATACTTTTACTTAATAGGTGGCGTTATTGCGATTGATAGAATTATGAGAAAATGAGAAAAACGTAGTAAGTTCAGAGTGATAATATAGAGTGATATAGATATATGTATCTGTGTTTTATTTGTCGCTTTTTAGGCGAACACCTGCTCATAAAAATTGCAAGCAAAGTAAAAATATATCGATTTCCTATTTCGTGATATTTTATTTGAAAAATTGCTTTGAGATATCATTTGTAGGTTACATAACATACATACATACATGTATGAGTTAAAATAAAAAATAATTAAAAAATGCACAGTAAATATATTAGTTAGAAAACAAAATTAATGTTAGTATAAATCTACATAAATAATTACTTTAGAGAATTGCAGTGTTCGATACTTTGCTGGATATTTGGCACAGTGGACCCTCAAAAAAACTACATTCCCGCCTCTGTGGATAGATCGTCCACTCTAAAAAATACCGAAGAATTACTAATTCTATGTATACATAAATTATATATTCCATTTTATGAATATATATAAATTATTCGCACCTACAGATTTATTTAATAATGCTGTTTCTATTTTGATTAAAAATTTGCAAGACTGCTTTGATCGCATTAAAAATGCAGTGGCTCACAGCTTATTTGATGCAGTGCTTATTTTAAAATACATATAAGTCCCAATAATTAAAAAAAATAAAAAGAGTATCGATAAAATTTTGATGCAGGTTTGTAAACGCATTCACAAATATACACTGCCACGTTGAGCACAATGAGAGGTTGTAATTATAATTAATAGAAATAACAAGTAATTAAATTTTAGCAGATACACGACTTAAATTTAAAAGATGGATCGCCGTACAACTGTAAAAACAGCGTAAACGGCTCTTATATCATTATAAATTGGGGCAATCGTCCTGAAAATTTGCTCAGATGGTCAATCTGAGTGCGTCTGCAGTGCAGCAAATTATTGAACGTTTTGTAGATGATAATCGGGTGAAAGATAAGCGAAGAAGTGCACCAAATAAAATGTTCAATGCATCTGACGAGCGATACATTGTTCGGAAAATCAAAGCAATCCCGAAGTTATCGGTTCCAAAACTATAGCTATTGAAGTTCAACATGAATTAGGAAAGTCATGCAGTGCTGAAACCATCCATCGTGTGCTTCGCGACCATGACTTTAATGGCCGAGTAGCTCGTAAACAAAGCCGTCTTACCTTTGCTAACGAGCATGTTAGCAAGGACGCTGACTTTTAGAACACTGTAATTTTCGCAGAGGAGTCCAAGTTCAACATTTTTGGGTCCGATGGCATGTCCTACATGTGGCAGAAACCCAACACCGAATAAAAGAAGGAGAACCTCAAAGCCACAGTGAAGCATGGCGGAGGCAGTGTGATGGTTTGGGCCTGTATGAATGCATCTGGTGTTGGAAATTTAGAATTTATTGAGGGAATAATAATGGACAAAAATATGTACCTCAATATACTCAACAAGAATTTGTTGCAAAGTGCAGAAAAATGGGTGAACATAATTGAAAATCTCTGGGCTATATAGGTAAAAAATATCCGTAAACACAACATTTCCAGCCGCGAAAAGTTGAAGAAGACGCTGCTGGAATTATTATAAAACTAAAGGGATCATCCCAAATATTAAAAGTAGTGCAAAACTAATAGATTACCTATATTATTCTTAAGTTTGATTGGAACTGCATCAAATAAGCTGTGCCATAATATTTAGCAGTATTTTTTATTTCTAATTTTTATATTGTTAAACAGCACTTGTGTAAAATAAAAGAAGTTTCTTAGTTAAACTAGATATATTATTGATAAATGTTGTTGCAATTTTGTGCCAATATTCTTTTTATTTTTTAAATTATTGGGAGTCATATTTTAAAATAGGCACTGCATCAAATAAGCTGTGAGCCACTGTAAGAAGAAGATATGGCAAAGCATTGCACATAGAGCTATAAAGATTCCTGACATTGTGTCTTTCATTAGTGGAGATTGCAGTTTTCATCGCCTGCTACCATTAAATCATTGCTTTACATGCTTGAAATTTAAACAGTGTAAAGTTGTTTCTGGGTATCCACGCGATGTAACAGGAAATAAACTCAAAAATGTAATGCATGTGCGAAGAATTTTGTCATGTTCAAGTTTTAACATCTTAGTTACTTATATTGGTTTGAATACATGCTTTTGAATTCTTATTTGTTGTTATTGTTGTTGTGACACTGTAGTCTCTGCTTATAGCTTTAGTCAAGCTAAATATGTACAGTGGCCAGCTTTTAAATCGACACCACCTCAAGCTAACGTCGACCAATAATAATATCTAAGTACTATAAATCCTAACTGAAGGTCGCACAACGTAACCCCCTCTACATCGCTATTAAGGTTTAGGAAATATCGTAACTGTATCGATTATGCTGCTGTCCACTGTACGTCACAATGATATTTTTAGGACAACATATTCATATTTATTCTAGAAACTTTTCGATTTCCTCTATTCTCAGATGTATACTTATAAAATACTTACTACTATAAATTGTTTTTTATATTTCTACAAATGATTGCCTTAGGGCCGTTTGCACTACCTCTATTTAAAAGTCCACTATACCAATTATCAAAATCAACATAGTTGTAAATTTCTCTTTTCATGCTTTCTATCGCAGTGATTTTTTTACGTATGTCGAGAAATATGCAATCAATCAATAATTGAGTTACATTAATATAAAAACAAATGTTTTGCAGTTGTGAAATCCACACAAAATATATGAATCCAAGCACTCACTTATAACATCACTTATAAGTGTAGTAATTTTGCCACAGTTTTCATATTTCTATTCTGATTTTTAACATGCATGGGAGAAAATCATTTTCTGCGATATTACTGTTGTTAGTTATGGGCACTTGTTAATAGATAGCGCATGAGGTATGTCGGTTGTATGCTAAGCTGAAATATATAATAATGAGCAATTTGTTTATTTATGCGACATCTCTTGGTAACTTTTGTGGTTATTGTAACACGCAATGGACTTGGTCAATCTAGTTATATATAATCAAAGGCCATGTGTTACACATTTCTGATGTGTCTCTAAACTCTGTAGTATTTTATACATAGAGCGTGATCTGCTGGATATCGATTTTAAATACTCTATTAGAAGTATACAGATCGGTGAGCTATAGATTTATACGTACCGTGTATATTACACACACTAGCGCACGCATATTTTATATGTACGTATCATCTGTAGGCGTAGCAAAGTTACGCGGGGGACATTCGTAAGGGTTTTCCACTTTCAATCGGATTAGTGCGGCAGGAGTAACGTAAGGATGTACATCTTTGCTTTTAGGAATTAGCACGTGTAACTTGATTATCTAGGTTTCCAAATGATGTATTTATGCAATAACATTGAACTGAAACAAAACTATAAAAATTGTAACTAAAATAAAATTCTTATATTCAAAACGAAACAAAATTCTATAATGCACTTTACAAAAGCGAGTAAGGAATGCGTTTCTCTCTTTCAAATGCATACCTCCTACGACATGCACGGCATTCCCTCCTCTCTGTATTACATACACGGTCCATGTCTATGTGTGTGCATTTGAAGTCGAATGGGAACCGTTCACTAGGCCAATCTGTATACGGAAATTATTGGAAAGTTAGATTTCACGTTCTTTAAAAAAAAAAAAAACGTTTTATATGATACGGCTTATATTTTGCTGGGTTTTAATATCTGTAATATCTAAAGTTATTTTGCGAACGTAACTACGTGTTTATTTCAGACTATTCTGGAAACACATACTTGTTCTAATACTTTTTCATTATTTGATGAATAAGCGTATTTCGTAAAATGAAAAATCAATAATGTCACGTTTTTTAATGCAATTTTTATCGTATAGCCATTTTTTATAAATTAAGATTTATTAGAAACCAGGTTGGTTTGTATAAAAAATATGTGAGTCAATTGCCACTTTTAGGAAACTTTACTTCCCCATTTTTCTGTTTTCATGTTATTTTGTAAAGTTGAGCTGATAATATAAAACTGTTTATAAGATACATATTGACTCTATAGGAAAATTATTACAATAGCTACTACAATAGCTAGCTTACAATATACTTTTTAACGTTTTCCGAATGTTTCCTTCCGAATATCTCTTAAGTCGAATTATTTGTGTGTGTGTAAATTGTACTAATTGCACTAAATTGTTACTAATTTGTCATCTGTAAATGAGCGTCCAGAATAGACAGTTATATTTATCACGCAGGGCACATATGAGTTTTCTCAACGGGGCAGTTTTGATACGATTCCAATCTCTGGTATACACTCGCTTTTACTCCAATTTTGGCAAATTCAATCAAGCTAGTACCCTAAGGCGCTCGGTATTGGAAGTAGAAGTTACAATCGGACTTCATATAATATCCTGGACTATATATTAGACCAATAACGCTGTACGTGACAGATGAAATTAAGTAAGTTCTTTGTTTTACTATTAGAGTTGAAATGAGACTATCGGGTTTCCGATATTGTACTGTTTTTCTGTTTGTCAATATTTGACTAACAGCTAACGCATTTTATTATATAATAAATGGCACAGACCTTACTTGTTAGGATATTTTAACAAATCATAAGATTCGTAGTTGTTATTATGCTATAGTATCTTATTTCGCGTATATTTACTCAAGACTTAGGTAGGGTTTCATATTCTGGGGTTTGGCGTCGCCTTTTGAGGCAGTGTTTCGATTTCAAAAAAGAATTGTTTGAAATATAATGAAAAACCTGCTAAAAATCCGCGTAGAGAATTGATTCGAGAACTAAAGCTACTGACTCGGTATTCGGTTGACGATGAGAGCCCATGCGCTGTCGAAACACGTGTCCAGAGTAATTAACCAAATGTCGTGGTGTTACCGATGTTTATCTGTATATCTACCGTGCGTGTATATGCATGAATTGTATTAGTATACAAAAATCAGGCAAGTTTTATAAAAAAACAGAGACATCAGTACGGAGATGATAACGAGATATGCGTGTAGTTTGCGAGTATCACTTCATAAAAGACGTAGAATTGCCCGAAAACGGGCGATTTAGCATCTATGGAAGTTACCGTTACAGTACTTGCCTGTGTTTCCTTGTTAGTCGTCTTCGGGGTCCAATTCTACATCTTTTATGTCCCACATGTCCTATACCTAAAATTGATAGTTTAGGAGATAATTAGATTTTTTGAAAAACTGCACACATAACTCATCGACACTAGTCCAGTGTGCCATGGAAAATAAACGTTCTCAAGGATTTATTGTCAAAGTCTAACATCAAAATCACACTTCGTCGTTTGATGCTTGTCAGTTAATAATTATCCGTTAAATGCCTTTACATTATTGCTATAAAGAGTTAAAATGGATAGCAATAACGAAAACAATGTTTACACAAATCAATAAATTCTTAATTTATTCTTTAAGAAATGGGTGTAAAAACGTGGAAAGAAATTATAACAATTGTTCAAAATGGTGGCGGTTCCTCAAAGGAAAAAGTCCACATGTGTCATATCCAGAGATCTTATAGGCCAATTCCTAACCTATTTACTCACCTGTTGTCGAATATTAAGGTGTAAATATTGTTTTCATTATTGTTATCCATTTTAACTCCCTATTGCAATAATGTAATCGCATATTTAACGCGTAATTATTAATTCACAAGTATCAAACGACGAAGTGTGATTTTGACGTTAGACTTTGACAATAAATCCTTGAGAACGTTTATTTTCCATGGCACACTGGATAAGTATCGATAAGTTATGTGTATATTTTTCAAAAAGTCTATCTCCTAAACTATTAAGTTTAGGTATAGTGCATGTGGAATACAAAAGATGTAGAATTGGACCTCGAAGACGACCAAGTAATAAAATATAGGAGGTGCCATTTGAAAAATGAAGTTATGGTGCTTCAAAATTTCGAATTACGTGCCATAGTAAGGTAACCGCGAAATGTAGACAGTCGTTCTCGGAGCTAAAATATACTCGAACATGTTGTTTAAGTATAGTGTCTTCTGATTTTTTGAATAAATGTCTGCTAGAGCAATTTTTTTCAGCAAAAATCGTATAACTACAAAACGCCCAAATCAAATTGCAAAAAGTAAAGATATTCATAAAGCTTAAAAATAGCTGAATCCAAATTTGTAAAAATGGCGACTTTCGGTATAACCGGAAGCGCTAGATATCTAACAATATTTTCATTGAAGAGAATATAATCGACTATATATAATTCTACATTTTCAAATTTATATTTTGACCAGAACGCCATAAACTTCTAATGAACGGTCTCGCTGAGACACCCTGTATAAACGCGGACCATACTATAGAGCAATTAATGTGTTTAACAATGGGCCTGAAAATGTCCGAGGTGGCGAAAGCTTTGCTGTATTCAAGGCGTCGCTAAGTGCTTTTCTTGGAGAGCATTGCTTTTATTGATTTCGGTATAATGGGCGGCAGCCAAAAGAAAACAGACTTTTACTATTTTTTTAATATCTGAGCTTTGTTAATATATTAATTACTTCATAAGAGACAAGAAGTGAGTAACATACTAAAAACAAGCATTTAAGAGAGAAAAAAGAAAACACAAGGGCACATCACGTCTGGTAATGACGATAATACATATATAGTATAATTTCAATTCAATTTTAACTTTAACCTTTTTATAGTGATGTGTCCTTTTGCCTTTTTTGTCTGTTCTAATACTTGTTTTTAGGATGGTACTCTCTTCTTGTCTCTGATGAAGTAATTCATATATTACGAAAGCTCAGACATTAAAAAAAGTAAAAGTCTGTTTTTTATTTTTTGGCTGCCGCCCATTACACCGAATTCCTACCCTCCATTATACAGCCGTTAATCTCTACACATCATAGTTTTTATTCCTTGAATGAATTTCTGTGTAAAGATTTCAGTTAAAACTTAATTACATTTTTTCTTTCTTATTTTAAAATATGTGATTGTCTATTTATTTATGTATTATAACAGACAAAACACAGGTGTCGGAGATCTGCGTATTACTTTAAGTGTAGTTGATGTTCAAGAATCTAATATGTTTACTGCAATCAGTGACGAAACTGATATTCTATGGATCTTATGTTCAATTAAAGATTATTATTAATGGAAGAAGACTTAAATGGTATTACATAAAGATCTCGGACAGTAGGCTAACGTTACTAAAACTAGGAATAACTCGACTAGAAGACTTTAAACAACCTCTGTAGTTGCAGTGTACTTTGCAAATATTTTCCAAATTTCTTTCATCGAATTGGCGTCGAAAGAATACTTATCGTTACACCACCGGTTGTCATTCGTTGTCATCGGAGTTTCAATCATATTTTCAAGCAAGTTTGACGATTTTAAGGATGCATGCCTGCATGAAGCTTTAGATGCAAATTGGTTTAAAATTGTAGAAACGGTATCAAATGAGATTTTATGGGATAGTATGTGCAACAAGCGAAGTCAACCAAACTTGTTTTCAAAACAAATTGTTTCTTTCTCGCTGGCATACAGTTTCCTCCAAAAGTAGTTAATAATCTCTATTGCATAATTGAATTTGAAGTATTGGGTTGATAATAAATTTTACGACTTGTATTGCTATGACTAAGTAAATAACAGCAAATGCCGGTTTCCATCGAAACATCCTGTATAATAGCAACTGTTGCAAAATAAGGAAGTACGTCAACTAAATTGATTTTATTTTTTATATGAAATTCATAATACACATTCCAATGTTTTTGCACAAAAAGTTAAGGTTCTTAGAAATAATATAAAGCGGCGGTAGCTTTTCAATAAAAAAGATTTCCGTTCGAAAATATCGTTTTCGGTGAAATTTAGCTGCCTATTGTATAGAATGGATGAGTGGGTTTATAATTTCTGACCTTTGTTAGAGGTGATTGTATTCAAAAAAATTGACTTAAACCCTGAGATACCTGATAAGTTGGCACAATGCGGGCAACACGATTGTATAATTCTCAATATTCTAGCCTATCCTGTAAAAAGTTAAAAGATCGAGAATTCTTTTCATGTTTTTTCTTTTTATGTGGAAATGAATAAAGTAAAACCTGATATTTATATGGAGGAAGTAATAGTGTTATTTCAAGTTTATCATACATAATATATCAGACGAGATGATAATTCGGATTACAGAGACACTCTATTCCCGAGCTGCAGGAGTTTAATTCACAAGCATTTGAAAATTATCAGGTACGGTCTAGATTGATTTATTTATAATAATAATTGTAGTATGTAATTATATACTGAATTTCATTACGAATACTCACTTACATTTCATAAATGCGTAACGATCGTCACTGTAATAAAACATATTTCTTAAAGGCGTAAACAGAAGTTTAAATTTTCTGCTGAAACTGTGGCGTTATTAAGTATAATTATAATATTATGAATATATTTTTTCAACACATCAAAAGAATTTTAAATTTCATCCCTACATTACTGAAAGTGCTATTTAAAGTGAATTTTTATTTACGTTCAAATTAGTTTATTTGAAATAGCCACGGTGTGCAGAGGATTATTGAAAAAATTATAAAGTTCAGATCTTGGAAAGTCAGTGCCGCAGGTCCTGCAAACGAAGTAGTGCCTATGGAAATAGATAATACTGACAATAATAATGAAGAGAAAAGACAGTGGCAACTTCAAGAAAATAACAACGAGAGACATGCACATAATCCATCAATATATCATACCAAAAAAATGAAATAACTACTATTGACAATTTGAGGATTGCTTTAATAAAAGAAGATATTCTCTACTCTAACAAGTTGTAAGTCAACATTATGGAGGGTTTTACAAAAGTAACGGATTTAAATACAAGGAAATTAATAAAAGGCAGGTTATAAGGGCGCTATGATTATTTGGTGAAAATTACACGTTTCTTCTTCTAGACGAAAAAGAGTAATAATATTACACTGTGGGTCTACAAATGGGTGAGATAAACGAGCTGCTTTATCATTTGCAAAAAGTATTAAAACTTGCTTCCTAGATTACCATGATGACATGCAGTGGAAATTGGTTTTAAAATTCGTTTATATCAAAGTTACAGGCAAATAGTGTGATTGTTCTTAACCATATTCATATCATTTTTGATTAGAACAGAAAATTCCTAATACTAGCTGTATATGATATGCAATTTAACAACCGACTTTCTCATTACAATTGATGACGTATTATCCCAACATGGTCGCCATGTATAACCTTTGTAACACATATTATATTGACTTGACAGTTAGTAGTACAAATTAGGTTATGTTTAGGTATATGCAAGTAGTAAATCTCAACGTCAAATGACAAATGTCAAATAAAATGCTCGCACAACCGGCAACGTTCTAATTATAGAAATCCTACACGGACGAAATGTCACTAGATTTAGCACACAATTGTAATATACAAGTGTAACTCAATGTGAGATTGTGTTGGTATGAACTTTATGAAATTGATGACGAAAGACGGTTGTTAAATTGCATATCCTATACCAAGGAAACCATACTAGAATTTCTAATTGATAATAATATTTACTTCAATAACTGCTATACAAAGGAACAGTCACTTTAATGTGTGAAATCACACAAGTTAAGGATAATATACGGACGCAAAATCAACCTTCTAAATTCAGTGAAAGTGTTATCGAATTAATAAAAAAGGAACTAGAAAGGCCGTTTGTAAATGCATGGTACAACGCAATTCATCATGTGAAAATTAAAAAACAATACATAGAAACGGTCCATTTAAATGTCATCATTCATGTAAACAATGGTGAAGATTTTAGCGAAACAGATTATGAGAATGATACACATACTTCTGTGTAACACTTACTACTTTACACTTTATTTAATTTTTTTCTTTTGCTGTCTAACGTGATAGTACAATGTATGTATGCATATGTAAATTCTTTTGTGTAATTCATATACGCTTTATATATGCATATAGTTCCTACACACAATTTCTTTTATGTATATATTTTTATTGCGATACTACTTCATACATACATACATATATCTTTATAATAGTCAAACATATTACACACAGTTAAGTTAGTTTTGGTTCAACATAAAAATTCTCTCAATCGTTATCCGGATTACAATTATACCGGAGTAGCTCATGCACTTTGAAAGAAACAGTAAAATAATTTCCTTTTTAGGATAGAGAATATACATATCTTAAACTATAATAAAATGTTGTATTCGTTTTCGGCTGCAAGAGATAACAATTACGTCGTTCAAGTATAGTATTGTGATTGTTTAATAAAGGTTCTTACATCATGATTGAAAGATGCATCATACATTGCTGTATTTGGCTTAACGCTAATAGACAACTTGTCGGTGCATACTGTGCTAAAAACTGAATGACAAAGCATTTCAAGCAGATTGCTAAACAATAGGAAATGAGGGCAGCCTCCCTAAAACTCCTAGTCACAGAAAATAAATATATTTATGCCAAAAACATTACATCTAAAAACTTCATGCTATAAAAAGTGTTCTCCAAGGAATTTAAAGATACGAGGGAGCGTTTTTATATTCGCGGAATGGGGGATAAGAGATGGAAATAAAAAAAACCAAATTATTTTTCTTTTTCAATATATTCATCTGCAAGACGGATACATTTTTCACATCTTTCAATTAATTTATTTATACCCTCATAAAAAATGATTTCTCTTTATCTGCAAAATACGCCGAAACTGCCTCCTTGACTTCATCATCGGCAGTAAATTTTTTACCCCACAGCTCTTTCTTCATTTTCGGAAACAGGTAATAATCACTCGGGGCCAGGTCTGGGCTGTAGGGTGAGTGATTCACAGTTTCGAAGCCCACCTTATGCAGGGCAGCTAACGCAACGCGGCTCTTGCGGACGGGCGCGTTGTCGTGCAAAAGCAGCACACCTTTCGTCAATTTTCCCCGTCTTTTCTCTTTAATGGCTTCTTTTAGTCGCTCTAATATTGAAGCGTAATATTCTCCGGTTATAGAAACACCTTTATCTTTATAATCAATCAACAATATTCCGTTGCCATGAGTTTCCCAGCTGATTGTGACACTTTAAATTTCTTGGGAGGTGCTGTGCCCTTTTTATGACACTGCATGGAGTCTTGTTTGGACTCACGTTCATAATGATGAACCCAAGTTTCGTCTCCAGCAACAATTCGACTCAATACACCATCCTTGTCTTCATTACAGAGGTTCAAAAATGCACGCGAACACTCTACGCGCTGTTGTTTTTGCGGCGGCGTGAGCATCCTCGGCACCCATCTTGCGCTGACTTTAGACATGCCGAGATGATCGTGTATTCGTATATCGTGGATTTTAAAAATTGTTGTATCGGATACTCCAACCATTTCTGCGAGTTGTTTCTTCTTTAGTCGAGCATCTTCGAGTAGAATTTTTTCAACTTTTTGGATAAGTGCTGGCGTGGTCACCTCAATGCTCCTGCCCGGCGTCGGGTCGTCTTCAAGGGATTCCCTTCCTTGTTTAAATAAACTATGCCACTTGTACACCATGGTTTTTCCTGGACAAGAGTCGCCGTAAACCAATAACATCTCATTCATTATGGTCGCGACTGATTTTCCTTCCCTGGTAAGGAACTTTATAACGGCACGATATTCGATTCTTTCCATATTTCACTTTTCACTCCTGATTATGTTACTTGGTTGACGATAGCTCAAAGACTAACTGTCTAATAACAATGAAACTTCGTATTTATACTAATTATGAGTCGCTGCATAGGCCACGCCCCCAATGCGCCTAATCACCCCCCTACAACCCGCTCATTCCGCGAATATAAAAACGCTCCCTCGTATATGAATAGGCCAGTGGATGACAAGAGGTTTTAACGCATTAAAAAATTTCCTGTCTAATTTTATGAAACCACAATTTTAATTTATATGTGCGATTTTGTATAAATATCAATATGTAACTATTTAATCAATTAAATACATACACCGAAGGAGAATATGACTGATCGATGTTCCGTTAAGCATGTTACCTACATACATGCTACGTAACTTTATTGTTAATCATCGTCTTGCTTTTCAAATTATAGTGCAACCTCGACTAATCAAACTCAATTTGTTCTTGGAACCTGAATCCTTTATGAACCGAAACAAGTTTTTCTGTTTAAGGTGGGTTGCTAACAAACTGGCCGGTAGCTTTGATTAGGAACATAATTTTTGTACATTAAGTCAAGAATCAAAATTCAGTCGTAAATCGACTTGATTATGAGAGGCGGCCGTTAATTACGAAATACTGCTTGCTTATCTGACAAGGAGTTGCTCATAACTAGGAACTCTACTTTCATGTAGTTACTGTGCATTCGAAAGAAGAAGACAGATATGTGTGATGTGTAAGACTATATCAGTATATGGATTTGGATTTTAGACAAAATTATATTTGAATAAGTGTATTTTGCAGGTATAACCATAAGTACTAGGAATAGTTAAATTTTGGCATGAAGTGCAGTGGTTTACTAATTTGGCAATTGTTTTGTATTGTACTGTTATACAAATACGGTTAGAGACCGGGTTATGCGGCAAGTCCTTTTTTAATTTTATTGGGAATGTTTAATGAAACAATATTATAATTTATATGATGGTTTATTTTAAGTGTTCCAGAGCATTTTTAATGTATTTAATAGTATTTCTACTAAATTTCAGTATTTTATTAGTTCGCTTTATGATATCTTTATATTGGACCCATAACAATTCTATTGGGTTGAAAACGCAACGATACGGTGATAAATGAAACCCTGCATGTCCTGCTTCTTTGGCTCTATTATCTACATAATAATTCTTCACATATTCTTTTGTGATCATTACCTTCAATAAGTGGTTTATCGTATAATATGTTGTAGGAATCTTACTTTGTTATCGTGAATGATATGGAGCGTTGTCTATCACTATCACACTACCTTTTGGTAAACTTGATAACAAAGAATCACAAAACCATTCTCAGTTCTTTGCTTGCGATAGCTTCCGTCACCTTTAATTACCTTATACATATATTGTTACAGTAGGCACTTTTGTTAATTGCCATGTTCGTTCTTATTCTTTCTTTTTCCATCGTTATTTTCCTCCATCAGGGTATGAGAATTATCCGTTTTGCATCTTGCGGTAAATATCTTACAATGTTTGTCTTCCAATATCGCCATCATTATCCATATCGCTCTCACTATCACTAAAGGTCGCTGCATGGTAATGAAGACAAGAAAGAAATGGTAAACTGTAACCTTGAAATATGTATGCAGGAATAAATACTAAGACTAAATGATAAATACACTAAATGTTATATGTATTATAGACATACCCCACTTGAATTGTTTTTTGGGAGACAAGGGTAGCAAGAAGAACAGAATCCTGTAACTACATTTTTAGTAATGTTATTAAAATTCTGATTACCACTTCAATAGTGGTGCTGATAGTCATCTTCATATAATATTGACGTTTCCGTTTGGCAATAAATTATGTAAGTCATACTACACGTACTACATTTCACTAAATACAGGGATTTGACAATCATTTCGTTCTTTTACTCGTGAAATAAAATCGCACTTTTAACACTTGTATCGTAAATAACTATTATAGGTACGTCTAGAATTGACATTTTAGATAAAAACAAAAAATTAACGCTGGACATATAATTAGGAATGGCAGAACACAGTAACAAAAACAAATATAATGTTCAACTAAAAAGGTAATTAACATAATTATTTCATTGTTGTATTAATATTTAGTGGGATATCCTTTATTTTTTAACACTGTCTGACATCTTCTACCCATTGATTCAACAAGAGCTGCACAGCGTTCTTGAGGAATAGCGTGCCAGGCTATCAGGACTTTTTCAAAAAGTTGATCCATATTGGCTGTTCTCTTTTGCCTTATACTTCGCTTTACATTATTCCACAGATGTTCAATAGGGTTTAGCTCGGGATACATAAAGGCCAGTCCAGAATTGCAATCGCGTTACGGGCAAGCCAATCTTTTACTGACTGAGCTGCATGCTTTCGGTTATTGTCATGCTGAACGATCGGTAGGGTCTCGTCTGTATAAGGTAGCATAATTGTCTCTAAAATATTAATGTATAGCTGCTGGTCCATAATTCGTTTAATATGGTGAATTGGACCAACTCCATGCCAGGACAAATATCTCCAAATCATGACTGAGTCACCTCCATGTTTCAATGTAATTTCTGTGAGTTTGGGATCAAATTTTTTGCCTGGCGGCCAATGAACATATCGTCGGCCATCAGATCCTAGACGATTTATCTTGGTTTCGTCCGACCAAAGTACGTGTTTCCATTGATTTATCGTCCATTGTTCATGGTTTCTTGAAAATTGTGTTCTACGTTTTCTGTTACGTAGATTGACTAATGGTTTCTTACGTGCAACTCTCTCCCAAATAACTGCACTTCATTGGGGCGGCGTCTAATTTTTCTAGAGAATACGCCAGTGCTCAATTCTCCAAATATTAGGTGTTTTATTTTATTAGATTCCAAGAGCGGATTCTTTTTTGACAAGCGTACAATTCATACATCTATTTTGGGAGTAGTTTTACGAGGTCTAGTCTTTCTTTTCAGATTTTCTGTAGTATTATGTTGCTTATAGTAATGCAAAGCATTGAATACTATGGTTTTCGACCACTTTAAATCATATGTGGGCAATAACCTGCGCGCGGGCCGGATCCGGCCCGCTGTAAGATTTGATCCGGCCCGCGATACATTTTGAAAAACTCATTCATGTCTGATATCTATCGCTAAAAATTATGAACACTACTTTAAAATACACTACTTTTAAACGTGGCCCGCGAACGTATTTGCACACTAAAGTTTGGCCCAGAACATGTCAAAAGTTGCCCATACTTGCTTTAAATGATCTGCTATCTGCTTATATGACCAGTTTTTCTCGCACAAGTTTAGTATACATTTTCTTATGGTAGAGTCACAGGTTTTACTGTTTACTATTACTACTTACTTATTAATAACAAATATCACAACTACAGTAATAAATTTTCAATGTGCCCACTAAACGAATTCAACGCCAACTACTTCATATTTGCAACGTTCTTAATTATATGTCCATCGGTACTGTAGGAAAAGTGACGGTTATATTATATTTCGTGGAAAACCGGATCCCACGCATCGAGTACAGATGTTCTACAGAGAATTCTTTGTTTTTGAGCCGAAAGAATTACATATACAGGGCATATAATCCTGCTAAATCCGCGGTCATGTTGTTCGGTAGTGAGAGTCTGCGAGAAGCAGCCAAGTGTCACTTGGATATAAAAATAAATGGTAGCAGTTTGTCATTGGTGGACATTAAATGTAACTTAGGATTACATCTTGATATTCCTCTGAGATTTAAACAGCACATAGATTCCCGTATAAGAACATCTTACTCTGCCTTAAAAGTACTGTACTCGAATCGTGACTTTTTGAATCGAAGGTTCAGAACAATGCTGGCAGAGGCACTAGTACTTTCACAGTTTAATTTCTGTGATGTAGTGTATGGACCTTGCATAGACAAGGTTACAAGTAATAAAATTCAGCTTGTGCAGAATAACTGTGTTCGCATGATCTATGGGTTGCGTAAATGGCAGCATGTTTCAGCTAAGATTAACGAGTTAAATTGGTTGAATATGCGGAACAGACGAGAATTGCACAGTCTATCTCTTTTTCATAAAATCCTGACAACAAAATGTCCCCAGTACCTATTTCAGAAGATATCCTTCCGAACAGATGTGCATAATGTGAACATCCGGAGCAGAGGTTTATTAACTACACCCATTCATAGAACTGCTATGTATGAGAGAAGTTTTTCATATCAGGTTGCTAAAACATATAACTCTATTCCGGATTATTTCAGAAATTTATCTTTGGCATCTTTCAGAGTGCACGTTCGGAGGAAACTTTTTGTCAGCCAGGAAGGGGACATGCGCTAGTGGCCACTGCTCAGTTGAAACGCTTACACAAATATGTACCTACCCCTTTATCGACTGTTTTTTTTGTGGTATTGATTCTTTTTTTTTTAACTCTCTTTAATTAATGGGAACGTCAGCGCTTTATGCTTTGTCCTATGTGTTTATCATATACTGATGTATGCTAGTTTGTATCACAAATCCGGGCAGTATCTGAAGGTCACTGTGGGAAGCTCCTT
The DNA here is from genome assembly GCA_023690525.1 of Holotrichia oblita. NCBI lineage: Eukaryota > Metazoa > Arthropoda > Insecta > Coleoptera > Scarabaeidae > Holotrichia > Holotrichia oblita. The sequence goes on along the minus strand of CM043016.1, from coordinate 93,632,380 downwards.
TAAAATATCAGACGCCGGGCGACCATTGTGGACGCCTGCAGGTCTGTGGAGTCGCAGCCCGTTTATTTTTTTACTTATTGTTTTTTTTTTCTCTGGTCAATTTATTGTTGGAGTCTTAATGATGAAATGTAAATTTAATTTAATTGTAGTAATGTAATGTTTAATGTTTAAATAAATAAATAAATAAATAAATAAATAAATAAATAAATAAATAAATAAATAAATAAATAAATATAAAATGAAATCAAATAAGTGTTTGTTGTTTTGCATATCGTTCTTAATTATATGGCCACTACTGTATATAATATCGTATTTGGAGTACTACTTACACATTATACAATCTCGGCAGTTTGCTTTTACATATCACGATTTATATCTATGTATGTAATAGAACTATGTTTTCTACATACAAGTGCTCTCTAAATATAGATACACAATACTTCTGTGAATAGACCTGTTACAGTTAGGGACCTAATGAGGATTGTTTATTACGATACCTACTATTTACCAGATACGTAATAGATAATTTTGTTAAATGGTCCACAATACTTATACTGCAGAGTTATATAATAACACAATTTGCAAAATTATAAATAATTGTGATTATAATCGCATTTGTTCCTTTTGCATTAATTATGTAACATACTTGTTCAGGTATACATGTTACCTATGGTAATTAAATCTGGTACTGTCTACCCACCCTCCAGTATTCGGAAACCCGCCCTTTTCGTTTCTTTAACACGTGCTCACTGTTCCGCATCGTTACCTCGCGCTCACTGATTCGCTTCCCTGCACAGTTGTATATTGTACCCCCGCACGTCCACCTTTTCCTTGCCAGAAAGTTTTCGCCTCTAGCGTGGTAGACATGTCAGGTTACCGTGACCTTCTGAAGCCCTTCACTTAGTTTTGCTCTTGAAGAAGCTACTTACATTAGTGGCGAAACGTCGAACTCGAGTAAGTTTTATACATATTTTTTGTGTTTTAATTTTCACTTTCATTTTATTTTGTATTGTATAATGTATTTTACTGTGACGCAGTTAAAACTCGGAAACTCTCATAACATATTTTAAGTTAGTTTTTTATAATTCTGAATGCAGTATAGTTAATGTCATAGCCTGCTCGCGAATTTGTGTTCTCATTCAATTCTGTCTCAGATAAAACTTGAGAATCTTAACTACAATCAACATCTATTTTGCTACTATGTCCATTGTGAGCAAACTGCAACAGTAGTACTATAAGTGCTTTATTATTTTTTAGCTGAGCATAAATATTTGTTTAATATTTCCTCGGTGAACCAATTCAAATCAACCCCATTTTCATTTAAAATCATGTTTTCGACTGATAGAAACGCAAGTAACACAAAAAGTAGCGCATTTAGCTATAGAGAATTTTTAATAAATAATACAGTTCGTGTAATAATAAAATACAGGGGATTCCATTTGAAATAGGTGAGAAAATAAACATTCCGAGTTATGAATTGCTTTGTATATAAATATTGACTACTCCGTTAAAAAAATCCGCAGACTACGTTAGAAATGTTTTTAGCGCAAATAAATTATTTTATGTGGAAGCTGTACTACGGTAGGAGGCGCTAACTACATACAGTGTGGAACAGCCAAATGGAATAAATTCGATAACAAATAAATGAGGGTGTATTGGGAAAAACACTTGGACACGTCGATTTGTATTTTTAAATGCGCATTTTTTTCAAAAAAAAAATTATACAGGGTGTGTCATGTGACAGTGGCCAATATCAACTTTCTTATTTTAAATGGAAACCCCTGCTTGTGTTTTCAGATTTATTACGAAAATTAACATTAACTCCTATCGAAATCGTCTTCCATGAGCTCCTGAGTTGGCGTCATTTTACTTTCCTTTAATACTCGAAAAATTGATGTGTGGCTAATGTTGAACAGTGGGGCTGCTTTTCGACCAGAATTATGTGGGTTTTCTTGAAACTCAAGCATAATATCCAATTTCGTATCATCACTTACTGCATTGGCAGCTACTTTTTTAATATGTCTTACATGACCAAGCTCGCAAAACTGTTTTTCTATTTTGCTAATTGTTCCTTGGGATACAGGCGGCAAATTTGGAAATTTTTCGTGAAATAAGCGAGAAACTTCCATTTGCGTCCGTGTGTTATCTCCATAACCAATCATTTGTAGAATGGTTATTTTGTGCATTTCTGTTAAATGAACCATTTTTCTGATATTATTACGTACAGTTAACGAAATTCAAACGACAATAGCACTGACACTGATCACTACTGTCATGCAGGCAGACAACATGTTGCTAAGGCTATGAGTTTTTACGAAAATAAACAAACCGGTCTTTGTATTTTTTTAATTTCATATCAGTAAAAAGGAACGCAGCAATGGTTTTTGCTTACTTTATTAATATCAAGAGCTAAATGGGAAATAGATTTTTAGTGTAATGTAGCGAATTTGTGAAATAAAATAATTTTTTTTTTAATGTTAATTTTTGTAATAAATCTGAAAACACTTAATATTTCCGAAACAGTTGAAGATAGGTGTGGAACATTGTACATGAATTATGTCTAGAATTTTCCGAAGAACCCAAAAAATAAATAATATGCAGGGGTTTCCATTTAAAATAAGAAAGTTGGTAGTGGTCACTGTCACATGACACACCCTGTATAATTTTTTTTTTTGAAAAAAATGCGCATTTAAAAATACAAATCGACGTGTCCAAGCGTTTTTCTCAATACACCCTCATTTATTTGTTATCGAATTTATTCCATTTGGCTGTTCCACACTGTACATATGTTATTCACTTCATGCAAAACTTCCCATATCTTTTTAAGTAAATTGAATAACACAGCAAAACCTTATATTATAATAAAGGTAAGACCTAGAATAATCGTAAGCAGTAAAAATATCCAGGGTGTTTGATTTAAAGTAAAGTAAGTTTAGTTTACCCTGTCCTTATTAGGCACACATTTATGTATTGGATAGATTTCCATTATAAAGTACTATGCTGCATTCAAATAATGACGCCTATGAAGCAAATTCAATCATTTATTGAACTATAGGAACTTATATATATACAGTATTGGCCAATTGTGTTAGATACCCTTTACTTTCATAGGTTCGAAAGGCGTTTCCGGCCGCTTTTTGGTCGAATTGTTGACGATCCACTATTCATATCGTTGCAGGGTGGTACGAACCGCACATCGCGAATACTTCATTATTCTCGCTATAGCGATTAAAGTCTTACTTTGTGTCTTAAGCAGTTGCGTACGTTCTACTTTGGTCAATTCACAAACTTTTGGCATTGTTTTACTAAATTAAGTTTAATCCATAAAAATGTAAGTATCCAACACAAAATATCCTGGTTATAAACTCCTAACACATACTTCTCTCCAATCGCGTAGACAATACACTAATATTCAAAATCGAAACATTGCTGCCTGCTTACCTATTTACCTCATTTTCTTGGAAGTGTAATAATAATTATAATAATGGGGTTTTATGAGGGTGTCTAACACATTTGGCCAAGGTTGTACATACATACATATATGTATATTTATTTTGCCAGTGGTTTTACATTTGACATACCTGGAATAATATAAATGTCCAACCATAATATTGGGAAAATTTTGTAGAGACGGTTGATAGTAATTTTTACATGGCAATGAAAATAGTACTCCTATTATATACTTAATCGTAAAGTTGCCAAATCAGAGGGCATTTCGACAGTATTATTTGTAAATTTGGTTTGCTTGAGACAAGGCAAAATAAAATTGTACAATAAGTCGTATATATGATTTCTTCAGTAAACAGAGAAAAGAAACTGATTCCAAACTTTAGCTGTTTATACTATTTATAGTACATCTAAACACTAGTCATATTCGAATGCCATTTTAAAATTCAGATTCCTACACTCAAGTCCTCGCACATTCAAAAGTTGGGGACAAATATAAGTGATGCATTTGTCCTCACCTTTTGAATGTACTACAATGTGCTACATGATTCATTCCCAAATAGAGTTCGTAATGGTGAGTAATTTCTTGTGAATTATTCTTAGTTTAAATTAGATACTATAAAGGGTGCCCACAAACTAGCATACTTGTGTGACATACTTGTATGCCAACATACTTTGATGAATTTCAGCCAAACCAATCAGCTGCGACGTACATCTTTGTCATTTTATGACCACACACTAGTAAACATCACCGTGCAAGCATGTATGACGCACATGAATTCTAGTTTGTGACCACTTTGATAGCCTCTCTACTGTATTCATAATATTGATGCCGCCGGAAATGAAAACAGACAAAGTCAATGTACTGTGATGCGTAATTAAGATAAAGTGAATTTGAAAGAGTATGCAAAAAGGATTCGTTAAGTAGCTATGCATCAAATGCTAATCAATTTTCAACTGATGTTATAAATGTGTTTGTTAATACATAATGTTTCATAATTTTTTCACAATTTTGTTTTGTATCTAAAATAATTTACAAAGAGAAAATAATCATCTTCTAATTATTTAGTAAACTGAATCAATGTCAATATTTACGTTATTCTACACCTAATACGCTCGTTTAGAATATCTTATTTGGAACAGGTTATATCAGTACAAAAGCAGAATTGATTCAGTTATGCAAACAGTCAATATTTACGTTATTCTACACCTAATACGCTCGTTTAGAATATCTTATTTGGAACAGGTTATATCAGTACAAAAGCAGAATTGATTCAGTTATGTAAACAGCTAAAAAGATATTTGTATTCTCTAAAAGATTACCTGCTGCAGTTCGGTAGTTACTGGTACTAGCTGTATAGTGCCTTAGAAGAAGACGTGGCAACTCTCTGTTAAACGCCAAATAGATCCAGGGATTAACGCAACTATTCAAACTATATAGTAGTGTTAGAATAGTAAATTCAGGACCTGCAAGTACAAAGAAGGAAATATTTTTATTTAAAAGTAGTAATCGATTTACAATAGGTAGAAGAATGCTTTAGTCAACAGTTTTAGTGATTCTTAAGTACTAGATATTTTTTTTATTAACAGTATAATTATTTTCAGGTAGGTATTGGTAATACCTTCGGATATAGAAGTATTTTTTAGTTGGGAAATTCGCTATACTACAGTATAAAATTATTCAAAAGTGTAATTTTGATTGTAAAAAACAAAATTACTTCTTCTACGTATGTTCAGTGTTTTGATAAGGTGTGGTAATATATTTAGGGAAAAAAGAAATAAATCCAAAAGCAGTTTGGGAAATGCAGTCTAACATGCGGTCTGATGCGGCAATATATTTATATACATACGAGGGTAAGCTGAAAAATTCGGTAACTAACTATGAGCTGGCGCTGTGTGAAAGCAATCTTTGACGCTATTGTATAGCTTGATGTTTCAGTGACATACGTGTTCAACTTCATGTCGATATGTCAAGCAGTTTGTTGTGTACACTCGTTCAAAGCACAGCACTTTTGTCGCTTCTTAGAAATGGACAATATCGAAATTCGTGCAGTGATTAAATACCTGAGGAAAAGGTATTTTTCGCCGAGAGAAATTCATGTTGATATGGTAAAATGTGTTAGTCGAGTATGCCCCTTCTTTTAAGACTGTGTGCAAATGGGTGAACGAATTTAAAAAAGGTCGTACCAGTGTAAATGACGATTCCCGTTCTGGAGGTCCTAAAACAGCCACTTCTGCAGAAAGTGTGCAAAAAGTTCTGAAATTTGTGAAAGCTAATCACCAATCCACATTGCAAGATATTGCTGAGGCTACACGCATCTCTAGAGAACGGGTGTCGTACATTTTAAATGCCGAATTAGACATGTCTAAGCGGTGTATGTACATGATGGGTGCCGCGTTTACTCACAATACAGCAGAAACTCAAACGCGTGGAATGTTCTACAGTCATTTTCGAGCGGTTTCGGCAAAATCCAACAGATTTTTTGCGCAAATTTGTGACGTGCGATGAAACTTGGGACTACCGTTATAGACCGGAAAATAAATAACAATCAAAACAGTGAACTAATCATGGTGCTTATTGATTGTCAAAGGGACAAAGGATTACTGCACTATACCATTCTAAACTTTTGGATCGATTGAAGGCAGCTATCGTCGACAAAAGGCCCGGAAGGAAGCATAAAAAAATCATTTTCCATGAAGACAGTGCGCCAGTTTATACGAGCGGAAATATTATAGAAAAATTGGCCAAATTAAAGTTCGAAACGCTTGAGCATCTCCCTTATTCGCCGGATATAGCTTCGTCAGACTATCATCTGTTCCCCAAACTGAAGAAACGTCTCGGCGGCATGAAATTTGCTTCGGATGAGGAGCTGATAGCTGCCGTGAACCACAATTTTGAGGTGCTCGAGGAAAATTAGTACTGTAAAGGCATAAACAAACTTGAGCATCGACTAAATAAATGTATTGATTTAGAGGGAGAGTATGTCGAAAAATAAAACAGTTCATTGACATATTGTTATGTGTTATACTTTAGTTACCGAATTTTTCAGCTTACCTTCGTATATTATTGTACCAATAAGTTTCATTATCATCGCCACTACTAGCTTGCGTATTATTCTTACTAGTTCCAACAACTCGCAGCGTTTCAGTTTGTGCAACGTTATCAGTAGTAGTATTGCAAATATTTGTATGACTCTGAGAGAATTTTCTAGTACCGATGAACGTTTATACCTAGTTATAGGCTATGTATAGTACGGTACCATTCGGTTCTATATACATTTTCGACGTTTGTTCCTGTTCTTTGATTTGATATTTGCGTAACAAAACCATGTCTTCGTATATTCTGAAGGCAGTTATTAATTTCTTCTAATAACGTTCTCCTCTGATCTCTGTTGCGATCATGTGAAAGCATAGAATTTCTTCTTGCAGTATAAGTTTGATTTAGAGCTCGAGAGGTATGACGAACAGCTGAACGCGTTAATCTTAAACTGCGAGTTAACTATTGGGATTCACCACTCAATCGATTTTGTAACATTCTATTACACATTTGATCAATTCTGACCGATAAACTTTCACGTTCTGGATCAAGATGCATGCCAGATGGAGGGGGTACAGAGTCAACAATCTGTAGTAACACTATTTGTGAAAATAGGAGCGATAAGGCTATAACGTTACATATGGACGTTCTTAGAGATTGTGTAATATTAATAATTAATTAAAATTAATAACTGTTATACATACTTATTTTTTGTTCCAAAGAATTCTTCCAGTGTAATATTACTTACCTACTTTTGCGTAATGAAAATTTTTTCGAGGAATAGTATCATGTCTCTATACACACAATTATATGATTTTTTTGGTAAAATGAAATACTCGCAGTAAGTGAATTTTTGCTAGGCCAACATTGTAATTGCGAAGAGAAAAATATTTAGTGTCTGATAGAATGTACACCTCTGTGCAAAATAATAGTAGTATCGCTTGTTTTACAAATAGATGATGAAAAACGATTTCTTTCGCCACAAATTGCCTCCCTTGAAAATCGCGTGCGAACCCTCTGTAAAGCGAGTCGCACGCGATTTTCGCCTCTATTTCGTAAAGTAAAAAATTCATAACTTTGGAACCGCTGCAGATAATCAAATCAAATTTGGAATGATGGATGAACAAATCATACTCTTTCTTCTTTCTTAACTCAACTTTCACCACAAAGGAGGAGTGAATTTTTCCATGTGTACCTACTTCAATGCTTGTTACTTTGTTCGTAATTAACTTATTAGAGAAATACTCCATATTTAAGCTCTTCTTGTCGTTAATGATGGACTTGTGGCGAAAGAAATCGTTTTTCAGCTTCTATTTGTAAAACAAGCGATAATATACTGTACTGCTATTATTTTGTACACAGGTGTACTACTATAAACACAAAAAAACAGACGACATTTTTTCCAGTTGGAATTACAGTAAGCTAGTTTTTCCTAAGGCTTATGTACATGCTTTTGCTTTTATATTTCAAAAACTCATTAAAACAGAATGAATATCAATACACATTGCATACGGTCGACCGCTGTGATGCGTTCTTTGGCGAAGCCGGATTGACATGACAAGCAAGTAAATAAAGGTAATGAATATTTAATATTGTCAATACTTTTTTCTCTCGAGCCGTCTTGGATTAGGACATTAACACGACGTAATATTTTTCGGAATTGAAACCTAACGTTCTGTACTTGTAACTAGTAATTAGAGATCACGATAGGTCTGTGGTAGCAATGCAAGTAGTGTGAATACAAACAAGTCAGTCAGTTACATACCATTTTTTGGATGTTGCTTTTATATTATTTTTTATATGGTTTAGAGTTTTTTGATAAAACATATAGTATGAAATATCCGCGTTGCAAAACAATTTTCTATTTAAACTTATTAGAACTTAATCTATAGAAACATTTCAGAAATGATTATTTTATAAGAAATCGAGATGGTGCTGTTGCAACAGTATGTACTTCTTCACTTTAGTTAATCACTTATGTGCCCCAGTCTAGGATAAAATCCATTTCAGTCTATTTTTTGAAGGAGGAGTGCTTGCGTCTAAGGAGAGGAGTCGGTTCCAGAAATAAAACAAAATGGAAATAATTCACTCTATAATACACCAGATAAAATCTTTAGATTGCAAAAGCAGTCACTCTCCCACGACCCCTATTTTCCAGCGTAAGAGAAGTGATCGCTCTATTGAGAGAAAGGATAGATTACTTCACGATAAAATTGCCTCAACATCTATGCTGTAATACTTTATCGATTTATTACAGGCACTCTATTATCAAATTTAGCGCCTACAGTTAAACCTGAGTGTAACCAATTTAATCAAATACAAAACTCAAAGTAACATCTTCCGATAAATTTCGTCAATTATTGGTTATGTTAATCAGATTCAATTCAATTCCATTTGTCAGCACGCGCGTAGCGGCCTAAAAGCTAACAAAACTTACATTATGTGCGCATGCTTCTTCTAACATTTCAAGATTCTCCTACAAATTTCCGAGTGAGTAAAGTTCACACGATTCGTAAGAGAAGTGAAACTTTCAAGAATAGCAAATTCTAATGTCAGGAGCATGTCAGAAAAAACACGCCCACTATTCGCATGATATGAGCATTTTCTCGAATTGGAGAATAGGGGTTCAGGGAGAAAAGTGTTCACGGTTAGTTACAAGCTGAATTATCAGTGTAAAATTATATAAATTACCGAAATTTTCATCAAGCATATCTGGTTCTGGATACCTGAAAGCCGATTCCGGGTAGCTGCAATGTAGTACCGGGTATTACTCCTTTCGAATATAGCCTTACTTGATTTGTTGTTTATTCATATTAATTAATGTATTAATTTCATTGATTATGAATGACTGAATGCATTAGCATATAGGTACGATGTTCAACATATTCAAGCGACAAGAAGAAGTGGGCGAATTAGTTGTGGCTTTTGGGGATGGATGAGTGCAGGTGGACCCGGTGAAATTGTTCCAATTCATGGCCGATTCACGGCAGAACAATATGTGGACATCCTAGGGTATCTTCTTCCCCTAAGGTCCAATTTATATGGTACAAGACAACTCGCCAATATATACCGCTAGGTATGTATAAGGAATTGGTTTGAAAAGCAACTACATATAAGAATAATTCCATGGCCAGCAAAGTCACTCGATTTCAATGCAATTGAAAACTTATGGGCGTTAATGGTGCGAATGTGGAATGAAAACGGTAGGGCGAATGTGCGAACAGTGCACACAAACTAGTGACCTCCGTTCCTAACAGACTGTATTAATAAACGCGGTTATTATACCAAATATTAATTTTTTTAATACTTTAGTTAGTACCTTAGTTCACCATATTTTTATTTTACTTATTTTTTTAAATTTCCTTAGTTCAGTTTTTCTGTAATGCACTTTTATTGCAAATTATACATCTTCATTGCTTGGCACAGTAGCATCTTTATTAACAACAACTTATATAAATAACATCATTTTGATAATAAATTTCACTTTTCCGCTTTCGGGAATTCCAAAAACTCCTTATCTTCAGAAAAATACACAAATAATTGTTGTTAATAAATATGCTACACCAAGAAATGAGGATGTTTTAATTTATGAAAAATTGTTGGCAAAAAGAACTAGAATTTCGTTTTATTTTATACTGTAATTGTATACATATATTTATTCAGAATTTAGTTTTTTTTTACCAATTTCATTTATCTTGTTAACAAAACTGTTATACCACATGAAAAATAAAATAATTTCTACTACGTGTTTTCTTATTTTACGAAACAAAACAAATCAAACTATTATTTACTTTATCGAAGCTCATTAGTTTATGTTTTTATAACTATACTACTTTCAGGATTTCTTATATATTTTTTTAAGAACAAAATATATATTTTGAATACACATCAATTGATTACTTGCATCTAATATTTTTATTTGATCTTTCGAATTATCACTACGTTGAATGTAATTATCCTTAAATAAAATAGACATTTCACAATTTTCACGGCCGGGAACTAAATAGAAAAGTAGATTTAAATTAGTAAAATAGTGTTTAAAATGTAGTTTAAAATAGTGTTTATTTCATAATACACTATACTCGACAATTTACACGCGATAACATTTTTTCTATCTGTTTGAAAGAGCCATTCTAAGTAAACAATACCTACAAAATACTTTATTACATCACCACATATAAAAATAAAAAACTTAACATTCGTTTTTCTAGAAAGGAAAAAAACAAGACATTGTTGTTAATTGCGACAGTTGGAGTGGCAGCCACACTAGCGATACAGCTTACGGAGACAGTGTAACCAGAGATAAGGGAGAATGGAAGCTCAATGTGAAATCACTCGAATAGATTTGTGCCAACTGGGGGTACTTTCCCAAACTAACGTCGCCATATTTATACAGGCGCGAAATTTAAACGCATACGTATGTTATAGTTTTCTAAGATTGGCATCACTAAACAGGATGTATATGGGAGGTATATCAGAAATAAAACAAAAACTTTAAATATATACAAAAAAAATACACAATATATATACACAACGTTTATAAAGTAGTTGTTCGTAAACAAACACCTCGAATAATAAACTGCAGTTACTAAAATAATGAAATTAACCAAAAATGCAAACGACACCAAACACACAAACACTGTATACGATGCAATATGGCTGTTGTAAATAAGGAATGTAACTAGAAATTATATAGAAGCAATTACAGCGCATGCGATGTATGATTGTGGCTCTAACTGGGTGTACTTTTCGTAACTATTGCAATTACAAGGGGTTGGGGATTTTTAAATTGACGCCATTTACTATTGTTGCGCACCCTCTTATCCTGACCGGTAAGTAAACGCGAACAGTCGGTAAGTAGGAGCAACTACTACATCATCAATCATTTGTTGACAATTTCCGAAGAGAGAAGAGATCCTGTCGATGTTTTGTGCATCGGTGAGACTTGGTTGAGACCAGGCGACAGATTTACCCTCCCAAACTATCAAGTGTACCGTTCTGATCGCCTTATTGGGAGGGGTGGTGGAACGGCTGTCGTTGTCAAGCAACACATCAAACATCATCCCGTTGTTGTTCCTCCTCTTCGGTTCCTCGAGGCGGCGTCCGTGGATATCTTACTTCATGGTGTTGGTCCACTACGGATTATCTCTGCCTATGCCCCCCCAACACGGGCGTGTGATACCCACGACTACCAACAACTTCTTTCTTGTGATACTCCGGTCCTGTTGGGCGGGGATTTGATCGCGAAGCATCCGCATTGGGGAATGAATTTGGTCGAAAGCTTTTTCGATATTTGTCATTATCTCAAGTCGAGGTGCATTCTCCGGGCGAGCCGACCTTCTTTCGCCCCGGCGTCAGGCCGGATATCTTGGATATAGCACTCACGAGAGGATTTCCGTCTTACGTCGTAGTGGAGAGCATTTCTGAGTTGTCGCCGGATCACAACCCGATCCTTCTTGTCTTTGGCGGGGAGTTGCGGATGTCTGCGGTCGCGCCTCGTGGGACCGTGGATTGGGATCAGTATGTTAATAGGGTCCGCCGGTACACCGATGGACTTGCTCTTGGCATTGATGGGGTCGATTCTTTGGAGACTGTTGCTGAACGTCTCACCTTTTGCGTATCAAATGCGATATCTGCATCTACCAGACGTTCCATCCCAAAACCGGATACTTGGCTACCAGTGGAGCTTAGGACATTATTACGGCGCAAGCGCCAGGCTAGGAGAAGGGCTCAGCAGACCATCAACCCGAGTGATATTCGTGCCGTCAATCATCTTGCGGCTAGGCTGAGAGACGAGCTGAGAACATACAAACAAAATAAATGGTGGCAGTCGGTTTCTTCGTTTATTCCGGACGCTGGTTCATTATGGAAGTTGGCTAGGGAACTTAAAAAGAGGGACGTCCCAAAGGAGAGCGGTCCGCTTCAGGGGGATGCGGGTATTGTCCACTCCACGGAGGACAAGGTTCGGGTGTTCTCTGAACATATGGAGAATGTTTTCGCTGGTGTCGAGGGTCAACCTCAATACGGCCCTTTACACCGTGAGGTTGCCATCGATGTTGCGCGTATTTCTGTTGAGCGCGGTGAGCCGCTTCCCGTGGTGGGTCGAGACGAAGTCATACGTCACATCAGCATCCGGGAGAATGGCAAGGCTCCAGGAGCCGATGGCATCTTCAACACCGCATTAAAGCGATTGCCAGAAAGTGCCATTGATGCCATGGTCGTCTTGTTCGGTGCCATACTGAGCCTGAGAACGTTTGCGTCCATCTGGAAACAGGCGGATGTCGTCATGCTCCAGCAGCCTCGTAAAGATCCGCTACTTCCATCTACATAGCTACAGGCCGATAAGTCTTCTGTCTAATCTATCCAAGCTAGCCGAAGCCATAATTCTTGAAAGGTTGCGTGACGCCATCAGTGAAGGTAACTACCTTCCTGATGAACAGTTCGGCTTCCCCAGAGGCTTGTCGGCCGACTTTCAACTGCTCTGACTGACGGAGGAAGCGCGGAATGCTCTGGAGCAGCGGCATTCGACCGGTGCGGTGTTTTTGGACTTTGCTCACGCCTTCGACTCGGTGTGGCATGACGGCCTGTTATTCAAGATGCGGCGTCTGGGCATCAACCCGGAGCTAATAGCCCTCGTTCAGTCCTACCTATCTGGTGGAACTTTTAGGATCAAGAGGCTTGGCGAGTTCTCGACTCCCAGATCTATACGGGCGGGTGTTTCTCAGGGCTCCCTTCTGGGACTCGAGTTGTTCATTTTATTCACTTCGGACATACCGCGCTCACCACATACAAAACTAGCAATATACGCGGATGACACCCTGTTGTTTACAACTTCGTGTAATGAAGCTCTGATTTGCCGCCGTTTGCAGGATACCGTCGACGAGGTCGTGGAATGGTCTACGAAATGGAGATTGAAGATCAATCCTTCGAAGTGCGAAGCCTTACGTTTCTCGCGTAAGCGAAACCCTCCTCCTACCACCATTGTCATACAGGGCGAACATCTACCTTGGAGACCACATGTTACTTACCTGGGTATAACGCTTGACTCCAAGCTGATTTTTAGGCAACACTTCTCGAACGTCATCTCCAAATTCTTACGAGTAAGGGCTGTCCTGTATCCGCTGCTCTGCTATAAAAGCTCTTTGAGTATAAAGATTAAACTTATGATATATATGGTGTTTCTCCGACCGACTCTAACGTACGGAGCTCTAACTTGGTCCAGTACTAGCATGTCACAAATTAGGTGTCTGAATGTGTGGTTCGTAAGCAATGCACAGATATTCAGGGATCTACAACTTCCGACTCTAACGGAGTATGCGCTGGCACTGGCCAGAGGGACGTTGGACAGGGCATCTCGGTCGGAGAATCCCTTAATCCAACATCTAGCGGAGCTGGATCCAGACAGACCTCCTCCGCGAGTGGCGAGCCCCGACCTGAACACTTGACCACAGTACCTCACGTGGCTTGGAAACCACGCACCCCAGCGATAAAAAGGTTAAAGGAACAATCGCTCCAACCTTGGGACAATAGAGGCTCTAAGTAAGAGAGAAGTGTACTTTCACATGCTCCCACGTTTCTTTATCGTACATTTGTGATCATTTGAAAACAACGCAAAACAAGAAATTAGTAAAACGTTGATCACAAATGTACACCAATGAAACGGAAGCATGTGGAAGTACTCTTCTCTCTTCGGGAATTGGAAATTGTCAACAACTGACTGTTGGTGCAGTAGTTGTTCCTACTTACCGACTGTTAGTAGTAAATAGTAAATGGCGCCAATTTGAGAGTCGCCAACCCCTGGCAATTACTCAAAACATTGCTGTACAAGTTCGCACGCCGTGAGCGTAACTAAGCACTCATTACACATAAAAAAAAAATTAATGAATGAATGATGCGATAAACGGATATGATAGAATAATAAATTTAATAATTATTCAGACGATGTTTAATGAAGAAACAGAAACTGTTTATTCAATTATATCTCTATTTGTCAGTGTTCTGTGTAATTTCTGACATCGTGCTAGGTAAATATTCATAAAAATATTTCATTTTCTTCGAAGCATAATGTTTAAGGAGTGGAAATTGCTGTTTTAGCTCGTTCTTTCGGGGACCTGTTTATACTTTTATATAAATGAAAGGAAATAATATAGCAAGTTCTTCGAAAATATTTTCATTTTTAGCGACGAGAGGTCGTATTTCCACATTGTTCAGTTATAAAATACGTATAGTTATTATTTTATTGTTTCCTTTTTCCAATTGTTGGCGTGCCGTTTTCAGTTTATTTTATAAATTGTTTATTTTCGTAGTGCATCAATTATCAAATCATGGAAGTAGTAAGTATGTATAATTGGCACGCGTTGTAATGATATAGGACAATATGCATTTCCTATTGTAAATTGCACTGAAGTCACTAATACAATTTTGACTTATGGCATTGACATTTTCAAACATTTGTCGAATAAAGTCACATTTACACTATTTAAAAAAACTACTTTATGTCAGTTTTACTGTCCCAGATCATCATGAAATCAATAGTACATAATAATAATAATCTTGAATTCATGATTATTGGCTGCTAAACTAAAGAAGTTTATCGGGAAATGCACGTGTTTGAAATATAAGGGCGCAATGATAATGCGTAAAATGTATATCAAACCAAAAAGGATTGCACAAGCCACGTACTATTGATTTCATAATGATGTGGGACAGTAAAACTGACATAAAGTAGTTTTTTAATCTTGTAAATGCGACTTTATTCGACAACTGTTTGAAAATGTCAATGCGATAAGTCAAAGTTGTATTAGTGACTTCAGTGCAATTTACAATAGCAAATTGTCCTAGATCATTATGAAATCAATAGTACTATCTGTTTTTAAAGTAATGCCTTCCCCTGCTGATGGATTCATAGCAATAATACTTTCCACTTGTCGTATTATATTCATTGGACATCTTCGGCTAAGAAAGAGGCTGCAGGGGATACAATACAGATCGAACGTGTATATAACGTGCATTTTTTTTAAGTGTTGTGGGTGCTTAGTTGCAGTGACTCCGTAAGCTGTATTACTTGTCTGGCTATTACTGCAATTCTCGCCGTGTAGTTTGGTGTGTGTAAGTTGTGTTCAAATGGCTTTGTGACAGCATCATATCGCCTTTTATGATGCCGCGCTGTTAATCACTTTGCTTCCAACAGCGAATGGCAAGTCGATTCGGGATTAAATTCTTTGAAAAAATGTCACCGTCCCTCCAGAGAATCGAACCCCGGCACCTATCGTCCTCGCACAACGATAGTCAGCCGCCTAACCACTGCGGCCATCGACCCGATTTAATAACAATAATTATAATTTTAAATCTCAACCAGGTAAATAAACATATTTACCTGCTAGCGGTAAAATATAGGCCTCTATTAAACCCTACTACTTATGATGGTCACTTTTCCCACATTATTTCAGAGGCGTATTCTCTACGTTATTGTTAGTCTTCCAGACTTTTATTAGAGACAATTTCTAATGTATATTATAACAACATACTTATTCATTTTATTGAGTAATACACCTTTATTGATGGAGAAATCTCACAAGAAATCCGTCCCAACAAGGATCTTTTTCACAGTAAAAACAAATAACTGATATATTGTTAATACAAAAAACGTTGGCGTAAATAAAATCTTTTAATTCCTGATTTATTTCCACTTAGAGGTCAATAAAACAACAAATAATTAAATACTATTTTTCAAACACTTCGGTAAATTTAAAAAAAGCGTAATTAACAGTTTAGTAGATCAGGCTATTAAATTAGCTCACCCTGATTTTAGAAAAGAAAATTTAAGCAAAGTAAAAACAATACTAGAAAAAAATAGTTATTCTAAAGAGTTTTACAATAAATTAATCACAAAAAGAATAAATAAAATATATAACACAGGTACAAAATCAAATAATAACATATACCACACTATACCATATATAAACAATTTAAGCGACACAATAAAACACGAATTAAAAAAATCAGACATTCACATAACTTTCATACCTACCAACAATAGACATTTATTCACAAATTTAAAAACACCCATTAAACATGGTAATCAAAGTAATGTCGTTTATAAATTAGATTGCAAAGAATGTAATAAATGTTATATCGGACAAACCAAACAATATTTAAAGAAACGAATTTATAACCATCAATACACTGTTACACATAACGTCACCGCTGAAACTGCTTTATCTAAGCACTCTAAAGATAGACGACATAATTTTGATTTTCAAAACACTAAAATTTTAAAAAAGGAAAATAATTATAAAAAAAGATTAATTTACGAAATGATATACATTAAGAAATATGAAAACGCGGTAAATTTTAGAACGGATGTTGATAATTTAAGCGTTATTTATAATAATTTAATTCACGCATGAATTTTATTAATTTTAAGCTCTTGACTAGGTTTTTTTGCCATGCTTTTCCCTAGTCCTTGAACAGAATTGTTAGAGCTTGACAAAAAGTAGATTGATATTCGAATAATTCAAATCATTTCAATTTCTAATGTTGTATTAAATCATTATTCCTTCATTATTACTTGTGAATATAATTAAAATTCGATATATCAATGAATCCTTTGTTTATTAGATAATTTTGTTGATAGGCATGGCAATTTATATTTATCTAAACGCTCATTGAGATGAACGTAGAGCTAGTGGGGTTTGCAGCCAATTTATATTTATATTATTAGTCATTTGACACATATTAAATGTCAATTTCTTCCACTGAAGAAGTTATTTAACGAAAACATATTATTATATGTTATGGAATAAATTGGTATTTAATTATTTGTTGTTTTATTGACCTCTAAGTGGAAATAAATCAGGAATTAAAAGATAAGTACATAAAGGTCAAAAAATACATATATTAATCGTAAATAAAATCAAAATAAATTTCAATGTCAAATAATAATATGATCTGGAATAAATTGGTATTTAATGAATTGTTGTTTTATTGACCTATAAGTGGACATATTTCAGGAATTGACAAATAAGTACATAAAGATCACAAAATAGATATATTAAATGTAAAATAAAATGAAATTTTTGCAAATAAAAATTAATTCTCAACAAAATTGAATTATATACGACATACAACAATACCTACACATACAATACGAAAATTTTACCAAATCAAAATACATTCTCAACAAAAATGAATAATACAAATATAACAAAATATAGAGTTCACGATAGTTTTTCAATAATTTTGCTTATCATGAGCAGCCTCTTGAAGATTGGCAAGCGCTCTTATATTCGCTCTGTCTACAAGATTTTTCTAATAATTAACATATTTATTAAAGAAATTGTTATTTTGTCTATTGCATTATGTTTAGGCAATGTACCGAATAGCCAGAGCAGGGACGGGAGGGGACGAGACTCCATGCCAAGGAGCTTTGTCATCCATGGCAGGACTTTCCCCACTTTCGGATCTGCCAAGCGATGAAATGGTTAGGAAATACAGCTTCGAAAAGAACTTTTCAACCAAGTTGAGTAACGAGAGAGAATGGGAACGAGAATCCTCCACCTACTTTCTAAAAGCAAACACCATCAAATGGTATACGGATGGGTCCAAAACTGAAAAAGGAACAGGTGCAGGGGTATTCGGGCCAGGAACCAAATACTCAGAGCTGATGGGAATATACCCCAGTGTCTTCCAGACAGAGATTAATGCGATTGGAAGATGTGCTCGGGTGAATCTTGACAGGAACTATCGAAAGTAGAGCATTGCAATCTTCTCCCACAGTCAGGCAGCCTTACTGGCGCTGAGTTCTAACATCATCAGCTCCAAGCTAGTTTGGGCATGCCGGGATAAACTAAACAACCTGGGCAAGGAAAACGAAGTTGCATTATGCTGGTTACCAGGACACATTGGAATCAGTGGCAATGAGAAAGCTAATCTATTAGCAAAGGAGGCCGCCACAACTTCGTTTGTGGGACCGGAACCATTCTGTGGAATAGGGATGAGCACATATAAGAAAGAACTTAAAGACAGGGAAGAGGACGTCAGAGCTTCCCTCTGGCACAATCTTCCTGGTCTGAGACATTCCAAGGTATTCCTTGGAAATTTCAACAAGCAGAAAGCAAAAACTATGCTAGAACTAAGCAGGAACAGATTACGCATTCTCACAGGTTTCCTTATAGCGCATTGTCACCTCGGGGAACACATGAAGAGAATAGTTCTGAAACAGAATAGCGACAGCAGGTTTTGCGGGGAAGAAGAAGTCCGGAACACCTGATATCCAACTGCACAGCAATTGAAGAAACACGCGCCAACTATCTTGGCAAAGGCGTTATATACGAGGAAGAAATACCCTCTCTGAAACCATCACATCTGTTACAGTTTATTAAAGATCTCAGGCTGGATGGGAGCTGTGACTGCGGGAAAAACCCGGCAGCTTACACCTCATGTAAGGGGGCACAATAGACCCATGGTCGCGGTGCAATATCACCCTTATATCTACATCTACATATACTCACTAGAATATCTTAAATTTCTAAACAACACATCAGTATAAATAATATGAGATCTGAGACATCTTAACTGATATATGCAAATCGATTAGTGGAAGAATGGCTACAACGCTGTTTGATCTTTCTGGTAGACGTTTTGAACATTTATTGTAAATTCTGTTATATCCCGAACATTTGGCTTGAATAATTAAATGTTAATTACCGGTATAAGTTTAACATTTTGTAGTTGTGCTGTATTTAATAAGTTTATCTCAATATATGATTTAATGGTATTTTACTGTCATTTCTGCATGGCTAATTCGATACCTTACAATTATTTTGAAAAAACCTTACCTTTCATTATGAATATATTAATATCTCAGAAATTAACGATTTTAGATATAGGGAGTGGTTAATAAAAATGAAAGTGCCTACAGTGTCCTTCCTTTTCTTAATATAAAATACAGGGTGTTCCATTTAAATAACATGAGAAAATAATGCATTTGCGTTTTGAATCGCCCTGTACGCAGTTTTCGCAATATTGGCAAAATATCACTTTGCTATGAAACTGTAACAATATAAAAAAGTCATTCCAGTACAAGAAGAATTTCAAGTTGATTCGTGTGGAATACACAGGACGTTGAACACGCAATGATTGTCAGAGAAAATTTACTATAACCCCTGAAATACTCGGTATAACTCAATGAAACCTTATATCGGAGGAATGAGGAAGATATGTTTAATCTAAATTTGAAATAATATATAGTATGTCCCATTTAAGAAAATGTATGTTTGGTTCACCCTAGCGATATGAAACACTCTGTATATACGAAAATAAATTTAAAATATGTAGCTTTTTTTTAATGTGGTAGGTGCTTAGTTGCAGTGACTCCGTAAGCTGTATAGCTTGTCTGGCTATCACTGTAACTCTCGCGGTGTGGTTTAGTGTGTGTATGTTGTGTTCAATTGGCTTTGTGACAGCATCATATCGCCTTTTATGATGCCGCGCTGTTAATCACTTTGCTCCCAACAGCGAATGGCAAGTCGATCCGGGATTAAACTCTCTGAAAAAATGTCATCGTCCCTCCAGAGAATTGAACCCCGGCGCCTATCGTCCTCTCACAACGATAGTCAGCCGCCTAACCACTGCGGCCATCGACCCGTAAAGCTTAAGACTATCTTTAACTTTTGTATACAACATTTTGTGATATCTTTTCTATTAATGGAGATATGGAGCTTTGATGCACTAATGCCTGACCCTGTATACACTGTGTCCAAGATAAAAATGAACTGCATGGGGATCTCGGGAACGGTAAGAGATAGAAAGTTGCTTAAATTGGCGAAAAGTTGCGCGTTTATTTAATTCAATTAAGTTGTTCCGTTGATGAGATATTTAGGAAAACGTGTTTTTTTCAATATTCGTTTTTAGTTTTATCTGACTTTATTTTAGAAGTTATCGAGAAATAAATAAAAGTTCTTCATTGGCACTTTTATAGCTCTACAAGTCTGTATTTTTATATTCTTTGTCTGACGTTTCGTTTTTGAGAAACCATCATCAACAATCATCAAGAAAAAAGTACATCCTGTATCTGATGGCATTTTTCCTTACGAATTCAACGATGTATCACACATTATACATATTTTGTAAATTTATTTATTTTGAGATTCTTTTATAGTAGGCCTGGTAATAATAACGCAGAATGACAGGTAGCATAGGTTTGATAGGGTTATGCTACCTGTCATTCATTTTTTTTTTATTTTTCTAGAAAAACGCAGTCACAAATAAATCACGATATTGCTATAAACAAACACACTACTGACTTAAAATTTGGCATGGGGAATTGCAAGACATCACGAAAGTGTCTCGTTCTTTAAAATATTAAATTTTTTATACGAGGCGTTTTCCACATACCACTCAATTCTAACAATTTCAAACAATTAAAACTCGCTTATTTCAAATACAACACCCTATATATTATATCAGATTTAAATTCCTATCTTCATTCTCATTTAATTGATACCAGCATTCCCTATACCTAAATCTAACCGGTTTTGAAATATTTTATTATTTTACTTAACAATAACGAAACTTAATATTTCAACATTAATAAAGCGCAGGCCGTGAGTATCAAAGATGTGACAACTTAATCGTAAATAGTCTATGTATGCATTAGATATATTTTCACACTTTTCTTCAAAAGTACATGTTTTATAGCAAGCAATGGCAAATTTAGTTTACAAATGACGATTTTATAAATCTTATTATTTACGACGAGTGTAATATTAAGCGGACGTGTCGTACTTTTACAGAAAGGTACCCAGAAAAACCAAACGTAAAACTAATGATACCATAAGGCGATTGCTTAGAAACTGCTCTCAATTTGGTCAATTTAAGACAAAAGTTAATAAAAACAAACCAATAGGGGATGTGCATGCATTGCAGAATGTATTTATTTACATGGTTTTTGAGTAGAATAATGTTTCTGATTATCAAAAAGTAATAAATATTTGACAAAAATTAATACCGTAACAAATATTCAACGATTGAATTATTTGAAATATTTAAAAATGATGAGTCATCGCAAAACGGACATGACGTAGAAGTGTAGTAAATATTCGCCAAACTGTCAGATGTCACGTCAATTAAAAGAAAATCTTATTCTAATACCGGTATCAAGCTGATAAGCACGGTTTGTTTACTGCAAATCTACGTCACAAACGACAGCCATATTGAACATTGAATTGTTTTCGCGCCGCTAATAATAATTTGAATTTATATATTTTTTATTTCTTAAATGGCTTGATATTTCAGCGAAATAATATATTTACGTAATTTTATAGCCCAAAAATAAAAAAATATGATTTTCCCCTATTTAATGAAATATTAGATATTATTTTTTTAAGTAGATAGTTAAATAAATCAAAACTGATTAGATTTAGGTATAGGAAATGAAAATAAAAATAGAAATGAAAAACTCATATAAAATGCAGGGTAATGTAAAGGAGGAAGAACAATGATCAATAACCGTATGAATAATTTCAAATTTAGTTTTAAATTGTTCCTTACTAAATAAACAGCTGCCGCATTTCAGGAACCTTTAATTACAATCCTGAAGTGTGCAATCCTCTTACACATTTAGGATATATTGTAGAAAATGTACAATTTCTGGTAAATTGGCCATATTTTGAGTTTTTGTAGCATCTAAAAATATTGAAAAATTCACACACCTTACAGTAATTCCGGTCAGAAAATAAAAATCTTTTCAATAATAATTTTAAACGTGAATGGATCGATCTCCACCACGACACCAACATTATTTTGTGTTTCAATTACAAGCGCAACCTTTAAAGTAGACGAACTGAAATCTCGATTTTATTTTGTACACTCAGCTTACTTAGTCAGCTTATCACAGAAAACCGTTCTGACTATTAAATTGTCTGCACTAACATTAGATATAATTATTTTAAGGCAAATTTGTCTCTGCTTCATAATTATTGGCATATATTTGCTTTTACAATAACCTCATTATAAGCATTACAGCCTCACTGCTATCTTTACGCGATATTATTTTATTTATTTCAACAGCAATCTTTGCCGATCGATCGACCGATCGATTACGATTATATAATTTATCTCTTTAGAGGTATAATCGGAGGTTTGTTTCTTATTTACTCGTCTGTTTGTAAAGCATACGTAACGTGTTTCTTGCTCACCGTTCGAAAGAAATTCGTTGGATGTTTCCGATTTCAAAGACTTTTCCAAGGATTACGTTTTCTTGTTTCTGTAAATTGTTTACAGTTTCTAGTCGATAAATGATTCTCCTCAGAAGTTCTATACGAGTTTTTAGCACATTATTTCCTTTATTTAGCTGGTTTATAGTTTCATTGTTCAACTGGCAGTTGATAACAGTTTCATCGTGATCACATAGTGATCTTCAAAACTCGTATCCGAAAATATGAGCGGGGAATCGCAGCTGGTATATAACCAATTTTTTGTATTAGATATTTTCCTAGTTTTTACCATATTATCCAAACACTTCAATGAATGTAGTTAACTGTATACAAGTTACACTTATGTCCGTTGTAGTTTCGCAAAAGTCGCAGATTTTATCTCGCTACACATGCAGCAGAAAACAATAAAATATACAGGTAAAATAAAACACTTAAATCTTTTATTAAGAATATTTTCTGAAAAAATGCATAGTTAAGCCACAATTGCTCGATGCTTGACGCTATTCTAGCTGGTAACTGTTTCCATTGTTGTGTTCGATTTTTCCAATAAGTTATCTCACGCTTTTTTTCTTTTGCAACTTAATAGTACTGTATTATCATTGTTATATCTTAGGGGTACAGATTTGGCTGTTTTGTATGCGGTGCTCATTAATATGCATTGCTTTGATATTCCAATTTTACAAAAGTATTAACTTTTCAGTATACCCACTAGCATGTCGCTCTCTCTGAAGTCTAAACATAATTGAAGTTACCAATGTTACAGTGCTTGGCGAAGTACTTATGGCCAATTTAGATTATGTAATTTTGTAGAAAAATTTTAGCTGCGCAAATTAAGAAAAAACAACTATTGTCGATAACATGTGCTAACAAATTTGACTATGATTGATATGTTTCATTTCGAAATTGTGATCTTTTGTTAGTATAAAATTTAGCCAGTTGCTTTTTATTTTTTGTGTAGGTATCGCAGTTTATAAAATACTGGATAAACCCAAGAAATCGAGTGTTTTCTGACTTTATGAATAAATCTCTGCTATAGGAATATTTTTAGAAAAAATCGAATAACTGCAAAACGCCGGAATCAAATTGCAAAAAGTAAAGATATTTATAAAGCTTAAAAATAAGTAAATCCAAGTATCTAAGAATAAACGGGGTTCAATTAAATATAACAAAGTAGATGGCTAACTCCGGTATAACCGGAAGCACTAGAAATCTAAACATATTTTAATTGAAGAGAACATAATCCATTATATGTACAATTCTGATTTTTCAGATTTATATTTTGGCCAGAACCTCATAAACTTCTCATGAACTGTCTCGCTGAAACACCTTGCATATGCACATACATACAAGTTTATACTTATTCACATGGAAGTTTGTCTATTTTTATAATATAAAATTTTCAGGTTCTACTTGGAAAACAAAAGACGATAGTTAATTTAGGAGATTGAGAATGACGAAGTCTGTTTTGTAGATCTATAGTTAAGATCTCCTTTAAAATATCGATATTTGCCCGCTCTGTATAGGTTGTACATTCGTAAAGAAGATAATGATGCATATAACATTCTTTGGTGCTAAACAGAATAAACAATATTCAAGTGTCACCTGAGATTAAATGAAAATATGATTGCTTCGGAAGGAACTGACGCAGGTATTATCTCAAAAACCTCGCAAAAAGATAAGAATAATGTACTCGTACGTATGATAGCCATTTAACTTCATTTCTATTAATAAAATAGCATTACTACATAAATAAAAATTGTCATTTCTTTGTGACGAGAGTCACCCTGATACATATTTACGATTTTTGCATTCTTACATTTTTTCTTTTGACAATATGTAGATGATCCTGTATATTAATCTGAATCAGTTTCATAAATAGTATGCATTGGTCAGTATGCATACTTATGTAAGATTGAATAAGGTATGGATTATTCTTTTTTGCTTTTATGATGTTCTTGATTCATACGTTTATGGTTGATATGTCACGCGTTAAGCCCTTTTTGTGTGCGCTGCCGCTAATAATATAACATGAACGTGTAGCTCATGCCCATTTATCATTCAGTAAACTTCTCAGAAGTCTCTTTGGCCCTTACATTGTTAGCCAGAGTGCTACAGCTGTATTCATCTCTGTTTTTATCTGGTACAGCTCCCGCAGAAACCTAAGGGCTAATGCTTTCCGATATTTGGACATATTATTTACATTCTTGTTAACATTTTGTTGGTTTGTGGAGTGTTAGTAAAATTTATTTGACTAAGGATATGTTATGCATGATGTTTATTTGAAAAATGAAATATTTTCATGTAAAGATAGGAAAAATATTGGATCTGTTTGCTGCAAACCCGAATATTTTCTTCGACTTGATAAGCAAACCGGTCGACATTAGCATAAGCTTCATTCCAGAAACTTTAAATAATGTTACGTCTGTACGGTCAAATTCCGCACTATTAAAAAGAAAAAACGAAACTGGTTATATTGCCGCTTAATCAATCTCGTTCTGTTTAATTATTAATTGTTAATCGCCAGTAGCTTACGTGTGTGACGTTGCGCAAACAGTAGGACTTTCCAGGCTATGGTAATAATCATTAAGTAGATTGGTTAGTATGATTTTTGTCTCACGAGTACCAACAGTAGTAGGTACCTACTTAATGTAGTTTTTATCATATTTATGTATTCTGAATGTATCCATCACTCATAGTTTTTTTTAATATACTTTTTGAAATAGTTTAAAACGTATTTCGGTCTATTTGTCCATTGTCAAATAAAATCTACACACGCAGAGAAAAATGTTCTTGAATTAGGAAAATATATGCTATCGCTGACTAACAGGTAGGTACCCACTGTTCTTTACCCTTGTCTACACACAGAAAAAATGTTATTGAATTAGGAAAATATACTGTTCGAGCAAAATATTTTTAATGCTGGAATGTTTTTGTTTTGATTCAAACAAATGTTCTTTGAATAACTAAAAGCATTTAATACAATTCAGACTATATTTGTTTCAAAGTATGTAGGTATGGCATCTGATAATTTTTCTTATTTGTGAAATAAGCTTGTCTGACACCTGCGTTCAAGGGCATTTCCCTGTTTAGTTAGGAAATTTGGTGGAACCAAATAAGCTAACTAGAACTGTGCAGGTCCAGATATGTATATATAGTCATGTACAAAGTACTGTTGTTTGAATATTAGGGATAGAAAAAACCATTATACAAAAGAATGTCCTAAACGCAAATTACTCGTAGACGAAAATTTGACGCATTGTGTAATTCTAACAGTGTACAGTGTACCTATTACCGTTATATATGAAAGGATTAACGAAGAATTTCGTTCGAGCCATGGACAATATACCTGATTTCATGTACTTAAAACAAAAGTTTTTCAAAATTACTATGCAAAAATTAAAAAGGTAATATATGTGCAAAGAATTTAAAAGTACTACTAATAGTTTTTTAGAAAATCGAAAGGCGGAACATTACCGTAATATTGTCAATCATTATAATAATATAATTTGTAATATGTCCTTAAAAGTACATTTTGTGTATTCGTACTAAGATTTCTTCTCAGAAAATCTTTGCGGAATGATCGATAAGATTGGGGAATACTTTCAGCACGAGATTTTACCTACAGGAAAGAGGTATCTAGGCAAATTACATATTAATATGCTGGCCGATTATTGTGAAATAATAAGTATTGAAATATTTGAAGTTATAAGAGGCGTATACTGCAAGAGTAGCCTAACTGAAAAAAATGCCTAATGTAATTGGCGGGGTATACTGCAAGAATTTGTATGCACCTTTATAGTGCAATAAGCGCCTATGTTTAGTTCTCTACAATCTCGGTAGATGGCTGCACAATGTTACTTTGGCTAAACTTTGGCGTATATAACTGTTCGTAATCGTTAGTGCAATAGTGGCTCAACATTCGTGTTCTAATGTATTAGCTGTGGTTTTGTGCGCCATAGTGGCCTATTTGTTAACCTCTACACATCCTGTATGTGGTTGGTACAGAACCGTACGTTACCATGCATTTTCCATCCACATCAAGTAAGTACTGTATGTATTTATAAGATACTTTGAATATGAATATTTTAGTATATACATATAAACATATGTTATTAAGCGATTTTTTATACCTGTGTTATAATTTAGGTGAAAGCGGTATTGTAAAGAAGAGGTTACGAACCATCGAATTAGATATTGATAGTGATGCCTCTAGTGGTGAAGATTCGTTTGTAGATTCCGGATCGAGTTATAGACCTAACGAATCAGAAAATTCATCAAATGAAAGCAACAGTATGTTTGTTCTACAAGAAAAGGTTAAATACTCTATTTACAGTTGTTTAATTAGTTAGTTTTAGATAACACTCGTGAAGCCTTAGAGACTGATAGATCTATCGTGGATAAGAACGAAAATGTTATTGTTGATCCTTAAAGCGGATAAAAAATTTTGGAAGCGAAACATAAGAAAAGATATGCGAAATAGTGGACGTGAGTACACAAACGTAAATGGTATATTAATTCCTGTCAAACAATTTGATGTTTCTGATTGCCAATGCACTAAAGAACGTCATAAACTTATTACGCTTGAGCAGCGGGAAAAAATATATAAGTGGTTTTATGATCTTGCAAATCACGATTTGCAAACGGCTCACTTATGCGGACAAATAAAACTAATTCATAAAATAAAATGTACGGTTCAAAGTGGCTCCAGAACATATACTCGAATATATTATTTACTCAGTGAGGAAGGCATTGATATTCCTGTGTGCAAGGAATTTTTTAAAAAGAATTTGGGTGTTTCTGATGGACAACTTACACGTGCTTTGGCCAAAAAACGACGGTGATACCCCATATAGAGATAAAAGAGGAAAGAAGAGTCCATACAATAAAACAAGCGAAGAAAGAATTGAGAATGTCATTAACTTTATTGCTAAATTTCCGAGGTATCAATCACACTATTCGAGGAAAAAAAATCCCAACCTATGCTACTTACCTCCTACTTTAAATCTGTCGATAATGTATATCTTATACAAGAAAGAAGTGAACGAACTTGTATCAGTGTTTGTTTTCCGAGATATCTTCAGAAAAAGATTCAATTTAACTTTTCATGCACCTGTGTCTGACAGTGGTCGGAGATGTGATGAATATGAATAAAAAATTAAAACTGAGATTTGTGAAACAACTTTAGCTAATCTAAAATTACAAAGAGAATTGCATTTGAGAAAGGCAGCGAGTGCACGTATTGGAATGAATGTAGACGCTAAATTGGGCGAAATATCTGAGAATGATGTGACATTCGACTTAATATCAACACTACCCATACCTCACCTTTCAACAGGTGTATGTTATTACAAGAGACAGTTGTGGACATACTGCTTACGCATACAAAACTTGTCTAATAATGAGGCCCACATGTACGTTTGGCATGAATCCCAAGCACCACAAGAAATTGGATCTTGCTTAAAACACTACATTGAGAATTATGTAAAGACATCACAACTAGTCATGTATAGTGATCAGTGCGGAGGACAAAATAGAAATATTAAAATATCTCTCATCTGCAATTATATCATACAAAAGAAAATCTCCAAAGTTCAGCAAATTGATCACAAATTCTTAGTCTCAGGACATTCGTATTTTGCTTGTGATAGAGACTTCGGTGTGGTTGAAAAAAATAAATAGAACCTTAATGATATTTTTATACCTGATGATTGGGTTAAAGTTATCAGGACTTAAAAAAAAACAAAATCCCTTCAAAATCGTTGAGATGAAAAGTACATATTTCATTACAACCTTACAATTGGAAAAAAGTGTTACTAACCGTAAAAGAACTGTCGTGGGTGAGGCAGTTAACTGGTTAAAGATACAATGGTTGCATTATACTTTTGATGAACCGGACCAAATTTATTATAAGGCATCTAATAATAGTGATGTTCCTTTTAAACACATCGATACCAAAAAGCGGAATGTTAACATGTTTCTAAGAAATCTTACACTATTGTATCCAACAGGTAGGGAAATAGAAGTAGCCAAATTCAGCAACTTGCAAGATTTGTTGGCCTACATACCACCCTATCTGCAAGTTTTCTATAAACACTTAAAAATAAAAAATGCAATTAACTTAGCAGACAATACCCTAGTAGCACAAAAAATTGGGCCAATATCGGCTCCCTGTCGGCTATTAGTCGGCATGATATTAGCTGGTGTTATCCCGCCGATACAAAGGTGTGAACATTTTGCAATAGCGGGTGAATATCACGCAATGATAGTCGGCCGATATTTAGAGGAAAGTCGGCGCTCAATCGGCAGGCGACGTTGGCCCAATGCTAAATTTGTAGTAAGTATTAATAACAGTGTGACTATAAAATTATAAAGTGGTATTAATACGTACACAGTTTTTACTGTGTATATACGCACTACGTCACACTATAATACCATTACTACAAATTTAATGTTGAGGAAAAGGCCGTGTATACTATTGTTTCAATATCACCTTATAGCATTCAGTAAATGCAGGCAAATGGCAACACGAACATGTCTCATCGCAACAGATACATACAGTAATCCCTTAACATTCGCGAGGGTTACGTTCCAGAAAAACTTCGCGAATGTCGAATTCGCGAATGTTGAGTCCATGTTTCTGTATAAATGGAGGGGTTACGTTCCATAGTGGTAGATGAAAGAACAAAACATATGTGATTTGTTTTACGGTTTAATAATAATATGTATGCACCTATGTATTATGTTTTTTTTTCATTACTCGTTTTCAAACTTATATTGTAATCTACATGTGTATGTACTAATGTACTATGTGTGCACTAATGTGTACCATGTAATACTTTAGTTAATTGTTGCTTGTTGAGGGCAAAAAATAACGAGTAATCTGGGATCAGCAAAAACAATATTTCTATTTAGTTGTGAGAGAATTTTGTTTACATTTTTGTTGTTCTCTTATCTACTAAAGCGGATGGCATGAATACTCATATTATATTTCGAAGATTTTTACCGGGTAGGCTTGTTATTTACTTAACACATTACATATGTACTAAAATATAACGTACACTAAGAATTCTTTTTGGTTGGACGACCTGCCACTGCACATACGTAGGATGGATAGTAGACAATATTGCATTCACATACTTCAGACAATATTGCATTCATTGCGCTCGTCAAAATATGTAAACACAGATGCGATTTGCGGGTCTATTTTAAAAACGCTGTAGCTGCATTTATAAATGTGGAAAAAAGCATCTATTATTTGACGTATTTGAGTAGAAAGAAATTTGTTTGATGTTTCAAGTATTTCGAATAAAATAATACTGTAGTCTTATTAAATTGTTTTGAAAGGTAATTTTATTACTTTTTGCGGTGAACTTTTTTTGTCGTTGAACTAGGGTAAGATCTAAACCAAAAGCATATTTATTATACAATAAATAACAATATCAAAGGTTTACTACTTTTATTTATTTAAAACATAATATAACGAAATAATAATACGTATACACTTATGCTGAAATCAATAATGAGTCCATCCGCCTTTATTTTGTATAACTTCTTCCAATCTTGACGGTATGGACTCTATTAATTTATGGCAATAGTCGTCAGTAACTTCTTCCCATTCCTGCACAATTTTTTGCAACAACAGATTTCTGTCCCTTCGTTCTATAGGGTTTTCCCTCATTCCGTTGGCTTCGTGCCGGCCAATTTAATAATCTCAAATTATTGTCTGTAATCCATTGTTGGACAACGTTAGTCGTATGAATGGGTGAGTTGTCATGTTGGAATGTAAATTGATCATAAAGAGATGTTACCGATGGCAACATAACATTATCCAAAATATCCCTATATTGTAACACTGTCAGGTGTCCATTAACATCCCAAGTAGTACCAGATCCTGCGTATGACATCCAACCCCACACTGCTACAGAAAGCCGTCCACTTCTATTTTTCGGATGAACATATTGCGGTGCAAGCCTATAGTTACGGGGACGGGTAACTAGGCCCGTGTGGGTGTTCGGGGTGCTTTGAAACGTCGACTCGTCGCTGAAGATTACCGTTTTCCAAAAATCTATGGGCATATTCAGATAGTATAGTGCGAAATTTATTCTGTCCACTTGCTCTCAACCTTTTTCTTGGCGTTGTTACGAAACTGGGAAAGGCGGAAGCTGTAATGGCTTCCTTGCAACTTGTGAATGGATGCTCTGGGTAAAAGTGCCTTAATATGGTATCTTGATAAGCAGTGGATATTCTTCGTTTTGAAGTTTTTGGTTCATTTGCAAAAAATTGTATTGGGATTAACACCAACCGCTACAGCACGTAGACTCCATCCGGTTTCCAACATTGGTGTTGCACGCATCCTGTCTTCTATTGACATCATTTTGTTCGACACGTATGCATTTAACTGTTCCTAATGCTGTATAAAGAACTGAATATTATTGTGGTGTCTGCTTGTTTTTATATACGTCAGTGTCTAACATGACTCATCATTCGAGAAAGCATATTTTCGACATTTATCTGGATGACTTGTCTATGAATACTTATCAATAAGCCTGTGTTATATTCACATAAATAAAGATTCCAGAAATACAGAATATGTTTTTTTTGCTTACCTGTCTATGTCTACGCAAAGACCAAATAAATAGATGCAATCGGCCTTGTAAATTCATAAATGCAACTACAGCGTTTTTAAAACAGACACAAAAACCGCACATTCATTCATTGATAAGCATCATCATGCATTTCAACATAAGTATATACTTATGATTATTTCGTTATGTTTGAATAAATAAAAGTAGTAAACCTTTGATATTGTTATTTATTGTATAATAAACATGCTTTTGGTTTAGATCTTACCCTAGTTCAACTATAAAAAAGTTCACCGCAAAAAGTAATAATTACCTTTCAAAACAATTTAATAAGACTACAGTATTATTTTATTCGAAATACTTGAAACATCAAACACATTTCTTCCTACTCAAATACGTCAAATAATAGATGCTTTTTTCTACATTTATAAATGCAGCTACAGCGTTTTTAAAATAGACACAGAAATCGCATCTGTGTTTACATATTTTGACGCGGGCAATGTATGCAATAAGCTGTCTACTATTCATCCTACGAATGTTGAGCAACATGGTGTACAAATACAAAGTGTTCTTAGTGTACCTATTTTTTACAAAATTTATGTAAATGTATTACTTCATTTTTACATTTTTTACTGTTTGCTCGCGAATAATCAAATCCAAAGGTCGCGAATGTGGAATTCGTCTGCATTTCAATTATCACGAATGATCAAAACTCGCGGATGTCAAATTCGCGAATGTTGAGGGATTATTGTATATCAATACTAATAATATAACGATGTACCATTAAAAGCTAAAAAATATATGCTTTAAATGAACTGATCTCGTACACAGATAACAGCAACAAAGGTGTGGTTTCTAATACGAAGAAATAAGTACTTTGACAAATGAAATATATTTAATGTTAACACACAAAATACATAGTTAGAAATATATCAAAAAATAGGTAAAATATTAAATTTTAATGGCTATTAGCTAAACAAAAAAAAGAAAGAGTGTGGTAAATATATTCGTGATACATATATGTAAACCAAACTAAAACGTCAACCTAACTTAAATAAAAAAAGGAAACAGATATAAAAATGTGTATCTTACAGCCAGCATAACAGAATAAGGGTTATAACATTTTCAAATAAACCACTATTTTAAGCAATGACGTGTCGGACTTGATTAAGACCAGATGACCTTCATTTCATTAAAAAAGATATACGAGTAGATAATAGTAAGCTCTATTATATATGTCTTGTAAAAATTTAAAATCACTAACGGCCGTTTGCACCGTCCCTAGTTAAATCAAGTTAAATTATAATTAAAATTAAATCTTGGTTAAATTAGTTAAATAGGAATTTTTAGTTGCACGGAAATCTTAACAAAAGATTTAACTATTGATTTACATTTTAATCTTTTGTTTAGATCTCCGTGCAACTAAAATTCCGATTTAACTAAGATTTAATTTAATTATAACTTAACTTGATTTAACTAGGAACGGTGCAAACGGCCGTAAATAACACATCTGAAATATTTAGTAAGAGTGCCCATCTCTACTGCTGGTAGCAGTACCTACAGTTCGTGTAATCGATCTTTAGACGCACGTCATCAATTTTGATGTGTACGAATCAAATCGGTACTTCTAGTTCAAGTTAAGCACTATATACATAATGCATTAAAATATAATACACATTTCTGACAGTAAACATACACACAAAGTAGGTTAGGATTTTTCTATGGTTAGGATTCTGCCAATTGAGCATTAATCTAAAACACGCATTACGTTTGATTATAACGTTTATATGGAAGAGCATCTATAAGATGAATTTCGCCTTTTTGATAAAGACCTGTTATATAAATCTGTCATATTTCAAATAAGTTACAATTTACAATTTCTCGACATGCAAATTACTATAAACTTTTAATGTGTAAATATCCATGTTATATAAGACTAACAAATCTTAATAATCTACTTGATAAATAAAACAAACTGACATCCTACTATGTATCATCTATGTATGTATAATATGACATTACACACCCGATACAACGTTAAAATATTCATTACAGTTGTTCGTACTAAATAAACTAATATTCTAAATAATAAAAGTCGATACATGATATATTACAAGACGTTTATACCTTACATACACATGTTTAATAATAAAGCATAGCAAGATAAATATTACAAACAATATAACAGTAGATAGCGACTAAATATTTTAAACTTATGGACTAATCGCTTTCAAACTCTTCCTCCGAAGTTGAAGATTCACCAGGATTTATAATGATGGGGTCGATTTCAATATCTGCCAAATGCTTCTCCCGTTGATACCAATCCTTAATTAATTTATTTGTGTGCCTTACACAATTTTCCCAAGTATTTTGGCAACAATGTTCTAATGCTTCGCTCCATATAGTAAGAACATTCTGATCTCGGTAACCGTTCTTTTCAGGCTTATTTCTCTTTACCAAATCCAGCAATTGATATTTTGTTAAATCGGTTGAAAAGTTTATATTGTTTTCATGTACCCAATCCATAATTGAACGAAATGAACACACAAAAATACACACAGAACTTGACAGACAATTAATACTGATGATGTAGAATCTGACATTTGACTAAGGCAGTAGTCTAGATATGATTTGTATTGCAGACATAAGTATTTTGCGCGCTTGAATATTCGACACCGATATTAAATAAGGATAGATAGATTAACCGACAATCTTTGCTTATGTCATCAAACAATGACGTGTGTCTAAAGATCGATTACACGAACTTGTAACTCTATATATCGATCAGCTGATTGGGTGAATGATCGATTGCAATCGTATTGTCAATGTAAATATTATATTCGAGACAAAAATACTACAAGGCGTACTAATCAACAAACGTGGCTACAAATCTGGGGGCTCACTACAAAAACACAAAGCTAGAATCGAAGCTACATTGGCAAACATACATTGTTACATTTATGATGAAAGAACGTAAACTTAGTATCTGAAACGTAATATTAGAATTATTCTAGACAATTCTACTCATACAGATGTTATATGCAGATAATCCAAAAAATATATAAATATATATAAGTTAAGTAACAAACCAATGCAAGTTTATATATTTGTTGATGGTAAAAATTAAGATTCCGTTTAAGAGTAATATCGTAGTGATCATAGTATAAATTATAGTAAAAAGGATATATTAGCTCACGATACAATTACATCATATGGTCAATGGAACATATGCACACAAAAAGTCTTCTCTTTGAATAATCCCCAAATTCACTGTTCTTCTCGATTGCTGCGTTTAACTCATCCCCATATAACTTTGTGAGGGTGCATTTAAAGCTGCGTACTGACTTGAGCAAAATTACGCGCACGAACACCCAATATACGCACGAACGCTATCCATCGCTTGTCAGTTTCTTCACCTTTATCAAAGGATTTGTGTGGGCACAGCGTTCGTGCGCGTAAATTTGCTCAAGTGAGTACGCAGCTTAATATATTGGAAACATAACACTACGTGGTAACCTGATCGATTTTGCTATTCTTCATGGTATAATCTTCTGGGAAACGGCACACATTAAATGATCGTGGATTTCACAACTACAACAATGCCACCTCACAATGATGGTTGCTTCTTATAACTTTGAAGCCTAAAATAGATAAAACAAAATAACTTTTTTGCTCTCGAGTAATAAATTAGAAAATACATTGCTGAATTAATCGTACGTATACAAGAGAGTCTTAAATTAACTAAATATTAAATTAATTAAAAAGAAACTTACTTATGTTCTTAGCTTGCTATACTGTTCTATACCTATACCCCGCAGTGTGCCGTTCACGTCAGAAGTACAAGATGTCCGCCTACCAACTTGACATTAGTCACTCATATAAATAATAATAAAATAATTCAATTTATTTTAATTTATTATTATTGAAGTTCTTAATCACACTGAATAAAGCTTGTTTTATATCTCTCAATAATTATCAGAAATGGAGCACTTGTGACGTCATGGTTCTGTCTTTTATTTTATCGCGTTGTTGGTTGATACTGGGCTGACATAGAGCTAACATCGAATGAAAACATCATCGACACACAGCTAAGATTGACTTGCAACCAATATGAAACCTATATTCGAATGATAATATCACAGTGACATCCGCTTTTAATGACATGTGAATACCTGTTTCCGTTATAAATACAATATCGGCGGCAGATATTCTACCTATCTTCCAGCGATATTATCGCTGTCGGCATGATATATACCCGACGTCGCACACTGATGTCTACTCAATATCATATATTTATTTTTATCCGATCGTGGTAGGGAGTCACTGATATCGCACCAAGCACGGCATATCGGTGATACGTCGGGGTGATGTTTAGCAAACGTTTGGTGCTACTAGGGTAATAATGACGGAGAATATGAAAATGTACTTTACGCCGTAGAAGACCTAGAAATTCTCAGCCATACAAAAGATTCGTCACAGAAACTTTCATTCATAAAGAAGAATACCGAAATTATTAACGGTCGGAGTAATAAAAAGAAAATTATTATTAAAAAGATACTTAGGTAGGTACCTACATATATGTTTTGTTAAGTAACAATCGTTGTTAATTTTAAGGGATATATGTTTACTTTTTATATTTAATAAGGTATTTACTTTAATAATTAATTGTGTACCCAAATACACTTTACTTTCAATTAACCAAAAAGGTTCGTGCAAAAGTGACCTACCATTTTTTTTTAGTACATGAAGTTCTTGAGAAATATTTAAGATTGTATCAAATAAATACCGAAAGAAACAAGTTATTACATAAAAAGAAATTAATTAATTTAGAAAGTTTAACATAAAAGTTGGAAAGTTGAAATCGGATATTTTTTAACTGCTTTTTTCTCGAAACTACTTTTTTGCACTTAGGCTACTCTTGCACTATACGCCTCGTCGATCTCGTTGTGTACCGTAGTTGTTTTATGAATGAAACAACATAATTATTGGCAAACACTTCTCAACCGACAATTTAATTTTAGGGGTTCTGTTTGTGGCTTTTTTTCAAGGATTTGTTTCAAACTTTGTGAACATATGAAATAAAGTTGATAAGAAGTACTAGCTGTACAACGTAAGGTGTAAACGGGAAGATTAATGGGGTTGCAGCTACTGGCGTTAGAATTAAGAACCTCACCCAGGTGCGATGCGTTTTACTTTCGAGTCTTTGTAGTTAACTCAAAACCTTTTAGAAAGATTTTAACTATATACACCACGGTTATGTTTGAAATTAATAATTTTAAATCTTGTGATGTTGCCGTTTAAAAAGTACCATTTTTGTTCTCTGAAGAAGCTGATAAATAATTAGCGAAAGCTTAGAAACAAATAAAGGTCTTCTTAATTCTACCGCCAGTAGCTGTAATCCCATTAACCTTCCCGTTTACACCAAAAAATTTTCTTTTTGTGTGAACTACAAGACTTGATATTGAAATCTTTAGAAATGCAAAGTTTATTACCCATTCGACGTCTTTTATCATTTTGAAATTATTTTCGGAAGCAAACCAAAGGCGAGTTTAATGAAAACATACCTTTGAATTTTCATATTATGTTTCTTAATTGTTTATGCTAAACGGAGTAATCTAAAAAAAAACAAAGTTTTCAATTTAGGTTTTCGGTAATATCCTGAGAATTATTATACAACCATTAAAAAGGTAAACATTCTAAAGATAAATGCCTCATTAAAAATGAAAATAAGGTTTTGTATCCATCAATATTGGATATAATATTTAATTGGTATATATGTATATATAGGTGATAAATACTGAATAGATGTATATTTTACAGACGCAAATTAGAATAAAATCAGAATTCGATATACATAACCAGGGGCGCTCCGACCCGGGGGTGCTAGGGGTGCGGGGCACCCGGGTGGCAAGTCAAGTTAAGTGTTAAATAAAGAAAATGTCAAAAGTAAAATAATTGATATTGAAAAGAATAAATTATATTTGCTAACTACTTAGATATAAAAATCTTTTTTACAATTAACTGAATTTAAACAAATCTACATTAGTTTAAAAAACGCAAAAAAGTTCTTGTTTTATTACTAACAGTTTTTAATGGGGATTCTTAAAACCGGAGTCTATTGTTTGAGAGTAGATAAGTCGAAATGGTGGTATTTCTAATTGTAATTATTTTTTTGGTGATTACAAATTGCGATTGCATTTATTTATATGACTTTTTTCAACAAAATTTTCTCTCAGAACCTCTTGCGAACATTCGAGGATTCAGCTTCTATTTAACGCGAAAGTAAAGAAATAACCCATTGCCTCATTTTTTTAACAAAATATTATCCTTTATTCTAAAAAGTTATCGCCAACGTCGGTGAATTTACTTATACAACAATATTATTTTATTATTCTTGTTGTTCAATCTCATTACAAGCACAAGTAAAATTATTAAAATAAATATTTTTTACAATTCATTGTTTCATTTAAGAAAAAAATATTTTAAAAAAGATTTAGTTATCGATAAAGCAAGGGGGAGGGCGGCAAAATTATTATCGCACACGGGCGGCAGATACCCTTGGAACGGCCCTGTACCCTGGCCGGCCCTGATAAATAATTAGCGAAAGCTTAGAAACAAATAAAGGTCTTCTTAATTCTACCGCCAGTAGCTGTAATCCCATTAACCTTCCCGTTTACACCAAAAAATTTTCTTTTTGTGTGAACTACAAGACTTGATATTGAAATCTTTAGAAATGCAAAGTTTATTACCCATTCGACGTCTTTTATCATTTTGAAATTATTTTCGGAAGCAAACCAAAGGCGAGTTTAATGAAAACATACCTTTGAATTTTCATATTATGTTTCTTAATTGTTTATGCTAAACGGAGTAATCTAAAAAAAAACAAAGTTTTCAATTTAGGTTTTCGGTAATATCCTGAGAATTATTATACAACCATTAAAAAGGTAAACATTCTAAAGATAAATGCCTCATTAAAAATGAAAATAAGGTTTTGTATCCATCAATATTGGATATAATATTTAATTGGTATATATGTATATATAGGTGATAAATACTGAATAGATGTATATTTTACAGACGCAAATTAGAATAAAATCAGAATTCGATATACATAACCAGGGGCGCTCCGACCCGGGGTGCTAGGGGTGCGGGGCACCCGGGTGGCAAGTCAAGTTAAGTGTTAAATAAAGAAAATGTCAAAAGTAAAATAATTGATATTGAAAAGAATAAATTATATTTGCTAACTACTTAGATATAAAAATCTTTTTTACAATTAACTGAATTTAAACAAATCTACATTAGTTTAAAAAACGCAAAAAAGTTCTTGTTTTATTACTAACAGTTTTTAATGGGGATTCTTAAAACCGGAGTCTATTGTTTGAGAGTAGATAAGTCGAAATGGTGGTATTTCTAATTGTAATTATTTTTTTGATGATTACAAATTGCGATTGAATTTATTTATATGACTTTTTTCAACAAAATTTTCTCTCAGAACCTCTTGCGAACATTCGAGGATTCAGCTTCTATTTAACGCGAAAGTAAAGAAATAACCCATTGCCTCATGTTTTTAACAAAATATTATCCTTTATTCTAAAAAGTTATCGCCAACGTCGGTGAATTTACTTATACAACAATATTATTTTATTATTCTTGTTGTTCAATCTCATTACAAGCACAAGTAAAATTATTAAAATAAATATTTTTTACAATTCATTGTTTCATTTAAGAAAAAAATATTTTAAAAAAGATTTAGTTATCGATAAAGCAAGGGGAGGGCGGCAAAATTATTATCGCACACGGGCGGCAGATACCCTTGGAACGGCCCTGTACATAACCTTCGTATATACAGTAAAAATCACTGTGTTCAGTACGTAGGTGGGGATAGATTCGCATCGGTTGCTTAGTTACGGATTTCCTTCTCCACCTCACGAACGCACACATAGACAATACATGTGTATTCTAACTGACTATAGGGAAGTGAATAATACAGTATGTACTTGCAGTTTTCAGTCGGTTAGATAAGAATTCTATCCAGGTTTACACCACGATCATGTGATATTGGCCTTCTTTTCACAATTACTTTATTTTAGCAATATGGTTTATTCAGCTCAGATTAAATTTAATTCAAATACCAGTTTACTGTAGTGTGAAGTATTGTATGGATTATGGTATGTTCTATACGAAATAGATAGGTATGTATGTATATAAGATAACATGGGCAAATACCGTTAAGCATCATATCAAAGTAATTCAGTATTGCAGTGAACTGAAGGAAAACGCCGGCCAGCTTGGTCATAAAACAGTTTTCCTGGGTTGCATTACTACTATCTTTTCTTGTTCTATCAAACTAAGATAATTACGTATTGGAATCTTCAAACATGGCATTGCCAAAAACTATCCGCTTTTGGTAATCGGCTTTGACCAATGATGAAAAAAAAGACTCCTACTACAGATTATACAGACGACTATAACCGTGTCTGCTATATGAAGGTCTTATTAAGGCAAATATGTAAATCAGCAAATATACAATTTAGAAAAAAATAAAAACAATTTATTAAATATCTGAATTTTAAATGTAATCAAAAAATTTATTATGACGACCAATCATGAAAAGTATACGGTAAAAATATGATCAAAATTCTCCAATCAACATAATATTTTAAGTGATATTGTAACATTTTATGTACAGGTTGGGCAAATAAGCGAGGTAAGCCGCTGTATCTCAGAAACTAATGATCGTAGAGAGTTACAGTAAAAATTTTTATAAGTAAAATGGGCAAGGGAAAATGCAGGAAATTATTTTCAAGTTAACAAGATGGCCGTCAGTGGGCGTTTCCACCATTTTGAATTATATAAAATTACGTTTCTCGCGATTTTCTCCAATCAATATAAAAAAGTACTTGCGTTTTAATGTTAACTTAAAGTCAAACGTTTTTTGTAAAAACAATTTTTCTCTATCTTTGGAAATAAAGTGGTGGGGGTATTTGAATGTTGTTTTAAATAAATGCCTGTAACTTCGAAACGGCTTAATGGATTTTGATAAATTTGGTATCATTGAAAAGAGCATTTCTTGGGCTTTTAGGTTTCTTATAATCATGACAGTTGTGACCTACACGGCCGCCGATAGAGGGCGTTATTCGATATTATAACCAAAATATTGGCTTTTATCAAAAAATTTAAATGCGATGATATGACTTTTTTAGACTAGAAAATAGACAAATGACCAACCAATAAGCCTGCGCAAACCGCATCTTAATATCTTTTTCCTAACTCAAATTATTAAAAAAAATACTAAACCAGGAAAATTCATATATCCCCATTTAAAAATGCATCGCTTGCTTTCGATAAGAAGACAAGTAGTAGGCCATGGAAATAAAAGACAAACTCCTCTCTAAAATATTCACAAGAAATGTCAGTTTATTTAGTGCTGTGATCTTAAGTCACACGTTTTCGTATTTGTAAGCGATTTTCGTTTTAAATAAAGTTGTGGTCCTGAAAAGGACCGATTTTGAAAAAAGATTAATGCCTTTTGTGTTCAAATTGCCTGCCGTTATATTCCACACATTTATCCAGTCTTTCTTAAGTCGGCAGAACCGCGGCCTCGATTTCTGCCGCAGATAGTTGACGAATTGAGTTTCGAATTCTGTTGTCCATATCCATTCCTGTTGTTGGTGGAGTTTGAAAAACAATGTCTTTTAAGCGTCCCCACAAGTAAAAATCAAGACATGTCAAGTTGGGAGATCTTGCCGGCCAAGGAAATAGGCTTCCCCTTCCTATCCAGCGTTCTCGAAAGGTCCTGTTAATATGGATTCGGACATTAATTGAATACTGTGCCGGACAACCATCTAATTGCAGAAACATAGTTCTCCTAGTTGCGAGTGGCACATCCTCCAACAAAATTGGCAAGTCGTCGATCAAAAACTCTAAGAAGCGGTTACCAGTTAAAGCTTGATCAAAAAAATAAGGTCCAATAATTCTGTCCCCAATGATACCGCACCACACATTTAGACTCCAGCGTCCTTGGTGCTGCACATCTCTTAACCAATGCGGATTTTCAGTGGACCAATAGTGCATGTTATGA
Source organism: Holotrichia oblita (assembly GCA_023690525.1). NCBI lineage: Eukaryota > Metazoa > Arthropoda > Insecta > Coleoptera > Scarabaeidae > Holotrichia > Holotrichia oblita. Next base: position 93,591,016 of record CM043016.1, on the reverse strand, counting down.
CGGTTTACTCTACCATCACTACTAAAGGTAGCCTCGTCGGTCCAGAGAATTTCCGTTAAGAAATTACTGTTTTCCTCTAGCCATCTATTGACAATAATTTAGTCTATTATCGAAATCTTCTTCATTTAGCGCCTGGTGCATGGTGTCGGGTGCTGTCTTGCAGCTATAGCTGTATTTTGAAAACACTCGAAATAAATCGCAAAACGGCTTCATTATCTGTGAGAGGCATTTTGATTAAAAAGTACTCAAATTATACGCAATCAACAATATTTTGAAAGTTTGACGTTAATTGGCAATATTTTTGTTAGGCGATTGTCGTGTCCATGGCCTACTACTTGCCTTCTTGTCGAAAGCAAGCGATGCATTTTTAAATGGGGATATATGAATTTTCCTGATTTAGTATTTTTTTAAAATAATTTGAGTTAGGAAATAGTTATTTACGAACCAAGTGCGTGAAATCATATTTCGCGAATGAGTGACCACGAATTCGCGAAATGTTTCACGCACGAAGTTTGTACAATATTTTTTTGTACGAGAACTATAATAATAATACATATTGTTAAATACGTTATCGTTTATGACCACATTATTAAGATTAGGGATTTATGATTTTAAAATGTCACTAAATTAATCAAGTTCCAGGAAGTACCAACTTTACTTTTACGCACTCGTGCTTAAAGTGACTTTTTACGCACGCAAATCGAATCGTGAAATGACAGGTTTTGATAAGCGAGTACAAAAAAGATATTAAGATGCGGCTTGCGCAGGCTTATTGGTTGGTCATTAGTCTATTTTCTAGTCTAAAAAAAATCATATCATCGCATTTAAATTTTTTGAGAAAATTCAATATTTTGGTTATAATATCGAATAACGCCCTCTATCGGCGGCCGTGTAGGTCACAACTGTCACGATTACAAGAAACCTAAAAGCCCAAGAAATGCGCTTTTCAATGATACCAAATTTATCCAATTCCATTAAGCCGTTTCGAAGTTACAGGCATTTATTTAAAACAACATTCAAATACCCCCCACCACTTTATTTCGAAAGATAACAAAAAATGTTTGACTTTAAGTTAATATTAAAACGCAAGTACTTTTTTGTTATATTGATTGGAGAAAATCGCGAGAAACGTAACTTTATGTAATTCAAGATGGTGGAAACGCCCACTGGCGGCCATCTTGGAAACTTGAAAATAATTTCCAGCATTTTCCCTTGCCCACTTTACCTATAAAATTTTTTACCGTAACTCTCTACGATCATTAGTTTCTGAGATACAGCCGCTTACCTCGCTTATTTGCCCACCCTGTACATACGCCGGAATATTTCACACATTGCCCTATAGTACCTACAAGCGTTAGTAGTCATTTGATTAATGTATAGACACTTAGATTTTCAGGTGTTAATTTGCATTTGACTACATTCAAATAAAGTTATGAAGTAGTAGTAAAGCTTCACATGTGGATATCATTGCAGTCTATTCTAATGTCACAATAAAAGTCAATACGAAAAAAAAAATTATTCAATACTTTATAAATTTTCCCTCTTACCTTAACCAATGTGTGGAAAAGTGTGTTCGAACGTTATTATGTTCTTAGTGTTATTCTCTTTTTCTCTCTATTGCAGATCGCGCACTAATTCTTCAAATTCGATTTTCGTCAAACTCTCCAATTTCTCTTCAATATGTTATTCTAACTTGTCAACTCTAATACAATCGAAAGTAATAACACAGTACAATATACATTATGCGTGAGAATGACGGAGCTGGTGATACGAGGTAGATGTACGGTGTTGTCAAAGTCGAATTATTGCATTTTGTATTCTCATATCTGTGACATGCTGGCAATTTGAATATAGTCAAAAATATTTAATGTCCACGAAGTTCGTTGTACGTCCACCGTAGATCTACCTCGTATCACCATCTCCGTCATTCTAACGCATGCATGTATTTCACCACTGCATGTCATGCTATTTCCAGTCGTATCTGGGTTGTGCTACCTGTATACCGATTGTATTACGAAACGGTGCATTACTTCATATAAATAGAAAAGGGAAAAGGCTGAGAAATATTTCCACGTTTTAACCTGCTTAACTGTGAAATTACATATGGCTCAGCATTGTATCTACTACTTGCTATTGTCCAAGATTGTAGTTATTCTTGAATAGAATGGTATATTGAAATAGTAGATGCATATGTAAGTATAGTGGCACGTGAATAGAATTTTTGGAATTTCAGAGAGTTTTTTAATGTTGTGGATGTTCTAGGTATCAGGGTAATTTGTAGTGATAGTTTAAAAAAATATATTTCAAGCTTTTAGCCATATCACTTTGTTTTAATAAAGGTATTTTAAGCGATATGTATTTTTGTAAACTAGATTTCTTCAATCATTGCGTCCATTCATGTATTGAGGCTCTCGTCGCTTGTTCGGTACTGATTCCATTTAGCAAGTAAGACTATAAGTTTCAAGATGTATTCACAAATTACACAATTTTGTACGCCAACTGTATTTCTACAATTTTACAATTTACACTTGTCTGGAATGACTTAGGCAATTACAATGACGTTTTCATTACTTCTACAACAATAAACAGCTCAGTTTCTATCAGTGTTAACACTTTGTCAGCAGAGATTTAAAAGAAAACAAATTTCATTCCATTTTTAAAAACATGTTGATTCATTTGTTTCATGACCTAATAGAATCTATTCGACTTATCTCCATCTTCGACTTTTTTTTAGATGGTAAGACTTTGGCTCTCCTTGCATTAAAGGGAATCTTTAGCTAAATATTCCTTTGTTGAGTTTCCAATGTTTGTCTTATCTTTTCCGCTGTTCTGTCCTTGTTGTTTGTACTCGCATTCTTTTGTTGTCCTTTTTTCTGACTACTTACTTCATCTACATGAAAAACATCCGATGATTATATTAAGGTTTGCAAAACATCCTAGCCAATATGCTGTATAACTAAATATAAAGTGTGGGTGTAAACATTCATAATTCGTTTCAATAATATCACCGTAATTAAATTTCAAACGTCGTACCTTTCTATGGGACGCTTACAGCAATTATATAAAACAAGCCTTAGAACCCCAATTTAACACTTATGAAAACTAAACGGATACGCGTAATAATAAACTATATTTGCTCTTGAGGTTCAGTACGATCAATACTTGTAATTATATTACATAGGTTTCCTTGGCATATAAATCATATATTCGGTGCTTCGGTTTAAAGCTCTGACTTAGTTGTACAATATTGCTTTGTTCGTAGATTTCAAACTTGACCTTTCTGCCAAACACGCTATTGTTAGAATTCTAGTTTGATATCAATTTTACTCTCCAAAGTTCCCAAGTTTTTAATGTCTGCTGCAGAGACAAAGTAAACAAATCAGCCTCGTTTAGAGCATCTACATACACCGAAAGTAGTCCCATTAAGTTACTGGTATTGTAATAAGAGGTAGAGTAAAACTATATCTCCAAATTTGCATAATATAAACTAACTTATGTACCAGATTAAATGCCAGTTTTTCAGTGGTGAATTTCCATTTAATATATAATGATTGGACTTTAAAGCGAATTTAATTTCTCTAAAAAGGATTACCGCCGATGGACTCCTTTAGAGTAGGTACTACATTTCGGTTTAAAGCAAAGCTCTTATTTATGAAATATATGTACATTCGCAGCTAAAAAAATCGTATTTAATTTGGAAAATATGGTACATATACAAATTGGAAATAAACGAGCGTAGTGATAAGTAGATTAGGCAAAGAAAGGTAAGGCTCAGTGCAGTGCGGGGAGAAACGTAGAGCGGTGAAGCGCGTGGTAGGAAAGCTCGAGCGTCCATATCAAAGCATACTTGTCCAGTATTATTCCATGGTCGTTGTGAGTGCTTATCAGTACACACATACTTGTCGCATTTAGGGACGTTTCGGAAACGGCGTATTTCCAAGAAAATAGAAAACGTAATAGCGAGTATGCCAGATAGGCCTAGAATAGGAAGACTATAGAATTAAATGTGTAAGGTGCGACAATTGTTTGACGTATACCAGCAGGTGGAAGTGTGAGCGCCACCTAAAAAGTATAAAACACTGTTCTGCAGTCTGTGACAAACTAAACAGCGAACAAATAACATTTGATATAGGTGTTTGTTTTATTCTATGTAATCTACTGTAAAGTCACGAACATAAATGATGCAAGCAGTCTAGTGATAAGCTTCGTAGGTTAACAACAGTCAATGCTCTATTATAACCGGTTTCACTCCACATAATCATATACGAGTGGTAGGGGATTCATTTTAGTCACATGCTAACAGTCCTGTCTACATAGACAAAAAGGCAGAGTGTGACAGAAAGCATTTTACACTACAAGTGTTTGGTTAAAATAAAATAATTTAAGTTACTGCAACAAACTTCTACAGCATTTTGAAATTTTGTTTCATTGTTTGACAGTTGTCAACAATGCAGTGGATCTAACGTGTGTATTGTGCGGAATAATTTTTCATCTTAAATTCAGTTAGCGCCGTGGAAAGACGTTTTAGACTATGTTTTATTTTAGGAGATAGTCTTTTACGCTTTTTCGCTTTATTATTTATTTATGACCAAACAAATTGCAAAAGCAGTTTTTGAATCAGTTTTTTCCAGGGCGATGAATTTCAATCAACTTTATAAGCAGCTTTAAGAAGGTGTCTTAAAGCATAAAGGCAACTGTACAATCCTTGGAATTTAGAAGAATTGAAGAAGAATATGACCACTGAAATTTGTGCAATTACTCCACATATGCTCGGGAGAATTATGGATAGATTCCGAGTACATATGTAGGTAAATAGATGGGAGACACTTTGTATATAATAAAGGGTCTTTCATTAAGCGCTTCCTATCTTTAAATTTAAATAAAACAACGTGGGTGTGAGATATCATCGACATTCTGTATTCGTTTGAAAGGACTATCGATTCCATTACTTATGGAATATAGCATCAGGCAAATATCTGCCGCGGCTTCGCTGGGTGGCGCGCATTTGGGATCTCCAATTTTTCATGACTCTGACGCACAAATCAGGTTGAATTTGAGCGATGGCCTGGGTTATGTTGGCTTGGAGAGCCGTTGTGTGGATTATTCGCATAGACCTGCGACTTAAGAAAACCCCACAAGAAACAGTCTAACGGGGTCAAATCGCACGATCTCGGTGACAAGTTCACATCACCTCCACGTGAGATAACACTTTTCTTAAATTGCTCGAGCAGAATGTCCAGTGTGGCAAAAGCTGTGTGACACGTAGCGCCGTCCTGTTGAAACCACATGTCATCTATGCCCATATCATCCAATTCAGACCGAAAAAAGTTGGTCATCATCGCCCTATAGCGTTCGCCGTTGACGGTGATGGCCTGGCTAACGTCGTTCTGAAAGAAATATGGACCGATGACGCCGCAGGCCTCTTGGATCTCATGTGGATTGGTATCATCCCAAATTCGGCAATTTTATTTGTTGATGCACCTATTCATCCAAAAATGGGGCTCATCGCTGAAGATAATTTTTTAATGAAAATTAGGATCAACTGCTCCAGGGTATAATCAGCGAACACACGTCGTTGTCTATGGTCATTTACCTTTAGCTCCTGTCGCAGTTAAATTTTGTACGGGTGCAGCCCAAGTCACGACGCAAAATTCGCCAAGTTGTGGTCTGCGAAGGCCAAGTCCTTGTGAACGACGCGAAATAGACTGCCTCGGATTCTCCTGCATACTATCACGAACTACGACGATGTTTTCGGCAGATCTCGCATTTCGTCATCGTACGGATGTTGCTTTCTTGATTACTGAACCAGTAGCCTCAAATTTATCCACCACACTGCGAAAAGTCCTCTCGGTAGGACGATTACGACGACCGTAAAATGGTCGAAGCGCGCGGAAAGTTGTCCGAATAGAACACCCATTTGGATAAAACAATATTATTATCATTATCGTCAGTAGCGTACGCATGCAATTTTGCATTTAATTTAAATTATAAGAAAAATTTACGCCGGTTAAGTAAGCTCGATTGTGACATATTTATATACAATAGGACTGCATACTAATCTGCAATTCAAGGTTCTTTTTATTCATACGGTTAGCTGTCGATCGCAAATCCAATAACGGCCAAAATATCTACAGCTGTGTATGTGGCATCAATATGCCAGCTCTAGTATTTATATTTCTAATAAGATTGATTTATGTTATATCTGTTTCACAATATTCGAGTTCGAATGGCACTACAATTTTATTAGCAATCAATCTTATGTGTTATCGACGTCAAATAACAAACATATATAAATCGCAACCAAGAATATCTCTATGTGAAGATAAGTTGGATAATTTCTAGATTTAAATGAATGAGGCATGTTGGTCTTGTCGTTGACTACCATTCAAAATCTTTTACGCAGATATTTTTTTTCAAAACGTTCTCAGCCTCTTGACTTTGAAGATATAGCATCTCACACAAGTTAACTGTCGTCGGGGTCTGGAGGATGAAGATCTTGTACTAATGAGATAAGTACTGATTAGTTATATGTGCATTTTTCAAAAAACCTAATTATCTCCTAAACTATCATTTTAGTTATAGGAAATGTGATATATAAAAGATATAAAATTAGACGCCGAAGACGACTCAGTAATAAAATATAGTGGTGCAATTTGAAAATTGAGATATAGTTCTTTAAAATTTCGAAAGTTAACGTGCCATAGTAAACTAACTACACAATGTAGGCAGCCATTTTTCGCGTCAAAACATATTTCAACATGTTGTTTAAGCATATTATGGATCCTAAATTGATATCCGAAAAATCGAGTATTCTCTGATTTTTTGAATAAATGTCTTTCATAGCAATTCTTTTTTAGAAAAAATCGAATACCTATAAAACGCTCGAATAAAATTGCAAAAAATATAGGTATTTATAAAGCTTAAAAAGAAGTAATTCCAAATATGTACAAATATACAGGCTGTTTAGTAAAAATAACAAAGTAGATAGAAATTTATATTTTGCCCAGAACTAAATTTCTAATAAATAGTCTCGCTGACACACCCTGCATATCAGATGTGCTAAGTTATACTAGAATAATATATATTCTTTATACGATAATTATAGCTGAAAGTTAGTTTCTAGACAGTTGCAAATAATTAAGGATAAAGATTGATCGTGTGTAAACATATGAATTATTGATTAAAACGTCGTCTTTTATTACATAAATGCAATTTTCGCGAGCTGTTAGGGATGTCAACAATCTTTTCAGCCGTAGTTACTCGAGCTGTGCGATTCGAGACTTACATAAACTCGTTCAGAATTTTCCTTTCCGATATTGCGGTAGTCTGTGTTAGACGGAATGCCATCGCTTTTCACTTATATACTTTACATAAAAACGGTGGATTTAAAACATTGTATTGTTATTGATGTAGGCTTCATATATAAAAAGTATATGTAGCATGAAGAATTTTCAAATAAGCTGTATAAACCGGGCAAACAATATAGTGAATAATGCAATTCAAACACGAAATTTGTAACCCAAAAACATTTTTATTGAAACAATATTTTGACCAAAATTCTAATACCGTTTCCTGGAAAACTTTAAACAATTCCTTATTTTAACTCTCAAGAGAGTACACGGAATATATGTAAATAGAATACGATAAAATTTGAATGGTTTTATAAAAGTGTTTACGGGAAAGCATAACTTTTGGCCATGTCCCAGTAGCTTACAAATTACATTGTGGATCATAGTTGTTTAGCGTTACTTCTATCTTATTTTGCAATTTTTTGTATTTTATTTTTATTTTATTTTTACTTCGTTCCATTTAATATATTACAAAATACGTTGGAAACGTCAAGTGTTTCATTTAGGTTTGTTCGATTTGGCTTCGGCAGTAAACAATTTAACGCACGCTCATGCGCACTTGCAACGTTGCTGTTCGGTTTGATTCGCGTTAATTTTATGCGGCGAGGAAGCTGTTCGATTAGAAATATCAAGTTTTGCAGTTCGACGCTAATACACTCTAGCGTCAAGAATTTTTAATCCACTCCATGAGCAGATTTTCGCTGTAAGAAAAGAGATAGGTAGCTCGGAAAAAAGAGTAGGATAAATAATCCTTTCACTAACCTTGCATTTTCAAATATATCGTCCGTTGTTGGTTGTTGTGTACCCAGTGCCGTATACCATACCAAGTTATAATACCGTTTAGTTAGGGCAATTTAACTGAATATGAGTTGCGCGAACGAAGAACAAAATGGAAATGGTAATTAATACATACATCAAAATACATATTTTGTAACAAAACTTAATTCTAGCAGATAGACCTCGAATTTATTGGTCAAATGCAATGACCAAATTATTAACAAGTATGTATAAGGAGTTTTCTCCAAAAGTTGGAAAACATAAAGAATTAGCTACATATAATAAATTATACGAAAAAATTTATGAAGAAATGGCAACAAATGGATACTTTCTAACAGCGGCTCAAATAAAACAGAAATGGGATAGCTTGGCTAGGAGCTATAAAGATACAACTATAAGTAATAAACAAACTGGACAAAAGCGCAAAACATGTGCTTATCAAGAGTAAGATAATATGTAGTTAGTTAATTTGTATATACATATGATTTTTTTCAGAGAATTACAAGAGGTTTTTAAACATAAAAGAAATGTATATCCTATATTATTAGTTGACAATAACCGCACTGTTAAAGATAATACATTGCAGTTGAATAGTATCAATGTTGAAGACAGCAAGCCATTGAGTACAGCATCGACATCAGCTGTAGGCAAAGAAAATGCAAACTTCGCAGAAGCAGCAAAAAAGGATGATTGCACTGAAAAAAAACAAAAGCGATTACGTTCATCAGTTATTGAAAATCAAATGAAGCAGAAAGAAAGACATCATAAAGAAAAAATGGAGGCTTTAAAAGCAATAGCTGAACATAAAAAACAAGTCGAAATAAAAAAAGACCAAGACAGAAAATCACTAATAACACGGCTGGACAATTGCTCAGCGTCATAATAAACAATTAGTTTTTTGAAATTAGCATTATTATTTATTATCAGATATTTATTAATTTTTTTCCCGTATTTTAAGAATAATACTTATTTTTTTAGAAAAAGAGAATTATATGAAATAATATTTATTTTCAGTTGTTACAAATATTTAAGTAAATATGTACATGTGTATAATTGCATTTTTTATTTTTACTGCCTCGCCCAAATTTCATTTGCTACAGCATCTCTTCTTGCTCTTCCTTCTGCGTTCTCATAGGGTTCGTCTAAATCGTACTCTAAATTTTCTACATTAACATCAATTTCATTTTCTTCTATATAAATAAAGTCATCATCACTAGCTAAATTATGGAGTACCACGCAGGCTTTTATAAATAAATCAATTAATTTCAATATTTCTGAATTTAAGATGGTACAAATATCGAAATCTTTGTTTCAAGATACCGAAAGCATGTTCAACGCCTATTCTAGCTGAAGAATGTTTATTGTTATATAACTGTTGAATAGGTGTCAGGTGGCCATTATCCCTGTATGGTGTAAGACACGATCGCTTTAGTGGATATGCAGAATCCCCCAAAATATATCCTCCTACAAATATAAATAACATCTATAACATGACAAATGAATAGTAAAATACCTTGGCATCTATCTTCGAGTAAAGGATATAGTGTGGAACTCCTAAATACTCTAGCATCATGAACCGACCCAGGGTAACCTATGCATATATCAATGAACTTCTTTCTTTCATTAACTACACCTTGCATTTGGACAGAGTACTGATTTTTCCTGTCAATATATGAATCTGGATCTTCTGCTGGTTTATCTATTAAAATATGACTGCCATCTATAAGCCCTAAAAAGTCACAATATAAATATGTTGCTTTAAGTAAATGTACAGTTAACATTACCAACTACATTCGGAAACCTTTTATGATTCTCAAAGAAAGCTTTGGTACTTTCAATATCTTCATTGCTTGGCCAGGTGATAATATACGGTGATATGCTGCATAGCCATTCAGCTACTCTATTTGTGATAATAAATAATGTACTAAGACTTATATCAAATATATTCATTATTGCACGATAGCCACTAGCTTCATGCCCAGCAAAATATAAAAAGATCAACAGGTGTTTTGAAGCTGATGTAGCTTTTTTGCCAGCTAAAATATTTTCAATTAATATTATTACAAACCTTAAGATAACCACATTATAGAACAATTACTGGCAAAAATATGATTTTAATAAATATTATACAAATAATCTAGATGGAAAATTCTATACTGTACCTATATTTATCTACCTGGATATGTATTAATTTTTAAGTACAAGTCACTCTCCTCAAATCTAGGTACTAGTTCTTCATATAAATCTGAAATAATTAATAATTGTACACGTGCATAAAATATACAATAGTTGGCATACTTCTCTTTATTCGAAACTGTTGAATAAATTCTTTCTCTGTGTAAGTTGCTACTACCTTAAGGAAATTTTTAATACAGTGTCGATTTACATGGACAGGCTCATCACTGCTGTCACTATACCACTCATACTCATCGCTTTCGTCCTCCGAAAAGAATAAGTCTAGCAGCTCTTCCATTTTTTTTACAGCAAAGTTACATACGAGCGTTTTTAATTTAAATACAACAAATAACCTCAATCCACAATTAACTTAATTCACTGCCAATGCTGCCAACGTTTCCACAAGTTCACCAATCTCGTAAAAAATAACTAGATGGTTACTGTTCGTGCAATAACGCAAATCAAACGGTCTCTAAAACATGTTGCAGACCATTGCAGCAGCGTTAAAACGTCGCGTTTACTCTGCAACTAGTGTTTAAAAACTAAACGCAGCTTCAAAATATTTGTTGCTTGCTGTAAGACGCAAATGACCAAATCGAACAAACCTATTACAAATATGTATAAGAAATACAGGTGCACAACATATATATATATATATATACAGGGTTTCCACGGCCGGGTGGGACATAGGGAGAATACATGTAAAATCGGTTTTCGGTGAATATTATCTCCCTAATACTATTTCATCCAAATTTAAGTGCCGAATATTATAACTGGGTTAACAATGAACATTTCCACAATCATAGTACAAAGAAAGTCATTTTCATAAAGCCAAAAAAATTATTATTTTTAAACCTATTGTACGTGAAGTCCTAATAAGGCTTTTAACACGTAAGTTAGTGCAAGCGGCCGTGGCGCAGACGTTCACGCGACGCCTTAATAACGTAAGGCACATATTGTTTGGGGTTCGAATCCGAGAAATGAATTTTATTTTTTATATTTTTAAAAACTTGATTAAGTTTTGTTGTTTATTTTGACAAATTATTCGTCGTTAGTAACAATTAAACATCGAATAATATAATAGCACGTGATCATTTTTGTTACTGTAAAAATTATTCATTATTTACCTTAATCCTCAAAAAATCCATTTTATAGTCTTCAAAATCTGTGGTTTTTGTAGTGTTATTGAATTTGTAGCATTATTGTTGGAGATAAAAAATAAAACTAATCTGCCGGGATTCGAACCCTAAACAATCCGTGCATTTGCGTTAAGCTATCGCACGAACCATTATGCCACGGACGCTTGCACTATATATATACATATACATACATATACATACATATACACAGACTAAACAACCATAACAATTAAAGTTAAAAACTTCAAGTCATCATATACCTAATACTACAAAAAACTACACATATAAACAATGTAACGTTAAAGTCAGAGTTGGCTTGAAAAGTATACAGTGTGTTTCACTTTTCATGGGGACACCTAAATAACTTTTTTATTTTGAAAGTAATCAATATAAAATTTTTATCAGTTATGTAGGCCACGACAATGCATCTTTTCATATGAATAGAGTTTTTATAATGTCAAAATCTAGCCAACTACGATTAAAATAAAAAGTAGCGTTTCAAGTCGGGTCATAGTAGCGATTAAGATAGAGCAAAAAAGTATTAAGAAAAGTTATTACAAATCACTCAAGAACTCCAAATACCAAATTTCTCTGAAAAATTTGTAATTTTACATTTTTCTCCATTTTTATGCCATCAGCAGATGATAATTTGTTATTGCAATAATAAGAGTGCCATGAAACAAGAAAACGATTCGCAAATTTTATTCAGTATTAAAGAACAAAATATAGCAACAATTTAACGAACAATATTTTAAATAGGATCTTTTTCAACTAGATCACCTTGAAGACGGATACATTTTTCCAATCGTCTTTTGTGATTCAGTACAACTCGTCGTAGTATTTCTGGGGAAATTTCCCGGCAGGCTTGTCGGATTCTCTGACACAGTTCCTGTATGTTTTGAGGTCTTGATGCATACACAACATTTTTAATAGTTCCCCAAAGGAAAAAGTCAAGTGGTGTAATGTCAGGCGATCTAGGAGCCCACTCTATTAACGGGCTATTACGACCTATCCATCTTAACGGAAAGTTCTCGTCTAACCATGCTCGCACTATTCTTGCGTTATGAACCGGGGATCCATCTAGCTGGAAGTACAAATCTCGCCTCTCATCCAGTGGTAAATCATCAAGCACATCCATTAATTCAGTATTTAAAAAATGTAAAAACCTTTCTGCATTTAGCGTGTCAAAAAAGAAAAACGGGCCAATGATTAGTGCATTTAAAATTCCGCACCACACATTAATTTTCTGTGAATATTGTCTTTTACAGTTGATGACCCAGTTTAGGTTTTCTGTTGCCCAGTATCTACAGTTCTGGGACGAAACTACACCGTTAGTAGTAAATGTAGCTTCATCACTAAACATAATTTTTTTCAAAAATTCTCTGTCATTTAGATAATTACCTTGAGCCCATAGACAATACTCCATTCTTCTATGGAGATCTCTATCTTCAAGAGTGTGTAAATATTTTGGCTTATACGGTTTCAATTTGTGACGACGGAGACATCTCCAAATTTTAGAGTAAGAGATATTTAAATTTCTAGCCATATCTCGTAAACTCGTGTGAGGATTATTACGATACGCTGCTAATATTACTGCATCTAAATGGTGTTCTCGATTGTTCAATCCTCGTGGACGTGGTTTAGTAACATTTCCAGTAGTGTTGAAAATATTATTCAAGTATGCAACAGTTCGATGACGGATGGGTGGACGTTCAGGGTGCCTCGCGTTAAACTCTAGCCGCCTCTCGGGTAGAACGTACATTGTCACCAACAATTCGAATAATTTCTACTTTTTCAGCAATACTTAAATGTCTATCGGCCATTGCTTAGCAAAGTTCGATAGTTGCAACTGAAGTAAACTGTTTAGTGAATTGACGTTTGATGTTTGACGTTTGAACTGATGAATCGTTTTCTTGTTTCATGGCACTCTTATTATTGCAATAACAAATTATCATCTGCTGATGGCATAAAAATGGAGAAAAATGTAAAATTACAAATTTTTCAGAGAAATTTGGTATTTGGAGTTCTTGAGTGATTTGTAATAACTTTTCTTAATACTTTTTTGCTCTATCTTAATCGCTACTATGACCCGACTTGAAACGCTACTTTTTATTTTAATCGTAGTTGGCTAGATTTTGACTTTATAAAAACTCTATTCATATGAAAAGATGCATTGTCGTGGCCTACATAACTGATAAAAATTTTATATTGATTGCTTTCAAAATAAAAAAGTTATTTAGGTGTCCCTATGAAAAGTGAAACACACTGTACATATGTTATAATAAGCTATAATATAATATTTAGAACTGTATTTGTATTTGTGTTTGTATTTATACTCGTATTCCTACTCGTACTTGTTCTCGTACTCATACTCGTATTTGTATTTGACTTTCGACACATAGGAACTAAGCAACAGCGGAATTGGCGACAGTGAATATAGTGGCGGCCTCAGAGAACTGATTTCTTATTGTAAGTTTGGGGGTTGACGTTATACCTCACGTAAACTAGTGCTTACGTCAAGTTACAGGTTTACCTAGTGAAAATTATGGGATAGAATGGTTTAAATGTTTATAAAAGTATATACATTTAAATATTTCTAGCTAATTACAAGATTTTCATAAAATGTTTTCTGAACTTCGACAAGATTTTGTTTCAAGATTTGTTTTCTGTTACAAATAATTATTGCACCTGCCCCGTAATGCCAAGATTTGATTTATTGACAAATAAAATAGTATATATGGTATGTGAATACAAAAATACATTCTTATAAAGCTATGCGAACAGTGCGGTTCGACTTTTAAGCTCCAACTGTACTAAAGCAGCAGCATGCTACTCTGCAATGTGAGACACCTTATTAAAAACATTCTTTTCATTGTTTTATAGAATACAAACAAGTTGTATTTCGCAGAATATTTTGTCGCACAGCAAGGTGTGAGGTGATTCATTTTTAAATTGTAGAAATTGATCAAAAAAATCTTATCAATTTGATACGTATTTAGTGGTAATTGCATGACCTTCAAAAACCGTACCATATTAATCAAACTAGAAAAAACAATAAAGGAAGAAAGTTAGATCGGAACCGTCACCGCTTCAGTATGCATAGGTGCAACCGCACTAAAGCAGCACTACTCTACACTGCACGGAGCTTAATTTTGAGGCCATATTGTACTTGAACAGCGCTAGACTGGGCGATACAACACTCCTTTTCTATTTTCAAGGCAGAGACAGCGCGCAATAGTGATAGTTTATGTTAATACAATATGGTTGAAAGTTTTATAATGGAAGTTTTTACGTAGATATATATTTTATATAGATACTTAAGGCTCTAAATTCACAATCATAAAGTTTCTTTTTCCGCGCGGGGTGTGGGCTGAAGTCGCTTCTAGCATTCTTAAGAGCGGAGGCATTTTTGAACGTGGATAATGTAACTACTACATCTACTGTACAAACATTCTTCGGAGATTGTCATCTTACCATGTTAGTGTTTGATAGTTGTGCTAACGGGTCCATGGCCGCAGTGGTTAGGCGGCTGACTATCGTTGTGAGAGGACGATAGGTGCCGGGGTTCAATTCTCTGGAGGGACGGTGACATTTTTTCAGGGAGTTTAATCCCGGATCGACTTGCCATTCGCTGTTGGGAGCAAAGTGATTAACAGCGCGGCATCATAAAACGCGATATGATGCTGTCGCAAAGCCATTTAAACACAACTTACATACACCAAACTACACCGCAAGAGTTGCATGATAGCCAGACAAGTAATACAGCTTACGGAGTCACTGCAACTAAGCACCCACCACACATAAAAAAAATTGCTCTTTATTGATACAATTGATACGTACACATTGCCATTTTTAACTCGGGCATGTTGCATACTTCCGCACAGTAAAGGTGAAAGAATAAATGAATGTGCACCTTCCCCGCTACCCGGAAGGTGTCTACCGACCACACTGACGATAATATATCGTTCTTGCAATATTATTTACCTGCTTCTAGCGAATGCTAAAACTGTACATACGTGTATCTCAAGTTTTTTTTCTATTTCAGTGTGCTAGGGTATACACATTTATTTTAATTGCGTGAAATCCTGACTGTTATTGATCACCTGTAAAAGAGTAAATTACTTATTGTGTTTGTTAAGTTTTAAGTATCAAATATCAAATTCAAACAAAGTTTTTGTACGACTTTTAAAATCAAATAAGTATAATACACAGCTTTAACGGCATAAGATATAAATTTTCTAAATAAACTCCTGGATTTCACTACTGTAGCTGTTATAGTTTTGGAGTTGTGGCTATTAGAAAGGTACGGCAAAGGTTAATTTTGTCAGAGCACTGACCCATGTCTGCGGTTTGTACAGTACCTATAGTGGATATTAAAGATTAAGCATAATTTGTTATTTATTATTTACTTCGATGTGGATGGTTTTGGTACACATACCGACTTGTCACCGCTACTTTTATAGATGCGTTTATTTCTATTTTAAATAACGATTATTGCAATAATCCCGAATCCAAAATGAATGTCACCAGTTATATAATGGTTAATGGATAATTCTGACATCATAATTGACTTGCGCATTGTTTAAGTGTGAAATATATGATATTAATAAGAGTATGTATGTGATTGAAATATGTTTGCCTTATTAGAAGAAATATCTCGAATGCCATCCATTAAAGAGGATATTTCAGAGAATCGGTTCCAAGGTAGATCTCTGCGGCATATCCGCGTTTCGGTCAATCTCTACCTCGTATCATAACCTTCATTTAGTGGAGGTAATCGGACACATATTTATTAAATAGCGGGAGACTTTTCTTTTCTCAAGTTCCAACACGATACAACTCCAAGCTACTCAATTAAAAGCCTTTTTAACGTCCAAAGGTAGGAGTACACACCACTTGTCCTTGAACTCATTTCTTATAGTAACTAGATACTATATCTTTCGCCTGTATCGTAGATGCTTCTAAGAAAGCCCAACTGGTGCCTTGGCAGTCCACCCACTTCTTTTAGCTCCACTTCCAGCCTGCTGCGTATCACTACTTCATACAATTTACTGAAGGCATTTAACAAACAGATCGGCCTGGATGTGTTTTCTCGGGTTTTCCTCCCTTTGATATAAGTATCAATTTAGCCGTATTCCATACTCTCTGGAAGTCTTGGCCTGTCAGCAGGCTGCTTAACGCCTTCAGGATCAATTTAGGGACAGCAAATACTTCTTCTTATTAAAGAAGTATTAGTGCCGTCTAGGTTTGGGCCTTTTTCTTAATTGTCTTGATTTTTCTGCTCTTGGTTTACTATCTCGAACAAAATAAATCTGTGATTAGTCTAAGACTAGTACCTCCTAGTTTATGCTCTCGGACGCTATGTCCTGCGGAGTAATTGTCACATCGATGTAGGATTTGCTGCTGTCTCTACTAAAGGTCGCTAGTTTTTCCGTACGGTGCACGACCATGTCAAGCGTTTCTCTCTATTACTACAGTCGTTCGTACTCTCTCTACTCTCTCTACTCTCACACCGGTATCCTCCACGGTTTTGGTTTTTCTCAGTCCTT
Organism: Holotrichia oblita; assembly: GCA_023690525.1. Classification (NCBI taxonomy): domain Eukaryota; kingdom Metazoa; phylum Arthropoda; class Insecta; order Coleoptera; family Scarabaeidae; genus Holotrichia; species Holotrichia oblita. The sequence continues at coordinate 93,574,027 of CM043016.1, read as the reverse complement.
AGAGGAAATACATTATAAAGAAAGAAAACTTATTGACATTATGGTGCGTTTATAAGCATATGTAGCGCAAATGAATGTTTTCAGCGTGTTCTTGTGGGACTTGAACGGAAGCTTACATTGATAAATCGCTCCCTTTTAGGGAAGCATGCGTAGTTTTCCGTTGCTTTGTTCAAGTTGCTCTTCCTTTTAAGGATAAATTCTGTTGAGTGGAAAGTTGTAGAAACGGTATTTACTTTTGTAACATACATCTATAGCTATAGCTTCCGTAGCTTCCTCCTTAGTTGTACGTAGTTAATGCGACAAACTCGTGCAATGATTAATAAAACCGTATGTTTAGTAATTCCTAAGGTTAACCTGGATTTTCTTATTGAAGAGCGAATTACACGTAGCACGTTTCGATAACCTCACCTTGAAGTTATTTCACTTCAAATAGGAGATTAAACTTACTTGAATATCTTCACGCGCTATTCAGAAAGTTGAAATGAATATAAGTTCATCGGTTCATCATGTCCTTATAGAATATGAAGTATATAGTGTGTAGAAATGTAGTTGCTATTATATTGTCAGAGAATAATACATGGATAGCAATTCTAAAATTTGTTATTGCAAATATACGATTATATGACTATGCAGAGTTCGAAATTGGATGTGTAAATCTTCTAGAATAGGTGATAATTGTTTTCGAGTAAAATTTGCAGTCAACATGTTACTCGAGTCCTTTACAAAATTATTTTCTCTGTACTATACACTTTAGCCAAATGTAGAACATAACCACACGCATTAGTATATATTTTACGATAGAAAACAATAAAGAAAGAGTATCATTAACTCTATAATCCTCTAGTTAATCAGTTATAGCGTACACTCAGGTTGTCCTCTACACTACTTTCGGAATTTACTGCCATATTTTTATCATTTATGCCACACTGGCCATATAAATTAGTGTACATTTTGTGAATTATCATGTTCTAACATGAAATTTTTAATGATCCTGTATATCGAACTGAGGCTTTAATATGTATGCTTTTTCTTAATTTGTGGTAAAATTTTTGTCACAATTTATGCCTGCATATGAACAAGAAAAAAAACCCTTGTGACCTTACAAATTCACTTATTGTCTCTTATTCGCTTATTAGTTAAGGCTTTATTTAAATTCTTTTTTATATTTTTTCAGGCACTTTATTTGGCTAATTTTGCATTTTCTGAATCTGGACCGGGTGGCCAACTAAGAATGTTGCTCAGCCATATCTCAGGAACGGTTTACAGTAGAGCTTTGGGAAAAAATATTACTGATAAAATTACCCTGAGAAACATCTGGAAATTATTTGGAATACCGTAGGATGACCGCCAGAGGGCGTAACTGATCACCAAATATTTTAATTCTTATTTTACGTAAAATTTACCAACTTAAGGTCTATCATAAATATGAAAATCAAAAGCTACTGAAAATTTTGCATATTTTACATAGGACAAGTTTTTTGTATTTTGTCAAATAAGGGGAGGGGAGGAGGGGAAACTATGTATTGAAGGAACACTTATAACCCCGCTTCTGTTGAACCCAATTTTGTAAATTTAGTCTCGTTGAAAACAGCATTACTCCTCCAATCTAATCCTTACAAATTGGAACCAATCTAATAAGTGACGTGCATCCTAGAGAGCGCTGTTTAAATTTTTTCCGGCAATTTTGTTTTTCTCGAAAATATTAGATGTAAACCTACATTTTTGACAACAAATTAAAAAAGTAGGCTTAATTACCAACAAATCAGCGAAAACCGGGTATTACTATCTTCTACCAATCCGCAGATATCTTCAGAAACGTGAGAATGGTAAAAATGTCTTCTATACATTTAAATTATTCTGCTTCCCGTGAACGGAATTAAGCAAATTTGGTCTTATTAGAAAGGATGTTTATTGTTCTACGTTTAGTGATTGAAGCTGTTTAATTTTATCTTGTCCGTCACCGCTAGAGGGCGATAAAAATAATAGAATAGAAGACATGTCGCTGGCCCCTGATAGGTGGATGTAATACGCTGGTCTATTTCCACAGCCACCCAGGACCCCAAATTTGACTTGTTTAGATTTTTATTTGCGGAGGCGAAAAAAATCTTATTTTCGCAACGCGATCTACCGCTCGTAAAAACATGGTTATGGGAATAGGAAATACCGTTCAACGTATTTCTAAGGTAGCAATAGAAACTGTGATTCTATCCATTCGTTGTATACTGAAAGTTTGTGTAGAAAATAATGGGAGACAATTTCAAGATTTAGGCCGCCACTGATATTAAACTTTATTATGCCGTTTCCTTTTTTTTGTTTATCTGCATTGTTTATTTCAATTATACCGTTGTGCTTGTCACTAAAATCTTAAGCTTTCAATTTATTATTTTATAGTATGAGCATAAATACAATCTTCCACGCACGGTTCTTTTCAAAAATCATAAAATTTTCATATTGAAATTTCCTTAACGCCCTCTAGTGGTAATTGTCACAACAATATTAAATAGTTTGAATCACGAAACATAGGCCAATGAAAATCCTTTCTAATAAGACCAAATCTGCCAAATTTCGTTCACGGAAAGCAGAATAATTTAAATTTATAGAAGACATTTTATGTTTCTGAAAATATTTTCGGATTGGTAAAAGATTACGCTACCCTGTTTTCGCTGATTTGTTGGTAATTTAGCCTACTTTTTAATTTGTTGTCAAAACGTATGTTTCCAATCAATATTTTCGAGAAAAAACGAAATTCTAGAAAAAAATTAAACAGCGCCCTCTAGCATGCACGTTACTTATTAGATTGGTTCCAATTGTAAGCTTTAGATTGGAGGAGTAATACTGTTTTCAATGAGACTAATGCTGCAATTCTGTAACGATCGTAACAAAAGTCCGGAAAGTACATAATATGTAATTGTTTACAGAATTGTACATTTTACGAGCATATGTACAGAATTGCAGCATAAGTGTGCAAAATTCGGTTTAACAGAACCGAAGTTATAAGCGTTCCTTCAATATAAAGTTTCCCCTCTGTCCCTCACCTTATTTCACAAAATACAAAAAAGTTGTCCGATGTAAACTACCTATGCAACATTTTCATACTTATGATAGACCTTAAGTTGATAAAGTTACCCATACAAGTGCTTAATATTATAAAACACTATAACAGTATTGTTGGATGACAACTACTTACTGTACATCTTTCACACTTTGGTAATGTATTACCTACTTTGTATCTATATTTACAATTTTTTTACTAAAATTTGTTAATGTTATGAATGGCTTTGATTGTTATCCAAGGCTGCTTGGTATTAGGTAGGTATGCAAGATCGCACTGTATTGTATAGACAGTGTCCAAACGTAAGTGTTCACAATTGCTAACTTCCTTATTATTAGTTAAATTAGCAAGTTAGTAATATTTTTTATTCTGATTGAGATGGTGAAAACAGAAAAACAATTGAATAGTTTGCATTTCAATGTATTGATGACTATGTGCGGCAAAAGGTTCCCTACCCTTTTCAGTCATAAAAAGGGTAGAAACGAGCATATATATTTAACATGCATGCTTTGTAAAATATAGGTATACCTAATTTAGTAGTTACTTACATATTTACAATTTTCAATTTTCATCAGTTACAGTGTGGTTTTTTATTCTTCTTTCGATATGAAAGAATATGAATGTAGTACAATAAACTGTCAGTACAGCATGTAAGTATGGAAGAACTAAATTTCAAATTTATGTGTTGTATTATATGTTTACACCTTTATGGTAACATATACAGAAACGCGTGATAATTAGAAATATATCCAACACCACTAACTTTAACTATATACCTACATGCTTGATTTGAACTAATCGATAATCAAATTTGACTTTTAATAGACCGAGAAAAATATAGTGCTTCAACTTTAAAAAAGACACTGAGTTTTAGAGCACTCTCTGTAACGTATTTAAGTCTATATTTGTTTATTGTCACATTAGAAAATTCCTCAGGCAATTCAATAACGTAATAGTATATACGATGTTTTATTTAAAAATTTTAACTTACTGGTGGTTAGAGGCAAATGAACCAACCTGTATATTATTAAATAATTTTGCATTATAGGTTTCATAAAGCTGAACATATTTAAATATGTTTTTTTTTTGTATATATCAAGGCGGATACAGAAGGATATTGCACTATTGCTACACCCTGTATAAAGAACTTGTCCTTTTAATCCCACTCAGTTGAACAGGATCGTTAAAGCTTGAAGATCCATTGATAAAGGAATAATTCAAATCATTTGTAGTTATATTAAATTTACATTAGCAGGCGCTTTCCATATATGTATAATTTCTTTGTTTTTAGATATTTCTGTTGATATGCATGGATATATGTTTTAATATTATTTGACACCTATTAAGTCTCAATTTCTACCACTGACGAAGTATTATAACGAAAACATAACGAATGTGTGTTCTGGAATAAATTAATTTTTAATTCATTCCTGTTGTATTGATCTACAAGTGGAAAGATATCTGTGATTAAAAGTATATTCTGAAAGAAAACAATATTTTGTACAAATAATTATTATTACGTTACTACCGCAAACCAAAAAAATAAGTAAATAAGAAGCCTTTGTAGTTTCTGATAATTCATATAAAAACACATAAAACATATGGTTTTTTGTGATAACCTATTCATTATTAATAAACTATTGCTTTGAAAATGTCATTTTTTTATCTTGAAAAATGTGATATGCCGGAAGTATATCTACTTTACAAAAAAAATCAGTAGAGATATGACAGTATTATCAAAATAAATTACCAGAACAACCAGTATCAAGTAAACAATAGTTTTTGCATTTAGAAAAGAAGGCTTTTATTTTAAACCAGAAAGCGGAACGTGTTAGTTTACTTTGAAACATTTTCCGAAAAATCTGTCAGAGATATACTCCGAGAACCTAAAGAACAGTACAGTCAACTATAAAAAAAAACATAAATTTCATGTAAACAGATCATTTAGTGGGACTAAGTCGAGCTAGAAAAGAGATAGATTTAGAGTGGGGCGGTTGTAAAACATATACGGAATTAACGCACTGGCAAGCGTCTTATTCCATATATGTTTTACAACCGCCCACTCTAGATATATCTCTTTTCTAGCTCGACTTAGTCCCTCTAAATGATCGGTATAAGAAAAGAGAGTACACACTTCATTCACCACGTGCTTCTCAAAATTGTTTCAGTTAAAATATTTGGTGTAATTTAGCAGGTTTACAAATTATTGATAAGGTATGTACATTCACCTTTTTTTCATTCTTAGATTTTCAGTTTATTTTTGTCTGGTCGTCTTATATCTATGAGTCATTTTTTAATTATGGATGAGAATAAGCTGTATAAGTGTTGAATGCGATTAAAATATTCATCATATACCTACTGATTGCAGATTTTACAAATTTTCATTTGAACTTTTGCATGCCTTGATTTACTATAAGTATTTTTTCGCGAAAGACCGTGTTATCAACGGTCTTCAGCGGTAACGTGACCGGAACGTTTTGGCGAGATATATTAGTCAGGTTAGTCACAGCTATGACGTCACAGTTTGTAACCGTTGAACAACGTTTGTTACCGTCCTCGAGAGGTATGTTATCAGCGGTATAACTATAACCTAAAAGAAAACCAAATGAAAACGGCGGCTGGTGATGAAGCTAAACACGAAACAATGCAAATAATATTGAACGTTGGAAGTATAGATTACATATATGATGCAAACAGACATGAAAACGGCAGAAATGTTACTAAATGGTGATGATTAAATAACATTAATAAACTTTAATTTTTATTTTCTACGATGTTCTTTAGATGCTGATGCATTGCTTAAATGAAACATGTGTTATTTATCTAGTACCAAACAATAATTTTATCCTACTTTTGTTATACTTGTTGCTGTCAATTAAATCACGTACCAGTCTACAAACGTCAAAATGTTTTGAATTTTATGTTTTCTGTCACTGGGTAACCGTTCTCATTTTTGTGTCGAAATTTGTTTAGTGGATACCAGCTGTAACTGGTGACGTCATATCTGTTACCGAGATCAGTTCAACAGTTACTCGCGAAAATATGCTTTATATAAATACTTTTACTGCCATAATTGTGCTTATATCACCAAACTAATTTACTGCGGTGAAAAATGTCTTGACGTAAAAACACTTTTCTCTGAAATGTATGACACGAATTCAGGGCAGCGTTGGCAAAATTTTACCAGCATAGGTAATACTACTGTTACATTGCACGGAAATTGCCTTATACAAATTATGGAAGTAGTATACGATAACATTTTTTCCGATATTCTGAGCACGCAGGCATCCAAATAGCGCAGTTACTTAATCAATTTACTTCTTATATATTGTTACCGTTCTAAATAGAATATTACTATATTTCAGTTGTTAATTAGTCACCTAATATAATTACAGTTATTTACTTGAATAATATGCGCTTTACATATTTCATCGGAAGGGAACTGAGAGCCTAGCTAAATTAAATGCTCTCTAGAACCGGCTCGGAAATTCATTTAAATACATTTGTTTCATAGATTACTAACAGAACTTTAACAGCTAATGAATTAATTATCGCGAGTTGTTACTGTTTTTTCCTGGTTACTTATTTGAAAATAATAACCAAAGTTTCAGAAATTATAAACTTAACGAACGCTTGCATAATTAGTCAAATTACGAGGAGAGTAAGTTTTCAGAAGAGAATACAGTCTTAATTATAATTGAAGATTAGCCTAATTGACGCGAAACAACCAAAATATTAAAACTGTTTTCAACCGCTAATTTGAAGATACTATATTTAAATAAAAATAAAATTATCACAGTATACCTACCTTTGTGTAATCTGATTTAATGTTGCTAAGTTCTAATACCGAGCGGAAAATGATATACCGTATTTATTCTAATTGGCGCCGCTATTCCGATAAGCGCCGCATTCTAATAGACGCCGCCAGAAAATAATGCCGAATGAAATAAACGCCGCACTGTAATAAGCGCCGCATGAGTTACTTTTCAATAAAGATATGTACAAAAATTTATATGCAAATGTATCTAGGTAATTAGAATCAGGTGTTATTCACCCACGTAAGAATAAAAATGAGGATTTTGACTGATTACAAATAAACGCCGCACTCTAATAGACGCCGTGCCTCTTTTAAGCGCCGCAGAGGAAAGTATCCTAAACAATTAAACTCTGCGGCGCCTATTAGAATAAATACGGTATATGTTTATTCTTTTATATAATGACATGTTTAATCACTATTTCTTGTTTTATTTTGTGTTCTGCACTTTGACACATACCTTATGTACACTTTTATTGTAATTTTGCAAATATTTTCCAAGTTTGCTATTACGTCATGTTTTTGAACATTTTTGTTTTTTTAATATACATACATATTAAATTTTCCTGTTTCAATATTCATTCCTTTATTCGTTCGAACATAGCTTAACTCCCTTTCTTTTTTCTCCGAAACCAATAAATAGATAAAATAGATCTGTGCGTATGTGAATATACAGGGTGTTAAAAAAAGGTTGTCGGATATTTTACCCAATTATAGTACTGGTGGAAATGAACAAAAAAGTCTTAGTTAACATGGGTCAGCAATTCAACTGTTTTTGACATATAGTCGATTGCATATTGTTTTAATAGGATAAAAATTTTCAAAGAAATTCTGATCGAAATGTAAATTAAACAAATGGTTATTTAAAGTAAAACTAAAGAAATTGTTCTACATGTCCACGGTTCATTTCTAAGCACGCTTCACACCTTCTTATGAAAGATCGACGCACTCTTTCGAAAATTCCTGGAGTACTCCGAATTGCCTCGCAACAATTTACGATTCGTTGCCCGAGTTCTTCCAAATTGTTTACAGGTCGTGCGTATACTAATTGTTTTAGATGCCCCCAAACATAGAAGTCTAGAGGTGTCAGGTCAAGGGACCTAGGGGTCATGCAGTTGGTCCACCCCGTCCTATCTATCTCTCGTTGTAATTTTAATTTAATAAATTTCTAACTACGATGGAAAAATGTACAGGAGCTCCATCGTGCATAAACCACATATTTAATCTGTTAAAACGTGGCACGTCTTCCAACAAAACGGGTAATTCATTTCTTAAAAAATCCAAGTATACTTATCCCGTTAAACGACTAGGGAGAAATACGGGACCAATTAAACAGTCTCCAAAAATAGCAAGTCAAACATTTAGCGAAAAACGGTTTTTGTGATGCAGTTCAACAACAGCATGGGGATTTTCATCTGCCCGGACGTGATTGTTATGAAAATTGAATATTCCGTCTCTTGTAAACCTAGCCTCGTCACTAAATAAAATCTGAGCCTCAAAATTAGGAGTTTCTGCCAGCTTTCGTAAAACCCAATGACAAAAAACCCTACGTGCATCATAATCGAGAGGGGCAAGAACTTGCACGCGTTGAATGTGGTAGGGATAGAGCTGCTGTTCCCGCAGAATTCTCCAAATGAGAGGATGACTGATGTTCAGTTCTGCGGCAAGTCTTCGGGTGCTAATATTTGGGTGGTCTTCTACCCGTCTCAAATTATCTAATTCTATTGCGGGAGAAGAAACTGATCTAGGTCTACCAGAACCACCATTAATTTTAAATGAACCAGTTTCGGACAGCCGGATATGATGTCTTGAGAAAATCTTATCACTCGTTAACAACTGACTTGGAAATTCTTCGGCATACATACGCCGTGCTTCAGTGGCATTACCATTCGCACGACCGTACATAAAATGCATATCGGCCATTTCTGCATTTCTGTACTTATGCATAATTTGAAAACAAAAAAAAATTGACGCAAATGATACATAATCTGATGACAGATGTCTGACAGAACTAATTTTAAGTCACAATCAGTTGTTTGACAAAGGGAACTATTCTCAAAACCGAAAAATGATTTTTTTTTATTTTAAAACATTCAATCGACTATATGTCAAAAACAGTTGAATTGCGGACCCATGTTGACTAAAACTATTTTGTTTATTTCCACCAGTAGTATATTTGGGTAAAATATCCGACAACCTTTTGTTAACACCCGGTATAAGACATTACAAGCGAAATCAATTTATGATAGTAGTGGTAGTCAAACGTAAAGATTTAGATCCTTAACACTTGTTGCGGATGATATGTCCAACCTGGAGGCGCTGGTTAAATGGCAGCATTTTAAAGCCATTTACCGACTTCTATTTTCCCTGAATCAATAACTTCAGGTTTTCCATCAAAAGTAAGTAAAAAAAGACTTATCCTAACTTGTCTTCTGTCACTCGTCACTCGCCCTTTAAAAGTACCTGATTTTATCGATGTTTCGATCCAACAGAGCATGGTGATGTAAATACACACATCCAACATATTTAAGATTTTTTGTATATCGACGAAAACTATTTACCATTTTTAAAGGATATGATTTAATAAATCAATGGAATTGAGCGACCTATGTAATCCGCAATCTCAAGAATTAAGACTCCAAGGATAAAAGCTGTTAGTTCAAGGTACGCATATTTTTATATATCTAAATTGTCAGAAAAACATTGTCGCAATATTTTTCAACCCAAAAAAGTTCTATTTTACAATTATTAAGAATAATATAGCAAACATTTATCCTCCTATTCTTGTCGAGTATGCTACTCACATGGAGGAAACATGAAAATATGATACGACTTTTTTAAAATCAATTACATAACCCACAAATAGTATTTTAGTGCTTGTATGAAAGTAGCTACAACTATACTGGATACACACATCATTACTATTTCGTTTATGAATGGAATAGTAGAGGGCAACACTTTTATCATAGTCGTAAGTAAACATGGCATACACTTACCACATACAATACAGGAGAGTTACGGGATTTGCGGGTGGCCAGCGTACCGCCAAAGAATAACAACTTTGAATTGCACATTAGTATGCAGTCCTATCGTATATAAATATGTCACAATCAATGAGTTCACTTAAGCGTCCAATGGTGAATATAGAGCGTACATCTTTTCATACAATTTAAATTAAATGCAAAACTAAGGGTAAGCCCCTGGCATGTCGAGCGAATTCGCTAAGTTTAGTCGTAAGCAATGGCTAAGTAGGAGACGATATACTCTTGGGGAAAGGAATGTAGTTCATAATTTGTTGATTGAACCGCATAAAATATTGTTACCACCATTACATATGAAATTATACCTTGTTAGAAGCGCAGCACTTTAATACCTTAAATAAAAATTTTATAATATAGTTGTTGCTGAACTGTTACAGGAAATTTTTATAGGACCCCAGATTTATGTGCTTTAGCAAGATCGAGAATTTGAAGTAATCTCGATCGAATTAGAATGAGCCGTTTAATAAAAGACATGCCTATAAGTAATTATAACATTTTGCATGAAGAGAACTGCAAATTATCTAATATTGTATTGTATTTAATATTGTAGGTAATTATTAAAGTGGATAATTAAACGAGATTTGTAAATTTAGCGGTTAATCTAACTATTTTTGGCATGTAAGAGATAGCCGTGTCAATTACGCGAGTACTTCATAAAAAAATTAGCGAAATTTGATATCTGAAGATATATTTAGCTCGAAGTCAGTGAATTAATTCTCAATGTTTGTATTTTGTACATTTGATTTCGGTGATTTGCATAAAGATTAATGTCTCTGTCAAAAGCATCAAGAATCAGCAGTTGGCAATGTTAACGCTTTAATAATTACAGTAAAGTGTCTGTGTGAGAGTGACAGTAATATCATTAAACGGAGTTGCGGTTTCGATAAAAAATCACAGGTACACAGAGCGAAATTTATAGTAATCGCAAGTGTAAATATATTAAAGTTAAGTATATGTATATTATAGCAGTATAAGAGCCAGAAATACAATATTCTCAGTATAAAAGTAAATTCAGTTTTAACAGTTAAGTACATTTTATATTCAAAATAAAATCTTTTTATTTTGTATTTCAAAATATTGATACACTCGAAACAAGTAATTAAATATATTTTTCTAAATTTTAGAAAAATTGTGTGGCCAACTGAAAGATTTTAGAAATAGTAAATTGAAATTTTTATATCAACTATATACAACGTTTCTATTTTAAAGAAGATTATTACAAGAAGTAACATTGCTATGTTGAATTAATATTAGTATGTAACAGAATACATACAAGTTATCATGATTCCAAAGGTTCTATTGAATGCAGTGATGCCAGATCGTTTTAAACTGAATTCGTTAGCGTCGTCGGAAAACAAATCGTGAGAAATCGTAACTGGATAGTTTTTGAATGTACGTACAGCGGGGAGCAAAAAATTTAGGTCACTATCACCACTTTCTGACATTTTATTAATATAAATTAACATAAAAAGGCCAAACTTTTGATTTGCAAATTGTATCGTACCGTAAGAGAAACCATCAAATCAAAGACTGATACACCGATAAACGGAATTGCGAACGCTCAGCTTTTATACTTACCATTCGGGGAAATACCTACTTCTTGAAAGAACATTGAAATTACTCTTTTCAGGAAGATGAGTACTTCCCCGACTGTGTTTTTGCACTTGCTAAATTTACCGTATAGTTGTCTACACCAGGACAAGAATCAGAAAGCTTGTAACTTTCTTTGTGTTAACCATAGATGGCAGCAGTTATTTGATGCCGCCAATGTAGAAAATGATAAAAAATCACAGACTGAACTAGGTTTAAATGATGTTGACGGACGAACGCTTTTTTAAATTTTCATAATTTTTAATTATATTTTTTTAAATAAAATCGTGAGATAAATGGCTTTTATCATGAGATCGTGAGACTGGCAACAAAATCGTGTGAACTCACGATAAATCATGAGATCTCTGACATCGCTAATTGAATGGTTCTGCAGAAATGATTCTACAACAGAGAGGAGAGATGTTTCTCCTCCTTCCCCGCTTTCAGATGTCTCCTCAACTATTAATATTATTCAGTTCCTATTCTTTCGCGGATAACACATGATATTGCCGTCTATTTGGACATAGTTGAACTACTGCATGGTGCAAGAATACTTCTTTACACGATAAATAAGAACTACTGAGACGATTGAAGGCTTTACAAAAACAGCTGTGTTTACCTACTAATGTTAAGATGCATTCATTGTTTTTGCACGCACTACAGATTAAGAATTCACGAACCCTGAGAAAATATGTTTTTTTTTAACTCCAATTTTATCAAGAGTAAATGAATTCGTCATTACACACAAACAGGTATAAGTATAAACGATAATTAAGTTATCAGAAAAACATTCGAATTCATTTCAATTTTGTTTTTAATTCGAAGTTCGTAAAATATTAGCGTATACGCATAATATGATTGCCAAACGAAAACCGGTATTGTTTGGTCTGCAAAGGTAATTGGGAAGATTTAAATTCGCCATTGGTAGTAGAAAATCAATAATTTTATTAATCATCTCTATGCGATCTAATGCGATTTCAGTGAACGATGGCACTTGAGGCGACGGCAGGAGGAAATGAATGAACATGGAACAAACAATCAAATCAAACATCAAAAAAATTCTTTATAATACTATACAGTGAGGTTATAAAGTATGGAATAAAATTAAAATATTGAACTTTTTTTTGATAGTTTGCTCAACCATACTCGTTGAATTTGTGAGATTTTTCAAGGATAACCTGTATTTATCTTCATTTTGTTTCATATAGTATTTTAGTTGTTTATAGATAACTATATTTCTCTAATTATTTTACTTTTTGATACCATATATTAGAATCTTTCTGTGGAATATTGGGGAAGGGGATTTGCCCATGATGTATAAAATTACTGACCGTGAGTAGGTATAGTAAGTAAATCAAAACGAAGACATAATTAATTAATTACAATTTAGTAACAGTAAGAAATAAGAAATGTATACTTAATAAAGCAATTCCAACTGATTTTGTTCTATTTACAGCTAGAAGTTGTACAATTCGATCAATACTTCCTATATATTGTCAATAATAATCGATCGTAATTAATCGAATCGCTCCACGAATTCTCTCTTTTAGTTCATAAACGTTTTCCTTTTTAATAAAATTCAGTTTCTTCTTGTGGTGACATCAGTTTTTATTCAATACCAGCGCTTGCTCAATGATTTTATAGACACATTAGATTTTATTTCCCATTTTTATAATATGTACTTTTTTGTAACTATCGAATAGCAAATGGAACGCTCAATCAAACAGAAGAAAATGTACAAGTTGCTATTTGAAACAGATGTCGATAACGTTACAAATTCCACAAGTATGGTCAAGTAAGGTAATAGCGCTAATGTTAAAATGTATGTATAACGAAAGAATATTCGATTGTATGAGTTTATTCCATAAGTTACGACATCATGGCATGGAACAATCTTGAGGACCCTTCAAGTCAGAAGAATGCACGCTGTAACATTATATGATAAATGTGTAATCTGCAAACCTGCATTTCTGATATTCATTATTGTAATTGTTGTATAATACGAGGAGTTGTAAAGCAACCATCAACTAATAAACATTTAAAATGGTTGTTTACATTCTTTTAAAGTGAAATTCTTGTTGAAAAGATGTAAGTCATACTCTACGGCCTCATTATATAATATCATATGATGCGATCAAATTATTTTAAAGGAAACTACATATCAGGTTGTGTGTGTTTTTAATTTAATATCTCTGTACTTAAAACTAAAGTACATACATACACATATCAACTGTATAAGCATGAGATGGAAATAGATATGAGATTAAGACCATTAAATCGAAACTTTTAACTCGAGTTTTATATAAATCGTGTTATCGAATTCTATACTAATTTTTGTGCTGACTTTAAAGATGCTCTGATATTATTAGTGAGTTATGAATGTCTACACAGAAAAGTCATTTATCGTTTTACCCGCATCGTATACCCATTCCAGTCAAGCTAAAGAAATTGAGTAGTAGATAGCTAAAGCACGTTAATTGTAATTAAAGGATAAACTGTACGCTTGATTGGCTACGGTTAATTCAGAATCGATATTAAAGATACTCTTGAATGTTGGCCTGGTACTGCTGAATATTATATGACATTTTTTCGAATCGTCTTCGTTTATTTTAGATTTGTGGGAAACTTGATTGAAAAATAAAATTTTAAGTTCTTCAAATATTCAAAAGCTAACATGGAGCTGACTTTCATTGCGTTCAATAATCAGTTGAAACTCTTAGTTCATGTACGTTTAGGAGTAGAGAGATTTGCTTATATACCAGCAAGTTATTTCATTACTCTTTCTGTTTTCCATAATTTTGAAGACAATATGCATATTTACCTATTTCTTGCTTAATTTTTTTGAAAGATATATACGTATGAACATATCATGTAACATTGATATTTCTTTACAATCGTTTATTAGTCTTTTTGTTTGGCAATACTTGATATATTTGGCCTTCTAATTATTTTTCCTGCTTTGTATATAAAAACATCATGTAGTCAAATTAGAAACAACTTAACATTTACATTTCAAACTTTAATTAATTAAACTGGTACAATTAATGTGTAATAGATATTTTTATAGTGGTATGCGGACTAGATCGTGCAATGATTACTCTATTCTTATATATACTTTTAAATTTCTTGAAAACGGTCCGCAATATACGGTTATGGGTTTTTAGCGGAGAACCTAATAAGAATGGCATTCGGCCATATCTCAAGAATGGTTTATAGTACAGCTTCGGAAAAAAAATATCACTGAGCAAAGTGACCACCAAAAACGTCTGAAAATGGTAGGTAAGGTAACGGTAGGGTGACCACTAGATGACGTAACTGATCACCAAAAATTTAAATTCTTCTTTTATATAAAGTTTATCAATTTGAAGTTCATCATAAATATGAAAATCGAAATTTTCTGAAATTTCCGTAATTCCTGGATTTTTTTTTTGTATTTTGTCAAATAAGGAAAGGAGAAGACGGGGAACTTTGTTTTGAAGGAATGTTTATAACTTAACCTTCCGTTGCTCGCGCGAGATTCTAGACACCGTTACTGGCGGCGGATTATGACTCCGCATGCCATTTTCTTGGGTTCAACCGCAAAAAATGGTCTGTTTAGTATTTATATGGTTAAAACAAACACTAAACTAATTGAACGCTATATATTACTTCATATATATGTAGAATAGTATTATAGTAATAAACATTTTACTTACGAGTACGACCTCGAAACGAATAATAAGAGCAAAACATTAATTAAACGATGGGGGTGACTTAGGTTAAGGTGTAACATTCAGTACAAATGCAAGTTGGATGTTCTAGGCACATAAATTTTCCACATATTCGACAGGAAAATCGAGTTGGTCGGTTCTTTCTTCTGTCACAATAATGACAACGTCCTCGTGTATTCTCAGCATTTGCAACAGGTTGAGGATCTTGTAATCCAAGTATTTCCTTCAATCTGGCTGATATAGTTCTGGGGATATTGGTTTGGCCTACGCGAATACGAAGATAATTATCAGATAATTCGGAAACTAGAATGTGCAAAAATTTTGGTCGAGAGATTCTATGGTCAGTGTTTTGCAGATGAAACAGTACCATATAATTCACTTCAGCTATATTCAGTAACGCATAAAATATTACCATTGGCCATCTTTGTGTCCCTCTGGCACAATCATATGCCGCGCACATTTTATCTAATGTGTCTACACCACCCTTCGACTCGTTGTAATCAATGATCATTTCAGGTTTACCTGTTGCTTCGTGGATCTTATCGTCGTGATGCAGACTTGATAACAGTATTAAGTTTTTTTTTCTGTTTCGGGATATATGACACCAATGTTATATGTTTATCATATGCAAACATACTTGTACCTATCGGTCTTTTTTGTGGATTTGAAATTTCTGCAGCTAGTTCGCGTTTGTTTTTGCGAATAGTTCCCAGAAAAGTAAGCGTGTAATCCGTATATAGCGTACGTACTAATGGGATACTGGTAAACCAATTATCACACGTCACGTTCCGTTTTGAATGTCTGATTGGTTCGGGAATTATCCAAACGCCAAGGTCCATCTGGCTGTGTGCCAACATAGACTTCCAAATTGCTCGCGTAAAATGTCTTTGAATCCCGCATAGCATAAACCTTTAGGCCATACCTATTGGGCTTGCTTGGGATGTACTGGCGAAAGCCGCATCTCCCACGGAACGCCACTAATATTTCATCAATTGTTACATTTTGAAAAGGAGTATATGCAGATCTACACTTTTCGATAAATGGGTCAAATATTTCCCTGATGGCTGCTAATTTGTCTGTCTTTCGCCTCTCCACGCATGTATCCATATCATCAAATCGTAAATGTTGCAGTAAAAAAGTAAAGCGAAATTTAGACATTGTGAGGCGGAATTGCTCAACACCAGTCCTACTGTTGCTCCACAACTCTTCCACATTTAGACGACTGGACTTGAGTACTCCAGCTAAATAAAGCAAGCTAATCAGGGCCTGAACCTCAGCTTTATCAGTTTCTTTTGCATTTCTTTCAGGACAGTATTTTTCTTTATTCTTGTCTATATGTTTGTTTCTATATTCCACAATTTTTCCTAATATGTCATCATCAAAAAAGTATTTCCATATTTCATAAGCACCTTTCAAATTTTTTACAGCTACCTTAGGACCAGGCAATCGCGTAATCAGTCTTCCTGTTCACCGCCAGAAACTTCCTGTTCCGAGTCTGAATCTTCCTCCCGTTTTTCTACACTATCTTCCATAGAGTCATCTTCTTGATAATCACTCGCGACTTCACCTTCATTATCATTCTCACTGAGACATTCTAACATAAGTTCATGCAGTCTCCTTCCTCCTCGTAGGATAACTTACGGTGATACATCTAAAGAATACATTATTATGCATATATGTAGTTGTTGAAAATGTTCATGTATCTTACCTTATGCGAATTTCAATAACGTTTTCACTCCGCAATATTTTATAAAACAAAAAGTACTACACTAATACACTTCAGATTATAGACGAATGTTCCTTGAAACGACGAATACCGTAACGGGCAGATTTCGGGGTGGGGAAATGTTTAGTAAATCAAAAACAAAGAATGACGCGGACTGAAAGTTCGCGCGCCAGCAACGGAAGGTTATCGAACCAAATTTTGCAAACTTAGGGTGGGTTTATCAATGTGCGCTAAAAGTATTAGTTAAGTAACTGACAGATACCGCTAACTGGCAGATAAAATTGAGCAACTACAATGCTTTATCTTGCAGATGACTTCTATTTAACACTCAATAATCGTTTCATTGTAATTATCTTACGAATAAAATTTTTTCTGCAAGTTAATTTATTTATCCACACATTGATAAACCCACTCTTAGTCTCCTTGAAAACAGCTGTACTCCACCAATCTAAGAGTTACAAATTCGAATCAATCTAATAGGTGCCGTGCGTGCTAGAGGGCGCTGTTTAATTCTTTCGGAAATTTTATTTTTATCGAAAATATTAAACGGAAGCATACAGGTTTGACCACAGATTAAAAAAGTAGACTAATTTACCAACAAATCAACGAGAACCGGACATCAATATCTTTTCTCTATCCAAAGATATTTTGATAAACGCGTAAATGGTAGGATTTTTTGAAACAAATTTAAATTAATGAAATAATTTTGACTTAGATTTAACTGTTCACTTCTTAGCAGTTCTTTCGCTTACGAATTGGAACAGAATGATTTGAAAACTTGAAATCATGGTCCATATGTTTAAAAATAGAAGATAAAAAAAATTTTAGTACGGTACAATTTAAGTAGCTCCAATTTGTATTTATAGATTCTCATAAGATACGTTCTAATTACCTAACGGTTTACTTTTTAATACCTAGTAGTATTGTTTTTACAACATCAATAAAAGGAATTGTAAATAAAAGCCTGTTTCGTTCAATTAATTAAATACAAGGAATTTTTAGCAGTAAGTACGTAAGAATAAAATGAGAATTAGGAAACGAAAATCTATTTTAACTCTTTTCGGTAGGTAGTATCAGTTTGAATATTTATTACACGTAATACTTGATGAATTTTTAAGAATGATTAACGATTGATTGTTTAAAATACGTTCAATTATTTACAAATATTGCTTTTTTAAGAAATAATTTGAAAAAGGTACGTGTAATGGGCTAACTATATGAATTTTGAGCCTAAAATGTATTTCATAGTCGATGGTATAGATAAACAGTTGAGCATTCAAGTTAAATCAGATACCAGTAACTTACTTAGCGTCTTATTTTACTTCGTATAACATAAGAATTAGCATATTAAAATATTATATGTTTTTATAAAGGGGTATTTTATAAAAAAAAATAAACATTACAATCGTATCTTAACAGCGAAATGCTGTGTAGTTTTCTGTTTCAAAGCATGCCATATAAATCGTAAAGGACATGAACTTTCTCTATTTAATCGATTCTTTATGAAATTAACAACTTGGCTATTGTAGAATGTTTCCACAAATACACACATATGTGTAGTTGAAAAGTCATTGTTATCAAGGTAAGTCACTCTGTCTCAGGTATTTGGGTCAGTTGTCTTAAAGGAACGTATAACAGCGATTCCACCAAGTGGTGTGCTGTGGTAAGTAATTGTATTTATAGTCTCTACATTATCCGAAATAGACAAATACAACAACATACTCATCTTTATTTTTTTAGATTATAGCAAAACTTTAAGAGCACTGTTTTTGTCTGTGGTGGGTGCTAGCTGCAGTACTTAAGCTGTGTTGACTAGCATGCAACTCTAGCTGTATAATTTGTGCGTGTTAATGTGTCCAATGCAGTATTACAGGATTCGGACATTTCCTTTTTATTAGATATTACCCCCCATTAGAACTATAACTAGTATAACTATAGAATCAGGAAGCAATTGATAAATTTGCAGTAAATAAGCACCAGGAAAGCATGTATATATAATGCATTTTCCAACCGCCAATTAACTTCGGTGTTAAAACCAGGAAAGCATGTTTTTTGTATACTTCACAGTTTTGCAAAGTGAGACAATCTTCCTTTGGGAATGTTAGCAAGTGTTAGCGATAGACTGTATCATATATTTTTCGTTTCTGTTTCATAGATACACACGATTGTTTGGTAGATATTTTAGAAGCATTTGCATATACTTTCGCATAATTTCAGTTAAAAGATTTATTCCTTCATCACTGCTTTCAATTTTATTGCAAATATTCTTACAGATGTTGTGTTTGTATATATTTGGAGTACCTATTGATTTAGCTATTATTGTCACAATCTAGAAAGTGTTTACTAACAATAAGTATACATATATTCAAATGAGTTTTTTTGAGACCACCAACTACAATTTCGACTGTAAGAAAAATGTGCTTTTTTGGAAAACCTTTCAGACTTTGTCGGAAAATATCCTCCTGCATTTTTTCAAAAAGTATTCCAATGCGTTTATAAATAGGTTCATATAGATCCTTGCATATATGTACTCGGCAACAACTGGTACTATTTTTGCTACATCGTTGATGTCTAATGGTATAGCGTCCATAGAATTATTTATATTTATATTCTGAATAAAGGCAAAAATATGCACAAAAATGGTTAGAGAATTGAATGTATGTAAATAAGAAGATGTTATTAGTCAAACGCATTACTGTAAGTATTGTTTGTTATAACTAACAAATTGTTGTAGAAAATTATGGAGACAATTGGGTAATCATGTTGTTTTAGAACTTACTAACAATATTTTTGTGCGACTTTTATAGTATGTGTTGTGTAACTTGTTTCAAAAACTTATGCGCACAAGTAGCTGTGCAAAAATCACAGCTTTACTTATTGGAACCATTACATTTTTATAATTTTAGGTTCTAATATGACCTAGAGCGTTGCTATCTTTGTGTTTTTATTTATTTAGAACAAAAGCACACATTTATTATCATTCCATTACATATTGTTCATGATTTGTTATAGGAAATAATTCAGTCCAGAGTTTTCCCAACCGGTCGCTTTAAAGAATTATGTCCCGGATATAAATTTAAATGTCAAATTAAAAGAACATATAGTTTAATGGTCTGCTCAAATTGTTTACTGAGGCTATAAATTATCTTTTGTTCATTAAGTATTGCCGTAAAATTAATTTTATTTTCAATTAGAGGGAAGAGGTCTATTGTTACAAGTTTTTATGTCAAAGAAGTTTCGTTCTTAATATGTAGCTCTTCTGATACATAGTTCTTTGTAAGGGTAACTTATTTATGGATTTTCATATAATATGTAACCTACATACATATGTATACACACGGATTCTATAATCAACTGTTATGAGGAAATTAGTGTATACATTTTTATAGTTGAAGTATTCGCACGGAGAAAGAATATTTCTACAAAGGCGGTTGAATAAGTATAAATATTGAGTTTAGCTTTCAAAGTAAACATATAGTTAGTTCGTGTTATATTAAAGTTAATAAGAAAGGAAAAATCTCTAAAGCATATTTCTGATCTATTTACATTGTGTTGAAGGTATAAGTTTATGTTGCAAAACGGACTCTTGGGCGGATGATAGTCAACTTCGCAAGCCTTTTAATTGTTGCGATTATTTTTTGTGGTGTGCAAAGGTACAGTAGTTTCCTAAACTGTATTGCTGGCCAAGGCTGTCACAGCGGCTCTTGCTGCGACAATTGTGTGTGTAATATGTTTCCATGGCTTTGTTACACACGCAGAGAAATATTATCTTGAGTTAAAACAGACTGTTTCAGTCCAAAACAATCCCGTATTTGTATATCCGCAAAACTATATAGTGTTATTACAAGAATATTATTTTCTAAGGAAATTATCGTGACGCAAAACAACATTGTTTTAATGTAAGAATATAATGGATTTGTAAGACTTCCGTATGTCGACCACTGAATTGACAATTTATAGGCAATTTAACGGAAAGTACAGGTTTTACTGAGTCCAAAAAGGCAAGAATGGCAATATCCCAATATCCCATTCCCGAACGACGATTCAAAATTGCTGCCCGATATTTCGTAATTCTGACTGGATATCAACTGAAAATCCTCGCAGAAATGTCAAAACACTAGCGAAACATAACCTAGAAATAACACTTTTTAGAACGATTTTTAGGTATCTTAGACTGATCTCCGCAAGAAACGGGGGTCCGTTTTGGACTCAGTAAAACCTGTACTTTCCGTTAAATTGCTTATAAATTGCCAATTAAGTGGTCGACATTCGGAAGTTTAGCCAATGGACTTACTTCAAGTACAACGTTTGGTTGAAATTATTCCTCCAATTCCCATGAAGGTAAAATACACTTCACATAATGCATTATTAAATATGTACTTTTATTACTGCAAATGCCCACGCCTTACCTACCTATAAAAAACTTATACAGGGTTTTCACGCCCGAGCGGGACATAGGGAGAATACATAAAATCGGTTTTCGGTGAATATTATCTATACTTCATCGAAATTTAAGTGCCGCATATTATAACTGGGCCAACAATGAACATTTCCACAATCATAGTACAAAGAAAGTTATTTTAATAAAGCCACGGCTGCTTGCAGCATCACACATTTTTTTTTTTTTTTTTAATGTGTGGTGGGTGCTTAGTTGTTAAAAGCCTTATTAGAAATGTACGTGCAATAGATTTTAAATAATAATTATCTGGCTTTATTAAAATGACTTTCTTTGTACTATGATTGTGGAAATATTCATTGTTGGCCCAGTTATAATATGCGGCACTTAAATTTCGATGAAGTATAGATAATATTCACCGAAAACTGATTTTATGTATTCTCCCTATGTCCCGCTCGGCCGTGGAAACCCTGTACCATATGTATCTAATTCTTGAAAAATGGTGCACGCAGATAAAAATGCACGTATAAACGCTTCATATACACATATAATCTCGAACGCAGCTGCTCGAAATTTGCAATTCAGCTATTTCACAAATAGGGAAGTTATTCAGGTCAAATACGTATTTTACAACAAATATAGTCTAGATTTTATTAAACACATTTACTTATTCCAAGAAAATGTGTTTGACTCAAAACAGAAATATTCTAGCATTAAAAATATTGGGTAAAACAGTATATTTTCTTAATTCAAGAATATTTTTCTCTGTGTGCAGCACCTATATGTTATAATAGGTCTGACCACCTTTGTGTATAATCATAAGGTCATTTTTGGGTTTAATCCCCAATTTTTTCGACACAATTTTCTGCATCTGTCAATGGCCATAGATGCCTTATTGCATGTCTTTTGTATGTGTGTGGTCCAGGTGAGTTTTTGGTCGCTTTTGGTCCCCCCGTTTTTGATCCCCAAGTATTTTGCTTCCTTAGCCATTGGGATTTTTTTATCCTTTAGCCTTACCGGTTTGAGCTCCCTAAAGTCTCTCGTTTTGTGAATGTGACAATCTGTGTCATCATGGCACTAATTGACAGCCTTTCTCGATTGCACCAATTGTTCACCGTATTTCAGGCTATTTGCATTTGTTCAGAAATCACTCCAGTAAATTTTACCTTCACTATGATTGCCAGATCGTCTGCATCTCCGAAGTAATAAAAGCCCTTGGCTGACAGTTCCTCTGGCAGCTCATCAACTAGGTTTTCCCACAGTAGAGGCGAGAGTACCCCTCCCTGTTGCCAGCCTCCCCAGGCCTTGCCGTTAAGGTGGCTTCATCTGTTGTAGAATGTAGATATGATCACCCTATTTTCCAGACTAGCCTTTACCCACCGACAAAGTGTGGGTGCAATACATCGTCTTGCTAGTGCTTCTACAAGAGAGTGCGTTGTAGCGTTATTGAATGCTCCTTCTATGTCCAAAAGACGGATATTGTTATCTCTTTATGGTTTTAGATAATAGTCTATTTAAATCATCCAGTGCCAGTTCTGTTGATTTGCTTGGTTGGTACGCGTACTGACGGTCGCTGAGTGGTTTAGCCTTCAGAGCGCCGTCTCTTACATGTCTGTCAATTAGCCTAGTAGAAAGGATGACAAACGTATGGGTCTGTATGACTTCTGTAACTCTACCTATTTTGGGTAGGTATACCACTCTCACTTTTCGCCATTTGACCCGTATGTATCCACATGCAATACAGGCGTTGAAGATTTTGCACAGATGGGGAACTAACGGTTCTATTCCCATTTGTATAAAGGCTGAATAAATACCATTCAAACCTGGAGATTTAAACGGTTTGAATTCTTTTATTGGCCATCTTACTTTTTCCGGTCTCCTGATTTCTGTAGCCAGTTGCCATTCTTGTCTTTTAGGCTTCCCTAACCTACGTGCTTGGCTTGCTGGCTTCTCATTGTCCGTTAGTATAGATGCCGCAGGAAAGTGGGTATTCAAAAGGACCCTAATACTCTCCTCTTTTGTGTCGGTGAAGGTTCCGTCCTCTTATTTTATGAAACCGACTTCTTTTTGTGCAAAACCATCCTTACTAAGGACCTTTTGGATATTGGAACATGCTGGAGTATGATCTATGATCTTCTCGGTGAACGTCCTCCACGATTCTCGTTTTGCTTTTCGGATTAGAACAAATACCTTATATAAAACGGTTCGTATTAGACGGAATTTTTTGTGTAGTACTTGCATTATTTTATTGCCGTTTCTATGTGTTTAAAGAAAAGTAGCATTTATTAGTTATTATTATTACTTTAAGTAAGTCGTATTTCCTCAGAAATGATAATTTTGATTAAAATCACAAAGGTACGAAAATTACACATGTTATTTAAAATAAATTATTACTATTATTTAATCTACAAATGGGTTAATCGTTAAAGATTCTGTGTAAGTGTTTCCTTAGACAGCCGTGTTCTGTTAACTGACTTATCACTATTTTAAGCTGTATTCGATTGGGAGTCAGCACTTCTACCGTTAAATCCCTTGATGACTACTCCATCATCCGTTTGCTGTGTATCTGCCTTCAACGTTGTTCTAGTGCACTTGGTGTGCTTTTGTGATCCACTACGTACAGTGCAGATACCCAAAAAGTCAACACCTTTAATCGTTATGGAAACCTGGATGGACCCGTTTATGAATGTAAGCCGAGCGTAAAATGCAAGCTAGTACATTTAGTCATTGGGATAATATTGTGTAGAGAATATATCGTCTGTATGCATGAATGGTCTATTCATGGCACAAGTATCTTCTCGGCGTTTTTATTTTGTTTCTGGCGATGTAAAAATCTTCCGTGTTTAATTCGACATGTGTCGGTAAAAATCATATGTATTCCTTAAACCTATAAATGTTAAGGATAAAATCAAAAGTAGATGTGTTTATAAGTCAAGGCAAGCAATACGATAAATTTTATTTAAATATAGGATTTTTAATATGTAAACATTTGAATACAAAAGAGTATGAATTATTGTCGTATAAGCGCTGCATACGCGACGGTCAATTTGTCTTTTTTGATGATTTTGCAGTGAAAATAAGTTGTATACCTTTTTACGTAAACGAGAAATATAATTGATTAGACAATTTTTCAGCCAATAAGCAAAAAACTCTGTGTTGTAAATGCATTGATAAATACACTTTGATATACATATTTATAAATGCGTCTCTTTTGTGGTGAAAGTTGAATTGAGTTTATATCACTAAAAGAAAGATTATGATTTGATAGTAATAGTACTAATTTATTTTTGGTAATATACATACACTACAAGTATGTCACACGTTAAATGTTATATTGCAGTTCCAGAAACATCAGCTTGTTTGCTGGAATTTCTTTCCGACCATTCTTCATTCATCCATTGTTGGTATTTGCTTCAATTTTCAGATAAATTTTAAACCTTTTTTTCGAAAAGTAAAAATTTTGATGAGCTTTCAAAACACATTGACAGTGACTCGCGTTACAGAAGGTTTGCGCCCAATTTTCGCCTCTATTTCCTACAGTAAAGAATTCATAATTTTGAAACCAACTTAAATCAATTGAAATTTTGATTTTATCAAATTGTAATCTTTCTCTTAGCGATAAACATTTAATTCATCTTTCACCACAAAAGAGAAGTGAATTTTTTCATGCGTACTTCAATGCTTGTAACTTTGTTCATAATTAACGTATTACAGAATAAATACTGCACATTTAAGCTGTTCTTATCGCTAATGATCGATTTGTGGCGAAAGAAATCGTTTTTCATATTCTATTTGTAAAGCAAGCGAATTTTTACCTGGATGAATACTTTCGCGGGTAACTGTATATGTTTCCTTATACCTAATACCTAATACCTACATATTGATTCTGTTGAATATTTACAGATACAATAACTAGTTCTTTTACGAAATGTTATTGGACGAATTAAATGTACTTTTTCTAAATTTTAATCTCTATGCCTATTTTTGCATCGAAGTTAGAGACATATTATGTATTTAGAATCAAATAACTTCTTCTTAACGCATTTTTCCGTATTTGGATAAACTCGATGTTCTCATAACGACTTTCATGACGAACATTTCTAGCAAATTTACATTTACTTATCGCATCAGGCTTGAATTAACATTTATAATTGATACAAAATGTTTAAATTCACTTTTACTCCTTTTTTTGCTTATGTAAACATACACATTCTATTGTATTAAATACGTGTATTTACAAAATATTAAAAGCCCACACGTCGGCTAAACTGAATTACTCACGCTAGACACAGCGATAATTTCCAGACAATCTATTTGAACTTTACAAAATAAGGTATAAATGATTGGCATTCAATTCCATCTGATTGTAACACACAAGCATTCTGTCGCCGATATTGCTATCCTATTCTATCTTATACAAAACTGATATCGGCGAATTTCTCATCTGTATTTCCACCAAAGTGCTACTAAAATTCCCGTTAAATTCGCTGTAGGTCGTTGCTTTTTTGGGTGTCGAACCTGTACGGTATTGGTTATAGTGAGACCCGATTCAGGATCAGTAAATGTTGTTTCAGAACATTTTCTTGTCAAATTGTTTGCTATTTCGTTGCGTGGTATACTTTTATGCCCCGGTACCCACACCAAAGTGATTTTGTTGTGTTTCGCCAGGGTTCTTAGGTTTTCCCGGCAGTCCCAAATTAGTTTTCAGGTTATCCCCTGGCTATCCTATAGGATATGAATGAGCTGACTATTTGATTTCTGATAATATGAAGTCTTAAAATGTATACAATTGTGGTGCAAGTAGAATAACATTTATAAATGTTAGTATGTATTAAAAAAGCAACGTCAAGCGTGTTATAAAAATAACTATGTATGTCTAATTATCTCACTTTTCTCAATTTGTACATATTTTATAGAATTTTCCTAATAGCAGCTATCTTAATTTGCCTGTAAGCATAACGCTCGAGGATCCTCCCTTTAGTTATTACTTTACCGACGGTTTTCGGTTAATGCTGTCACAACTTTGAAGTAACTAGTCTTGACAAGGAATTGCTTCTTACTACAACTGATTGCAAAAGTTTTACAAGCTGATATGTTTACTCCGCTGTCACTTATATTTAGCAATAAATAAACTGAATTTAATTCTATTACCGTTAAAAATGTATATAGCAGAAAATTAATACTGTTTGAAAAAAAGGTAACTCTCAGATGTTCTTGTGCGAACTAAATGATATGGTATAATGTATAAACACGTAAGGTTAAAATAATGAATGAAATTCATGTGTCTAAACAATACATGAAAGTAATAGAAGAGTTCTTATGCAGATGGTAAAGGCAATTTGGAAATGATTATAAAGAAAAAATAATTAAAGTTATAACGCTCTTATATAATCAATTTAGATAGACGTTTGTAAAATACCGTAAAGCGAATCAAAAACATACCTATATTATTAATTGCTAATTAATATGAAACGCCAAATTTCTGAATTGATATCTATCTTAATTGCAACATAGCGTCTGTATAACTTTAATATTTTCTAAGTTTCGTTTTTGCAAAAGTACATGTGGTAATGTTTTGTAGGCAATTTAGTTTAGAGATAAGTATTTAACGATTTAAATACGACAATAGCAAAACTACGTATGTAAGTCACTTAACTTACTTGACAATAACAGATCTGTGGTTTTTTACACTACTTCGCAAAAATATAAAAAAATAGTACCGATATAAATACATTATTTATTAACAAAAATTGATAAGATTTTGCTCGTTACAAAAAATATTGTACAACTCACATAGGTGAAGACCATTTCCAGCACTCGCGCTAATAAAGCACTCACTCATAACTATTATTCGAACTAATAAGAACCAAAGTATTAAAACTAGAATTTGGAAAGTAACTTACACTTAGATGTCAAATATAATGGTGGAAATAATAATAATAATAGTCTTTATTCCTTCAATTGCATTGCATAAAATGAAATAACAATAAACTAATAATACAAGAAATAATAATAATAACTAATGAAATGAATAACTAAAATCACCCACAATATAATACTGCTCCGTGGGTTACTGAAGTATCCAGCGTTTATTAACAACATGCTTTACTTATGGTAGTAGACTTTTCATTTATAACGGAATCAGCAATAGAACTATGACAAAAGCTAAGTATACAAAGAAAGGGCTGCCGTCAACGTTCGTAGTGAGTTTAGCGAACAGTAATAAATTGGTAAATCCGAGAATCTCAAGATTTACATCTGCTTTGTAGCCAAATTGTAGTTTTTGCTTTCAGCGGGTAATGTAGAAGTCTAGAGAATTTAACGAGTCTGAGTGTTAATAAGGGATAAAGCCGTCCCAAATTAGACAACACTATTGCTTGAGCGACGCATGGAGGTTCTAGTGCCAAGTTTGGTAAAGTTTATGTTGTACAATAGATATAATACAAAGGTTGTATAAAGCCGTGATTAATACTAATATGAAAGAAATATAGAATACTAGTTCTCTATTTATCAAAAGCCACTTTTAGATTACAACAATAAGACAGTGCAAGAATGATTAAAAGGGTAAGCAGTAGAAATAAATTGTGGGATAACAATTCATTTATTGAATACATTTAAATTACATTTCTTTTACTTTATTAGTCCTAAGTTAGTCTGTATATCTTGTTGAAACGTTTAGTTATTAAGCTCCATATATGTTCGACGAAAAATATATGAATGTTTACACTATTTCCTTGAAAATCGTATTTTTTGGTTTAAGTATTGTTCTTAAAGAATCATGCCGTGAAACAAACTAAACTATGTATTATGTCTTTTACATTTCAATTCTATATATTTTCACTTACATCTATTACATTTTGCGCAATGTTAAATAGAACAGAAAACCCTTTTCATATACAGCAACTCGCGAAAGTATTCGTCCCGGTAAAAAAATCGCTTGTTTTACAAATAGAAGATGAAAAACGATTTCTTTCGCCACAAATCGATCATTAACGACAAGAAGAGCTTAAATGTGGAGTATTTCTCTAATAATAGTAAACAAGGTTATATACAAAAACTAAAGAAAAGACTAAATTAAGAGAATTAAATTCTTATGAAATCTTAATAAATAAAATCAGAATATACAAACTAAATTAACACAAATTAATCCTTGTAAAAATGATTATACAATTATAACAATTAAAAATATCACAGCTGAACCAAATTCAGGGTGCCTTGGTCAGTATCCAATCCAATGTATGCATCAGTATACCTCAGTTACCTCAGTACTTTCTGTTTTTTGTAGAAAAAACTATTACTTTTTCAACGCTTGATGCTAACTGCTTTTGACTATCTTTTTTAGTAGTTTTGTTTCTTTACAAATGTCTATTTTACTAATTATAGAATTAAAAAACATTCACAGCTGTTACAGTATTGTTGAACATATTTGGTTCCACAAATTTTGTCAGTCTACGTTCCAATGTACTTGTAATTTTTTTTTTATAAGTTGACTTTCGCGTATGCATTGCTTTCCCATAATGTCAGACAATTCCAAAAAATACATTTTCAAATACGTTTGCCCATCTCCTTCCTCTTGAAGTGTGAGTACTTGCCATAGTATTTAAAAATCTCAACATATTCTGTTATTAAAAAAAAAAAGAATGATTTATAACTTTATAACAATTCTTCCATGTTGCTTTTGTACCTTATTATTCATTCATGTTTATATATGCAATTCCTTCAAGATTTTTACTCTACTATCGATTTTTTGGTATCAGTACGTTGGCATCAGTTTCTTGGTATCGACAGAAATCGAATTTTACTTTATGCAGATATTGGACGAGATACCAATACTTCGCCCATTCCGAATATTATGTATGACTACAAAATTACACGAAAGTTACCTAAATACGGATCAAGGACTAACATTTTCAGTTTAGTTTAGTTTAGTTTTGTCGCAGCATAAATTAAAAATAAAGGCAGATGTTGTGTGTAAGTACGAACATTATTGATATTGATTTTATTTGTACTACGAATTTTTGTATCCTGCCAAATAAGCGCTAGTAAAAGTATCACGTACGCTCCAAATTTGTTCAAAACTTGTTAAAACAAAGTCGTGTATAATAAACTTTCGTATGTAACAGCTTAGGTAGAAAATTGAAGAATATCTAAAAATTCAAGTTGTGTAGGTCTTTTTATTACATTTGGATTTCGTTACTACTAGCTTCATTTGTCATTCTCTTTCAAATACTTTATTATATATGAGAAACACACTATTATTTGAAAATAATATACAGTGTGGAAAGAAAGTAACGGATAAATCCGATAACTTTTAAATTAAATTTTCTGAAGAAAATATCGTAGAGATTTTAATTGCGTGATCATTTTCATAAAGTTGTTTTTTGTTTCTAATGCTATGACATAATCTATATATGTATGTTTTAAATAACAACCTATATTTTCTATTATTGATTTTGGGAGTACTTCTCATTCTATTTTAAACAATACAAATTTTTAACATGCTACATTAAAAACAATTAAGAAAAAGGTCTTAAGGCTCAAAGTTTTAAGCTTCAAAAGTTTTTACCTCACCGTACAAAACAACAAAAAAATTGAGAAAACCTTTTTTAATTTTAATATTGCAATAGAAAAAACTAAATTGATTAAAGAGAACAAAAAGCAACATGTATTATATAGAAACAAGCAAAGAATAACTTTTTATCACACAGCATATTCAAATTGACGATCCTGTACCAACTAATAATATCCAAGACAATTATAAAATTCTTTTTTTACATTCTGAAGAGCTTGAGGTGATAATAATTTTGTCTCATGTCGAATTCCTTGATCGAGATTCGTCTAAATTCTTCAAAATTATTAAGTTGTTTTTATACACCATACTTTTTAAGTATTACCATAGAAATAAGTCTAATGGTGTTAAATTAGGAGATCTAGCAGACCATTACAGCGGTCGTTCTGATGTAACACAACGCTATTGCTTGGTAGGTCAGGACTGTTTACTTTTGCAAATAATACAGCTAATGCAGACATCAATTTCAAATGTAAGAAGTGCAAGTATTTGTTTCCAGACAGCTTATGTGCAAAAATAATTGGCCTATAATACGGACATCAATAATTGCTGCCTATAAATAAATATGTATATTGAAGATATTGTGTATGAGTTCCTGCATCTAATGAAGATATTTCCTAGACCAACATCTACAATTCTATCTATTGACGGTTTCATTTAAAGAAAATATTGCTTCATCCAAAAATAAGTCATGCTGGGAAAACATTGGATCGCAAAGACAAGCTGCC
This sequence comes from Holotrichia oblita, assembly GCA_023690525.1. NCBI lineage: Eukaryota > Metazoa > Arthropoda > Insecta > Coleoptera > Scarabaeidae > Holotrichia > Holotrichia oblita. Next base: position 93,543,401 of record CM043016.1, on the reverse strand, counting down.
ATCATCGGTTCACAGAATTGTTGTCAATAATCAAAGCCATGTTCTGGTAACTAATTTGAATATTTGCAACCTTTAAAACTGATATGTGCTTCACATCATGGTCTAAAGCAATGACTTCAGTCAGCAGAAGCAAACAATTACTGATGGATCGATAGCACTCTGATATAATTGTCTGAAATTTAAGCCGTCCAATCCCATAAGACTGCTACTAATGTAGTCGTAACTATTTGCTCCTGCTGAATGCGTGCAATGTTTCTACTAGTTGTATGTGGAATGTTTTCAATTTCTGACAGCACATCAAGTTACACATGCACAATTAATATCACCGGACGTTCATATTTTGAAAGATTCCCGACAATGCCTTTACTTTTCTTTAAAGAGTTAACATACTTCTTGATGTGATCCAGTTCCATCACCACGAATCATAATTAATACATCAATTATCTTTTTTTCACTAAATTGTACCATTTTTATCAAAAGAAGAGTTTACTAACGCTAAACTTTAACTTCTGACAGTCGTAACTAGGGTTATTCATTTTGTATGGTAAAGAGACTTATTCCGCATATTTATAGAATTTTTCACATTCCTCTTATAATAAACATACCATTAATACATTGCTTCTATACACGTAAGTTGGTTTTACTGAAATAATTGTGGTTGTTAATGACGACGGGAACGTAAGCGATTTACTTACGTCCTCTAGTGAAAACGTGCATCAGAATATGTGCTCTGTTAATTTATATTTATGGAATATTACAGTTTTCACAATTATATTGAGTGATAATAACATTTAATTATCAAGAAACGTAAATACATTTCAAAATTTTGTTAATAATTTTCCCAACCACAATTTCTCCAACCGCCAATTAATTAAACATATTAACGTAGTACTCCGTCTATCATATAAAACCCTATTAGCGATCGCTTTTTTGTTAGCAATATACGAGGGAGCGTTTTTATATTCGCGGAATGGGGGATAAGGGGTGGAAATAAAAACACCAAATTATTTTTCGTTTTCAATATATTCACCTGCAAGACGGATACATTTTTCACATCTTTCAATTAATTTATTTATACCCTCATAAAAAAATGATTTCTCTTTATCTGCAAAATACGCCGAAACTGCCTCCTTGACTTCATCATCGGCAGTAAATTTTTTACCCCGCAGCTCTTTTTTCATTTTCGGCAACAGGTAATAATCACTCGGGGCCAGGTCCAGGCTGTAGGGTAGGTGATTCACAATTTCGAAGCCCACCTTATGCAGGGCAGCTAACGCAACGCGGCTCTTGTGGACGGGCGCGTTGTCGTGCAAAAGCAGCACACCTTTCGTCAATTTTCTCCGTCTTTTCTCTTTAATGGCTTCTTTTAGTCGCTCTAATATTGAAGCGTAATATTCTCCGGTTATAGAAACACCTTTACCTTTATAATCAATCAACAATATTCCTTCCGAGTCCCAAAATACCGTTGCCATGAGTTCCCCAGCTGATTGTGACACTTTAAATTTCTTGGGAGGTGCTGTGCCCTTTTTATGCCACTGCATGGAGTCTTGTTTGGACTCAGGTTCATAATGATGAACCCAAGTTTCGTCTCCAGTAACAATTCGACTCAATACATCATCCTTGTCCTCATTACAGAGGTCCAAAAATGCACGCGAACACTCTACGCTGCATTTAATTTTACGAATCTGGTATTAATAATAATAATAATAATTACTTCATTTATTTTCTTTACATCCATCAATTTCATTTCGCATAACGCCCGAGATTACAATTAAAAGTTGAACATATCCTCATAGGTAAGTACATATGTATGTACATACATACATATCATCCGGAGCACCTACAAGAAATGAATTTATTTATTCTCTGGTGAACACACAAGATTTTTGGCCCTATATCCATAATTTTTTCTTTTCAAAAACGCACGTAGTGGTGTCATTAACTTGACGCCATTCTTTGAACAATTTGTATGTTAACTCGTAGTGTTTCATAAACTTCTCCGGAAACATATCATAACAAACCTCTTTTACTTCGTCTTCTACATTGAAAGCACCAATTTTTAAATTACAATTAACACAACCGAATTGTCAAATTTCGTTTTATTCGTGTCTATAAACATACTGCCTAATTACTAATTAGTATAATAGTCTGCGGAGTGGGAAAAAATATTCGGGAGGTAACATTTACCAGTCTCGAACTCTATTGCAAGCCGTCAGACTCAAGCTAGTACTCGAATGGTAAATGTTATTTATCTCCTTATTACTTAAATAACTATTTAATATTTGAGTTTTAAAACACTTTTTCTCAAATTTTTAAAAATGTAATACTTGTATTGAAGATTTTATATAATTGAAGGCAGAATGAAATGTACACCGAAGTCAATATTACAAAAATATACGGTGCTATTAAAAAATGATGACGTTATATCATTAAAAACAAATAACAGAACTTCATGAAACTGATGTACAGTCGAATTTTTGGATCTTGTCCGTTAAGTCATTAACAGCGTAATTAAACACAGATATAAATACGTAAAATATGCATCACCGACAGTTAACGTACATCAGAGAGAAATGTCAACATGACATGTGTCGATTCATACTGACATTACTCATGACGTAACGGACAAGAAAATTCGACTGTAGTAACTCCATTCACGTAGCCTACTCTAATTATGATTTTTTTCGATGTGTCTATATAATGTCATATAATTAAAATTATTTCTTCCCTTTTTTTTCAGAAAATTTATTTTGACGAACCTTCGTCAAAATCACTTATCCGTTACTGTTTCATTGTATATTATATGAGTTTTTTTCTTGGGTAACAGTAATGAAACGTCAATTAATTACGGTTCTTAATTTTTATTGCCAATATTTCGCATACATTGTATGCTTCTTCAAGGCTTAACTACAATAATTTATATAAAAAATTAGAGTTGCTTAAATTGAAGAACTTAATACTTACAATTCGAACACAGGAAAAGAAAACAAAAATTCATTTTTAAATCTTTCCTCAAATTGTCAAATTTGATATACACGGTGCCACCACGGTGCATTATAGTTTACTTTAAAAGTTAAAGTTACAATTAAAATCATTAAAATAGAACTAGCTATGTCATCTTTGAAAAATTAAATTGATAAAATTACAAAATAAAAAGTTTTTTTCATAGAACTGACTACATTTAACGAATACTAAACACAGAATGATAAACGACCTTGAATGTATTTGAAAGAGTTATAGGGGAAGTAACGGCTGTCACAATGTTAGCTAAACGTAAACAAGTTGATCGTCGAGCTAGTGGGGTTAGCAGCCAATGAAAAAATCTTTTTTAAAAGGAAATAAGACTCATTTATCTTAATGTCAAGCTTTCGAATTTTATTAAATTCTTCTTCAGAAGGTAATTCTACAAGAACATATCTATAAAACTAGTAACAATAGTACCTAATTAGAAAAAACTTACGAGTAAGAGTAGGAAACTAACAGTCAAAGAACATAACTTTGCAATAAGTATCATTAATATTAATCAGTCATACTAAAAAGACGTTTGAACTGTACACATCACAAATTAAACCACAAATTACATTAGCTTTCTTTTGGTTCGGAATTCAGGATTAGTAACAGAACTGCGCAGAACATAAGCGCACAACATTATAATTCCAGAATGGTTCCGAACTCTTAATAACCAAAACACATTTTAGGTAATTTTAGGAGCCTGTTACTGCCATCTTTTAGATACAGACTAAAATACAAACCAACAAAATATCAATAGCGAATGTTCTGCGCTGAATCTTTCATGTCCTGTCTCTGTCTTAGAATACCACTCACTTTCCATAGATTTTATTCCCAGGATAGTAATTAACATAAAAAAATCAAATACAAACGGAAAAAAATCTCAAACTTTAAAAGACAACGTAAATATCAATGTCATTGATGACAAACCTATCGAAATAACTCGAATTTCTGAACACATGCACCGATGACGTAATTTCGAACTAATAATTCAGAATCGGTACTCATGGAAGTGCAAGAACTGTTTGAACGGTTCCAGAATCATTCTGAATCGATTCTGTCAGTAACCAAAACATCGGACTAAAAATTCGGTTCGCGTTCTTAAATAACCAAAACGCTAAACTGTAAATGCGCGTGCGCAACAACTCTAGAACCATTCTGAATTCTGAACCAAAACAAAGCTATTGTGAAACTGATTAAAATTACGGTGAAAATTCACCAAAAAAACACCGTATGGTCAGAGCGCGGGAACCAAGTGTGTAGGAGATAGGTTAAGCAAGGCAAATAATTTATATGGGGGAAATGTCAAAACTGAAAGTTACTAACTTAAGTCAAAATGTAAAGCAATGGAGTGGAGAGGTTTAGCGGGAAATTCAAACTGAACTAGTCAGAATCTATAACGATAATAGTAGAATTCAAAGCAGTAATAATGGGATTATGAACGTGAGAAGCCTTTTTATTAATATTGAACAATAAGGTATATATATCACTGAGATTATCCAAATCAGTTCTAAAATTCATAGTATTATTGGTAGTTTGTATGTAATACATTTCAAGAAATATACGTTTCCTGTACATGTTTTCAGTAGCCATAACAGAAGTGCCATCAAAATCCATTAAATGTTTTATTGTAAAAACAGTGGGAAGAAAGAGCAGTACTGTCAGAGTTCTTACTGCAATCTCTGTTGTGTTGATGGATGCGGTTTTTTAACCATTGACTGGTAGTACCTATACAGACAAGTTCACAGTTCCTGCAAGGGATATGGTAGATAACATAAGAACGTAGCAATAGCGGGGTAGCGTCCTTGACTCTAGAGAAGACCCACCCTACGGTGGTAGTATTGTAGAAAGCCAACTTAGAGGTAGGATCTTGCAAAAGTAATTTCTAGACTTCAATTTGAACAACTCTGTATTAAATTTCCTCTTTTAAAAACACACCTAAGTTTGTCTTATTTCAAATATATTCAAGGTCTTTTTTCATTCTGTGTTTAGTATTCGTTAAATGTAGTCAGTTTTATGAAAAAAACTTTTTATTTTGTAATTTTATCAATTTAATTTGTCAAAGATGACATAGTTCTATTTTAATGATTTTAATTGTAACTTTAACTTTTAAAGTAAACTATAATGCACCGTGTATATCTTTTCGATTCTAAAAATTTGACAATTTGTGGAAAGATTTAAAAATATATTATATTATATTATTATTGTTATATATTATATTATTTGTTTTTTTTTCTGTTCTCCACTTATGAGTTGGAATTGTGAATATTAAGTTGTTCAATTTAAGCAACACTAACTTTTTGTAAAAATTATTGTAGTTAAGCCCTGAAGATGCATACAATGTATGCAAATTTCGTACCACATTGCACATAACAAGTTATGAGCCTTGAAACTGTCAGCCACTATCTCACCGCCCGCTCGAGACCGACACCTCGCGGAGAGTCCCGGTGAGCCGGTGGGCTTCCCTCCCTCGTGCTACCCATGTTAGACAAGTTCCCTTGTCAACGTTGAACGGGTCACCGCTGGAGATGCTTTAGCAACTCCTACCTCACATCTAACCCCACGGGGCCTAGGCCTCCTTGCGGATGGCGACTATCGGCCAAGCGTGGGAAACGGAATCTGGTACAACCAGCCCGCCCGTGAATTAAGCCTGTACTACGGGGACGGCCGGGCCGAAGCCCTACCCCAAAATGCCAACCGCGCCGACTACAGTGAAACCGTAGGGTCCCAGAATCACCGAGTTGTTTTAGGATGAAACCAAAGGTTTACCCTACCAGACAACCAGCGGGCGGACTACTCCTTGGCGAATCCACTTTTGTCCTCCCCTACTATCTTCGCCAAATCCTTTCGCCACGGCAGTTTCCCTGAGTGTGGCCACCAGGGGTGGGGTAGTGCAGCTGCAGAGTTCTCAAGATAAGTGCCGTAAGGTGCCTCACTTACCTACCGTATATTCCGACAGTTAGCGGCCGGACACCAGAGCGTATGCCCATGCCTACGCCCGAGCATCCTCCTCGATATACGAAGTCTACTCCCGCCACGCCCGTTGCCCTGAAACTATGAAATCAGGGATTGGGTAGTGCAGCTGTAGAGTTTTAAGGGGTACGAAAATTCGCTACGAAGTGGGGTTGCGTATGAGTCTATCACAGCGCTGCAGCAAAGAAGAGAGTTACAAAGAGAGTGCACTATTGCTATTATGAATCAATGCGTAAAATAATTATTATGGCCTCGATAGAGCGATCTGATTGGAAACACCGAAAGTTGAACACCAAATTTTGATTGGCTAGTATTTATTAATGAAAATTTTCCAGAGTTAGTTTAGCCAACACGCAATATGGAAAGTCACTAAACCGAGAAAGTTTGGAAATATTAGAATTTAATGCAGTTAAAACTTTAAAATATGTGAAAGTATGGACATAGTGAATAGTAGAAGTAAAAAAAGAGAAATACTTCGTTATTTCTATGTAAAACGTAACGTGTAGTAAATTATGAACTACCAACTTAGAAAAAATGCAACTAAGGCGATGATTTTAAACGTACTCCAATTTTAAATACATTTGATATGTGCGTCGTTTAAAATCATATATATATAAATGTCACTATTAAATCTCACACAGGTAAAATAAACCAAAAAACCGCATAAAGCTTTGATAAATTCGTGTGTTCAATCGATGTATTGACAGCGTGGGTTCATTGAACTCTTGTCAAAACTTATAGTATTTCCCAAGGTTACACGACTGTTTTGGCGCCAATAGCTAAGTGCACTCTCTTGTTACTCTTTGGCTGTAGACTGTGACAGAGAGACTCGTATGCGTCCCCACTTCTTAGTCAATTTTCGTACCCCTTGCCCCTTCGCGCCGTTATTTATCTCTCCTATCTCTCAAAACGACCGGTATATACCGACCTGTTTCAGGAATTTCTAATATCAGTGTTTATTTAGCTAATAATTAATTTATGCGTTACTTCAGCACGCACTGTACATATATTTAACAATAAATAAACTTTCGAACATGTTCGTAATGCCTACTTTCATAGGTGTCTAACTTTGTACAATTATAGAAATTTCACTCGTATTTATACATTTATATGGTAGGTCCTTCCCTACATATCTAACCGTTGTGATATTGACAAAATAATTTCTGTTATTTCTTTACATTCAGAAATGTAATTCTAGGTAATTCCCAACTCATACCGTTGTTAAATGTTAATAGACGAAATTTCGCTGAGTGTATTCCAAAGACAAGGACTTTACTGTCGATAACGCACAAAGCTAGATGTTGAACATTTATAATAGTATTAATTAGTTATTCTGTAACTAAATTTGAATGAAAGTTTGTGTTTATATTAAAAATTGTCTTAACACTATGTACAGTACTGACAATGTATATTCATTTGCATGATAAAAGCGTAGAACTAACATGTTTGAACATAGTAAATAAAGCTCTCAACTGCCAGTTTACATTTTTAACTGCCATTGCAACACAATTAACGATTGTGCGCATTTTTCGTGCGAGTGAGTATACGCTCAAAGGGATTACTATTAGGAAATGATGATTACCTTCGAAAAAATTGGTCGTAGCTTCTCGCGCGCTAAATAGCGCTCTTGACATTATCTTTAGTGTTAAAAGTCGCGAAAGAAATTTTTAGTACAACACAGGATCGACGCACTTTAAAGGATCGTCGTTTAGTAAGTGTTTTAATGCGACAGGCTTTTTATCGCATTTGTCCAGGGTTTTCAATGTAATTTAAAATTTTAAATGTAGCTTAGTAAATATTAACATAGACCTTTAAAAGCAACGTTTTTAACAATATTTATTTAAAATTAGTAGTAAATTTTATTTACCGATGTACTAAAAATATGAACACTAACGTGGAGGTTTATAGAATATATGTGATATAGAAGAACGCAAAATGGTTCTTATTTCAAAAAATGAATTTCAGTGGTACAGCTTGATTGGTGGAGAATGGCCTATTAAAAGTATTATATAAACGGAACGGAATTTTAAAACAAAATTTTGCAGTTGGATATGGTTGAATATGAACTATTACGTGAAAATATTTTTGAATAAATATCACTTCTGGTTAACCGGTGGGCACCAACTTCGATTTTTTAAATAGCATGCTATAAAATAAATTACAAATACATTTACTGGCAAATGTATACAGTAACTATAGTTTATACTTTTACTGTAACATATACATAATAAGCTATGCATCCATAAGATTGATATTCGTCTTCAGGGAATAAGCATGCATATTATTAAAATTACTTTCTTTAAAAAGTCATAATATGTGAACCGAATGTATGGTTCATTGGATATGCGTAAGATGTAAACTAACAATAAGCATTCAAAGAAATTCCTTATATTAGATCGGTCATAATTTATTTCTAAATGTAATTGAACGTAGACGCGTTGAAGACGTTAGCTTATTTAATTTCAAGCTGTATAATCCTCCTCATGAAGTATTGCGACACTGACAAACTACATAGAATTTGTGTTCTATTCACAGAGAAATATTTGTCGAGAATGAACAACCCACATATAGAGATAAATTGTTAAATTCTATGAAGTTTTCGTAATTTATAAAGTTGTAATTGATTACCCTCGTCTTATTGATATACGGAGATAAAGTGAAAGGTATGTATGTATATATACATAGCACCTTATATACATATACATACATATATACTATATACTGTATACTATGTACGAGTGTAGCTTGCCTTTCAGTGACGAATTAAGTCAATGCGGGATCTGTAGCAACTGTTAACAAGAGACTCTTGGTTTGATTTAGTATATCAAATAGAACAGCACTTTTAAAAACAAATTTTCCTCGAATTAGGATCGAAACATTAAGATAACACTAGTCCAATCAACGTTTTTAGGAACATTACATTCGATGTTTAATAAGTGGGATCATTTAGAGATTCTTTTTCCGCTCTGTAATAAAAGATACAAAAATAACCGCGTAATAATATTTCTACATTTAGAAAACACTATTCTAACAAACTTTTCATTGTAAGTAAAGACCGCAAGTGTGGGTCGGTAGCAGGGACGTAACTGTATCGGCTTTGCCGAAATAAAAATGGGCGTTATTTACAGAAACTTTATACTATAATTCATGAAAACACAGACATAATATACAACCTTATCTTATTAGCAAACAAACACGTTGAAGCATTTTCAGGACATTTTAAATGCGTTTCAACCGAATTATAAGTACACGTACTTGCAGTGTATGATCATGCAACAATACCGTACGACGACTGCCTACAAACTACATATTTTACTACATACATACTCGTACGATAGGCGCGCGCAGTTGACGCTCCCGATGTACTACCGCTGGAACTGAACCAATTCTTGCGGTCTTTAATTATAAGTCTAAACAGTTACAGTTCCATAGCGTCATGCTTTTGGTTGTCAATAGAAGCAGCTGCATCAATCTTAAATGGCCCAGCAAACCATGCTAGTTCTCTGCTTATGATTTTTTTTTACTTTTCCGAACCGTCTTAGGATCAGTTGCATGAAAGGCGTTCAGTACTAAACGTAATAAAACGACGATTTAATATATGTATTGAATCGTCGTTGAACTGCGTTCAGTACGTTCAGAATTTCATACAACATTGGCCTTATGTAAGCACTGATGATAATTGGAGTTTCTTTCAAGATCTCAAGTACACTGCTAATGATGACAGTAAACACCACATTTCAAAATATTGTTTAGGTGTTTCAATTTCTACAAGCTCATGGAGTGTAGTAGAGACGCCCAAGTAGTTTAAAGATACACGGGGACTATAGCATTTGATACGTGGATAATCTGGTGTTGGTGACTTACTAAAAATTCAAACAAAAACAAATTGCATTCCAAAGTCTTTAAACTATTCCAATTTATAACTCGACTATTGTATTTAGTCCGAATTTCTTTCTCCTTTCGATTTATTTCTCGCATTATCACGATACGAAATATTTGCACTTATTTCTGCGGTAACGGTTGATTCGTGTGAATATTAAATTTACTATTGTAGTAGAATTTTTATATTATTAAATGTCATTTATGTAGTAAGTTTTTCCTGGCGCCTAGATTAAAATTCTCAATTGAATATATTGTATTTGATTTATTTATCACGATATTCTCAAGTTCAACCGAAAACTCGTTTAGTGCAGAATTAAATGATTCGTAAAGGATGATATAGGTGGATATCAGATTTCAACATGAAGCTAGTTATCCTTAACATTCTTTCAATCATCGTATTTACTATATTCGTACATTCCTGTAAAAGGTTTCTTATTGTTAGTACAGCATACACCACCTTCAGTATTTCTACTTTCATAGTTTTACCTAATAATATTATATCCCTGGACTTTATAGTTGTCTATATCTTCTGTTGTTCTAGCCTCCGTTAAAGCTGCGACATCAATAGATGTTTGTTCGAAATATGCTTCAATTTCATCATACCTGTTTAAAAAGTTTCGAACGTTAAGGCACATGACATTTCAATTATATTTAGAATTAACCCCTAATACAACATTTCCAGTTACGCTTTCTCTTACTTATATAATTGTTATTAAAAATTGTCTGTACTTTTACATTCGTTAGTTTGACGAATTATTCTTTACATATAATATTTTTATTTTCGTTTTCAACGAATTATTGTTTAACATTTCTTATAACAATTTTCAGTTGTCTGCTACTATTTCTTCTTATTCTTTTTCTTCATCATATATTTTTATATTTACTATATTTACTACTATTTACTTTAATCATATCGGAATACCATGTAGGTATACCTTCTCTCTTTAATTATTTGTTTTTATTTTCCATAATTTTTCTTCACTTTGCACATTTATGTTTGTCATCCAATTAGTTATTAATTTTATTAGATCTTTAACCTGAAATTTTATTTCGTTAGTAGTCCATATATATGCAATTTATATTTCGATTCCCCAGAATCTCTATATTTGAAAGGATTAGTCCCGACTGACAGATCATTGCAGAGCCCAAATCGCTACGAATGGAAATTTAAAATTTAGAAACAGTGTCGATTTTGTATTGCAGGCATCATTGAAGAAGGGATTTTATGGAAATTCAACCCCTAAGGGGATGAAAAGAGGTGGCAAAGTTTGTATGAGAAGTAATATTTTTTTGGTCAAATTTACTTAGTATCCATGCTCTTGGACAAAATTAATGAAACATGCTTTCCGTCGTTGTTTGTAAATCAAGTCCTAAAGGGGTGTAAGGGGGTGACAAAGTTTGTATGAGAACTAATATTAATTAATAAACTAATTATTAATTTTCTGGTCAAATTCACTTGAAACTTCGTATTAATGCTCTTGGATACTATTAATGAAACATGCTTTTTGCCGTTGTTTTTAAATTCAATCCCTAAAGGAATGAAAAGAGGTGGCAAAGTTTGTATGAGAACTAATATTTTTCCGGTCAAATTCACTTGAACTTTAGTATTAATGCTCTTGGACACCATTAATGAAACATCCTTTTCGCCGTTGTGTTTAAATTCAATTCCTAAGGGAATGAAAGGAGGTGACAAAGTTTGTATGAGAACTAATAGTTTTCTGGTCAAATTCACATAAAATTTGATAGTAATCCTTTTTTTGTTAAGTTTTATTTAATGCACCTACATTAATATAACTAAAGCAATTAATAACGCAGTCTAGTGTATATAGTTACCAAGACGTAAAATTTAATTTTAACGACAAATATTCATCAAGTGTTTGATATATAATTGTCAAACAACTAGTTATCTATATTAAACAGTCTGTTAGGAATGTTTGTTTCCTCTTTTTTTAAATGCTGGATACAAATTAAAGTAGATCAGGTCTTATATGTAATTTTTGTGATTTTAATAATGCGTGAAATCGACTCAAATGTAAATTTATATATAAAAAAGGTCAACACAATGGTCATTCAAACTGCCACGTAATTAAGATAAGTATTTAAGTATTGGTTACACTACCTACTATGCGCTGTTCTTTTTTATATAAACTAACAGTATACATGAAATATGTATTTTGTGATTTGTGTTCACGACAGTAATATATTATCTAAATCAGAGTTAAAGTGAAATTCTGAAGATTTTCTTGACCTATTTTTATCGAATGTTGTATGTATGTACGCGCGTCTATTTCATCAGATGAAATTTGTAAAATTCTGTTTGACGTTTCTGCACATAAAAAAGTAGTCCTATACACGTCTCAGGGTTGATGGAGTGTTCGATTAAGTAAAATTTTCAACAAAATGTTTAATATAAGAAATGACTTTCATGTCTAGCATATAAAATCATTTTTTATCCATATATTTTGCGATTTGATTTTTATTTGAATATACACTCGATTGCAAAATAAACTTGCATAGTATGTATAGATTGATGAGTTAGTGAGGTATATAACATACAATTGAATATTTAAAAAATAAAACCGAACTTCACCTAAATGCGCTACTGCGTCACATCACCGTTGTCAGCATCGTGGTTCGGGTGGGGGCAAGAAGAAAGGAAGGAATGATAAGAGCAAAACGAAAGGACTAGTAAACTAAAAGCTGAGGTTTGAGGTGGCTTGCATGCCAGGAACGAGGAAGAATCTTACCGTTATATCTGTAGAAGTTCTTTAGTGGATCATGAATGACCCAACAAATTTATCCCCAAGCTTGGCGGTGTAGTACTGAACGATATCAGAAAAACAAAATAAATTCTCCAAACTAACTGATTCGGCAGGAAGTCTTGAGGACGATGTCGAGTGTCATAACGAGATTTGGCGCGTTCATATGTTTTCTGAAGTCGAGTTTGAATGTCCTTGTAGAGGGCCGAAAAGTTAGCGGACCGTTCGACTAACTGGTCTGGATCATGTTGTTCAATAACGGGCGTATTGTATGCAATAAGTTTTGCAAATTTACGTTTGCCTGTCACTTGTATCTCACGGCCGAAGTTAACAAAATAGAGTGTATGACCTATAACATCATGTTTGGTTATAGTAATAGCACAAGTGACTTTAGGCAACGTCTCAATTACTGTGATTATATGACACATAAGGTATGAGTATGGTTTTGAGAACTCAGTTAATACGTTCAATCGAATTTGCTAGGGGGTGGTACAAAGCATTATAGGCAGGTTTGACTTTATACTCGAAAAGGAGAGCTCTATATGCTCATGACTTAAACTATACGCTGTTGGCAGAACCAATAAGCCGCACAGCAACAAAAATGAGAAATACATTTTCTTAAAGTAGTCGGATAATCGATTTACACGAAGCTTTATCTAGAGGAAACGTCAAAACAAACTTGCTAAAGCAATCAGAAACTACTAAGAAGTAATTATCTTTGTAGTACAAGGGAACCGATCTACGAGATCGATACTGAGAAGATCCCAAGTTTTAGATATCCGAGTGTCATCATCTCACTCATATGGCCGATGGGTGTTTGCTGCACAGCTTTCGGCTAATAGTAATCTTGTACCACACGAGAAAAAGTTCGAGATATCTAAATGACCACAAGTCGGTAAATGATGGCAGGCTTACAGAACTTCATAGCTTTGCATTATTGTCCTCGTCAAGTTTCCAATGGTCGTCATCGTTCATAGAGAAACCCTGGGAAGAATTCACGTACTTGCATCAACGGCCGTCAATGATTTGGGAGAGACGTACGGTCAGGATGAGTCTTCACACGGTCAAGTAGTCGTAATTAGAGTTTACTTTTAGGTTAGATAGTAACCTTTATAAGGTCGAGTTTGGGAACAGAACGAGAAAAATTATCGGGCACTACATACAACTTGCCTTTGCCATATGATCGTAAAATCATATGCATGCAGCTTCAACAATATGATTTTAAGCTTAAGTCTACACTAAACTAAAAAAAACTCTAAACTAAACTAAAATGAAACAGGTTTAACTTTCCAACAGGTCGTCTCGCGATGCGACCTGTTGGAGAGTTAAGCCTGCTCAACCAACATGGCGAGTACTGATCGGTAATCACTGTGAAATGTGAAGTTTCAACTTCGACAAAACTTCTCAATTCTTCACAACTGACATTTGTCGTTAGTAATAGTAAATCCAGCTTTACGTAGCCGAGACAGTACCTCTTCAAGCATAGTAATGTGTTGTTTATATGTCTGAGAGACAATAATCATGTCATCACGCTACACGAACAAATATGGTTCTAGCTTAGGGCCTAGAACACGATCAATGAATTTCTGACAAGTACCAGGCGGGTTATGAAGCCCAAACGGCATTCGTCGAAATTTGTGAAAGTCATATACTGTTACTGTGGCGGTTAATTGTCATCTTTTCATAATTAAATGAAATCGAAGGCTTCCACGGCCCGAGTCTCTGTAATGAGGGCTTCCGAGTTTTGACCGCGTTATAACGCGGTCATTTCATTTAACAAACCTCCACGTGGAGGAAATTTTCCATAAAACCCAAACCTTTTCTAAGTTACGCCTCAAACTTTCTACCCTTCTGTGCACCCTTACGTTCTTGTCTCGCTGTCGTGACCATCAAGTTGTCCCAAAATTACTGGCATTGAGGGACTGACGCATTTTGATGTGAATCTGTTGTTAGTACTGCCAACAGACGTGGGTTTACAGGTATTTGTTGTATTATTAACTCATAAATACCCAGATAGAACAAAGATAGCTATGACACCGCATCGCGTTCACTCACCAACAGTAAAAAATTGTATAGCCATATTAATAAGGAAGCTATAGCAATTTTGTATAGTACTACTCCAATTTTTTTTCAAAATTTGACTGCGATATCAAATACAGGAGAAGCAAGAACCATGCTAATATTAACTGTATTTTAAGATTTCGCAAGAATCATGAATAATCAACGAATGGAGCTCTTGTAAAGTTTTGCTTTAGTGAAATTTTGAAACTGTTAGAATTTTAGCGAGAGGATTTTCTTACAGAATTAGTACAATAACGAAAGAACTTATTATGTCTACCTTATTCATTTGACTTAAAGCTAGGGTGCTAGATTCTCATGTACGCAAATTCTTCCAAAATATTTAGCGCAAATTTTGTGAAATATTTCGATGCATATATTTCTAAGCATATATTTTCAACCAATGAGAATATTAGTAATAATGATTTCTGAAACAGAGTACAGTAGTTCTCAAGTTTGGTCAGATGTATCTGTGTAGGTAGTAATTAACGGTAACTGTATAAAATTCCATCACCAGAACAATACATGCGTTTAAACGTAGTTATTAGTACATCTACGGGAAAATTTCTAGTTAATAACATTGAAATAGTCATAAAATTAAACACGGCGACAGAAAACTTTAATTGTTGCTATATATCGCACTGACGGCATAATTGCTTGAATACGTCTAGCCATGTAAAATGGACGACAAGTTGCTAAAAGGGACGGTACGGTTTCGTGTAATAGCAGTGCTGCTGGATACAGTGATCAATATGTTACTACATATTCGAAGACGCAATCAAGAAGTAAGCAAAATACTGCTATACATTCCGTTCTTGGGTTTTGGTATTAAGCCACGTAATATAAACCTAACCGAACTTGTAGTACAACATGCGAGGTAATTTATTTGATAATTGATAGTATAAAGTTAGACTTCAAATATCTGGAAATGGTAAATCAGTTTGTCATTTTATATGGCAAAACAGGCTAAGAATTTTAAAAACACTTTTCTGCATGTGATTCTACTAAACGGTGATACCAATTCTGTTGTGACAACAAGTTAATGTTATCAGATCAACTAAATTAATGGGGATTGCAGCCAGTGATAATTTGAAATTAAAAAACTGAAATCTTCATCAAAAAGCGAATCTATTACTTGTAACAGAAAACATTTAACAAAAGCCACCACAGACAGAAAAAACACATACGTATGTATACATACATATATGTGGGGCAGACAGCAATAATATGCAGAAAATGAAACAGGACGACTTATACTGTAATTATTTATAATTGCCCGCCACCACCTGGAATTAACAAGTACGTGACTGACAGATACGATTATAAAGGAGGAATGAGCTACATAAGAAAATAATCTTTTTATCTTTATAGAAATTAAATAGATTTTGTTTTTATCCATATTTCCCCGACACCCTTATTCGTTTTTGGTAGAATTGTAGCGATCGTGTAAGATTATTAAGTAAAAATTAACGTTTCAAAAGTATGTGAAATTTGTGGTTATGTAAGTTATGATTATATGATCTATTCAGGTCTCTTTATTTTAGTTATTTTGGAGATTTTTCTTTTGTATTCACTGTGTAACAGATACGATGTTGCAACAAATCATTGTATTGACCTTAAAAAAAAATTAATAATTTACATAATCGTTGGACCTATTCTATAAAGGAATATAAATATATTTAGACAACTCCCTATCAAAGTTCTAATATCAGAATTTTATGCACACTATTGTCTGAATTTTACTAGATTTTACTGCATTTTCTTATCGCCATTAATTTTCAGGTAACTTTACTCTTCTAAGCTGTTCGTAATATATTTTCATCATTTTGGGACGGGCGGAAGTACGAAACATATTGTATGAAATTTGGTGCTTTTAAGGTCTCAGATGTCTTACAGAAAATTGATTGCTGCACTTGGTCTCCTTTGGCATAAATAGGTATTAGTTACTGTTTACAGTTTTGACAATAATTACAGCTGTGTTTTGCAAAAATATCTTTAATTAATTCATTTTAAAATTTGTATTTATTTGCATTCTACTTTACTGTTACTGTGAAAGTAATTGGCTGTACTTGAAACAATATAATGATAATTTAGCTATGAAAGTCACGTTTTATAAGCTTAATTGTAGTAAATTGTAAATACGGTGGCAATGTTTGTTACTTCATTGCCATCTTCAAGTGACAGCGTCTCTGAAGCGCGAAGCGCTAACTTTGCAAGCATTTGTAGTATATATTACATAATTCACTTCTTGAAAATTTGTATTCCAGAAAATCAACTTTTGCTCGTATAATATTGGCAATCAAGTTCGGCTGTGTCTGACTTATATACGAGTTTAACTTAATATTATCAAATATTAAATTTTATATGATATATATATATATATATTTATATGATTGTAATGTATGTATCTTTATCATCTTTCGTATGTAATGTACAGAGTAATATTTTATTAGAACCAACGCCACGTTGGAAGGGTAGAAACCGTAGATTAGTTGGTATGTGTAGTACACACGTTGATAATGAGTTATAACTAGGTACATTGATTTATATGGAACAAGTGTTAGGGACAAGACAATCGCGGTGCATAGCTGAGTTTAGTTCCATATAAGTTAATGTAGGTATTTACAAGTTACTTGCGGCACGTCGCGCTAGTACATTGGCCTTAAGGAAATTTGTATAGTGCTTTTCAAATTGCAAGAAACTAACTTTTAAATCCTTAATGCTTTTATTGCACCTCCAGTAGTAATTCTCTTGAGAAGGGTACTGTTTACCTGCTTGCAGCATATGAATGCAGGGGCCGGATTGAGTATAAATTACGGCACTATAAGGTAATAGTAAAACGCTATTTTAATTGTAAATATATATAATAAATAATATACATTAGGTTTATTTACAAAAAATAATAAGTGAGATATATGAAGCTTAACAATTAGTTGGTAATGCACAATAAAATTGTAAGTCATGTTTATATAAAAGTAGACCGTGGCAGTATTATACAATATAATACTTAATATACGCCGTATTTCACAAATCATCATCTGATGTGATTGACTCGTCTTGGAAATCGACATCTGAGTCTGACTCTGAATTGTATTGCAAGTTTATAATTAAAGGTGGTACTATATTATACATATCCATGTATTCGTTTTCTTTTGATATTGCGTGTTTAACGGCATTTCTCCAATTATCAGCAGTTATATGTTCCATCGCATTTTTTATGTGTGTTATAGTGCTTTCACTAAATTTAGGCGTTTGATTTGTTCGCCTTATGGTATTCTTAAGTTGGGCCCATATCAATTCAATTGGGTTGAAAATGCAATGGTACGGCGGTAAACGTAAAATTGTATGTCCTGCTTCTTTGGTTCTATTATCCACATAATAATCCTTCAAATATTCTTTTGTATTCATCATTTCTAATAATTGGTTTTTTGTATAATGCTCCTCATAATATAAATTATTTGCTTCTAAAAATTCTTTAATATCTTTCTTATTATTACATTTTGTAGGAACTTTATTTTGCTGTCGTGAATGATACGAGGCCTTGTCCATTACTATCACACAACTTTCTGGTAAATTTGGCAGTAAAGTATTACAAAACCATTCTTCAAATAAGGATGAAGTCATGTCCTCATGGTAATCCAAGCTAGAGCATTTTACATTTTTTGCAGATAATAGCGGCTGCGCGATCCACCCTTTCTCTGACCCAGCGTGGAGAATAATTATTCTCTTCCCTCTCGAAACCGGCGCGTCCAACTGACACGTGGCTGAATTGTCTACCCAACCTTTGCAAATAGTGTCGTGGGTATCATACCACGTTTCATCTAAATAACATATAAATCGCCCTTCCTGTCTATATTTTTTTATTGCCATCAAGTATTCGTACCGCATTTTCTGCAACCTCGAACTTTCCATAATTGTAGCGCGTTTATCTATAGTACAAAATTTAAAACCCGCCTTTTTTAACGTCCGCCACAAGGTTGTTTTTGAACATTGGATATCAATAGTTTCATCATTAACTTTTTTATGTAAGGACTCAATTGTAGGTACAACATTTTCTCTATACATGCAATATACTTGTTGCCTAATAATATCAATTTCATACTCTTTAATTTTCCTCGGTGCTCCTTTGTCACTTCTTTGCTTTCGAGGCTCTGCGTTATTTTTAATTGCCTTGTATATTGTTCCAATAGGCACTTTGGTTAATTGCGAGGTTCGTTGAATGTTCTTGGTTTGTCCTTCGTTATTTTCTTCCATCAGAGTCTTATAGCTATTGAGAAGTATCTGCTTTGCATCTTGTGATAAATATTTTCTCTTCCGTGCTCCACTTTCATCATCACTATGCACATCACGATCACTAACACACTCAGCAAAAGGTCGCCACATGTTCGTGAAAATTCAAATAAGTATACAACAACAAATGTTAACTACAAATGATAAGTAAACTAAATATTACATGTATATATACCTACCCCTAGTACCATTAACAATAATTACAATTAGATGACAGTATATTAGCTGAAGTATATATATCAATATATCATTTGCGTAATGAGGCTGTAATTCATACTTAATACGGCCGGGCGATTCATATAGTGTAATTAAGCAGGTAAACAGTACCCTTCTCAAGAGTATTACTACCGGAGGTGCAATAACAGCATTAAGGATTTAAAAGTTAGTTTCTTGCAATTTGAAAAGCACTATAATGAGAAACTTTTGCTTGCGATTACACTCTTACTCTCTCTCGCTCTCTATTAACAGTAATAAGTAAGTAATATGAATAACGTAATTAATGAGAAAATTCAATTTTTTTGAACGTATTTTACAATAATTTTTTTAATTAAACATACATATGATTTATTTCTTTGCTTATTATGATTATTCCTATTTGGCCTTATTAAAACAGTTTTACTTTGAAAAATAAAATAACTTGTTATTAAATACATGCAAATTTTGTATCAACAAATGATAATCGAGTATCAATTTTATGCCACTGCGATAATTATGCTGTACCTTTTATTCAATAAAGAATGCAGATTGTTTGTTGAAGGACATTTGAGGTGGCATATTTTGAATACGAAGTTTGTTGCTTAGATCTGCGTTATAAGCTATAGATTTGATATGCGTGCTCTGCAATATATATTTCATATATACCAAGATGGTGTGAACCACAAATCACTAGCTTCTATAGATACTCGACGCCCGAGCATTAGGTTTGAACCGAATACTTGAGCACCTCTGGTGTTAGAAGGAAAGAAATAATTTAATTTAGCGGTAAATTCAAACAGACGTCAGTAATAACTTGTGAATGATTTATAATAGTTATTTATGTATTTAGCAAAAAGTGACACATTATTGCGCGAGAACAATACCACACGCCGTAAAAGGAAACGTTTGAAAGTTCAATCCTGACACACAGACACGTGTTTCGAACTTATTAGTTCTCATCAGTGCGTGATACAATGTCGTGTCGTGTCTGTTTGTCAGGATTGAACTTCAAACGTTTCCTTTGCGGCGTGTGATTAACGTCAAATTCATGTGCTTGAATTAGGTTTCCCTTTTTCATTGGTACATGTTTGTATTTTAAACGTTCACCTATAGAGTGACTTGCACGTCTTTACACTTTTGCGTTTTGTTTATTGTTGTTTATCGGGTAATCCGGCAGATGACGTTAGCATTAACACACGTGATCTCTGTAATCGTTCGGAGAACGTCTAGAGATCTGCCCTTGTTGGTGTCCAGTTATCGCCCGATAGAGGTCATGGAATTTATCTTCTGATTTTCGTTCGAGCAATTTCAGGATATAACGGGTACGGGGAATACGTTTGTTGGTTCATATTCTTGTATCACGCACTGCTGAGAACTAATAAGTTCGAAACACGTTTTTATGAATGAAAAAAGAGTAATATATAAGAAATCAAATATTAAACTCATTTTTTTTGTCATTTTTATGAAGGAAAAAAGAGTAATATATAACGAATCAAATATTAAAATAGATTTTTTTTTGTCGTTTTTATGAAGGAAAAAAAGAGTAATATATAACGAATCAAATATTAAACTCGAAATATTTTTTTGACGTTTTTAATAAAAAAAGTAATATATAACGAATCAAATATTAAATTCGAATTTTTTTATGTCGTTTTTATGAATGAAAATAAGAGTAATATCTAACGAATCAAATATTAAACTCTACGAGTTTGGGTGGTAAAAGCTATCACTCTTTATGTTAATAGAAGAAAGATGGTAGCACTATAGAAATGCTGATCGGTGGGTTTGGGTGGTAAAAGCTAGTATATTTTAATACTAAGTGTTCCATTAAAAAAATATAAGTTTGGTTCGTCATCGACTGCTTCGATCATTCTGTATAAAGGAATTATTTTTAAAACGTAGCCCATGTAGCCCTCAATCAAAATATAATCGTCCACCCCATCTTGGTTGTATCATCCTGTAGATAACGGGTAGGTGATATCAATTTTTATTTATTATAATATATAATAACATATAATTAGATTTGCGAATATTTTTAATTCCTTATTTCTTGTTGTTTAATTACATATACATATGTTAAACAAAGGTAATATAAAGTAATTTAATTTTCCATTTTGTTTTAAAAGCCAAACAAAAATGGATGCATACTTGTCCGTGAAACATTCTTTGTTATAAAAGGGACATTTACTTTTTTCCATGATGGATGACTACTATAAAAATATTCTAGAAAAGAAAGCAGTAATCGACTGCTGCAAGTGGATTGAGCAAGTTAGAGGGCAAATATGTATTAAAATTTAATTCCTTTTAAGAGGTTTACAATTTAAACAAAAATTAATAAACCAATAAAATTATTGTATTTTCACAAGCTGTTTTAACTAGGTTAGTAGGTTCATTTTATTTGTAATAATTCTTTACACGAATTCGTAAATATTCTAGTATGATTACGTCCAATTAGGAAGCTTAATTTTTGGAACCTCTACGTTTAATGACACATTCTCTGTTTCGTATTATATCATTACTTTACCATACTACTTAAGATGTAATAGAGTTGTTTGTTTTACCTTCTCCGATAGCCAACCGCTGACGGAATGCAGTAATTCAAAATCCATAAATAGATTGCGAATTCAAGATCTCAACAGAAATTGTATAACGAGATTGTATACTAAATAAAAGTCAATGTGTGTAGACACCCGTCCGAACTTTTCTGTGTTAAAAGCAATTTTGCTACGATAGCATTTTTCACGGTTTCGCTAACGTTGTATCGACGCCGAAATATATCATAATAATATATATGTATTTTATAAAGTATTTTTATATATTTCATTTCATTTAACAATCGTAATTGGAAAGATCGCTGACATTTAAGTCGCTTTTTTGAGATTGTTATACTTCTGGTCATTACTCTTGCCGTTTTAAAAAATAAAACATAATGATGCAGTTTATATTGGCATCAAGAATGATGGGAAGTAAAAGTTTCAGCTGGGGGGTTATTCTCGAAACAGTGGAAAATAGCACTCCCAGGGAGTAACTTTCACCGCTCACTCCTCGATACTACTCGTTACGAAAAAGTGAGAAAGTCAACTCCAGAATAGGAATTATTGAAATTGTAGGAATTTTTTGATAATTCTCTTGAAATTTCCATTCCCTCAGATTCGAGAATAACCCCCCTGATTGGAAACAATTCAATCACTTTACAATGTGTTTCAAAGAAATTGTTTTGTTTGTTATAATTTAAACTAACAAAGTCGGTTGGAACGAATATCATATAGTACAATTCTTTGACAGATGTCGGGATAACGTAAAACCAAAGTCCACTTTCTGTGAACAGCCTGTGTACAGTTACTGCAGTAATTTTAAACTGACGTCAGGTAACCAGCGGGTACGCTATGTGATGAAAGCTACGATACTACTGCAAAAGAAGTAAATTCCACAAGTGTATCCATAAGTATGGATAGAAATATACAAGGTGAGTGCCTACTAGCCAAAATTTTAACCAAAGCCAGTTTAGACCAAACAAAAACAACTAATCTATACACCTTAATACCAAGAACATATATATTTTTATTTCTATTAGTGCGTAATTATAAAAACGATTATCCAATTACTTTAAAATACATTATAACAAACGTACGATTAACAACAAAACAAGCAGAATAATAATTTACAGATAGAGAATTATAGTCAGTGTTCAAAATGTTTCGCTTATATTTATACTACTTATACTATATACTTAATAAAAGATGGAATCGTTATATTAGCAAGTCATATATTTTCACAGTGTCATAGTTTTTGCGAATTTCATTAATAGTTTTGCAAATTCTTTCGTCCAACAGCTGTCCCATGTTAAATACATCATGGCAGATCGTTTGTTTTCAACAACTTCATTAAAATAAATCTAGCGGCCTAAAGCTGGGGCACAGTGGTGACGCACAGCTTCATTTATCCATAAAGTAGATGTTATAAAATTGAACAATTTGAAAATTCTAATTGAGAAATTTCGGTAAGTATACTGTACGAAATCAATTACAATGTTCTTCTTGAGGTGCACCAGCTCCTCAGACTCATGAATTTAGTCTTTTAGTCTTCGAAAGACCTGGAGGTTCGGGAGACCTGGTGGTTTGATATTTTCTGTTAGGAAATCTACCGTGGTTCCCTTACACGAGCCATATACAAAAACAATGCCTGCTATTTCTCTTGAAGCAAAATCTTCTTATGTTCTTTTCTTAAAGTCGAGATGCAATAGAAACACTCAAATAATTGGGGCTTTCTAAGAGCTGGTGTTGAGATATTGTGCGAAAATTGAAATTGAAATTGGTATCCATTATCGTTTTAGGGCAGCATTTTTGCACTATGATGTGTAACGTTAATGGGTTTCTTTTGACCTAAATAAGTCGCGGCTAAAATTTCTACACCTTGTATAGGTGAGCTCTACCTTTATTATTGATATTTTCTAAGAACGAAATATTATAGAAAGACGTTACTTCGTGTATTAAGAGGTATAACCTTGAAACTTACATTAAAAACAATTATGTGAAAATGTCAAATAGTTACCATTAAAAAAAGGCAATTCTGCGGCTTGCGGATCCCAGGTAGCCCAGAGCTGTGCAAAGATAAATGGTGTCGAGCATATCATGTACATCACTATGACTGCTACTGTTTGTTTCACTGTGTTTATCTTCGCTCTGGATATTAATGGCACCTTTTTTCTGGTGTAGCTTTTCCGGAAGCAACTCTCGGCCTAGTAGTCAATTCTCCGACCGCGCTTTGCCATATTTCCCGGCAAATGGAAGTGTATGTCACGATCAGGACGATGAGAGGAATTATGAAGACAGACACGCTGTACCTGTAATGAAATTAATGATATCAAAATATGGTTACAACATCGATTATAATAAAAAAAAAAGATAAATAAATGATAAATTTATGAATATAATACTTAAATAATGTATGTATCCATATACAGTAAACCCTCGTTAACCCAAACTCGGATAAACCAAACACCTCATTAATAGAAACACAAAGTAGGGTCCCGATTGTTCATCCTATAGTTTTCATGGCTTTTATTTTCACATAAGACGAATTCTCGTTAACACGAATTTCGAACACAGATTTTCTATCGAGCGCTTTACTCGCTTAACGCGAATTTTACGTGTGTGTACTGCCGACTGCTTGATTTTAAGTGAGTGTAAGCAGTTGTCGGTTAAATATGTAGTACATCGTACGTATCAGTTCACATAATGGCAGAACAAAAACCTAAACGTTCGCAAAAAGCATTGAACATTAAAACAAAAATTAAAATACTTAATGAAGTTGACGAAGCTCAACTGAGTAAAACCGCTATAGCAAATAAATTTAGTATTCCGAAATCCACTTTATCTACAATAATTAAAAATCGGAATAAAATTAAGAATAATTTAACATCCGGATTATTTGCTACAAAATGCAAACGAATGCGAACTGCGAAATATGAAGACATTGAGTATGAAATAATGGAGTGGTTCAACCATATAAGCGCATCTAATCTCCCAGTTTCTGGTCCTATTATTCAAGAAAAAGCCAAGGAGATTGATTTAAAATATGGCATAGAAGATTTTAACTGTTCGAGTGGCTGGCTGTGGCGATTCCAGAAACGGCACGGTATTGTTTCACATGAAATGTGCGGTGAAGCAGCAAAAGTAAATGAAACTACAGTTATCAGTCATCAGGTTATCAGACTTTGAAATTATGAAGACATCTTTCCTACCCAAAGATATGTATAGTTAATGTGGATGAGACTGGAGATTTTTATAATTTACTACCAGAAAAAACTTTGGACTTGAAAGGAAATCGATGTCGAAATCGCAAAATCCACGATGTTTCAAAAACATTGACATGCAAAATTTATCTTGTGAATATGGTACACATCCCACAAAAGTTCATGGATTGATGCAAAAGCATTTAGCTTCTTAAGCTCAATCGGCATATGACCGCACAATATACAACAATTTTATTAACACTTGATAATTGTGCTGCTCACAAAGTAGAGGGTCTGGAACTGTCAAATATCAAAACATATTTTTTTCCTGCAAGTACAACAAGTCGTCTACAGTCTCTTGATCAGGGTATAATTGCCAATTCAAAATCTCATTACAGAGCAAGATTAGTAAAATTTACTTTAAGAACATTGGAAACCAAAGGCAACGTTAAAAAATAGGATATATTACAAGCTATACGAGGCATTGCTTCTGCGTGGAATGCGGTAATATCAGAAACAATAAAAAGATGTTTTCATAAAGCTTGGTCTTCCGAAATAAGCCAAGAGGTAACTGACGTTGATATTTCACCACCAGAAGAATGAGCTTTCCTGACTACAACGCATCCTATAAACGTATCTTTTCAAGATTTTGTAGAGGTTGATTCAAATATATTAATTTGTTCAGAGCCATTACAAATAGAACCACTAGAAAATGATTCATCACAACTCGATTCGCAGACATCATCAGATGAAAGTGACGAAGAAATGACAAAACCTTCCAGGGCAGAAGTCAATTCAGCTTTATCGACTCTTCATAGATCAGGCTTAGTTCAAAAAAGCATTTGCGACTTTTTCTAATTTATTTTTTGTTGACATTTATGTATGTTCAAGATTTTGTTTATTTGTGAACTTTATAGTTTATTTTTCATTTTTAATTAAAAACATTTTCTTTTATAATATATTTATTGTTTTTTCAATAAAAGTCTTTACTTTTAAAACAGTTTACTTACTTATCTACATATTTATCATTAAAAATAGAAAAAAAAAATTAAACAAAATCGTTTAACACCGACTTCCTTAACACGTACTCCAGAAATATCGGTCCCTTCCAGTTTGTGTTAACAAGGGTTTACTGTATTTTTATTTGTAGGCTGTCTTTTCTTAATTATAGATTTACTTATTAAAACACACTATTCTGCAGAATTCTGTTACATAGGGACTATGCTGACAGTAGAATAATAATAAGAATCGGCAAATTTGGTATTATCTAGGTAAAGGATGATGGATTCTATGACAATTTTTGAGCCATATTGAAACCTATAGACTGAAGATACTCTCAAAATTTCAACATCCTACTACGACTTAAGGAGAGTGTCTTCCTTGGTGGTGTCGTGTGTAAATATGTTACGACCAGTGAGCTCGCTTAACCGTCCAATGTGAATTTTTTATCTGATAATTTAAATTAAATGCATATTCCATGCGTACCCACAGTACCTACGCTGCTGGAATGTGTATCGAATTTGCATGTCTACTTACCACTATAGAATTCCTTTATCCAAACTGAACCGTTTTATCATATTATATTAATGCATATATGCGGGTACATAATCTTGTTTTATAACTTATTCCCTCCATTATACATTATAATATTTATTGTTAAATAGCTACAATTCGTAATCGAAAACTAACGTTGCTTGTGCATGTTTGTAAGTAAAAATTTTCGTTTATTAAAGCGCTTATAAATTGAGGCTCGTTCACAGCATTAGTAAAGTAAGTTATGTATGTATGTAATAGCGGTAATATATGTATATGTATGTACTCTATACAAGGTACTATATGCTAAATCGAATTGCTTGGAATAACATAAAGCGAAAAATTATGTAGTTATAACCTTAACAGTTGCTACAAGACGGATATTTCAATCTATTCCCGTAGTTTCAATGTCATATTCCTACAATTTGTAAGAACGAGTTGATTTATAACGGTTTAAATGGCCAAATAATTCTAATATTCGCACTAGCGAGTTATGGTTCTGGACTACGACACTTTTGCAATAAATTATACCTGTTTGAAGTTATTAATTAGGGTGAATTTGTTCCCTTTATTGTAGGTAGGCCAAAATCATGTGGTGCCTATTCATCTAAATCTAAGATATTATAAATAAATCTCAACTGAAATATTTAATAAGTTTATAGGTTGCTTTTGAATTTATTAAACAGAAGGTAATTACGTGGAAAAACTGGATTATATGTATATATACAGGGTCCTGCAGCACAACTCTGGTCTTTGATTGCTCGTTCGCTATTAAAGTGAAACGTTTCACTTAATACATTACTAGACATTAAGAAGTATATCTGAAAATTATTTCTGACTATACAGGGTGTTCCAAAAATCATGGGCAGAATCACGCGAATTTTTTTAAATGGAACACGCTGCATTTTTTTTAATTTTTAGCAGTGGCTGAACATACGCATCAAAGAAAAAAACAAAATAGGTACGTAGGTATAGATAATGGTCAGGCACTGCCAAAAAAATTCAGGGTGTTCCATTCGAATAAAACGTCGTGTGATTGAAACCATAATTTTTGGAACAACCTGTATAGTCAAAACTAATTTTCAGATATACTTCTTAATATTTAGTTTCAGCACGTATTATGTGAAACGTTTTACTTTAATAGCCAATGAGCAATCAAAGACCGGAGTTCAGCTGCAGGAGCTGCATCATTAATTATGGGAAGTATTTTAACTGGAGATACTACGTGGCAATTAATGACCATGGACCAAAAATAGTCTTATTCAAAATCGTACCATTTTCGAGATGACGGCCTTCAAAGTACCAGAAAAAAAAATTGGTATTTTCATTAAGTTAGCATAGCGATTTAGTATTATTAGATGCTTCTTATGGTGGAATTTTCCGAAATTAGCAAAATTACAGCAAAGAGAATCCGCTTGTGTTAACATCAATAGAACTTTTTTTGTTTTTTGATTTACAAGCACGAAATTAGCATCACGTAATAGACCAGTTAAAATGCCAAAAATAAGGTCATCTTGCAGAAACTTTGTGTTATGCTTGCTTTGAGAAAACCGAAACGAAAAAGTTCGGAAGAATTTGTGGCTAAAAATAGTTTAAATAGCAAAAATCCGGGTAGGCCAACACTCAAATTCTACGTCACTGGCGGAATTGTCATTTTAGGACAATTTTTCGATTATTCTTCAATACTTCCTATGTAAACAACATATTTATTTATTTTTTTCTGGAACTTTGAAGATCTTCGATTTGAATAAGGCTATTTTTGGTAAATGGTACCAAATTAATTAATGAAGTACATACTCACAAGTAAATATTAAACGAATATCTAGTCTGACGTTATAATTATAACTACAAGTACTCACAATTTAGCAGAAAAAATTATCACATAAAATAGTGGTAAGATCCACAGCTCGAAATGTAATCAACTAACTTCGTGTATAAATAATATAATAATATAAATTTAGAAAGATATAGATATATAATATCTATCTATATTATAGATATAGTATATGTTTTATGCTACACTGGAGAACAAATTTGCTGTCAACAGATAAAATGGTTTAGTTCAAAGTATGTTACAACCGAATACAGAATAGCTTCATATAGCTTTAACGAAATATTGCTCGCTTTAAGAAATTTTGAAATTGAACAGTTTAATACATACCAAAGGCGCATTGAATAATTAAATTTGCAAGATAAATACACGGTCAACAACATAACAATGGAATTTAAACACGATCTGAATATATAGAAACGCTTTCGTTGTACAAAATTACTTTCTTCAGAGTAGATGTCAGAATTACAATTGCGGAGATAATAAGGTACGAAATTTATAAGGCTGTATTAGTACACTGTTTATATTCGAGAGAGCAGCCAATTAGCAACAATTTCGTGTTCATACGCCACGAACATATGAAGCAGGCATATTAGCTGTATAAAAAACGTACCATAAAGAGACGGTTATAATATTCAAAATCTGAATATATGAAAATCGGAATATATGTGACTCGGGACAGTTTTGAGTTCCCCACTTACACCGTGAAATGTTACATTACTACACTGTAAATGGAGCAAATTCAAAGTTTAAATTATTCTTCCACAGATAATGTTTTCTTTTTGTTACATTCTCGGTCATCAAGTCTGATGAAAAATATATGGTTTCTATGTATTTCTGCATTCTTGAAAGATCTGTTTCTATTTTTTTGTATATTATCTTGTACTTATAGTGATATTTTTTACGAAATCTATAAGTATAATAGTTCTTCCCTCTTTAAATCAGAATTATGTAGTTTATACAGTTTTTAGAACGTACGATGTCGTATCTAAATTATCTCTTAAACTTTTGTTCTTTAGCATAGCTGGTTTCGTATATCTGTTGGGGTCTGGTTCTGATCCAAGTCTTTTAGCTGGTGCTTCTATTCAGTATCCATTTGTGTTCGTAGGGACTCCTTTTTTGTCTGTAGTAAGTATGTACATACCTGGACTTATGTTCATAGCTTTTCAGACCTAGTTTTGAGAATGACCAAAAAAGGTTGAAACTGCAGCTAACAATATTAAACAAAGTGGTTTAACAAAGTAAAGTATTATTTATTTTTATTGCAAAATGTACCATAAAGTAAAGATAAAACCATCGATTATTTTCAGTCCTCTTCCTCTAATATTACTTTCTGTGATGGTGGATATTTATAGAACATTCGCTTGATTTTTAGCTGCTATAATGATATCACTACAATATTTACCCGTTTGTATATACATAGAATTTATTTTGTAATAATTTTTAATGTGCTATGTCTTGCGTTGATTATTGCTTTCGGCGGAAATCACAAGTTTGATTGAAAAATCTGTGCGGGTTTATGAACTATAATGTTATATCTGTTTTTTCCCTTAATTTTTTTTATAAATTCCAAAAATGTTTTTCCAGCAACTTATGCCATCAGCTTCCATATATTATATAATCAATGTTTTTATTCTGCAATGTAGAAAGCTGATATATTTCTAGTGCAGCACATATCTATCTAAGCTAAAAACCAATTCAACAAATTGTTGCTGTTTGTAATCGATGTGAGCTTTTAGGCAATGTAGATTATTATCAAAATATTTTAAATCAAGCGTTTATACTGATATAGTACGTGTAGGAGTAATGATTCTGTTCGTTCACAACGCGAGGTGTAAACTGTAGAAAATTAGACGGTAATTACGTTTATATAAAGCACAAATATTGTTAACGTAACACAAAGAAGGCGTTTCAATCTGAACGTATCATTCCATATTAAATTTACTGAAAAGGCTGTAAAGGTTGTCATCTTTAAAACGAGATTGCAAAAATTAATTGTAAATTAGGTCAATTTCGATAGAGGGTTAGGTTCAGTTGTTAGTTATGCTTTAAGGTTTATTTATTGAGTTTGTATACGCAATATGAACTCCCACAGGTAACCGTTATTATATTCACCTGACATCGCCTGCGGCACTCTGACGTCAATATGACATAATATTATATATACATATGTCTTCTGTAGAATTGACTTTCAGTGTAAACGCGGTCAAACAGCAAGATTATCCTAAGTTAATTTCCCAGTGGGCGTTCAAGCTTTGGTTTCTAGTGAATGTATACTGTTATGATACAGTTAAACGTTTTCTAGTAACATTCTAGTATATGACGTGTAATTCTCATTCTGTAATCATTGGTTCTTTCTTTTTATACAAATTTATCTTTAAAATTTATCATTAAATTTAATTTTCGACTATTATATCGTGTGTAAACGTTTAAATTGGTTTTGTTTAGATCTTTTTCATACGCGATTATGAATATTAAGTTTTACGACGTTGGTTGTTCTTAGCACAATAATATAATATACAGGGTGTTTCCTAACGACGGTACGTAACTTGAGAGGGTGATCCGTTAGGTCGTTTTAAGAAAAAAGTTCCTATGAACATATGTCCAGAGTTGCTTCGTTTCTGAGATACAGGGCTTTGAAGAGAAAAATAAATAAACATTTTTGGTGTTTTATTTTGGCGAAAGCAATACTTTCCTAGCTAGGAATGTAAAAATAACAATTTCTACCTAACCGTAAATGAGCAAAATGACCACCTTCCGATAAAATACACGACTGCAATCGATTTGTCATTGATTGTCTGGCACGTTCAAAAATACCTGGAGTATTCCTTATGACATTGCAATTGTCAATTATCCGATTCCTCAAGTCATTCACATCTATTACAGGAGTTTTGTAAACAAGAGCCTTCAGATAACCCCATAAATAGAAATCTATGGGATTCATATCAGGACTGCCAGCTGGCCAATTTTGAGGTCCTGCACGGCCAATCCAGCGATTAGGGTAGGCAATGTCGAGATGCTGACGAGCAACAACACTAAAATGAGCTGGAGCCCTGTCGTGCATAAACCACATGGAGGCTCTTACAAGTAGGGATACTTCGTCTAATAAAATGGGTAAATGATGTCGCAAAAAGTCTGTGTAGGTTTCACCTGTTAATCTTGCTGGTAAAAAAAATGGGCCAATTAAATAGTCACCAATAAATCCTGCCCAAACGTTCAGCGAAAATTGTTGCTGAAAATGACTTTCTCTAATAACGTGGGGATTTTCGTCGGCCCAAAAATGGTCATTGTGAAAGTTCACAATAGCATCTCGTGAAAAATTTGCCTCGTCCGTAAATAAAATATTTCGTAATAAATTCTCCGTGCTTCTTCCGCATTTCCATTTGCTAATCCATAAATGAAGTGCATGTTAGCCATTTCGGTGTTAGTAAAATTATTCATGCTGAAATCACTGCTAATTGATAACTCTTGACAACTATTGACATTTTCGAATTTTGTTTAAACTTCAACGTGCTCTATCTCAGAAACGAAGCAACTCCGGACATATATTCATAGGAACTTTTTTTCGTAAAACGACCTATCGGATCACCATCTGAAGTTACGTACCGTCGTTAGGAAACACCCTGTATATCGGAAGTTCCACAAAAACTCTTAAAGGCTGTAATGTCTTTATTTATTATTATGTCATTTTAATGATTTATAGATCAAACCAATTATTATTATTAAAATCGGAGAATATAGATGTTATAGTCTTTGGAAATTTTTGTGGAACACTCCGTATATAGCGGAGCGTAGTTTGGATAAAAAATCTAATTAGGAAAAAGAGCAGTTGCTTGGGTAACGCGATGTGTGAACATGAAATTTCACGCTATGGATGTGGCACGAAGAATTTTGATTATAAGTTCTTAGAGATGCAGTTACACGGGAACTGTAAAATTTTACCACATTACATTGCTAATAATGTTCATTTTAAATATATTTTGAAAAAAATAGCTTAATTGAAGTAATTTAATCATGCCTTTTGAGCATATAATATTATTAATGGAAATATTGTCATATGTCTTACTGAAGATTTTTACTCTTAAAATGAATAATATATTAGTTGAAGTCTTTCAAGTGTTGGTGTGCAGATAAGTTTACACAGTGTAAACATAGTGTAATCTTATCTACACGACAATATTCGGAACACTTCAACGCAGTAAACGACGGCCGCGAAAACCACGCTTAACTATTAATACGTTAGTTGTTCAAATTGAAATTATATTGCTGTCAAATACGGGAATCTTGAAGAGGAAAATAAGATGCTGAAAAATAAAATCGACTGTTTGGAACAATACAGTCGTCACAACAATATCCGTATATTTGGTTTACCCGAAAACAAAGATGAAAATATTGAAGGTGTTTTAACTGATTTCTGCAAAGAAAAATTGAAAGTGAACATTACATTAGATAATATCGATCGAGTTCATCGAGTAGGAGCCATTCCCACAGAAAAAAAAAGGAAATAGAGGGATCCTAGTGAAATTCACTGGTTACAGGTTTAAATCTCTAATTCTAAAAAATCGTCGCAAATTGAAGGGTACGAATATAATGGTTGTTGAAGATCTTACGGCGTGCAGACATGATATATACTGTCGTATATCGGAAGTTCCACAAAAACTCTTAAAGGCTGTAATGTCTTTATTTATTATTATGTCATTTTAATGATTTATAGATCAAACCAATTATTATTATTAAAATCGGAGAATATAGATGTTATAGTCTTTGGAAATTTTTGTGGAACACTCCGTATATAGCGGAGCGTAGTTTGGATAAAAAATCTAATTAGGAAAAAGAGCAGTTGCTTGGGTAACGCGATGTGTGAACATGAAATTTCACGCTATGGATGTGGCACGAAGAATTTTGATTATAAGTTCTTAGAGATGCAGTTACACGGGAACTGTAAAATTTTACCACATTACATTGCTAATAATGTTCATTTTAAATATATTTTGAAAAAAATAGCTTAATTGAAGTAATTTAATCATGCCTTTTGAGCATATAATATTATTAATGGAAATATTGTCATATGTCTTACTGAAGATTTTTACTCTTAAAATGAATAATATATTAGTTGAAGTCTTTCAAGTGTTGGTGTGCAGATAAGTTTACACAGTGTAAACATAGTGTAATCTTATCTACACGACAATATTCGGAACACTTCAACGCAGTAAACGACGGCCGCGAAAACCACGCTTAACTATTAATACGTTAGTTGTTCAAATTGAAATTATATTGCTGTCAAATACGGGAATCTTGAAGAGGAAAATAAGATGCTGAAAAATAAAATCGACTGTTTGGAACAATACAGTCGTCACAACAATAGCCGTATATTTGGTTTACCCGAAAACAAAGATGAAAATATTGAAGGTGTTTTAACTGATTTCTGCAAAGAAAAATTGAAAGTGAACATTACATTAGATAATATCGATCGAGTTCATCGAGTAGGAGCCATTCCCACAGAAAAAAAAAGGAAATAGAGGGATCCTAGTGAAATTCACTGGTTACAGGTTTAAATCTCTAATTCTAAAAAATCGTCGCAAATTGAAGGGTACGAATATAATGGTTGTTGAAGATCTTACGGCGTGCAGACATGATATATACCGTCGTGCAAAATAAAAATACAGAAGGAAGAATATCTATACACTGGGTGGTAGTATCTTCGTTAAGGTAGGATCATCCAAGTATAAAATTAAAACTCTAGAAGACCTTTCGCGTATCAAATGACTTTCCTTTGTATTCTGTAATTTGTTTGAGCAATGGCTGTTATATGTACTAAACGCTAATTAAGATGAACGTAGAGCTTATTTGTTATATGTACTGTTTTATTTATTATCAATTAGGATTGAATTAAGTTTAATATGGAGCGGTATTGCTGTTTATTTTATTTTGCTTACCCTTTAGTATTTGCTCTTGCCTTTTCTGAATTTACGTATTTATTATACTGGTGCTACTTTATTGTGCTTTCTCTAAAAGTATCTTTGATATTATCTTTTATCATATATACTACATGTATTTACATTGTTTAGTTTTATGTTTGCCGCAACAATGGCTACCTATTGTGTTAAAATTTAGTTTTATTAATTACACTACCGCCGTAAGTAGTCGTTAAGTATCAGTTGTTGACTATTAATCACTTCTTTTTTTTTGTTTAATTTACTTAGTTAGAAATTTAGTGTTTTGATGATTAATAAGGTAACTTTGGCACATTTAAATATACGATCCTTGCTGCCTTCTTTACCAGACCTTAGTGATTATCTTCATTTACATAATTTCTCTGTATTTTGCTTATCCGAGACATGGCTTTCTAATAATATAGACAGTAGTTGTTTACACATAGATACTTATACATTTCTACGTAATGATCGATGCGCACGTGGCGGTGGAGTTGGAGTTTACATCAAAAAGGATTTAACTTATAAATTAATAATCTGCGACTCGTCTATTGAGCAGTTGTGGATATCTATTCAGCTTAATCGAAAGGTTTACGCAGTTGGTATTATTTACAGACCACCTCAACAGAATTATCACAATTTCATTGATGTACTTGAATCCACTTTATCTGAGATTTTGCCGCGGTGCGATTCAATCGTCTTATTCGGCGATTTTAACATAGATTTAAATGTTCATGATAGTTTACCCGCAAGGTCCCTTATTGATGCAATGGCTTCTCTTGGTCTTTCTCAAATAATTACTTCCTCGACTCGCGTTACGCGTACTAGTTCTACCCTAATCGACTTAATATTTGTTTCTGACGAAAGTATGGTTTTAAACTCAGGTATAACAAACCTACATATCTCTGATCATGTTCCAATTTTTTGTGAATTAAATGTCAATATTACCAGGTTAAATGTTAAATGGCACACTTATAGAACACTAAAGTCTTTTAATTATGGTGCTTTTAATGCCGATCTCCTTTCAATTCCGTTTTACGAAATTTATGACATGACCGATATAGACGACATGGCTATTTTTTTCAATAATCAATTAGCTAATTTGTTAAATACTCATATGCCCCTGGTAACATCTCGATTTACTAGACCTGCTGCTCCATGGTTAACTGACACCATAAAAACTATGCAAACTTTACGCGATCGTGCTTTTAAGAGATATGAACATAGTAAATCCCCCAGTCACTGGGATTATTACAAATCACTAAGAAATCTAACAACTGAAGCAATCCGTACTGAAAAACGTATTTATATGGAGAGTAAGATTAGTAAAATTGGCCAAAATAGTAAAAAAACATGGAAACTTTTGAGAGATACCGGCCTGGTTACCAAACGCGTTGAAGAAATTCCGTTGCACTTGCTAAACGCTGACATGATAAATCAGCATTTTATAGATTCTGTGCCCACTTTACATTTGGATAGGGTGGTTTGTCACCATTACACTAGTACCCGTCGAATAGAGGGTAATTTCGCATTCTCTCCTGTTGATGATAATATTGTGCTTCAAATTATTCGTTCAATTAGATCAAACTCCGCAGGCGTGGATGGATTCAATATTAATTTTATTGTGTTATGTTGTCCGCACATCTTGCCTTATTTAACTTTTATAATTAATTCTTGTTTGAGTACTGGTCGATTTCCTGGGTGCTGGAAGCAATCACTTGTCATTCCTTTACCAAAGAAAGTAGTGGCGGAGCAGCTTAATGATTTACGCCCGATAAGTATACTTTCGGTATTATCAAAAATTTTCGAAAAAATCATTGAGGGTCAACTAAAGGACTATGTTACACAACTAGCCATTTTACTAGAGATGCAGTCAGGGTTCAGAAGGTCTCACAGCTGTAATACGGCCCTGTTACATATAGTTGATGACGTGATAGGAAGCTTGGATGAAGGAAAACTTACATTACTCTGTTTGCTGGACTATTCGAAGGCATTTGATACTCTGAGTCATGATTTACTGTTAGCAATACTATATCACATTGGACTTGGTCCTTCTGCCGTCGAATTGTTCCATAGTTACCTCACTGGTCGCAGTCAGTGTGTCACAGTCGGTGACGCTCTCTCATCATTTCTTTCAGTTGTGAAGGGCGTGCCACAGGGGTCCGTGTTGAGTCCATTGTTGTATTCTATATATACGTCCCATTTTGTTAAATACATTCAACATTGTTATTTGTTATCCTTTGACGTATTTCACACACTGTAGCATGAAATGAATAAATTTATTATTATTATTATTATTGTAAATATCACTTTTATGCCGACGATACCCAGATGTATTACTCCTTTTTTCGAATGAAGTAGAGGCTGCATGCATTAAGTTAAATCAAGATATAGAAAATTTAGTGGTTGCTTCTTCAAAACATTTACTTTGTATAAATGCGGCAAAAACCGAACTAATTATTTTTGGCTCTAAGAAAATCAGATTGAATCCAGAATATCGAAAAAGCATAAATATCTTTGTTAATGGTGAACCTGTACCACTGAAGAGTGCAGTGAGGAATCTGGGTGTTATCTTAGACGAGGAATTAAATTTTAACGAATATATAAACGCGTGTAGTCAGCGAGCATATGCTGCTTTAAAGTCAATATATGCAAATAGAATATTTCTTAATAAAAAAACAAAACAACTTCTTTGCAAATCCCTTGTCTTGTCTCGTTTAAATTATTGTGACTCACTGTATGGTTCATGTATTTTTTCATACAATATGCGCAAGCTGCAAAGAATCCAGAATTCCTGTATCAGATTAATATTTGGCATACGGCGCGGAGAACATGTGTCCCACAGACTGAATGATTTGAAGTGGTTGAATATAAAAAATAGGAGACTGCTGCACGCTGCTGTTTTATTTCACACAATTATTCTTACCGAAAAACCGCCGTATTTATACCATAAACTTAGATTTAGAACGGATGTTCATACTATTAATGTAAGATTTAAAGGTACTCTAACTCCACCGATGCACCGGTTGGAACAATTCAAAAGGAGCTTTTCATACCAAATTACGCGAATCTATAATAGCATACCAATTAAAATCAAAATGACTCCGTGTACTAACACATTTAAGAAGTGGCTATTTGGTGGGAAGGCAGTAGGGTGGCATGTAGATTTGATTTTCATTTTGGCACATATTTTGTATAACTATATATATATATATATATATAGGCTAACTCTCTCTTAGTTGTAGTTTTAGTTTTTAAGTTAGGTTAAGCTTAGTCGGAGGTTGAGTGGAAGAACAGGTTAAACCTGAACTCCGCCTCATTCTTTGTGTTTTCTTTACTTCATTTACATTTTCTTTTTCTCTTTTGAACTACATACTTTATTTGGTTATTCTTATTTTTTTCTCACTATTGTATGTATTATATTATTCGAGGCTCGAGGAATAAAGGCGTGTTATTATTATTATTATTATTGTTATTATTTTCAAATAAATTGGTATTTTTGCTTTGAATATATACTTTCTATTGTGTGTATATGTACATACGATTTTCTTTTGTAATTAGTAGGAGTAAAGGCTTTCTGATACAAGCCAAATTAAAACTTATTTAAACATAGTAAGATAAATACCTACTTGTTTCCTTTGAGAGTTAGTTAAGTTTTATACGGATGTCAATTTCAAGCTAAGCATAGTGGAAGAACGAATGTAAATACAGTTGGGAACCGATTCTTGTGGTTTATGTAGTAGGAGTAAGATTTAAACAAGCTTTGATTGATTGTATTAACATATTATACCTTCCTAAACCCTTCTCTGCCATTATTGATTTGTATTAGGGGTTAAGTAGGTGTAAGTTGATCCACAATAAATCCTAGCTGTATATATGTACTTCATTGATTGTTGGGATATTGATAACAACAAGTACAAGGATAGCTAGCTGTTGAGACAGTATTGTATATATTATTGTCTGCGAGACACAATAGAGGCAACCGTAAATTTAATATTACTTAGATTAGCAAGTGTTAGGAAAGAAGAAGACGGAAAAGGAAAAAATAAAAAACGTGTTGGAAAAGTTTTTCTAAATTGTTGGAGTATAAATTTAAATGTAATTACTAGCATAAATGCGGGGACCCAAAATAAACATAAAAGTTCCTATAAATATGGATCCTGTTCTTAACCGTTACAGAAGTATGTAAATATGTTATGAACCGTAAATGTAATAAGGATTGAGAAAACGGGTCGATGGCCGCAGTGGTTAGGCGGCTGACTATCGTTGTGAGAGGACGATAGGTGCCGGGGTTCAATACGCTGGAAGGACGGTGACATTTTTTCAGAGAGTTTAATCCCGGATCGACTTGCCATTCGCTGTTGGGAGCAAAGTGATTAACAGCGCGGCATCATAAAAGGCGATATGATGCTGTCACAAAGCCATTTGAACACAACTTACACACACCAAACTACACCGCAAGAGTTGCAGTGATGGCCAGACAAGTAATACAGCTTACGGAGTCACTGCAACTAAGCACCCACCACACATTAAAAAAATAGACTGTTGAACATATTTGTATCGCCGCTAGCTGTCAGGTAAAGTATTACTGTACGTGCAAACATTCTTCTTGAATTAAAATAGTCTGGAAAAATGATCAATTGTGTTTTTTGATCATTCATTTTGATGTTAAACTGAATTCACTATGCTAGCTCATCGTTAATATGCTAATATGATACTTATTCTTTTATGGCTTTTGTAACGGAAGCTCAAGTCCTGCAGTCGCCGAGTATCAGCGTCCTTTTTCCAAACCCAAGAATGCCAGATAGACGGGTTATCCAAAAGATACTTATAAGATCATACATTAGAGTGCAGAAGCCAGCAAAACACCAAACACGTGTTACAAATTCTTTCACGTATTACGCTCCAAACAGAGAATTAAACGTAGATACATATCTGATAAAATGGGAATATATCTATAATCTTACAACATAATTAAGAAACAAACAAAACTTGAAATGTTGAAACATTAACAATATTAACAAATTATTCTAACATTAAAATTGACGGCGACTGCACATATTAAAAGCTTGCGAAAATGCTGTACCAAAAATGATAGATTAACTTTATGGAAGGAAAGTTCTAATCCGTTACAAAAAAAAAGTGAGGGTAGGGTCAGGGAGATGGCCGGAGATTCAAGTCAATGAAATAATGAGAATCAACAGTGATAATTGTAGAGTTCAGGTCTGGAGGTTGTATGTTATATGTAGGTGGTGTAAAAGTATTAATATTAAACAATAAACTACATATGTATAAATATCAGTTTCGGGGTAAAGTCTTTCTTTACTAATGTACGAATAGATAAAGCGTTACAAATCATGAAATAATTAGTGCCAGAAATAAGAGATCTGATGGAGCTTGTAATATCTTTTTGACCTTAATCTACTTATTGAGGAACGGGAATGTTTTTCGAACAGAGGAATGGTACAGCAATGGAAATACCGTTTTTCACTGCTCATCGTTTACATTTACATAGAAGCTTTTTAGCAAGGAACCACTGAATCTAGTACCAGAAGTACAAAATGTTGGTACAGATATTTGACACCTGTGTTATATATCCGTATATACGAGAAACAAAAGATGACTTTTAGCATATGACTATTGTAACACAAGGACGCCTTTGGCTTGTCCAAAACTAACTTATTGGCGCGTTCACGATATCTCAGCCACGTCAAGCGTCAAAAAGCAGTCGATCGGTAATGTAGAGACTTTGCCAATTAAATTAACGCAAGTCTGTTTATTTATGTGAAAATTAAATGTGTACATAGCATAAAATACTGAGTATCAGAAAGTAAACGTCAAAGCGTGCATTACAATTAAGCTGGCCACTCACTACGCCGTACTTTCCGAGTGACTTTACTTGACATAAACTTGGCAAGTACTTCTCCGAATTGACTATATTACGTGCCTACTTTAAAAGTTACAAGTTTTT
The DNA here is from genome assembly GCA_023690525.1 of Holotrichia oblita. Lineage (NCBI taxonomy): Eukaryota > Metazoa > Arthropoda > Insecta > Coleoptera > Scarabaeidae > Holotrichia > Holotrichia oblita. The sequence continues at coordinate 93,503,233 of CM043016.1, read as the reverse complement.
CGGGAAGAGCAAGTCAGAAGACGAGTAGTTTTTAAAAATGGAAGAAAATAATGATACGGCAGTTTTAGCTGCTTTTATAACATTAAGTTGTGGTTATCTTTTACTCAAAAATAGAAAAAGGAAATGTAGACGCAGAAGGTGGTGGGTAACATCTTTAAATAAGATTTACTTGCACAATTTTGACTACAAACACTTTAAACAAGAACGAATTTGCAACTACTCGCACTAACGAATGTCGCGTAGTGTAGCGCGATCATAACAAGTATCGCAATAATCTACTCGCCGCCTTTGACTTGGGAACATTTTCCGACACACGACGGGAAGTACAAGTACTTCGGCGAGTCTGTGCAAAGTTTCATACACACTACTTGCGACTTGTCAAGTACTTGGCAAGTATCGCGTAGTGAGTGCCCGGCTTTAAACTATACAGGTGATATCACAGAAGACAGAAACAAATAGCGATGGAGGTGTGGTATCGTTGCCTTATGTTCCTTATCACTTACTGCTGTGCGGTTTGTGGTATTTATCGTTCTTCTAGTTTTTTGATTAAAATTTTATGTAGTTCAGTGTAAGTACTGCATTACAGGGTACAAAAAGTATACACTGTCAATTAATCTGGTATTTAAAAAATATATATAGCTCTTATTACTTTTTGACACACTAAAGTTTCATTAGTTGAGTGAACTAAAATGGAAAGGGTTTTGCATATGCAATAATTTTACCTAATATTTAAAATATAACTAGCTGTTACTGTGCATTTTTTTAACATCGACAATAAGACCTTGTCTTAAACATGGTAATACTCAATATTGGAAATTATATAGACGTGGCATTTCTTACATGCCAACTTATAAAAACTTCTATAGGTTTTTCTTTATGTAGGTTGTAAACTAAAGATACGGGTTTCCTACTACGTTACATGAAAACAGCAAGGACAAAGTTCTAACAAGACATAGGGGTAGCTACAGTCTGCTTCAGTGGGTTCATTTTCGGTCTGATATTTTTTGTAATCACGTAAATGGAATATTGTATTTTATATTCAATACATGGTATGTGAAAAATAGGTAGTAATAAACCGAGTGTCTATTTGCGGATAACGTAAAAAGTTCGGAGTTACATACAGCTTTTTACGGCTTACTTTTTACTACAACGTAGTTTTATACAGCGTTGTAGAAATAGTTCTTGCCTTATGTATGTATATATTTGTAGAGTATTCTATGACAGACGGTGGTGCAGCAATCTTGTAGTAATTGCTTCAGGCACACTAATGATAGAGGCGTTTAATTTAGAAATGAATGTGTTGGAAACAGCTGTTTAAGTGTTTTCTTGATTAAATACCATGGGAAAATAGCATACATAGTTGGCAGAAGGTCAATAACTAATGCTTTGTAGGTTTATTCTTACAACGAGATTGTGGAACGGCCTTATTTTAGGCCTTCTGGCCAGCGAGTAGACTGGAGCGATGGTAATACTTGAGCCGCTATAAGCCGGGTTTGGGCTCGGATCTCAAATATTAGCGATGTGTCCAATGCGAACTATTTTCAAATTAAAGTAAGAGAAGTTTTGAGTTTTTGTAATGTACAGTACCTGGCAACTGAATTAGAGCCACCCGTGCGTAAGAAGTAATTTATAAAATAAATCGCTCTTATTCAAAAATTGGTTATAAACGGATTTATTTATTCAAAGAGACCTTAATCCTAGACAAAACAACCGTTTTATTTGTAAGAATATCCTTTTGTTATCGCTTATGGGTTAGGTACCTGCTTTTATGGTCTAAACACAGATAATAAAATATGCGAAACTAGTACAAGTAATATACAAATTCAGTTGAAATTTTTACGTTCTGGTGTTAAGACAATTATTTTACGAGTATTTTAATAATATAGTGCGAGTAGTATTAAGAAGTCGTAAAAGCTTGTATTGCTAGTATGCCAGATAGAGTAAGTGCTGTCATCAAAGCTAAAGGAGGTTTGACAAAATATTAATATTACATCTTGTAAAAAGTACCAATAAACATTTTCTATTAGTACTGTGTATCTGTTTTTGTTTTATTCCTAATAAACTTGACAAAATACCATAAACAGAAGGCGGCTCTAATTCAATTGCCAGGGACTGTATGTCTACTTTCGGTTGATGATCCATAGAGGATGCGAATCTTTAATTTCGTGTTGCTAACAAATTGCTTAATTTCACCGAGAAAATCTGTCTTTAGGAACCCTGGTACAATCTGTCTGTGATCTTCCATTAGCACCTTCCCCTTAACCGGATCTACGGCATTCAGGTGGTGTTGCCGGCCTCTCTACATATGTGTGGGTAGACTCACTTCTAATTCGTCAAAAGACAATGTATTAAATAAAGTATATAATCAGATGTTTAATTAAAATGAAAGATATAAAATAAATCATTGTCTTGAGAGAAGGTCATTAGATAAAACCGCGTTTATAATCGAAACCAAAACGTAATGTGGTATAAACTAGATGGATGTGGATAAACAAATGTGTAAAATGGATAACACACAAACAACAAGAATCACATATACGATAAAGTAAATGAATAAAACTTTGAAACAGGGACAGATGTAAAGGACGAGAATCCAGAGTGTATTAATTGGCTTAATCTTTAAATATAATCGCCACCTACTAGACAAGATAGACGCACATAAATTTATATATACATATAATAACTAATTCTTTAATGGGGCAAATGCGATCACTGTTACACTATTTAAAAAGAATAACTAATTACTCTGCCTGGAAAGTTGACCTGGCATTTGGCCAGTACCATCTTAGGAAAATTTAAAGATGTAGAACTGGAAGTTCGACTACGTAACCAATTTAAACTCAATCTACAGTTATTTTAAGCGACGATGAGCCGTTAGGCTTTGCTGATACAAAAGGTGTTTCGAGATAGCAAATATAAAATTACCTAACTGTTATCTGTATTTCCTTCCCTCATTAGAACAGTATCATGCAAAACGCAGATAATGAATGTAGTATTAATAGACGTAAACAAATATTTATATTTAATATAATAGTCTAATCGAACAGATCTAATTTGATTCGGGATAATTCTACATATAGTTCTAATTATAATTGAAATGTTAGAATCAATTGAACTGAATGACTGAATCGTAATGAAAATAATACAATCTAATTGGACGGATCTAATCTTTTCCAGACCATGAATTGCCATCAATGATAACATTTTCACGTATTATGAGTGTAAACGAAAGTAAGGCAATTACTTATGCAAAGCTTTTTCATTCCTACAAAATATCTTCCAATAACTACGGCTATTTGAATAAACAAAATAAATTATTCGGTAAAATGAACTGAATCAAATATGTGATTTAAGAAAAATGGATCATTTACATAAATTACATAACATAAAATTTTATCGGGTCGGGATTGTCCTAAATATTTAAATTATAGGTATTAGTCTTACTTTTTGTTTTTGAAAGTGTACAGTATATGCATACGTATATGCAAATATTCAGTTTTTTAAATATCTTTTAAATATTTACGGCATTGATGGGCGTAATGGGCAGGCTTTAAGGTTTTATTAGCGATTAGAAAAGCGGGACAAGTGGAATTATTAAATTGAAGATGGAGCACTGCCCGGATTAAATATTAATAAAGAAACAGCAAAGAAAACACAAATAAACAAAAAGGTCAACGAAACAACGACAATAAAAGATAAGATGAAGCGCTATTATACCCTTACTGAAAGTACATATTAATTAAAAAGTATTAGCAATGTCTTTGGAATGTTATCAATTATGGAACTTTAGAAGGGCATTCTTAAGATATTAATTATTAGAAGGTAACGAGGATGGTACCTAAATAACGCTAATACGCGACTGTAGTAAATTGCTCCATGTTTGTAATTAACTTAATATATAGATAATGTTATTTCTTACAAAATGACAGTTATATGCTGATTGAATTTTATTGTTCTATGATAATATAAAGTACTCGCTTTGTAAACTTGGCACAGTTGCTATAGATTTGCAAATGTATTTACGATGGGCATTGAAGCAATAAGTAAGTAAGTAGGTATATAAAAATGCCACACTTTAAAAATTTGGTCGCAGGTTACTAGTTTTAAATCAGGACTTCGAAGGATTTTGTCAAACGTTGCTGAAGGGTCGAATCTTACATCATTCGTATTACAGTATTACATACGGTGCATAAGCGCGTACATACGTATATTTATTGCTCTCGTTGATTTGTTGTTTCTTGCTGGTTTATTCATTTTACTAACTTTAAAACCTATATCACTCGGTAGTGTTGATTTTACTTTATAGTTTGATGTAGTATTTATTATGCTGCAGTTGCTGTAGGGTTCCCTATTTAGTTATTTGTTGGTGAGTTTATTCGCAATATTGTAGCCATATATATAAATATATATGCATACACATCTGTTAATTCGTGCAAATCCTTTTTTTGCGGCTATCACTTTTTGCATATTTCTTACTATCGTTTTGTTCCTTCTTTTCTTTCCTTAAATCCTTCCTACTGTTCTCTGTTCGTGATCCTTTCCGTTGGCTTCTGATGTTTGTTTTTAAGTCGTTGTGACAGCCACCGCAACGTGAAGTGTGTTACAACTGATCCTTTTTTATCTCCCTTTAAAATGCCTAGCAATAAATGTTCTTGCTGCAATGTTTCTGCTGATGTCCATGAAATCGTTAACTGTTCCGTCTGTACTAAGCCGTTTATGATTGGTTGTGTTGATATTCCGAGGACTGAGGCGCGCACGTTACATTCAAACACTGGTTTTTCTTGGTCCTGAAAGGGATGTGTTGTGCTTGGCAACGATTTGAATTCACTTAAAAAAGCAATAGTTGCTCTCCAGGACGAAGTCTCCAATTTGAGGACTGGTCCTGTTCAGCAGCCTACGTCTACGTCCCCTTTGGACATTGAAAAAGTTATTCAGGAGATATTCGAGCGGGATAAACGTAAGTGTAACATCATCCTTTTTGGATGCCAGGAGAATTGTGATTCCAGTAAGGAGCAAATTGATTCGGACATTAGTTTATTGAAGGATATGGCATCTACAATTAAACTTGATATGTTGGATACTAAGCTCATTAGAGTGGGCAAGTTCGATGGCACTAAATCTAATCGCGCTCGTCCATTAAGAGTTATTCTTGGTTCTGAGGCTGCTTTATTTGTTGCATTGAAAACTTTCAAAGAAGCAAAAATATCTGGAAAATATAGTAATATCTCCATGTACCGCGACCGCACCCCTATGCAAATAGAATTGCATAAGAATGCGAAAATGGAATTGGATACACGTTTGAGGAATGGTGAGGCAAACCTAAGAATAAGATACAATAGTGGTGTTCCCAGGATAGTATCGTCGTTAAACTAGGTCTGCCCAACAGAAGTCCATGTCCGTTGAATGTATATTATCAAAATGCCCGTGGTCTTTGTTCCAAAACTCATTTGTTTTATACGAGTGCATGTGAGATGTCCTTTGATGTTATAGTCATTACGGAAACTTGGCTTTATGACTCTATTGGAAATTCTGAACTCCTACCTAACAACTACAATATTATGCGGTGTGACAGAAGATTCGCTGCAACCAATCGCTCAAGAGGAGGCGGAGTTCTGTTGGCTCTGCAAACTAATATAAAATTTACTGTAGTAGATAATCCTTTTTTTGATAATGTTCCTCTAATAGACATTGTTATATGTGATTGTGAATTTAATTCATTTAATTTTAGTATTGTCGCCTTATATATTACTCCTAATATTTCACTTAATGATATTGAACTTTTTTTTTAATCTTTAGAATTATTAATATCACATAAGCCTGTATTCTTGATTGGTGACTTTAACTTACCTGAATTTATGAATAATCAACCAAGCTGTTCCAGAACTCGCATCCTTCATAATTTCAGTAGCTTACTAAATTTATGTCACTACAATACTATTAAAAATTGTGATGATCGCATTCTGGATTTGGTTTTTTCCAACATGAATTTAAAAGTTATGGTTGAACGTGAGCAGCTTCCTTTTGTCCCAATTGATTCATATCATCCCGCACTGTCAATCTCTATTACATTTTTAACTGAGCCGAAATAAGTAAAATTTCCTTGTGCTTATAACCACGCTTACAATTTTCGAAAAGCACATTTTCTCCAGCTCTATGATGACATTCGGACAACTGATTGGTCCTTTTTAAATCAATTTGATGATGTTAATCAAGCTCTTAACAGTTTCTATGATTGTTTGAACAGCATATGTCGTCAATCTGTGCCGGAATATGTATTATCTAAAAAAAAAGTACCCACATTGGTTTACCACTCAAATTATATCGACTTTAAAAATGAAGGAATACTATAGAAAGCGCTGGAAGTCAACCAAGAGTCAATACTTTTATAATGAATTCGCGCGCTGCCGAACAATTTGCAAGCGTGACATCAATACAGCTTATGGTACTTATCTTAGAAATGTCGAATCTGCAATCAAAGTTAATCCACGAGAATTGTTCAAATTTATCCACATGAAGCAGCGGTCGACTAGGATACCTTGTGTTTTGACCAGTGGTGCTAGGATATTGGAGGATCCACAGGATATTGTGGACGGTTTTGCTGATCTGTTTTCTGCAATTCAAATTCATAGCTCATGCGCCTTTGACAAACCTGCACATAGCAATAGACCAACTGTTGTCTTGCCGTTTACTACGGAGGATGAATTGATCAGGATTATGGCCAGGTTCTCGGATAAGAATACCGCTGGTGATGACGGGTTGCCTAGCTTTCTGGTTCAAGATGCGAGACATGTTTTTGCCAAACCATTGTCGATAATAATCAATTTATCCATTAAAACATCAGTTCTTCCTGAGAGATGGAAGCGTGCTAGGTTGGTTCCTGTGTATAAAAAGGATGATCCTTCATTGGTGCAAAACTACAGACCTATAGCAATTCTATCAAACTTTGCGAAAGTGTATGAGCACGTGATATATAATGCTGTTTTTAATGGAGTTGCTCCATTTCTTTCCCCGCATCAGCATGGTTTCTTGCCAGGAAGATCAACCGTAACAAACTTAGTAACGATCACGAAATTCATAAGCGAACAACTTGATAAGAACAAACAAGTCGATGTTATCTATACCGACTTTTCTAATGCATTTGACACTATTGATCACGGTTTACTACTAAATAAGTTGAACCACTTCGAAATCTCTCCATCATTTACTACTCTATTGTCAACTTATCTGCAGAACAGGAAGAGTTATGTCTTTTACAATGGTTTTGCATCGTCTGATTTTATATCGACGTCTGGCGTTCCGCAAGGATCAAACCTTGGACCGTTACTTTTTATTATCTATATTGATGATTTGCTCACTTCTTTAAGTTGTTCAGCCCTCGTGTATGCTGATGATGTAAAGATTTTCTCTGTCATTAATTCGGTGGACGACGTTCGTGGGATGCAGGGAGACTTTGACACATTGTCGGACTGGTGCCTGGTCAACAAACTTAGGCTGAATATTAGGAAATGTACCTCTGTTACATATTCACGGAAACTGAATAATATAGCGTCGTCGTATGTAGCAGATGGTCAGATAATTCCTGTTACTAATACTACTAAAGATGTGGGTATTCTCTTTGACAACCGCCTCAGATTCACATATTGAAGCATTGTCACTTGCTGCGTCAAAGAAATTGGGCTTCATAATACGTGCTTCAAGATATTTCAGTGATATTGCATTACTTAAGACCTTGTATTTTGCTTTTGTGTCGAGTAGTTTGGAATACGCATCTGGGACTGACCCCAAATCCTTTAGACCTATTTGCTTGACATCTTTTCTATTGAAAGCAATGGAAAAAGTAATAGATAACTATATAAGAATGGAGGTTATGGGGAAAGCTCCACTTCACACAAGTCAGCACGCATACAGGGCAGGCAGATCGACAGAGACTGCCCTGGAAGAGCTAACAAGGATTCAGAAAACCCTGAATGAAAAAGAAACAGCTGTCTGTGCCTTCCTAGATATCTCAAATGCGTTTCATAATACGTCGCATGATGCGATCAGATGAGCACTGGAGACAAGGGGGATGAGTAAAACAGTAACCAAATGGATAAGCGAGATGCTCTCCACAATGATAGCTGAGACAACGGTAGGCCAACACACTACGAGGATCAGAACTACCCGTCAAACACATCAAGGCAGCGTTTGCTCGCTTTTGATGTGGAGCCTGGAGGCAGAGAAGCTGCTTAACAGGTTGACTGCGTTCGGCGTACACTGCATAGATAGATAGATAGATAGATATTTATTTATTTCAGAGACAGGCACATATACAAATAATATACATGTATGTATGAAATACGTCAAAAGAAACGAATATGAAGGAAACACTAATAGGTACCTATAAGAATGTAAACTAACAATTTAGATAATATTCCTGTACACTGTATAACTCTTTACCAATAAGGTAGTTTCGTAGTTTATTTTTAAATTGTTTGTAGGTTGAACTGTTTTTTATGTGAACATCAAGTGCATTATATAATTTTTGGGCTGCATAGTAGCAACCTTTTTCAAACAGACTTAGTCTATGTAGTGGCAACTGATAATAGTTATTCCTTAAACTGTAAGAATGTTCTTTTGTGTTACTAAAATTTTGCCTGTGATTGTAAACAAAACAAAGACATTTGTAAATATACACAGATGGAAAGGTCATTATATTTAGTTTCTTAAAAACACCCTTACACGAGTCTCTAGGTTTTTTACCCGCTATTATTCGTATCACTTTCTTTTGTTGTTTAAACACATCTATGGCACCTCGTGATTGTCCCCAGAATATTACTCCATAAGCCAATGGAGAATAAAACATGCCGTAGTACGCTGTAACTAACGTCTGTAGATTGACGTTCTTTTTTAGTTCGCGAAATGCAGAGCACTTTCTACTTAATTGCGCCACTAACGTACTGGTATGCTGCGACCACTTAAGGCCACTATCAATTGTTACACCCAAAAACTTGGTATGCGATACAAACTGAATATTCGAGTTTGGGAGTACATTTATAATGTCTGGTGTAAACGCACGGTCCCGATCAGTCTTAAATAACACACAATTAGTTTTAGAGTCGTTTATAGTCAACCCGTTTTTTATGCACCAGCGGTTCAATGAGGAGAAACTATTTCTAGCTGAATTTTCAATATCTTGTACATCAGATACTTTAATTAATAAAGATGTATCATCCGCATAGTTAACAGTTAAAACATTATCTGGTAGGTGATTAGGCATGTCGTTGATGTAAATTATAAAAAGTACAGGTCCAAGTACACTACCTTGTGGAACTCCATGTGCTACTCTCAGTGTTTTGGATTGCACTGCTGAAGATCCCGACCGTAAGCAGACTGTTTGTGTTCTGTTGTTTAAATAGTCTTTAAACCATTCCCAGCAAACTCCTCTTATACCTAGCTTATCGAGCTTCTCCAGCAAAAGTTCATGTCGTACACTGTCAAAGGCTTTCGTGAGGTCAACGAATACCCCAAGTGATTTATATTTATTCTCAAAACCAATCAAGATTTCATTTACATAGGCATAGATTGCAGTTTCTGTCGATCTATTCTGTCTAAAGCCATGCTGACTGTGCACGATGCGTCCGTTGCTCTCTAAATATTTGATAAGCTGATTGCACACTATGATTTCTAATACCTTAGATATTGATGATAAAAGGGTGATTGGTCTGTAATTTTCAATTGATGTTTCCGACCCCTTCTTGTGGACAGGTATTACAACTCCTTGCTTTAAGAGTTCAGGGAAAATTCCCGACTTCAGCGAACAGTTAAATATGTGCTCCAATGGATCAGCTACACAATCAACAACTCTCTTTAACAAAAAATTCGAAAATTCGTGACTTCTTATTACTAAGCTTAGATGTAATTGCTACTATTTCTTCTTTGGTTACCGGCTGGAAGAAGAAGGAACCGTTAGGGCTCTTTACTAGTGATGTGTCAGATATGTTCGTTATGTGTTGTGTGCTGCTTCCTATAGAGACAAAAAAATTATTGAAAATGTTTGCTACATCTTGCTGCTTTTAGGATATGCCGATGACATTGTTATAATAGCAAAAGGCAAGTTTGACGGAATTCTTTGTGACCTGATACAAACAAACCTTAGAATTACTAGCGAATGGTGTCGATCAGTGGGGCTGAGCATTAACTCAGCAAGAACCACAATCGTAACTTTCACTAGGAGGAGAAAACTACTGAAAATGAAAGATATACTTCTAGATACAGCAGGTGCATACAGGAACAGGTGCAGGGGTATTCGGGCCAGGAACAAAATACTCAGAGCCGATGGGAATATACCCCAGTGTCTTCCAGGCAGAGATTAATGCGACTGGAAGATGTGCTCAGGTGAATCTTGACAGGAACTATCGAAAGGGGAGCATTGCAATCTTCTCCGACAGTCAGGCAGCCTTACTGGCGCTGAGTTCTAACATCATCAGCTCCAAGTTAGTTTGGGAATGCCGGGATAAACTAAACAACCTGGGCAAGAAAAACAAAGTTGCATTGTGCTGGGTACCAGGACACACTGGAATTAATGGGAATAAGAAAGCTAATCTATTAGCAAAGGAGGCCGCCACAACTTCGTTTGTGGGACAGGAACCATTCTGGCACAATCTTCCTGGTCTGAGACATTCCAAGGTATTCTTTGGAAATTTCAACAAGCAGAAAGCAAAAACCATGCTAGAACTAAGCAGGAACAGATTACGCATTCTCACAGGTTTCCTTACAGGGCATTGTCACCTCGAGGGACACATGAAGAGAATAGGTGTGAAACAGAATAGCGACTGCAGGTTTTGCGGGGCGGAAGATGAAAGTCCGGAACACCTGATATCCAACTGCACAGCAATTGAAGAAATTCGCGCCAACTATCTTGGCAAAGGCGTTATAGACGAGGAAGAAACCATCACATCTGTTACAGTTTATTAAAGCTCTCAGGCTGGATGGGGAGCTGTGACGGCGGGCAAAACCCAGCAGCTTACACCTCATGTAAGGGGGCACAATAGACCCATGGTCGCGGTGCAATATCACCCTTATATCTAAATCTAATCTAAATCAGTGAAACGTTAACATAGTCTATAACAATAAAAACCTTGGGATAGGTATCGATTTAATGTCCATACTGAAGTCGAAAGCACAAGAGACTTTATCAATAGAAAGCGAAGTAGCTACTTAAGGGAAAGATTATTTTTTTATAAATATTCGAAATGTACCTAAGTTCAAATTTTATGTTAGGTTGAAATGATTTAGATATATCTTTATATAACATAAACTTTCACAGGTTTTTCTGTTTTAAACGTTTCTTTTTATTTATTTATAACAACACAAACCAATGAAATGTAGATGCAATATAGATATAAGTATTTCATTTTTAGATAGAAAATGTTCTATACCAATTTATAATATACAGATTTATGATTATTAATTCTTGGTATTCTTATTTTAAAATTGAAATTTCAAAAGGAAATCTAATAAAGGATAAAATACGTATTCGAGGTGAAAATTTTAATGATAATTTTCATCCCGGTTTATAATCTAATTACAAATTTTTAATCCGAACCTCCGCGTATTCGCGACTCCACGTTGGAGTCGCGATATTTGTTATGAAAGTATGTCGTAAATCAATTGGAGAAAGAAGGGGAAGGCTCAAAAATACTTTGCTACATTTGGAACTTGCGGTTTTATAAACAAATTAATTTAAGCTAAGTAATATTTTACAATGCGCACAACTTCAATTAATATTATTTGCTCACATATATGTATATGTAGATATGTTGGGTTTGCCATTTGTTTTTATTTGACATTCAACAATTACTTTTAAAAGATAAGACAAAGATACTTAAAAAAAAAGACGAGTTTGTGTCGCAACCCTTTCCACAACTACTGAAAGGAAACAATGAAAGTAGAAAAGGATGTAATAAAGAAGAGCAGTTAAAAAAAAAGTAGTGGAAAGAACACACCTGCACTGGCTGAAAGTTAAGCCTATACGCACAACATTATGTAAAATAAAAACATGTCTTGGTATTTGATTTTTTTATATATCTTACTTTTTACGACTTTCATGAATGCTATGCGTAAAATTGTTTTTCTTCATAGCATATTTTAGTGTCTAACAACGTACTGATTTTTCTCTAAGATTATGCCATGAATGTTTTTTATTACATTATTATATTAGTTCGAATGGTCGATTACGAACTTACCGGGAACACCGGCAGGTGAGAATTCCCGATTTCGATGAAACTTTGCAGACTGAAAGAGTACCTTAAAATAAGAAGTACGTATTTTTTTAACGGTCCAATCGCCCGATTTTGGGTGCCAGCCGCCTCCAAAGTTTGGGCAATTTTTCAATTTTTACTAATATCTTCGAAATTATAACAGACATTAAAACATTCTTTGCATAAAATTTGCAGTATATTACATAGTCTTAAAGATTGTGTAACTTGTATTTGCAAAATGCTAATGATGGGGGACGGGGTACTTCATAACCCTTACATTTTTCATAATTTTGTTTTTTCTGTTTCACAAAAAATAGCTCGCTTTTGTGTGGAACACGATGACGTATAATAAATTTGAGAAGTAGTCATAAACAATTAATAATAAATGTTCATATACCTATATGTGACTTATACTTACGTATCTTATCTATTATACTGATATAATCGATAATTTGCATTATACTTGCAGACAATAACGGTTCTTACAAATGAATGGATAATATAAGTGAAAATGAGTTTGATTATCGGCAGATAGTAATCAACATGCAAAAGACTAAAACAATATTTATATATTTCATGTTTTTTTGGTGTAACGTAGATATATATAGGTCGGCATTCAATGGAGCATAAACATAACTTATATGTTTGTAACAATAATAATATTTCGGAAACAAAAATCCAGAATTACAGAAAAATTATAATGCTTATAAATGTTTAAATGCATGACATACGGGTCGATGGCCGCAGTGGTTAGGCGGCTGACTATTGTTGTGAGAGGACGATAGGTGCCGGGGTTCAATTCTCCGGAGGGACGGTGACATTTTTTCAGAGAGTTTAATCCCGGATCGACTTGCCATTCGCTGTTGGGAGTAAAGTGATTAACAGCGCGGCATCATAAAAGGCGATATGATGCTGTCACAAAGCCATTTAAACACAACTTACACACACTAAATACTACACCGCAAGAGTTGCAGTGATAGCCAGACAAGTAATACAGCTTACGGAGTCACTGCAACTAAGCACCCACCACATTAAAAATGAAAGAAAAGAAAGAAGAATGCGATTATTAATACGTATGTATTACAATAACGAACACGATTAATATACACCCAGCAATTAAGCTATGTCATTTGCGTTGTAAACGGGTCGATAGCCGCAGTGGTTAGGCGGCTGACTATCGTTGTCGCAAGACGATAGGAGCCGGGTTTCGATTCTCTGGAGGGACGGTGACATTGTTGAAATCCGGTTCGACTTACCCGGATGCTGTCACAGTCATTTGAACATAATTTACACACAAAAAAGTATACCGCGAGAGTTGCAGGGATAGCCAGACAAGTAACACAGCTTACGGAGTCACTGTAACTAAGCACCCATCACACATTAAAAAAAATGATTACAATAGTGGTAATCTGTATAAAAGTGCTCACAGATTTTGTTTACACCATGAACAACACACAACAACAGGTTTATTACAAATACTACACAACGATGTAGACTGTGCATCTTTGGCAAAACAAAACTCTACAGGACTTTTATAAGGGCCAGGTGTTTCGTCCGCATGTCCACTCTAAAGTGCCACGAATATCTGAATACAGCAAAAAATCTTGGAGAAGAAAAGTACTTGTGAGTTAGGGATTGAAGCTAAATTATATTATTCCTTTGATGCAAATCTATATCATAGTTCATAACAATCACTGTATCAGAAAATGTTCTACCAAATTTTTCCACAACCCAAAACCAAACACATCTAGAGATTGTACAAGGGTGGGCATAAGTCACCTGGCAAATTGGCACAGATTTAAAAAAACTAAGTAACTTTAAAAAACGATGACACAAGATTAAAAAACGTTATATCGCAAAAATATTTACAATAGGCGTTCAAAATGTTCACCGTTGACCTCGATACATTTCAAATAACGTTTTTGGGGGCGAGCATCGCGAGGTCTTCATTGATGATATCGAACTCGATTGTTATCCAACGTTTGAGATCTTCGATGTTTGCGATCGGATGCGCTAAAACCCGATTCTCCATCAGGTCCCAAATTGAAAAGTCCATCGCTGTAAGGTCCGAAGACCTTGGGGGCCAAGCAATGCAGCCACCTCTACCGATCCATCCTGGAAAGTGCTCGTTGAAGAAGGCTCCGTCCTGCTGCAAAATGATGTCCGTCGCCAAAAGTGATGCATAATTTTTGTAAAACCTGCAAGTACGTTTCCGAACTGTCGAACCCGTCGAAGAAATAGAGGCCATCAATCTCTCGATAATTTATTCTGGCCCAAACCATAACTCCGGGAGAATTCACTTTCTTTTTGAGGATCTCATGAAGATGAGCATTGGTCCAATAAACGCAGTTGTGCCTATTTACGCTGCCATTAACCTTGAATTGTGCTTCGTCACTCTACGAGATTTTCTCTCGGGAAAAGGATCGGCTGCTCTCATAACTAGGTACCACTCGCAGAATTCGATGCGCGGCAGGCGGTCTTGCGGTTTTAGCTCCTGCGCCAAATGAGGACGCTAACAGTGCAAACCGATATCTTTCATGATTCTAAGAAGTATACGAGATGGTATTTCAAGCTCCAGCTTTCCGTTTGGCAGAACGATGAGGATTTTCGACGAAATTTTGCGCGACGATCATCGTATTCTCTTCAGAATGCACCGAACGTGGACGTCCGGTACGCTTTGCACCTTGAACACTAGGTACCGGTCTCTTCAAACTTTTTGGTTAATTCAACTATGTAATTGCGGTTTGGGAATTGTGTATCAGGCAACCTTTCTCTAAAACCCTCTTCAATAGCTCCATAATCGCGATCAAAACTTGACTCGAACATTTTGTGCCATTTAACTCGACAAGAAACTATCTAACCACGCAACAATACCGGTATTGATCTGTCTCGAGGTCGACTAGCATACTAACTTGATGATGATGGATTTATACTTGCGAAATTAGAAGTGCTATCTAATGAAATTTATTGTAACATTGTAAAATTGATGATAGCCAATAATTACGCGAGGAAATGTGTCGCGTGTTGATGATTTTGCTTAATATCAATTTACGACACATTCTCGGGTAATGAACGGAAATTTACATAGTTTTAAGTTAGTCTAGTATTAGCAAGTACTCGTAAGTAGTACAAATGTAAGACTAAGAAATAAATCATAAAATAATGGTACAGGACAACGCTTTTTGATTTTATCTTCTACAAACAAAGCTAATTATATTGCAACTAACTGGCATACTAACTGACACATGCCCTGTTTGCAAGGCTGCCAGGTGACTTATGCCCACCCCGTTATCATCGCTGTGGTTTTTTTGTATATTTAAAATGTTTAACGTTTTATCTGTTGGTACTAATTTCTGAAGTTCAGCAACACAATGTCCAGTCAAAGAATCAATCAAAAGTACACTGTTTGATGCGGTATTTGGAAGAAAAACATGAGTTAGCCAGGTTTTGAAATGACTTGAGCTTTCCAGACGTTGAAAAAGAAATATATATATATATTTACAGGTCGAAACATTGATTGCGCCACTCGAGGTCCAAACGAGACTCCTCTAATACCAAAAATAATGGTGGAAGTAAGCGTCCATCTGCAAAAATAGCAGGCAAAATTGTGTAACTACATATGTGTTATAGAGTACAAGGATTGTGTAGTGCCTTCACCAGTTTTCTGATCTTTATACGCTAAAGTACGACCGGAGAGTATTTCAAGATTAAATCCACTCTCGTCAGCGTTATATATATTCTTATGTGATATTTAAACTTATTGTAACTTATTGTTCACGTTAATTGTTAAAAAAAAAAAAATCTTAGAACAGCGATAGAGGGAGTGGAAAAAGAAAAACACAAATATAATAATAGTAATTTTTTATTTGAGAGAAAAATTCAAAATTTGATGTAACATACACATACAAACACATACATGACACAACACGGCCCGATTAGGCATCAATTTCTAAATTAAAAATGCATCGTACAATAAATTAGAAAATCTAGTGGGGAATGACGTAACGGCAGTTTTGGTAGTTCGGAGCAGCAGCAGGTGGATGTAAACAGATTTGTTTTGACAGTAAGAAAACAGTCAGCAAAAAATTTTAATTTAAAGAAAACACACATAAAAGTATTTAACAAACAATTAGATATTTACACAATATCGCGCTACAAATGATAAGTGGGTGTCAGAGTATAAAAAGAAGAAAGAACAGAGAACAATTCATCAGGACGAGCGAACTTAAAGGGAAATTGAAGAGGATTAACTAAAGAAGAATAACTAAATAAACACGCACACACACACACATATAATTAGCGAGGTAAGAAAGAGGGTGGGATAATTTTAAGACTTTTTGTACAATTTTATTATTATATTTGTGTTAATAATTTCAATCTTTCATTTCTGTCGTTTGTGACAGAACAATATATGTATATAGCCTCTACCAATGTTAGTGATATAGGGTATGACTTCGTTAATAAAATTTCATTCATTCATATTTATATTTTCTGATCTTTATGTACTTATCTTTTTCGTCCTGATTCATTTCCACTTGTAGGTCAATAAAACAATAAATAATTAAATGCCAATTTATCCCATAACATATAATAATATGTTTTCGTTAAATAACTTCTTCAGTGGAAGAAATTGACATTTAATATGTGTCAAATTACTAAAAATATAAATATAAATTGCCATGCCTATCAACAAAATTATCTAAAAAACAAAGAATTCATTGATATATCGAATTTTAATTATATTCTCAAGTAATAATGAAGGATATATTGATTTAGTACAACTATCAAAATTGAAATGATTTGAATTATTCGTATATCAATCTATTTTTTGTAAAGCTCTAACAATTCTGTTCAAGGACTAGGGAAAAACATGGCAAAAAATCCTAGGCGTGAATTAAATTATTATAAATAACGCTTAAATGATCAATATCCGTTCTAAAATTTACCGCGTTTTCATCTTTTTTAATCTATATCATTTCGTAAATGAATCTTTTTCTATAATTATTTTCCTTTTTAAAATTTTAGTGTTTTAAAAATCAAAATTATGTCGTCTATCTTTAGAGTGCTTAGGTAAAGCAGTTGATAGGCATGGCAATTTATATTTATATTTTTAGTAATTTGACACATATTAAATGACAATTTCTTCCACTGAAGAAGTTATTTAACGAAAACATATTATTATATGTTATGGAATAAATTGGTATTGAATTATTGATTGTTTTATTGACCTACAAGTGGAAATAAATCAGGACGAAAAAGATAAATAAAATTATCGTTCATTAACCTTAGGTGTTCCGTATCAGTGCGTGTAGAACGAGTAACAAATCTTGTGATCTTTCGCGATACAATGTTATGTATCTTCTAAAAGTGCCAAATCCACCAATGACCTGATCTAAAGGATTTGTATCCGATTTCTTCTTTAGCGACTCCTTTTCCAAAATGAACTGATACCTCGACCCCCATATCTCTCTGTAATCTCTTGAAATAAATTAGGTAGTAGATGATTGTATTATCATTCAAGCTCCAATAAATTTCAAAACGCAAATGAACTTTCAATCTAAGTGCAAGCTTGTTACATATATAGTAAAATATGATCGTGATTTCATTCGTGTTAAATAGCGTATATGCATCAAACATAGAGCAAGTCAAAACGTGCCTGAAAGACTTGTACGCTCGAACACATTATCTTGCACGAACTTGTCCACGCTTACTGACTTGTCATGTTTTTCATCTTGTACAAACTTGTGCACGCTTATCGACTTGTTGAGTGTTTGAAAGTGCAACAATGATACTGCCTATTAAAATATCAGTCATTCTTATAACAAGTTGCTACACCTAACACAACTTATATAGTGTCTTGAAAGTTTCAAATATGAAAAAGCGCGGTAAAGGTGGCTCCAATGCTTCAGCTTATTACCGTCTTGTAAGAAATAATTTTTGTTATCATCATGGCCGACTGTAAAAGACCACACTTGTAAATTTTAGGTATTCTGATCCAATCCAAATTTTGCAGGAAGACCAAATACCTAAATTGGCACACTAAAAAACATCCCTAGACATTTATTTTTGTAGGATATTTAATATGTGTCAAATGCTGTATTTTTGTATATGACACATATTAAGTGTCAATTTCTTCCAGTAAAGAACAATACGGTCACATTTATTTCAGAAGAATTCCAGAATATTTTGCAATAGTGCCGCATAAAATATGTAACTGAGGTTCCGTATCACACTTGGGGAAAAGCGTCGAAAAATCATTAAGCGTAGGATACGCAAGAATAAAAATGAAGATCCTAAATTGGAGATATAGCAAATAATAAATCGTTTTTTTGTGGCAGCACAGAAGCACTTCTCATCCTATCACTGGAGGAACACGGTTGATGGGTCGCAATGTGCGCACACGGCTTGACTTGTGGTTGCTCTCAACACGATTAAAGGTATTAAATATTATAGGTACTAGGTGCATGATAGGTAGTTGAGTATGCGATCTAAATTAGAAATGGTGTAAAGGTAAAATTAACAGGATGGTTGAGCGAAGAACTGGTGTAGGTGAACGAAGGGAGATTTAAAAGCGCCACATTAACCAATTGAAAACTGATCGTAGTTATATTGCTATTGCTGTTGAAAATAATCCAAACAGCGGTATCATAGCACGGTCCACATTAGAAGTACACTTCGTAAATGCCATTGCCGGAAATAATTCAAGAAGAAAAAATCTCGTTTGCGGCAGCTATGACGCCAGACACTTGTTGGAGCCACTCAGTAAAAAATGCAGCTATAAAAAAGTTCGAAACTCGTTCCATAAACTCGTCTAGAAGAAATCTTTAGGTACCTACCGCTAAAATTATGGATGTATCTTTACGCGTTCTGTAGTTCATTTAAACCACGAATTAATAAATTAGCGTGTATATGCATTTTGAAATTTATCAAACTCAAATACGTCTAATCAGATTATACTGACTTCTTTTACATTTTACGTCTACAAATGTACGACAGGACATTACTGCTTAGGTAGTTGCATTCTTAGGAGGAATATACAAATAAAACGCTACGAAACTTTTTCTTTCGTAAAATGCATGTTATTTCGAATGGAAAAATGTCTACTTGTCTGTGTTTAAACAAGGAAGCATGATCCGCGACATGGTGTGTCACACAGAGCCTACGGTGTATTTACATTAGATTTACGAAAAAACGAAACTTGCATGTCAACTGAAATATTGGTTTCTGTTCTATTGATTCTATTCTATGTAAGTGATTTTGCAATTGAAAGGTTATAAAGTTTCATGTTAAGGCCACATTGCTGTCAATTATTAATTTAAATTGCTGGTTAAATATGGAGATTAAATTATAGATAGATTATAAAGAATAAAGTAACATCAGAGAATATGTTACATGTGTGTATGCTTGTTGAAGTCGTTATACACAGTTGTAATTGCTAGTGTAACCACAAAAAAAAAGAAAAATGGCGCGTTAAGTTCATCAACGTTAAAAAGTGTCAAACAAGACCGATTCCTGAGCTATGGATTAACGCCAAATGTCAATCATAGTGGCGTTAACAAATTAAGATGCTAAGTAGTTGCCACACTCACGCTAATGGCAAATACTGCGATAATTATCGATATTATACGTGTGGCACTATTTTATATGTATGTACTGTTTGTGTATTAAGTAATATATTTTTCTTTGAAGAGCATATCAAACTTTCTTCTACTCACGCCGATTCGGTCGTTTTCGTTCGGTCGAGATATTCTTAATACCCAACTATACATCTCAAGGGGCATTTACGAAAAGGACTGAAAGGGCATGAGCGGAAAAAAGTTTGATAAGTACTGCAAAGGGGAAGACATTACTTAATACACGAGCTGTACATACCTATATCCTATATACACATACGTATGTTAGTATATGTCATTAACATCAAAAAGCAAACATATTCATCTGTTTACATTTCATTTAACATTGAGTAAAATATGAACTGAAAATTGACCATAAACCACGACAAAAGAGTTATAAATGATAAGCCACATAAATTTAAAATGTAATGTCGGAGAGATGAAAAAATAAAATAATAGATATTGAGAGTTGGATGGACAAATTTGCGATAACAAACAAAAGAACTAAAAATTGGCTTTAAAAGCACTTTAATCTAATCTCCAATTTCCAATCTGTAAAGGCAATGCGGCTTGTTAAACAGTAGCAAGGAAGTAATTAGAAAGAAAGGAAGCAAAAATTGAGAAAATAGGCGACGTCAAAATAAAGAATATTTTTAATCTAATTACTGACGATTCACAGTTTCAAATATAACTTTAGGATTGCTAAACGTTCTATGACAAGAGACAATCTAGATGACCGTTTGGTAAAGCTTTCCTTTCCAATCCATTAATATACGACACTAGCTTGTTTAGTGAATTCTGATAAACAACTCATTTACTTCTATTTAGCATAATATACGTCAAGAGCAGTATGAATATATATGTACATATACATACATATGTATATATCATATTAATAAGTAATAAGTATTATTATTTGAAATAGATTGAAAAAGATCAATGCGAAAAAAGTGTAGTTACGACATGATAGAAATAAAGAAATGTGATGAGTGCCTCATCATCTATTATATGTATAAGTTGCTTGAATCAAAATAGCAAAAACTTACCAAGTAACGTAAGCTTTTTCTCCCCATGGTAATGAGAAAGTTGCCCAACAGTCCCATGTACCCTTTTCCACCTCCTGGAATGCGAATATTGTAATCTGAAGCAAATTGAAACGAATTAATTTTATTTCTGACAGTTCTAATTTATATAATAGGATATAAGCTGCGATAAGTACGATAATATTAATCATAATGTAACATTCAGTGTTTTGCAACTAATATATTTAATAAATTGTAATAAATGAAGACGTACGTTAAATTTATTGCCACTTAATTCGACCACAGTAATACTAACAATAGTTTTGACATTTAACGATTCCGTGTATTTGGATTTGTGGTTATTCACTTTTAAAGCGTGATAAGAATTTATTATCACAGAGTTAATTGATATCATGTGCATGTTGATTATATTCTGAAAGAAGTCAACACATACATTCTACCATTTTATACATTCAGGGTGACGCATTGGTGCGTTAAAGTTCTTTCTTTCTCATTGTGAAAGATATCTATGAAAGTAACTAATTTACGAATTGTACAAATTGTTGCACATTTGAAAATTATTTTAATAATCCCCTCATGCTTTCAATAAAATGTTTCAAGTTGAACAGAGTATTTCAGTTCACGACCAATATAGACCTTGTCCGTGGATTTATTAGTAAGTATTAGTTTTCGTGATTGAACATAGATGCCACCACAATATACAATTATTTGATTCATCCTGACATTAGTCGAATTTAGTCGACATTAGTTGAATTTGTGCCGTTATGTCATGACATAACGGCACATAACGGACAACATCGAAAAATTCGACTAATTGTAAGTAAATAAGATATAAAATTGTTAATCACATTTAATTTTAACATATTCGATTGAAATGCATTTAACAAGTTCCCGAAAATAGTTCTACTCTACTAAATGTTCGTTTGAATTGAATAAATATAAATAAATTATCTAATGGAAAATATTACAGTAGATGTTCAAATTGATGTCCATCTTCTTCTATGCATAATGTTATAGGCTGGATCTTCTGCCTTAAAATGTCTGGAGTAATTGAATGAAATACATCTTTTATTAATTAATTTATTTTTTATTATTTATAATACAGATAAAAATCGGTAACGCCAAACGCTACAACGTTTAATTAATTAATTCTGGACACGTGTTTCAGAGACTTATGGACTGATTTTCATTTATATCGATGAGCCTACAGTTCTTGAAATCACATTATTTATTATTTTAGTTGCATGTATTCAGGAATGGTTGGTGGAGTATTGTCTGTTTGTTTTATGCTTCAGATACTACTTGTAATAATTGTTTAAAGTATACTATTTCTACGTAGGAATTAGTGATGGTCGCAAGTAGGGCTGGGCGATAACAGCATTTTCGGTATCGAATATCGGTACCAGTCGAGGTATCGATACTTACCGGTGTATCGATTCCGTGTACGGTATCGATTCTGAGTACTGGAATCGGTTAAGTATCGACGGGTATCGATACCCAGGTACAGATACCAAAGTACTCGAGGTATTGAGGAATCGAGCATTCATTAGAACAGGAAAGTCATATATTTAAATCAATATAACTCATAATATATATTTCTTTCAGCACTGCTTTATACAAAGTAATATGTACGGTTAATTTTCTTATTATTTGCTAATTTCAATTTATCGAAATTTCTTTCCTCGCCGTTACTCCACAGATTAATAACTTATTCTTAGAAGCTTAATCTGTATTTATAATTATTTTAAACTTCACCACATATGTGATTGTTTTTGATTTGGTTCTGTAACTTTCTATAATAAGTGTATAAGTAGGTACATTGCGAAATGTCGAAAAAAAATGTAGTTTGGAAATGTTTTGATAAAGGTAAAGCGGGAGTGTGAATTACAATATAGGTAAAAAGTAGGAGTAATATAAATATGCCGGCAATACTACCAATATGCTAAAGCCTATTCAATGTGTTTATCCATTTACTTATTTTAATATGGACAAGAAAAGCAACACAGGTGGGGTTGATGAAGTTATTGATGTTGAAATACTGAGTCCCGAAACGTAACATTATAACTATATAAGTATATACCTACTAATTACAAATTTAGTGTTTAATCCCTACATGAAAAATGAGATCATAAATTGACATTTGTATAAAACAATAACGTATATACAATATACATACATATGCTGCACTTATACTACTCTTTTACTTCAAAATAAAAATCCGCGTAGAAAATACAGTTTAAAGAAAGCAACAAAATCACTTTTTCTCTATTTATACAGTATTATGAAAACACCGGACGACTATGGACTCACCGCAGATATAACGCCTCCTTCTACTTCACGAAAAACTCCTAAATTGCAGCCAGCATCCATTGAACTGTATCGATCAATGAATAAAATAATAAAGAAAAAAATAACCAATTCCTTAGCTTATTTAATTGCTACCGATATGATGCCATTTTCTATTGTCCGAAAAGAAGGTTTTCAACATCTTATCAATAATTTAAATCCGCAATATAAATTACCAAGTAGAGAAACTATAACTTACCAAAAAATTCCGCAATTATACCGGTTGATTTGAGACATAGGATAAATAACGGTGGGAAGGGGCAAGTGGTACGAAGAAGTGGAGTCGCGTATGAGTCTAGCACAGCGTTGTAGGCTAGACGAGACTAGGCTGTGATAGAGAGACTCGTACGCGTCCCCACTTCTTAGCGAGTTTTCATACCCATTGCCCCTTCACGCCGTTATTTATCCTATGTCTCAAATCAAGCGGTATAAGGATACAGTAGAAATAATAAAAATATTAAAAAAATAGATTTCATATGGCAGTAATAACTGATTTTCGGACATCTGTTGCTATGGAAACATATGTCAGTTACGATTCATTTTATCAGCGACGATTGGGAGTTATTATAGTACTACACTCGCCTATCAAGAAATGGACACAGATCACACCACAGCAAATACCTAGGAGCAACTTTTGATTTGGTTTGAAGAATGGGAGTAGACCAACAGTAAATATTAGTACAGATGAATATACATAAAACATAAAACCCAACTTTACTTGAATGTTCCGCAATCTTCAGCATGACATGACAGTCATGCTGAAGATGTTAGGTAATAAGCAATGAAATGGCCACACAATTAAAGAGTACATTCAAGTGAAGTTGGGTTTTATTTGTTATATTCAACTGTATGTTAGATACTTCACTAGCGCATCAATCTATATATAGTAAATAGTAGTTTGTGCAGCAGACTGTGGTGCTAATATGTTAGCAGTCATTAAGCTAACAAGTTTCAACCATTTAAGCTCTTTGGGTCACGTACTAAATACAGCGGTAAATAAAATATTGGCACAAAAATTTAGCAACATCATTCAAAAATTTAAGATAATTCAAAATAGCATTGCCCATAGTTATAAAATGCTAAGCAAATAAAGAGAAATTCAAGAACCGCTGAATCAAACTTCTAAACATTAATATTAATTGAAGCTATTGTATCAGAACATTTGGCGTTAACGAGTTTATTCTCACAATCTCTTTCACAATCAGAGACGGTTCAGAGAGTTGAAATTCGGATCGACTTACCGTTCGCTGTTGGGAGCAAAGTGATTAACAGCGTCGCATTATGAAAGGCGGTATGATGCTGTCACAAGCCATTTGAACACTATTGACACACACAAAACTACACCGTGAGAGTTGCAGGGATAGCCATAGAAGCAATACAGCTTACGGAGTCACTGTAACTAAGCACCCACCACACATAAGAAAATACTTCAGTTTTAACGTTTAACCAGTTTGTTGAACACCGAGTATATTTATGGAAGTTATTCGCATAATTTATATCTCCAAACTGTTCCCCACACCATAAGTAATATTCAAACATATTCATAGAATTATCTCTGACTGGAATTTCTCAATTCGGGTAAAGTTCAAATAATTTTTTTATTAGCTTCTTATAAATAGTTAGAGATATAAAATATAAAAGTATGAAGTGGATATAATTAAAAAATACAAGACAAAATAGGGCCACATGATAGTTATAACAATTAGTACGGAATGAAAGTTTCTGGATCGTGTTTAAATTATTCATTCTTTTTACAATAAAAGCTGTAAGTAAACAAATCCTTTTATCTTGGATTTGTGAATTTGTGGATATGTTCAAAAACTGCTTTATTATATCTCAAAAGTAAACACATACAAACAAACTATGTGTTATGAGATGAAAGAATTAATTCGAACATTATCTTTTTGTAATAAACTTAAAATGTAACTTGATACTATACCGGGTGTTAAAAAAGGTTGTCGGATATTTTACCCAATTATAGTACTGGTGGAAATAAAAAGTTTTAGTCTACATGGCTCCTCAATTCAACTGTTTTTGACATATTATAGTCGATTGCATATTTTAAAATAAAAAATTCATTTTTTCGGTTTTGAAAATAGTTCCCTTTGTCAAACAACCGATTGCGACTTAAAATTAGTTCTGTCAGACATCTGTCATTAGATTATTTATCATTTGCGTCATTTTTGGTATGTGCGTGCTTAGAAATGAACGGTGGACATGTAGAACAATTTCTTTAGTTTTACTTTAAATAACCATTTGTTTAATTTACATTGCGATCAGAATTTCTTTGCAAATTTTTATCCTATTAATACAATATGCAAACGACTATATGTCAAAAACAGTTAAATTGCGGACCCATGTTGACTAAGACTTTTTTATTTCCACCAGTACTATTATAATTGGGTAAAATATCCGACAACTTTTTTAACACACTGTATATGTAAGTCATAATATTTAAATGAACGATAACCTCATTTAATGATTTTTAAGGCTATACATTGATGTCTGACTATTACAGAAATAAGTTTTAAGTTCCATTGATGTTGGTTAAAGCTTATATAATTATCAAGCAGAATAATATACGGTTTTATATATTTAGTCGAAAAAAGTATATTCATAGAATAATTATCAATGCAGAAACATATGTACATTGAGAAGACTAATATTTAGTAATTTCAACGAAACAAAATAAATATATAATAACTATGACTAACCTAAAAGTTACTGACCTAATTTTACTTCCTATAGCGTAGTAATATTTACATCATATTCCTATATCTAGTATCTTCACAACTGTAAATTGGAAGTAGTAGTAATGGATTGCAATTAATTTCCTTGCACCTAGTTCGATACATCAGTCTGATCTTTGTTCTTTGAGATCAAACCTTCTTTAATTGCCCATTCTTTCCTTGATGAATAATAATAATGAATAAACAATAAAAAGAGTGTAATAAAGTGGAATTTTCAAAACTAAAAATCTATTTCTCGTTTTTTTATGCCAATTATCCCTTACTAATGGGGTCCAGCTATATTAGGTAATACGTTATAATGAATGCATGCTTCTAGCAATAATATAAAGTCCTGCAGGCAGTACACTTAGCCCTTTTGTCATTAATTATATTGTCTTATCGTTTGTTAGCGGCTTCTTGATAGTGGCAATAGTAATATTTTGCTTTCTCACTCCCAAAAAAAGTAAATTTTAAAATTTGGATACTCCTCATTAAAACTAATATCATTTTGATTGACAAAAAAAGAATTTTGTGCAAATTATTTAAACTTGTACTGTATATATGTATACTGCAATATAAAAAAGCCACTTCAAAGGTACACGCATCGTCATTATTTATCATAAATCTTCCCAATATTTTCTGTAGAATTGCACAGTACTCGAATAATGGGCCACATATGGCAAAGCTGCACGCTTTTCAGTTACACATGGGTATTCTTTTAATGTAATATTCGGTACTAAACAATCCATATAAGCTTGTGGGCAGTATAAGGGAAATAAGCCGAGTAATTATTTACCACAGGCCTGAAACAATAGAAATGGAAGGTAATTAATTGGAAAAGCTATTTCGGTTTTAAGTAAACATGCAATGTGGAATAAATAGAGCGCCGTGATGAAAAAGTAAAATCAAAGTGATCGATATAGCTGATAACTTTGTGTTATCGAAATTACTCAAATACCAGCTTACAGTATTTTGTGTTCCTATTCTGTTATAAACTGATAAGGGTCCCAATGTACATACATATATAATTATGATAAAATCTCAATGTGATAAAATATTTACGTTGTGTAACAAATGCTTTGTAAAAAAACCGTTACATTGCTCTAAATTGGAACTAGAGGTTATAAGGGCTTTGTAATAAAGTGTCGCTCTGAGATTCTTCGTGTATAAAATTATACATTGATCTAATTCTTAATCTATGTAAATATCTTAGGGGGTTAATAATTTTTACACTGTCTTAGTCTATTAAGTTTTGGCTTATTAAATCTTTTTGAATTTTGCCATTACTTTTTAATGTCGTACACGTGAGATTTTTACGCGTACTTCGTTGTCTGCGTATATAATTTCAACTACGTATGTTAATTTCTTTATACTTAACTGCATATGCAGTTTTGTGACTGACTGATTCCTTAAGGAAACCGTTAAGTCTTTCTTATTCTGCGTCTTTCCATTGGCTGACGGAGTGTTTTTGTCAGGACTTCGTTATCTTCAAACTTAACAAAAATGTTTAAATGTAATGTATAGAACTATAACAATGCAAAAGAGAAAAAAGAAAAGCCGTGGTAATCATTAAGAAGTTCGAATTTTAAATCTAGAAGACACCTGAGTTTGTCTCCTTGAGGATTGAGTAGTTTGCAATGGAGTAATTTTTTATTTTCAATTCTCTTGGATTGGCGTTAATAAGCCATCAACATTCTATTTTATTTCATCGAATCTTTAGAGTATTTGACTGCTTACAAATCTCTGAAGTAAGGGTCACTTCCTTATTACCCGGTCTAACAACATTCTCTTTTGCATAGAGGCTTTATAAAGCTGTGTTGCGATTTTGCGCAGAAAATCATCGCTAGAAAAGATGGCTCTTCCAATATTTTCTAAATCTACTTGGTTAAAGCAAGTTAGAAGCAATATAATTATTGTCTATTCCACCTTTTCTCTGAAGCTACATATAGGAAAGAACTTTATTCTTTGGCAAAGTGTTAAGTTTAAGAGAAATAGTCACCATGACACATGGGTAAGGTCAAATACTGTGTCTGATTAATATAGGATAAATTGTGTTCTCTATTTTATATGATAAAGCTGTGTACTTTAGGTATAGGTTCATCCGAACAATTAACATTATATGGTATTATCTTTGCGGTGTTGTTGGTATAATTCAATGTGGTATATTATGGGATAGTGCTAGTTGCTAGTTGTTTGTTGAATATATCCAAGCAATTTACGTTTATAAGCAATTGTCTTATTACTTTGTAGATTATTATAATATTCGTATACAAATTCTTTTGAAATACTTCAACGTTTTAATACCGTTATAATTTATATACATATAAAAAAACTGAACGTAGTTTTGGACAATACCGGAAAAATTTATTTTGTATTCCGTCTTTAAGTATTTTGGACGGAAAGTGGTTGACGTCGAATTAAAGATACTTTCTTCAGCTACAAAATGTACTTACGTTCATTTAAATTAAGTGTACTTGTGCTTATAATGGAATTTTATGAGAGCATAAAACGTGCGTTTACGGGAAATGGGTTATAAAATAGATGGAATGGTGTATGAAATAGGGGTTTCTGTAACACATTTAGTTAGCCTGAAGCCGTTGGTTTTATCTGGTTGTACAACGACTTTATTAGTAGCTTTCGTTTTATTTGGGTCGAACGGATATCAGGAAAGGACGGCCTTTATTGAAAAAATGGGTGAAGATGAGGAACCTTTCGGAAGTGTTATTAAGAAAATGATATCGCTGAAGCGTAAAAAGTGTATCATCGAAAGCTGCAGATGGGTTAGCGTTTTTAAATAATTATCTACATATATAATGGATAATTGAAGATGTATATATCCCCCAATTGTAGCAATATAAAGCTTTATGTTTTAAAGGTACATATATGTTATATATATAATTTTATGTTATCTATAAATATTTCTCTAAGAGTACCTAATTATCTAATAGTAGAAATATTTCAGGAATTGAAAGATAAGTTATCTGATATTAAATCAACGCTATTACATTAATATTGCATTTATCATACAAACTATCCATAATAAGTTTGGAGTTTATCTTAATTATTGACTAAGTAATGGAACAAAAGATGCATAACATTCCTTGTCGGCTATTCATGTAATAATAGTTGTAAATTCAAATAAATCCTTTATTAGTATACACCTCGATCATTTTGAACTGTCCTGAGTTGGTCACACTGATTTTAATATGGTAACACTGAGTAATTGGCGAACCTGTTTATCTATATTTTGTGGTTAAGTTTATTATTTACATTTTACTGATAACAAATGTCAACTTAGTAAGGTTACTTATAATTTGGAGAAATATTACAATGTTCCACTGCGAAAGTGGGCCATTACTATAAACGTATTCTGCTGTGTCGTAAAAGGCATTGGGGTATATTTGTCTTGAAAAACACAGAAAAATGGTAATAAAACACGAAGAAAATATGAAAATAAAGACACTACAACAATACAATACACACAAATGACAGCTAATAGATAAGTGTTGACCATAGATAATATATACATTTCATTCTCTCTAGATTGGACACTTCTAATAAAATTTTGTTGGCGTGTTTCTGCGCCATATAGTGAAATGTGTTAAATTTAAAACAGACCATACTGGGGCACGAAAAGCTTGTTTATTATTGAAAATTGAATTTCTAACTTTTAAACTAAAAAACAAAACGCATTTATATAGTTTCTGAATATTGTCCTATATTTTCATTAAAAATATTTTTACAAAAATGTTATCTTCGTGGAACACGACGAAATAAAATTTTATGCCCTAGCGCTTCTCGTGAAGTTTCAATTTGGATGATATATGTCACGTATACCTGCAATATCGAAACCGAAGGTTAGGTAATTTATAAAAATGATCTCAAAAGATATTCAAGTTTTAACAATCTCGGAAAGCCACTAAGGGGTACTATTAGAATGTAGGTCTAAACCATAACAGAATTTAATAACACATCTTGTATTTACCTATTAATTGGATGTTGTATACTGTACTCTCCTTGGCGAAGTATATTGTATCTGGTGCTATCGCCTAGAAGACATTAAACATTTCTTGTACTGCTTCAATTTGTATGGGATAATGCGATATGAAAATAAAGTGTCACTGGTTTATGTCAAAACTAGTATGTCAGCTCTTGTCGAAACGATAGTTTCATCCTTAAGCGGTATTTAACATTACTATTTAAGGTTTAAACTAAACCACGTCCAACATAATCCTTCATACATACATACATAATCAAAGATCTCTTATACCCGAAGGTGTCGAGGTATAAAGTTCTCTTAATTTAGTTCCACAGATTCAACAAATTCACGCCACTCTATCCTGTTTCTGGCTAGGGCCTTCGCCTCGTTCCATGTTTTTCCTCTTTTTTCAGAAGTTCATCCGTACTGCACGCTTTTCTGGGTCGTCCTCTCCGATTTTTCCCGATTTTCCTTACCTCCCATGTGTACAAAAATATTGAGCGTAAATATATTTGAATTAACATTAGCATGATCTAATTAATGTTTGTAGGTTGTTAATGCAGATGAGAAATTGCGAGCGAACAACATTATGGAAAATTTTCAAAAAATTAGAATTTATGTGGGTGAAACGCAACCGAGAAAGTGTGTTAATGGAGCGACAAGGTATTGTTTTACGGAGATCTCTTGGAAAAAAGGAAGCATTAGTTGAATGGCTTAATTTAAAACGAATTGTTGTTGATAATTCTTTATTAAAAGTTGAATTACTGGAACTTACTAAAAAATATATTACTGACAATCCTATTACATACGTTATTGACAAAATAGTATCAGAAAGTGTTCGCACAGTATTATACGATTGCCGCATATCATTGTAATTTGAATCCCATCGAATTAATATAAGCTCAAGTAAAGCAGCATGTTGCAGCTAATAATAGAACATTTAAGTTAGCGGAAGTAAACACTTTATTATCCGACGGAGTTAATCGTGTCACTGCTGAAATATGGACTAATTGCATCAAACATTGTATCGCAGAAGAAAATAAGAGATATGATTTGGATTTTGGCATATTATATCATATAAATATTTAAAAATATGTCTGCTTATGTACAATAAACTTGAAAAACACATTGTCTATACAATTATTGTCTTTCTATACTTAAATATTAATAAATATACCATATATAGTCATGCAACATCTCATACAATTTTTATATATTTGGTGAGAATGCCCTATTAAAAGTATTATACAAACGGAACGGAATTTTATAACAAAATTTTGCAGTTGAATATGAACTATCACGTGAAAATATTTTTGAATAAATATCACTTCCGGTTAACCGGAAGTAGGCATCAACTTCGACTTTTTAAATAGCATGCTATAAAATAAATTAGAAGTTCAGCTTCTATGATAATTTTACACATATTTCATGTATCATACCCTATACCTAAATGCCATTTCTTCTGAGTTATTCGCAATTAAAGAACAAAAGTTAGATACCGATCTTACTTTATAGTGATATTACGTCGCGTAGAAATGAAAGAGACGAATGAAATTTTGCATACGCACAGCTGATATTGTGTAGTTACACATTTGAAGTTCCTCTCTGTAACATTATACAGAGTGTTTAAAAACTTAGATGCTTATAAATAAGTTCAATCTGCGGAAAGTAGATTTTTTTAATGCAAAGGTATATATTTTCTTAGATATTCTGATTCTACAAAAGATTCCCTTTTAATCCGTATTAGGTGTCCCTATACCTTAAATGGAAGGTGAATAAGAAAATCGACATACCTCAGCATTTTAGGTACGGAAGTTAATTAAATCGTTATAACTTATTCGCCTTCCATTTTAGGTATAGGAACATCTAATACGGATTAAAAGGGAATCTTTTGTAGAATTAGAATATCTAATAAAATATATCCCTTTCCATTAAAAAAATCTACTTTCCGCAGATTGAATTTATTTATAAACAACTAAGTTTTTAAACACAATCTAATCGAGATATTTTTGTTATTGAGAGTGACAATTACGCATAATTAATACAAGATAATAATTTTGTGCGCGGGCTGCGTTTAAAAGTACTGTTTTAAAGTAGTATTCATAATTTTTAGCGATAGATATCAGACATGAATGGGTTTTTCAAAATGTTTCGCGGGCCGGATCAAATCTTACAGCGGGCCGGTTGTTGCCTACATATGCTTTAAATAGACGCATATGTGCATACTTTTATTTTGACGTATATTTACTCATACCTAATGCAATCTATTATTTACTACCCATACTACATTTGCATTTATAAAATATTTAAATAGTAGACTCTTAACTATTTCTCTGCTGGAGTCACAAACTGGAAATTAATAAATAAATCTCTATCCATCATCGTAACCACTTTCGCCGTTAATTTACATTGAAATTCATCACCGATTTTCATACTTAATACCTACTTCGATAGTAATTGAATAGCTTGCCCGTCAAATACGAAGTTGTGACTAATAAATTACAAGAACTATTTAATTTCGGCGTAATTCTTTAATATAAAATAGTGGATCTACTTATTATCAAAGTTGAAACGCTGGTGGAAAATTAAACTTTTATTCTTTTTGGTGCGCTAGCTATAATAAAGAAACTTTTAAGCTAGAAACAAATTTTAAAATTCAAATGTCCACGTTACGACTACATTATCCCTTGCGTTAGCTTAACTGGTACATGTTGAAAACTATTACAGTTAGAATCGTGTTCTCTCGGACTTTTTGTAGAAAATTTCACGCTCTATAAAAGCATTTTAGTTTGTATCTTTCCCGATCAAAGCTGTGTTCATGAAAAAATTAGATCTTCTTTCGCAAACGCAGTTTTAACCTGGGAAAATATTTGCAAGTCCTTTTTTTATAGAATATAAAGTTTTCTACAAAACTCCGGAATAGCAGTATCTAAATAGTTTTAGAGCTATACATAGAGTTACTGTGTAGTTTCTTTTTCAAAAATAGTCTTGGATTATTATATAAATATTATTATTTGATCAAATCTATTGCTCATATTTATGGTGATACTACGGACGCAACAAATATGTCCCAATCACATTAGTTATCTTTCTCGTCAAAACATCTGTATATTTTTGTTTTATTTGTTTCTGCCACTACTTCAATCGAAGCCCCATTTAAAAGAATTGTAAAAAGCTTCGATGAAGAAACTGAAGAAGCAGTTCATCCTGTACATTGCATAATCATGTAACGGTATAATCTACGGCAGTTTATAATTTAATTTTCGCTAAAATGGCTGTTAATATCATATTTTCAATTGATGGATAACACACTTGTTTAGCTTCTCTCATGTTATTAAGCATGATGCATATTGTAGTGTCTGGTTTTTGTGTCTAATCTTATATTCTTATATTGGCTTTTCGAAAGGGCATTTTGTTCAATTAGAGCCAAAGTGTCACTTGCAATAGAACTAATAAGTTTCTAAAAGCTTTTCCAAATTTTGTAGCTGTAGTTTTGATAATTTCTTATATCACAGCAACACCTGTTATGTTACGTTTTAATCGTTCATAGAGTACATGCTATTACGTAAATGTGTATGTGTTAGATATTGTCAATGTATCTATATAATCTTTAACAGTAATTTTTCAAATTACATTTTGGTAATAATTATTCGGACAGCATTTAATTTTATAAAAATTACATATTTACTAGGTATACTACAACGTAGACATTACACCTTTGTCTTCATAGTTGAAGAACTACAAAAAGTGGAAGCTGTATAATTACAATCAAATACTATCTTTGTATTAAGTATATATTTATCAGTTCAACATTGCGTCCCTAAACAACTGCCTTTTATTTACATTACAAATTATAATCATAACAACGGACAATACAATACATTCCTCTCCACTAAGTCTTAAATTTATAAATTTAGTCTAGCAGCTAGCTAAATCGTTCTTTTAGACTGTTCGGTTTAGCAATTACTGTGTACTGTGGTATTGGCATTGGAAATGAATCTACAGCAGTTTTAGTGTTGCTGGATTTTGTAGATATGATTTTGTCAGAAGGAAGTTCCTCAATGTAATCTTTTACACCGTCGTTACACACTTTGGGTAAAACATGTAAGGATATTTCGCTATCGTCTACACAACCGTTCGACGTATCCACATCATCGTAAAATGAAATATTATTATTATTGCACAATTTACATATATATGTACTGTATATTGTATCCCCTGAACTTTGACGATTTGTCTGTATTTAAACAGCGCGGGGTATTTCGGTATAAAAAAAGAAATTTATTTATTAACGAATCTATTAAATTGTGAGCACTCCTTGGCATCCATTAGCAATGTATTCAAGCAACTTTTAAAAGTCTTTATTGCATTCTCGATAGTACCGTTAGTCGACGGATTGTACGGACTGCTCGTAAGGCACTTGATCCTGTTCAAAATTCTCAAATTCTTGTAACTTACTAAGTGTAGTTTTGGACAGCATTATAAAGATCTGATTTCAGGCTACTCAGAATATCCGTTTATAAGTATCAGATAGGTTTTTCCTCGAAACAGTCTTAAAAGCCAATATCTATCCTATTGAGAACAATCTGTTTCTCGAAATTTAACTAATATTGGTTTATTCAGAGATTTTGAAGTTCTCACGCACAATTTTGGACAATCTTTCATAAAACTTCCTCGTCATGATCTAAGCCTGATCATCGAAAGTATTGTCGTACTATCGCTTTCATTTTCACCAGTATTAATCAAAATTCTGTAGCCTCACATAAGCAAATTATTATAAATCAGTATTTCAATTGCTCTTCTAACAAAACCTTTTAATTATCATTAGTTTCTTAAACTACTTGCAACTACAGAAAGTTTGTCATATATTATGTAATTAAGACAAACATAAAAATTTTCTTTCGCAAAGGTAAACGTGACAATCCCTGCTTCCTCATTTTCCTTCACCTTTAAATGCTTAAAAACGTAGTTAATTCGCTTAAGGATAAAAACCAACGTTGAAATCGTTGCCAAAGTACCATTGGCAGATCCCTTTAGTTTCACTAAATAACGCAAGCAAAGGTTTGTGATATAAACAGAGCAAACTTATTTCTACCTAAATATTGGCAAAATTTACGCACCACCCAATACACACTTAAAGCTTCTTTCTATGTAGATACCAGAAAATTTATTTTTACGTTTTGTTTAAAATACATGAAATAAAATTACTAGGCCGTTCGGCACAATGAGGATATAGATGAAGTAAAGTGCATTCACGATTCGAAGACGTCATCATTGATGTCAAAACAATGTTGCAACATCTATGTGTTTACATGTTAGATTGTGATAGTGAACGCTCATGTCAAACTTGCAATATTTAGATTGTAACTTTCAAGCTCTCAAAACTCCGATTAAAAATAGTGAATTGTAGTAGAAATTGGGACTTTAAAGTAGGTAATTTTTTATTCATAAGTAACCAAATTTCTTATCGCTCTTATAAACTATAATAAATACAGATAAAAGTTTTACATGTATTTAATTATAATACAAAACTAAAAAGACATTTGTATTATCGGCACATATGTTGAAAGAAAATGAAAGGTACCAAGTATTGTGAAACAATAAAAACATAACAATAAATGACACATTTTTTGGAAATACATCGTCTTCACTTTTAAGACTCTTCATCAAGATTAATAATAAATTTGCCTGGATCTTCATGGTCAATCCCAATCTCTCTTTCCCACCATTATTGAATTTCTGTTTCTGAATGTCGCATAGTATCACTCCTAATATCTGCTGTAACCGTCTTTATTACATCACATAGAATCTCTCATGGATCCACCAGATTCTCCTACATGTCGCGCAGACATGTTCAATTGGATTAAATATGCAATGATACGGTGGCAGACGGAGAACTGTGAATAACGGTTGTTAATTGGTGTAGCTAGTTAGTTTATGATTCGCTAACCGTCATGATCGGTTAGTCAGAATACCTGGTTAATAGACATGACCAATTTAAGAATTTTGACTGGATAACCGATTAATATATTTCACCTTTATATGCAACCAACGAACCAGTAAATAATAAACGTTTTATGAATTGGTTATACTACCCAGCTCTAGTTCACAGTTGCAAAAGAAAGTTGCGGGTGGATTCTATATATTTTTGAATATTGCGAAAGCCTAATTTCCAAAACACGCGAATCTTCAGCTAAATGACATTACGTAGGATTCATATATTCGTGACGCGGTGTTTGTAATAAATTTAATAGTCATATCGTATCTTGAATATGAGAGGAAATCAAAATGTTTCTGTCCACAAAAGAAAACTAATATCTGAAACTTTCGTAATGTGTTCAAATATAAAATACAATCCTTGTAGAAAAAATCTTTTTCGTAATGTGTTCTTCTTACCCTCTGTTATCCATTAAGATACAAAAGATACAAATGAAATTTCGGTTTTGTGAAAACCCAAGTTCAGTGATAAATGACCAAACGCAGAAGGATGGATATAATGAATTTTCCAAGAAGTGAAGTTAATGAAAAGATAAGATAAATTAAAATCTCGTATTAGGATCTAACAATTAAACATTTTTGATGGACAAATACAATAATTTATGTATAAGTTAGTAATATTTATGAATTACCGAGCTAATTAAGAATAATTAATTTAAACTGCAATGAAAAAGAAAACATAAGTCAAGAGAGAAAATCGATCCGCCAACCAGGCATCTATGTACTTCAACTTTAATAGATCTTTATTAAACAACTATAACATCAAAACACATTGATGAATATGTATGTACAAATGTATGTATATATTACATTTCACTTATGATAGTGACATTTTCCTATACTAGAAAGTATTTACAATTCAAGTATGAATAAATAACATAGTTAACATTTATGATGCATTCAAAAAACTTGTAGCAACACACTCCCAACAAAACTGTTTTTGTTATATTTATGGTGAACGCGAGCTTATTACTGTATAAGGGGAGCTTGAAACTTTGAGAATTTATTTGTCGAAACTTTCTGGCTAGGGCGCTGCTAAATTTCCAGGAATAAATATTCAAAAGGTATACTACCAATATGTCTCATAGGTCTCATCCCAAGAAGAATTTCCAAAATCGGAGTTTACAACTTAGATCGGATGATTCCGAACCCGAAAATTCAACATATCATGAAACTTTAGGAACACGTAGAGTATATGTAAGCATGCCCTACGCAATTTTTATTTCCTGCAGAAAAATATTAGCGGTAAAATTAAATTTTAAAAATTTGGAAGTTTTCCATCCTGTTTATGCGCGTAACTCGCTAATGGTAAAAGATTAATTACATTTACTCTAAGTATTAGTTTTATTAGATTAGATTTTCTTTGTATTTCTTTCCAAACATTAGAAGGGTAAATAGTAAACTTGTTCCTGTAAAAAATATGAGGTGAATAAGGTAAATGGGGTAAAGAAGGAATATAAAATACAAAGATTTGATACTAAGTATACATTTCTGGGTTGAGTAATAGATCGGTAGTGTGCAAACTGGTACCATAAGTATTATAAATGTATCTGATTTACCAATGATAATATCCGAAGTTGTTAATGATAATAATGGTACATCTACGCATGTCAATAAAATCAAATTAAACGATACAATAAACAAGCTTGATGCTCAAAGTGAACAATAATTTTTGCAAGACATATTGCTGCTGCACATCTGGTAACCATACCATTATGCGATGTGCATGGCGTAACAAATTTCTATGCTTTCAACATTTGTTTCGCGAATTTCATTACCATGTAGAAAAATCCATTATGTTTAAATATAAAAAATAAATGCGTTAATGTATAATAAAAGCACAAAGGCTGGTTCTAATGTATAATTATAAGCTCTAATGCAAAATAATTTATAATGAAGTTATATCACCAATCACCAAACACCACAATTTTGATTAACTACTCGGGACACGCGATTCGAGAACGCATGGGTTCTCATCATCAACCGAATACCGAATGTAGTAGTAATTAATCAAAGTTGTGGTGTTTGGTGATGCCGATGTTTTAATTGTTTATTACGAGCCCACAGTCCTTGAAATCACTCTGAACTTTTTAAATGTTGATATATTTAACTTGCTTTCTTGGTTGTTTAATATAATTCATTCAGTCAAATAATTTTGGTCTTTAAAATTTTTCCTCCATTTACGGTTAGCCAACTATACGTATGTATAGGCAGAATGGAAAACTTCCAATTTTCACAAAAATTCATTTCACCTATCCAGAGAGTTTTCCACAGAAAAAATTATTAGGATTATAGGTATGTTCACGCATTTATATGCGCGTTATTTACATGTTCCAAGTTTAATAATTGTTTGAATTTTCGGGTTTTGAGTCGTCCCTTTTATATGTGTGGTGGGTGCTTAGTTGCAGTGACTCCGCAAGCTGTATCGCTTGTCTGACTGTCTCTACAACTCTCACGGTGTAGTTTTGTGTGTAAGTTGTGTTCAAATGGCTTTGTGATAGCATCATATCGCTTTTTATGATACCGCGCTGTTAATCACTTTGCTCCCAACAGCGAATGGCAAGTCGATCCGGGATTAAACTCTCCGAAAAAATGTCACCGTCCCTCTAGAGAATTGAACCCCGGCACTTATCGTCCTCTCATAACGATAGTGAGCCACCTAACCACTGCGGCCATCGACCCGTTTGTTAGAAATGTTCTTGAATCTAAAAATTTGTAAATATTTTGCATTTGAAAACTTTTAACGAGGCGAAAGATTTAAATGTGACGTAAAACGTAAGCATGTATTTTAAGGAATTGTTGGGATTAATGTTATAGATCACACATTACACGGTGAATAAAATACTATAGAAACGCGATTTCTACACTCTGCAGACTATATAGTCAGTGTGATATATGTATGTATGTTCTGCAAATAATTAAGGAATTACATCATTCTATTATTGAAACCCTTGAGGATACTTATACGTTAATATTATTCGATAACCTATATTTTATGCAAAAATAATGTCTTATTTTTTTGTTTATTTTTTTTGTTTGTCAGCCATGTAAAAATGTTGTATGTGTAGGAAAGATTGGCAGTAAATATATAAAACAGATTCTAGATTGCAAAGTATAAAATAAATACCCACATGTTTCAGATTTTTACATGTCAGTCCTACTTTCTTGATGAAATTTTTGTAATAATGTGTTTTATGTTTTATTTTTAGAATTCCTCAAATAATAAGTAAATTATTATTATTAAATTGTTTTAGAGTAAATCTTCAATTATTTTATTTTGAACTCCGAAATTATTATATAAAATTGAAGATGAATTTTAAGTACATATTTTAATTCTTCAATGTTGTTTGCAGAATAATCAAGGGCCATATTGCCACATAACAATATAGGTTACATTCATGTTTTAATTGAAAATGTTAATCAACTTTGTGTACAAAATATTACTTATACTAATAACATATAGAAAGAGCTGAAATTAAACGTAATAAGTAACCTTTAATATGATCTTTATTATTATATTGGAATAAATAACCAACAGAAGTAAACATAA
This sequence comes from Holotrichia oblita, assembly GCA_023690525.1. Classification (NCBI taxonomy): domain Eukaryota; kingdom Metazoa; phylum Arthropoda; class Insecta; order Coleoptera; family Scarabaeidae; genus Holotrichia; species Holotrichia oblita. The sequence continues at coordinate 93,463,737 of CM043016.1, read as the reverse complement.
TCAATACTTGAAATTGTATCGAATTATGGTTTTCATTGGATATTGTATTGTAGAGGTTCTTATTCATGTTCACTTCCTCGCCTGACTGCCAATTCCCCCAATTATCATGTTAAACCAATACTAAAGGTAGTAGCATATATAGCTGCCCACTACCATATGCACATCAAACCTAGAAATCAAGAATGTTTGTCCACCATCTCCAACATTTAGAGAAAAGGCAACTAGATGAATCCAGTGCGGGTGTGAAAAGTATGATAATAGTAATTAACCGTTAACAATGA